>OZ038479.1:57390245-58615245 GCA_964036315.1 Acanthosepion esculentum | reverse complement strand
TATTTACAATGATGTTTTTATGTTGTCGAAAGGTTGGTGTGTTTAATGTTGTTTGTATTAAAATATCCGGATTGTTCTAGTGTTCAATATATTCGTGTAATATTACAAGTATTGTTAGATTGAGTTTTCGGTAACGTAATTGTTCATTTAAGGTTCAACATGAATGTGTATGCAATTATTTACGTCCTGTTCTTTTGGTTAAGTCAACTGAAGTTGCGTACCCTTAACTGTAGTTAAGGCTTTTTTAGTTCGATCGTAGTTCTTTTAATTATTTAGTAGTGAATATTTTCTTGTTCACTTTACGTAAGCAAAGTTTGTTTAAAGTTCGGAAATATTTCTTGGTCACAGAGGATTATTCGAGCCAGAAGTCGATGACTCAGTGGTGTTCTTTTTATGCGGGAAAGTTACTGTTTCGAGTAGCGTAGCTTAGTCTGTCATCTCTCTGAGTTCGATCCGCTGACTGAGTTGGTCAGTCAAAAAATCTTCCTCTTATAAGTTCGAAAGTTCTTTAACGTCTAACTGCATTAATCAAAGACGTGAGTTCCTTGAGCATTACATTTTGGCAATGTGTGAGCTGTCGAAATTGGTTGTCGGGGACTGCTCGGCGTGACACGTGTTCTTGGGTTTTTATTCCATCTCATAGGCTCCGGGAAGAATGGCGCAATTTACTTCTTTTCACGTGAGCTTTCAAATTTTCAAGCTGTAAGCCAATAGAATTCTCTGATTGGAAATATGAAGTTTTCATTGGATAAGCTTAATTTTACGTGGGTGTAAAGAATAGATTGTTCCCACAGCAGGGGTGTTAAAATAACATGGACGAGTCCACAATAATTTTCTGGAAACAATGTCATTTCTTATTTATCTTTTTATTCAATCGTTTTAAAAGTTTGTGGTAAGATTTATTGACCTGTGATATTGATTACTGCACAATGGATA
The DNA here is from genome assembly GCA_964036315.1 of Acanthosepion esculentum. Lineage (NCBI taxonomy): Eukaryota > Metazoa > Mollusca > Cephalopoda > Sepiida > Sepiidae > Acanthosepion > Acanthosepion esculentum. The sequence goes on along the minus strand of OZ038479.1, from coordinate 58,614,309 downwards.
CCATGCATAAGAAAAATGTTAACCAAAAGGTAAATGCTATTTTTAATTCAATTAATTAATCATTATATTTAATAATTTACTTTGAAAGAAATCATTAGGAGTAATATTAGATTTTTAAATTTGTTTTCATTTCATTTTTTCTAGTGCTAAGTTTTAATAAAAATGTAAGTGACTGTGCCAATGAAAACATGTACATAAATTTTATTTTTCCTTTTTTAACAGTGAAGAAAAAAAACAACCTGCAGTGTTTAAAAAATGTACCAAAAGTCAGGTCATTATCTGAATTCAATTAAATTTTCAGTATTGATTCATTAATGTATGGATATTATGTTGAATAGTAACTAAAATAGATTCTAAATCTGCTGGTAAGAGTAAATGGTGGGTAGTAGTTTGGAACCTCCGTAGTTATTTCCCATTTTATGTATTCATTTTAAAAGTTGGTGATGACATTTGTTGACCTGTGACCTTGATGACGACTCAATGGCGACCATGCGAAATAATAGAAATGTCAAATTATTATTATCGCTATAACCAAAACATGAACGCACTTGTTCTGTTAATTAATCTTTCATAATCTACTTTGCAACAAAAATCGCTGGAACTATTGGATCTTTAAAAGAATTTTAAATTTGTTTTTATTTTCATCTTTTGCCTAGTGCTGAAATTCAAAATGCCATTGTTTTAAAAATATCTAAAAACAGAAATGTAAAAACTTTAATTTTATTTTCATTTTTTTTTACGTAACCTGTTATCTTTGAAATAAAAATAAAATTTGTTTTCAAAATAGACCTTTCCATTATTTAAAATTCGTTTTTCCATTATTTTTTTTCGTTTCGTGATGGTAACTAAAAATTGACAACAGTAACTTTCGTTTCGTTTTCCTTCGATAGTAATATTTATTTTTATTTTACCATCTGTTAAAATTGATTTACCTAATGCGAATATTTTGTGATGATTAAAAATTAGGTTTCAATAAAATTTGTATTTTATATGAATTCTGCTTTTAGAGTTAGAAGCCTTAACGCCGGCAGTGTCAGTTAACGGGAAGAAACGTCATGGATCTATTTTTATATAGAACATTTACTCCGTAAATAAATCTCCCAAAATCTAAGGATTTAAAATACAGGGAACCAAATCTTATCAGACACCGCTTAATCGCTTTCGGGTTTTTTTTTAGGTTATCAGTCAAATTTTTATCTCAAAAGCAATTTCACATTTATACCATGTTTTTCCATTTCTTAATTCCTTTTTTAATTTCATTCGTTTCGTCTTAGACATTATGAACTGAACGAACTATACAATTGAGCAGGTTGACAGGAAATCCCCCAAACAAACTCCATCTGCAGACAAAGAAATAAGCCCGCCTTGTTTTTCTCACTGAATTTCAAGCCTGAAAGGTAAGTGGTAAAATACAGATAATTTTATTTAGAATTTAATAACATTTACATGGAGTCCTGATTTTAACTAATAAATGAACAGAGACAAGATTTAATTTCTGGAAATTTTATTTGTAAGGTTTGAGGGGTGGGGCTATTTCTACCAAGATTTGATAAAAAAAAATAAAAAAATCAAAAATAATTTATTTGTGAATAAGTCATGAAAGTTTCATTAAAATCTGACAATTATTTAATTTTTCCAATAATTTCCAAATCAATGTTTTTTTAATGCAAAAAAGACTAAAATTTGCCCTAGCTGATGAAAAAAAGAAAGTAAAAGGATTTTTATTTGAACCAAAATTTAGAACGTGCGAGAAAGGATTTAATTTAAAAGATTTATAATAAAATAATCAAAAAAAATTTTTTTTTCCTAGTCCTCTTGATTAACTGATAGGTATCTCCATGAGATCGCTAAAGAGAGCATAGTATGATGAAAAAGACGCCAAATTTGACAAATAAAATTTTAGCGTCTAAATGTTTATATTATTATTAAGAGGAAAGATCAAAGTTTATTTTAATTATTTTTTTTTAAATTTTCCTTTTTAGAACATACTAAATTTTGATTAAAAAACCTCGTTTCTATTTGTATCACTGGAACTAGTAAAATACAATTTTTAGCACGTATTTTTTTTTTGTATGACGCATTAATTTGGAAAATCTTGCAAAAATAAAAATAATTGTCGGATGTTAATGAAACTTTCAGAAACTATTCACAGATGATCGAAATTATTATGGCAGAAATTTTTTTTACATTTATTACCCCCTCCCCCCAATAACTAATTTTATGAAAACGCTAGAAATTCGATCACATTGGGTTTAGTGAGTACAATAGTTAAAAGCACAAGGCTTTGAGGAATGCAAATAATGTTTTTTTTTTTGTTTTTAATTGGATCCGCTCTACCTGAAAATCAGCTCTGAATTGTAATATACAATACTCAATAAAACAAAGATATTATTTAATTTCAAATGCTTTTAGTTGTTTTTATGAATATGGACAATATTTTCTGAAAGCAAAATATTTTTTCGATGAAAAATGAATTTTTAATACAATTATTTGTTATTTCTTTAATTATAATAGATTTTTACATTTAAGTTGTTAAAATATTATAAAATTAGTTAAAAGCTGCATCAGGTTTCCTAAGTGTCCTTATGAGATAGATCTTTTTTTAGCGCATTGTAAATTGTATCGTTTTGACTAATCAGTAATTAAGAAATGTAATTTTGTATTTATAATCAGGCTGTAATTATAAAGTACGGAAGACCAACCAGAATACAATTAAGTTGCGTTATTTGAGTTAAGCATTGTTCTCCGCTGTTAAGGCCTTTACTTTTGCGAAACACGTGCGGAGAAGTTAATTTGATTTTTCAATTTCAACTAAAAAGGGTACCTACAAGTATCAGTATCAGCTTATGAAATTTATATGATCTTATTTTTATATTAATTTCAGTTATGACATTTTTCCATAAATGAAATATCAAAATTAATAATAAAATGAATGGAAATACAAATAACACAGTAAAATGTAGTAAATGTATATGAAATTATAGTATTTTATATAAACTTCTGATAATTTCATAAGAAAGTTACCTATAAATTAATTAATTAATTTCATAAGAAAGTTACCTATAAATTAATTAGATACCTTTCTTATGAAATATGAAATTTAATCTCACTCTTAAGTCTTATTTTAATTTCTTTATAATATATTTTCCATAAAGCATCATAAATGTAAAGGGGAAAGCTAAGTACAAAAAAAATAGAGCGCTGAAAGTTTTCCTTAAAAATAACGAGGTAAATAATTTGTTCACTTAAATCTAAATAACTTCACTTGTCGCCTTCTATAGAACAAATTATGATCACGTAATCCATCAATATGTCTTTCGTCACCTGTCAAGTGACGCAAAATCTGCTTTGTTTTATTTTCAAATTACATCTTTTCGGTGCAGAAGCGAAGTCAACCTTGGTTCAAAATATTTTAAATAAACATTATAATTTCTGATTTTCTTAAAATAAGTTTTGAAAAAATGATAATTGATTTTTAAAAGAATTTCAAAGTGAGATTTTCATCTTTTTTATAAAATGGAAAAAAATGATAGCCATAATTGATTATCTGTCAATTTTGCTAACTTAAAAAAACAAGATGTTTAATGAAAATTTCGGACATGCTCGGAATAATTATAAAATGTAAAAAAATACCCCAAAAATACTTTTGTCTTTCCTCTTAATAATAACATGAACATTTAAATGATAAAATTTTGTTTTCATCAAGTTTGGCGTCTTTTTCATCATGCTATTCTCTTTTTTAGCGATCTCATGGAGGTACCTAATTAACAGAAACATTTTGATGATGAAATTTTGTTTTTATCAAGTTTGGGACGTTTTAAGCAAATTATTGGAGGTACCTAATAACTACCTCCAAAAATTAGTATACCTAAGGTTAGGTTTGTCCTACACTTCACAAAAAAACAGCATGGCATGTAGAAAAAGGCCCCTAACTTGAAAAAAGAATTTTTTAACGTCTAGATATTTGTTACTATTAAGATGAGAGACTAAAGTATTTTCTGATTATTTTTTAAGATTCTTTAATCCTTTGTATAATGTGAAAAATTTTATTTAAAAATCTTGTTTTTCTTGATTCAAAAAATTTTTGTAAATTCAGTCTTATCAGCCCTTTTTGTCTGACTTTGTAAACAAAATCAAAGTTAGCAAAGTTAGTTTAAAAATCATGTAAAACTCAGTTACACCTTTTTCTTTTGTTATCTTAGGAAAATTAGAAAATTTAAAGTATACTTAATGTAATTTGAAAGAAACATTACTTACTTTTTTATCAGAAAATTTTTTAAGAGAGATATTTCCAACTGGGATGCTTGCTTTTGCACGTTTGAGAGGTGTTAACTGATGTACATCTATATATCGACAACTTACATCAGGGGAAATTATCAGATGATAGGGCAGAAGTGATATATTTCATTCTAGTTTTAAGTGAACCTGGTTAGTGTATATATATATATATATATAAAATACACTTCCAAATTTTTTTTTTTTACCTTACGTTTGAGGGAGAGGGAGATTAACCATTTTTATTTTTGGAAAATCAGAAAGCCTAAATCATAGTCAAACTATATATCAGGCATTAAAATTGTGTTTGAAGGAAACAACTTTCCTAGGAGGTCAAAATGCAACAGATAAAAAAGAAAAATATTTATACCATGACTTTTGAAAAGACAAACATTTCTAAAATAATTTTATTCATTTGTGAATAAGTTCTGAAGGTTTCATTAAAATCCAACAATTACTTGATTTTTGCAAGATTTTCCAAATCAATGTGTTTTTCAACTGAAAAACAGTTAAGAACAACTAATGCTAAATATTACCTAACTGATGATCTAAAAAAAAAAGATTTTCAATCTAAATTTAAAACATTTCCCCCAGAAACTGCTACACTAAAATGGCCATTACCACATGTATTACAAAGTTAACAAAAAAAACGAGATTTTTTACCCAAATATAGAACATGTTAGGAAAAAGTAAAATATTTGAAAAATACTTTGTTCTTTCCTCTTAATAAAAACATAAACATTTTAGCAATGAAAGTTTGTTTTTATTAAGTTTCAGACCTTTTATCATTATGCTATACTGATTTTTTAGCGAATTATTGGAGGTACCTAAATTGTAAATCATTTTTCCAAACAGTAACAACATTTACCAAAAATCTGCACTTAGTTGTAAAATAAAAATGAAACTTTAGGAACTTCTTAAAAAATGAATGAGTTTGTTTTAGAAATGTTTGTTTTTTAGAAAGTCATAGTAATTATATATATATTTTTTATTTTATTTTATTTTATTTTTTACATCTGTTAGCTCCCCTCCCTCACTTAGTTTCATGGTTACCCCCAATTTTAATTTTATGAAAACTTGAAACTGGGTGTCTGAAATTTTTTTTTTTCGGTTAAATGCAGATGATATTGAAAAATATAAATCGAGTTTTTTTTGTGAAGAATTATATGAATATAGCCAAAGTTTAGCTCTTAATTGTAAAATACAAAACTCAATAAACTAAAATAAATAAAAACTTAAAATTATTTAATTAAAAAAGCTTTTAATGAGTTTTATGAATAATATATAAGGAGGATTTGTCTAAAGCCCAATTTTTTTTTTATGAGAAATGAATTTTTACAAGAATTGTTTTTTTTTTTTCAATTTTAAATGAAAAATGTTTTAAATTAAACTTGAAACTGAGTGACTCTGGAAATGCTCTTATTAAAAAGGTTTATTTTTACTGATCATAAATTAGAAACCTGTTACATGAATCTATTTTTAAAATAATTTATTATGCCAAAAATATGTATTAAAATCGTCTCCAACAAAACTATGAAAGCACATTTCTGAAAAAATGTCACATTTACTAGAGTTATTTCCCCTGATTGCAAGGAATCATCCCACATTGGCATTGCTTTCATAGCACGTCATATTCTCTGAGTGACCATTAACGTCGCATTTTCAAAATTTTTCTCAAAGAAATCTAATTACATAAATGAGTTACATGTTTTATTTATGAAATGTAATGATATTTTATTTAATTTTTATATTGTCTCAGGGAAAAATTTCATAATTGAGACACTATAAAACTTAATTAAAAAAATATCATATAATTTTATACATAATGGTTATGTTACTCTTTTTTTTTTCTTTTATAAAATTTGAATTCTAAATGTATTTTTGCATAGTTTAAATGTTATTTTTATTCTAGAATTCTCTGTCAAGCATTAGGTTAAAAAAAAATTTTTTTTGAAAGTGTTTTTTCTTCAACTCTACTAACCAGGTCCATTTAAAATTAGCACAAATTTTGTCACATCTGTCTTGTCATCTGATATATTCCCCTGATGCAAGTTGTTGATACATTAGCATACATCAATTCACACCTCCCAAAACCAATCACTATGGTTGGACATGTCTCCCTTAAAAAATTTTTCTGATAAAAAATTAAGTAATGTTTGTTTCCAATTACATTAAGTATACTTTAAATTTTCTAATTTTCCTAAAATAAATTTTGAAAAAAGTATAATTGAATTTTACAAGATTTATAAATGGAGAATTTCACTTTTGTTTACAAAACTGTCAATGGCTGACATGATTGATTTTATGTAAATTTTGATGATTCAAAAAACAGTTTTAGCTAAAATTTCGGATGTGCTAGAAAGAATTAAAAAATTGTAAAAAATACTCCTTAAATACTTTGCTCTTTTCTCTTAATAACGACATAAACATTTAGACAATAAAAATTTTTTTAATCAAGTTTGGAGCTTTTTTTTTTCATCGGGGTATACTCTGTTTTTAGCAACCTTTTGGACATAACCTATAAAAAATGCAATAAAATTAGGACATTATTTAATTAGAAAAGTTTTTACTTGCTTAGAATCATTATGTTATAGGACCCTTCACAATTTCGCTAAAAAAGAGCATAGCATGATAAAAAAGATCCTGAACTTGACAAAAACAAAATTTTATTGTCAAAATTTGTTACTCTTAAGAGGAAAGAACAAAATATTTTTTAATTTTTTTCCATCCTTTTTAGAACATTCTAACTTTTGATTTTTTTTTTTTTAATGACAGACATTAATTTGGAAAATCTTCAAAAAATAAAAATAATTGTCGGATTTTAATGAAACATTCAGAAATTATTCACAAATGATGGAAATTATTATAAATATGTTTTTTTGAAAGTCATGGTAAAAGTTCATTTGATTTTTTGTTTCTACTTAAAATAAAAAAATTTGAACTATGAAGAAAATAGAAAAATGTTTTTTAGCTAATGTTAATTATTAAAGTTTATTAACTATTAATGATTAAAGAATATTTTAATTAGAGTTGGTCGATTTGGCAATTTATGTTTCGGTATCAGTTTCCATTTTATCATCCTTGATACCGCGGTTTTTGATTTGGTTTTTCAGTTTTTAAGTTAGTATTTTTGCTTTCTAAGGAAGCCATTCATTTTCTTCTGTAATGATAGCATTTCCAGTCAATATCTGATTTGATTTGAGATTGATAAATTTGCAACTTATTCTGTTCAATTTGCAATTTCTTGTGTATTTCATGTCCATACTTAAAAATATTTATATAGTTAGAAAGAAAATAAAATAATCTTTCTAAATATGTAATTTGTATGTGCTTTTATTCATTGAATTATTTTTTTTATAGCAAGTTAAAACGGTATTTTGTTTTGAACAGCCGAAAATGCAAAATTTTTTTTTTTTTCAAGACTAAATTTTATGCATTATTTTATTTCGCAAAATCAAAGTGACCAATCTTTATCAATATTCTTGAAATGGTACACTCAATTAGAAGACACCTTAAACTACAACCAGGAAGATGTTCATTTCTTTTCTGACCTGTGGAAACGAATTCCTTCAAAATATTATAAAGAAAGCAGCAAAAAAAAAAGAATAGCAACTGATAGTAATAAATAATTGTGTGGTAAAAGAACTTTCAAATTATTGAAACTACTGTCTGACAATGACAGACACTTGTTTTCAGGAATTACATTACAATGACTGAAGGCTAAAAAATGGTGCTAAATTAAAAAATTTCAAAATGAAAACACCTTCACAATCAGTTTTACATTATATTGTGCTGATAGAAGGTTAAAAGCAGTGCTAAAATTAGAAATTTCAAAAAATAAAGATAAGACCCTTCCAGTCAATTTAACTTAGTTTTGAACTAGAGAAAATTATTTTGCTTATTGGAAATATTAAATATCATCTATTAGCTCGAAATTAAAACTTCAAGAAAGATTTTTCATTTTTTGAAATTAATTTAAACCTTAGATATTGCTAATCCTTGGAGCTGTCTATACTACTCTCTTCAGAAAACCGTTTGTTTTTTCAACAAATGATTACAAGAGTTGGTTTCATTTTTTAGAAGTTTAAATTATAAATGAAAATTTCATGGTTTTCTTATTTAAATTTTTTGATGAATTTTAATCTTCTCAAGTTAATAATTAAGCTCAAGGCAATTTCTATAACAATAAAATAACCATAGAAATTCCCCTATCACATCATTAAATATTTGAATTTAACAGCTTTAACAAAATATTCAACTATCATAAATGGGAATATTTGTGGTTATTTTAAGAAGTGGGTACAATTGAAAAGATTTGAAATTGACAAATATTTCCATTTCATTGAAACAACTGTTAAACACTTCCAGCTTTCCTTTTTTCTTTCTTTCCTGTCATCACTGAAATCCAGTAGTATCTTTCTCCTCTTTCCACACAATCAAAATGGAATAGTCCATTATTTGTGAGGTATTGGCAGGAGACCGTAAACACTTTTATCTTTTCTTTCTTTATAACCAAATCCCTGTTTTATGAACATTTCTCTTAATAATAATTTTAAAATAATTCGGCAGATGTTTTTATTTTATTTTATTTTATTTAATTATAATTGAATTTTTGAGGATTGCTTTACTTGATTTCCGTCATCCAAAACTATATATTTTACATTTATAGCAGTCAATTCTCAGTAGTATCTGTTCTTATCTACTTAATCATTCTCTTTCTCTCTCCACTTCTATCTTCCCTTCTTTTTTCTTTTTCTCACTGAAACAGTGTTTTTTCCATCTTTTCAATATTTAAAAAAAAAATGATTGATTTTTTTTTTGTGAGTGTGTAAATGTGCTGTTGTTTTTAAAAAAAATATAGATGTCCATATATGGCATTACAGAAAATAATAGTGGTAACAAGAGTAAATTTAAGGCTATATTACCTAAAATTCAATAAAACATTAGATTACAGAGAATATTTTCCTAAATGTTTAAGATTACTGGGCATTTGAAAATTGTATAAAACAGGTACTCATTTTGTATTCGTCACATAAATTTGACAGATATGGCAACCATAGAAAAAAAATTAGATTAACTTCCATCTGTCGATCAAGCTGTCAACACCTAAAATAAACAACTGTCACCATGTTAAAAAAATGGATTTCTGCAATATTTTAAATGTAGTAATATTTCTTTCAAATCAGATTGAATAAACTTTAAATCAGCTAATATTCCTCAAATAATGTTTCATTTTTGAAAGATTTTTTTAATAAAAAGAATTACATTGTGATGAAAGATGGCTAAAAATGAAGCTAAAATCAGCAATTTGAGAATAATTTCAAAACAAAAGATCCTTCCAGTCTATTTAAATTATTTTTGAAAATTATTTTGCTTATTGAAAATATTGAATTTAATCTATTAAGTTGAAATTAAAACTAAAATAAAATCTAGAAAGTTTTCATTTTTTAAAATTATTTAAACCTAAGGTATCATATTTCTGTGGATATACCTAGTATATATATATATATATATATATATATATTATTTTCATTGTACGAGTTCTTTAGGGACACCAATTTTCCGCAATCACGGAATCGTTAATCTGAAACGGAATCTCATATTTTTTCATGCAATCATTTTCCATCATAAATTAACTCTTTCTTTTTTTCAAATATAAAAACAATACTTGAAAACTGTCTTAGGTTTTCTTCAATATTTTAATAAATAAAACAATGTAATGTTATTTCCTTTAAATTTATTCTTTATAAATATTCGTAGTTATTTTTCCTCTTAAGACCTAAAAAAGAATTTTAAAATTCTACACTCGTATGAAAAAGTAGATTTTCCTAGAAAATTTTATCTTATTTTTGAATATTAAAAAAAAATACTTTATGTAGCAAAGCAGATAAAAGTCAGTTGGTTACAGCATCCATCCCCAACTCAATGAGACTTGGTCCCATTGATAAAGTGGAAATGGGAATTATAGACAATAGTTTGAACCTAAAAAATGAATGAAGGAAGAGAGGCAAGATCAAAGCAATAAATTTTTAAAATCTATTTCTTTGGTTTAATTTCATAACTTGTTATTTTATGAAATGCTACATTTCTCTCATACAATTTATAAATATAGAAAAGTTTTCTTCTTTCAACATCCGACTACAGTAAAGCTGACAGTTACACTGCAATCCTTCCTGATTATTTTTCCATATTTTGTTTTATAATACAATTAACAATTTGCCAAAATGGCTGAATTTAGTGAATCACCCTCAAGTTCCAAAATTGCAGCTGCTCCTCCAAAAAGAAAAAAAAATAACCCCAGTATCTAAAATTTGTGCTAAAGCCAGAGTTGAACAATTTCCTGATGACTTTTATGCTGAAGATAATACGCTATTTTGCAAATTTTCTCTCCATAGTGTTGATATGTTTAGGGTTGACACAATCAAAGACCATATTAAGTCAATTCATATGAGAAAAAAAATCTTCTTGGTTTTTTTAAAATGTGCACTTTGTGACATTCCCCTTCACAAAATTGATAAAATGAGACCATTCTTATTAAAACATTGTAAGGAAGGTGGAGCTATTCCAAGTGTCAATTGTATTAGGGAACTTCATCTTCCAAAATTATTTGCTTGTCACTTTGCTGCTCTGAAAGCCAAGCTTGCTAATGAATCTATTAGTATCATAACAGATGAAACAACTGTCGTGACCACAGCATTTTGAATATCATAGCAAGCATTTGTGGTAAGCCATTTCTCATTGATATTGTAACCCTGGCAGAATGTAATCATCAAACTGTAAGTCAAGCATGCATCCGAGCTGTAACTCATGTGGATATTGAATTTGAAAATATCATTGCCTTTGTAACAGATTCAGCAGCCTATTGCAAATAGCTCATAGAGAAGTGTTGTCAAATATCTTTAACAACAGCTACCATGTATTGTGCTTGGCACATATTTTAAATCTTGTTGAAGTATTCTCACATTGACCAGCATTTGATAATGTTACCCAGTTCACTACTTTCATCAAGTCAGCTCTTTTTAGAAAGCCTAGTTGAAAAAACGATATTTGAAATGGCTTGAAAATTATTTGCCCAAAGAACAAGTGAAATTACCCCCTATACCAGTGGCAACCAGATGGAATTCCTGGTTTAATGCAGCCAGATATCACTCATCCTTTATACAATTTTATGAAGGATTCTTTAAGCAAGAAAAGAGTCATGGTCTTGCAGTAGATAGAATTCTTGAATTAGTAGATGGTGGTCGACGACATCATGCCTCTTTCCTTAATTTATGCCTAAATTTGCATTTTATAAATGAGAACTGCTCATGTTTAATAAAAGCTTTGACAAGCTTAGAAGAAACTAAGTCTCCATGATGGAGGATGTGAAACAATATTTACAAGCTGCTATATCAAAAACAACATTTGGTCTTGAAACTGATCGTCTTCTGTCTGAAAAAACAAACAGAGAGGGAGAGAGTTATCTCAAATTTTCAAGATTTTTTCAGCATATCTTTTTCTAAATTGAATAAATACCTGGAGGCCCACCCTGTATATAACTTTTACAAGGCAGCTCGTCTATTTGATCCTAGGCAGCTACCCTGTATAAGCCATGATATTGATAGTTTTGCAGCTATTAAAGACTTGCAAGATCCTTCTACTGATCTTATAGAAGAATTTCAAATTTATGTGAATTACAAAGATGACTTACCAAATCCTTTTAATATCCCAGCATTTTGGAAAGCAAATAAGAGCAGATTTCCTCTTCTGGAACAGATTGCCAATAAGGTCATATGGATGCCTGTTACCAGTGTTGATGTTAAACGTTCATTTTCTCAATATAAACATTTAATGAATAAACAACGTGAAAATCTAACCCCTGAGAATACCAAGCAATTTACAATGTTGTATTTCAATGGAGATTTAGAGAAAAGATTTAATGATGGGAAATTTCATAATTTGGGAAATATTCAATTTCAAATTTGAGCAGTATTTCAATTTGTGATAAATTTTATTTAAATTTTGAATTAATGCTTATATTTTGTTACAGAGATTGAATTATGACTTAATTGTTTTGTAAAATTGTAGTCAAAGTTTTTAATATACTTTGAGTTATTTGCTGTTGATTCTTTTGTTGATTTTAATATTGCAGACTATCATATAATTATTAATCTGAATTCTTTTAAATAAAAATAGAACTTATTTTTGGAATTTAATTTTTTTAACATGCTAAAAAATGTAGTCATTTGCTATTTCTTCATATGAAATAAAACTTTGAATTATGATTTTTAAGTTTTAATTTATCCAATTTTCTCATAAAAGTTTTAAAAAATAAATTAAATAAAAATGGAAAAATTAAATTTTGCAAAAGTGAAAACGGAAAAAAACAATTTACTAAAATTGGAAACGGAATCAATGAAAATTTGAAATGGAAAATCGGTGTCCCTAGTTCTTATTCATTATGACAATCATACCCCCTTGTCAGTGATGCTAATGTAGATTTCCTTTTTTATTTTGTTACATTCTTTCATACATTCAGCTGTCTCTGGTAAAGTTCATTGTTTCTATAGTAGCGACACACACATGCATATATATGTAAAGGTACATTTCACTGATTTGCTAAAAATGCTCCAAACTTTATAAAATAGATTTTTATCATAAAATTTTTTGTTATTAAGAGGAAAGGCCAAAGTATTTATTGGTTATTAAATGATATTTTTAATCCTTTTTAACATGTTCAAAATTTTGGTTGAAAATGTTTTTTTTAGTAAAAATATTTTTTTAGATCTATTACCCCTACAAAATTATATAAAAATAGCACTCATGTTATATTCCTTAAGTAATTTTTAGAGATATGTCAACTGTAGAAAAAGAAAGGATAAACTTCTGTCAGTCAACCCATCAACACCTTAGATAAATAGCTACTTCCATGTTAATGGATTTCTGTGATATTTAAAACTTAAATCAAGTAGTGTTTATTTCAAACCAGATTACTTAAACTGTAAATCAGCTAATGTTCTTCTAAAAGAGTTACAGTGAAGTATAGATTTTTTTAATAAAGAGTTACATTGCAATAATGTATGGCTAAAAATAGTGTTAAAATCATCTATTTTAGCAATTTAAAAATGAAAACTCCTCCCAGTTAATATAAATTCATTCAAAATAAAGCAAAGTATTTTGCATATTGGAAATATTAAATTTAATCAATTAGCTTCAAAGTAAAGCTAAGATAAAAGCTTCAAGCAAAATTTTTCAATTTTCAAAAGTTCATTTTGTACCTTAGGTATCACGTTTCTGTGGAGGTACCTAATAAATACACACACACACACACACACAAATTTCAAAGATTGGCTAAAAGCTGTATAAATGATGAAAAAATGTCCTAAATTTAATAAAATGAAACTTTTATTGTCAGAAATAGATGCCTAATGTTTCTTCCTAGCAACCAACAGTTTCTGAATCCAAAATCCATCATACATGGTCCCTCACTCTGCTGTAGTTACTTCCACAGAAATGCAATACCTTTGGTTTAAAATGAATCTTTAAAAATGAAAAGCTTTTCTTGATGTTTTTAGTGTTAATTTAAAGATTTAATTTCAAGCTAATAGATTAAATTTAATATTTACAATAAGCAAAATACTATGCTACATTTCAAAACTAATTTAAATTGACTAGAAGGGTTTTTTTCTTTTTGAGATTTCTCTATTGGAACAATGTAATTCTCTTATTTTTAAAAATCTTTCAAAATAAAATATACTTTTCTGAAATGTTATTTGAGGAATATAAGCACACTTGATTTGAAACACATACATACTTTAAAATATTGGAGTAAAGCATTTTTTAACACAGGTAGGTGTTTTGATTATGTGTTGATAGTTTTATTGACAGGTGGAATTTATCTAATTTGTTCTATGTTTGATCTTCACTGGTTGCTGTTGCATTAGTGAACTAACCATAATATATAACTACATGTATATAATATAGACTGATTTCATATATTATTCTGTACCTAAATTAATATATATTTTATTGCTTTTTGTTGTTCACAGATGTTCCGGCTGCACAAAAATTGCAATGGTTATTATTGAGAAATTCAATGAAGGAAAAGACATTTCACTTTCCATGAAGATATGGCAAGAAATGTACTGTGAAATGTGTGGTTTGTCTTTTTTGTAAAAAGACATTAAGTGTTCTATAAACAGGAGAGATACAACATATTAGTGTAACCTGTGCTGATCTCTATTGTGAAGTCACACTTAAAGGACCAGATGGAAACGCACATTAAAAAGAAACCATATTCTTGTGAATGTTGTGAATCTTCATTTGCACGGAAGTCACATTTGGTGTGCCATATGCGAACACACACAGGAGAGAAACCATACTCTTGTGATGTTTGTGAATCTGCATTTGCAGAAAAGTCAAGTTTAGTGGGCCACATGCGAATGCACACTGGAGAGAAACCATATGCTTGTGAAGTTTGCGGATCTGCATTTTCAGGGAAGTCACATTTGGTGAGACATGTACGAACACACACCGGAGAAAAACCATATTCTTGTGATGTTTGTGAATCTGCATTTACAGACAAGTCAAGTTTAGTGGGCCATATGCGAATACACACTGGAGAGAAACCATATTCTTGTGAAATTTGTGGATTTCCATTTTCACAGAGATCACATATGGTGAGGCATATGCGAACACACACTGGAGAGAAACCACATTCTTGTGAAGTTTGTGGAGCTACTTTTTCACGGAAGTCAGATTTGGGGATCCATATGTGTACACACAGTGGAAAGAAACCACATTCTTGTGAAGTTTGTGGGTCTGAATTTTCAAGCAAGTCAAGTCTGGTGCGTCATATGAAGAAACACACTGGAGAGAAACCATATACTTGTGAGGTTTGTGGACTTGCTGTTTCAGATAAGTCAACTTTAGTGGGTCACATGCGAATACACACTGGTGAGAAACCATATTCTTGTGAAGTTTGTGGATTTGCATTTTTAAAGAGTTCATATATGGTGAGGCATATGCGAACACACACTGGAGAGAAACCATATTCTTGTGAAGTTTGTAATTCTGCATTTTCACAGAAATCAGTTATGGTGAAGCATATGCGAACACACACTGGAGAGAAACCACATTCTTGTGAAGTTTGTGGATCTGTATTTTCACAGAAGTCAAGTTTGGTGAGGCATATGCGAATACACACTGGAGAGAAACCATATTCTTGTGAAGTTTGCGGGGCTGCATTTTCATGGAAGTCATATTTGGTGAGACATATATCAACACACATTGGTTAAAAACTATAATTTCCTGAAGTTATTGGATATGCATTTTTATAGAAATCATCATGTGAAACTAATACATAATGGAAAAAAAACATTCTTGAAATATTTGTGGATACATCATTTCTGGGGAGTCCTATTTTGGATCATATTCTTGTAAAAACTATAATGCATTTCAAATACTGCGAAATTCAGCAGGCGTGTATTATACACTGGAGAGGAAACATTTTTATGAAATATATCTTCAGAATTTTCAGTGAATTCCCAGCTGAGATCGCACTTGGAATCCCGATCTGCTTATAAATCTATGCTAACATAGAAACCAACATTTTATCATATTTGTGATTTTTCCATGTTCATAAAATCCTCATTTCCCAAAACAAATATCCAAATTTTGTGCTTATAACTAATATAAGTAGCAGTGAGTGACAGATTCAAAACAATAAATTTATGCCAAGATTTTCTAAAAAGGAAACGTTTCTAAAACAATTAAATTCATTTCTGATTAAGTTCTGAGAGTTACAATTACCTGGTTTTTGCAAGAATTTCCAAATTCATGAATTTTTTTACTCAAATTTCTCATACTAATTCAGGGTCCTACTTTGACATAAGAAAAAGTAAATTTTCAACCAAAATTTCAAAGCTTCTTAAAAATATAATTTCAGAATCAAAAAGCCATTTGCTCTTTACTCTTAAAAATAACAGATTTTTAAAATAAAACATTATTTGTGACATTTTGTCAATATGTATTCACATTTTTTACCTAATTTTTGGAAGGACCTACTTGAGTCTATCATCTTTCAAATAAAACCCAAAGTTTCTTCATCAACTACCAAATGAGTTTACAAATGTTTTTTGTGACAATACCTCAGTCTCTTCTTTTTCCATTTTATAAGAAGAAATAAATTTGTGAAATGATATTTAATCAAAGCTGATCTCAGTTGAAAATTTTAGCTGCTTCCACCATTTATCAGTGTGATGCAAAAAGTGGCTTCCCTCTTGAGTTTGATGTCCCCACCAGTGGAATTGATTGTCACCACATTGGTGATTAAGACCTGCTACACCCTTTACTCAGCAACATAATGGCTCATTTGTGTCCTTTAGTTTGAAACCCCTGCCTCATAATGTGAATTATCATGGCCCTCAACAATTTCCTAGCCCATATGACTCTTAGAAACATTTAACAAAAAAACAACAAATTTAAAATTCTCTTTAAAATCCAATATTTATCTGAGATATGTGTTTCAAACTCTATTAGTAAATTTAAGAATTAATTAGCTGGGTTTTCTAAATGTAATGCTTACCTTTTTACTTATAACAGAAGGAAAGTAATGTTTTATTCACACATGCTAGCTTATGGGGGTAACGGTCAGTTTAGGAAGACTGGAATTCTCCCACTGTCTGAAAAATTGCTGGAAAACATTATATATAATAGTTTAATAATATATTTTTATTATACAATACACCTTTATTAAACTTAATATAACAAATAATTTTACTTTATATACTAACTTAATATCATAATACATCTCTGATATTGAACAGAAGTTAGTCATCATGAGATATCAGAATTATTTCCTTTTTATACATCGATACCAAAAATCTGACAGTTGCCAAAAAGAAAAAAAAATTAAATTCTTTTAAAAAGGGTTATACTTGAAAATGATATTAAACTTTGCATTTTTTAAAATCTAATATATCTCTATTTCATTTAATAAACTCTTGTGACAAACAGCAACAGAATTAATTTCAAAATGGCACTAAAAAATGACAAGTAATTTTAAAATAAATATCAATGTTAGATTCTTTTTCTGTCAATTTGGAAAGAAAATGCGTTTCATTAAATTACATAAGCACCAATTCTGAAAAAAATTTTTAAAAAATTTTATTGAATTGTTTTTTGTACTCAGTATTACATAAATTTTTTTTACTGAAATAATATCTTCAGTGATTTCTTTTTAAATAACTGTAAAACATTTGCATGAACCCCCAACCCCCAGTTAAAAAGAATACACACAATATCAAAGGGAGTGGGTGAAACATACTTCCGAAAACATTTCTCCAGAAATGTTTTAATAAAATAGCCTTTCAGTAAAATATTCATTCACTAAGGAATAAGTCATGAAAATTTCATTTGAATTGGATAAGTCTACAAACATCTGGGAAATTGCAAGTGAAATGTAAGAATCTTTATTTTCCTTGAAAACATAAAGGCAGAAACATTCTAGAGGAGAAAATGTATATAAATTTCATGTCGGTCAGTCAAAACAGTTTATGCATACAAATGCAAACGGGACAATTCAGTATGAATTGATGTATTCCATATAAAGAAAATATTTTCTGAGAAACATTCAGCATACAAATAGAAGCAAGACAAATCAATGTATGAAAATTTGGGATATTATTTCATATTGCTATATGAAATAAAATCATTTGTTTTCTTGGATCTGGTTAATACGATTTCTGATTTCATATAAATGATATAATTTTTAAATGAAAGACCTAAAACATTTGAGATGTTAGTGTGAAGTGAACACACTCTCTCAGCAGGAATTTGAACTCTGCTTGCTGATTCCATTTTCTGTATTTTTTACACTTGGGCCCCATAGCCTTCCTTTATTTAGTGTTATGAAAGTTCTACAATTATTAATTTTTGTTTAAATGAATCAAACGGTAGTTTTTGTTTTTTTAATACTATTTTAAAAGGTTTTCTACATTTTTCAACATTTTCAAACTTTCAGCTGTATATTAGTCTATTAAACGATATGAAAAATATTTTGTTTTTCCTGCTGATTTTTATACAATGTCCCTTTCTGCATATACCCATTTTTTTTCTAACATAATAATAAAATTCAGACTATTGTCCTCATCTTTGTTGCCATATTTATCACAACATTTCAGCCGTTGTACACTCCGGCCTTCTTCAGGTGGTTGGAATGTCGAACTGAACCCTTTATTTCACTTGCTGGGGTAGACTGTTCTAGTCTCATGTGCCATACTGCACAGACAATTCTTTGCTCTCAGTGCTAGTTCTGCTTGTAGCATCGTGAGCTTGTTGGTGGACAGGAGGAAACACTCTTAAGGATACATGGCACAGTGGATATAGGCATTGGTTAGATCCAATGACAGGACCCAAAGAGTTGTGAGTTCAATACCTGGTTAAGGCAGTGGAGAACTTGGAGAGGTGAATTAATAGGAGATAACTGACATCCATTAGACATGGCACTTGGAACTAGAAAATTCGCATTCTGATATCTGACAAGTCATTGTAAGCAACAGTTTGGCAGTCTTTGAGAAAGTGACGTGAATTATAAAATAAGTTTGATCTGAGCAAAATATTGGAATGCAAATTGATTCTCCTTCCATTTCTGTATTTTTGGAGTGTATATTTGAAGACATGATCACCCATTTTAAATAATACTCTAGTTCTCTCTCTTGATTTTAAATGAACCACTGAGGTTGATATGCCATAAAACAACCAACCAACCAACTCTCTCTTGATTACTTTGATTTATCAGTGTTCAGTTGCCTGGGGTTTGGTCATTTAAAATTTTTTGGGCCTTCAACCAAAGTTCAGGTTTGTGTCCAGTTAACATTATTTGCTGCATGTCTCTACTTTCTCATCTATTGAAGTTTCTGTTGCTTAGCAACTCAACTTTTGGTGACCCTCAGTATGTGAGTCTGGAAAAGGAACGAGCTTGCAAACAGCTGATTTGCTTCTGGATGTTTGCTGCTTGGCATTTTATTCACTATTGAATCTTTTTCCCAAGAATACTTTACATTCTACCACTTATTTGTTTCCAAAGTGCTTGAATTCTTTCAAAGCCAGACAGACATGTTACCTGAAGGTGTCTGGATGGAAGATGACTATCCTGATTGACCACATTGAGACTTTCATTGATTACTGTAGCAATAAGAGGACACAATTCTGATTGGCCACATTTCATTGATTACTCCTTCTAATCAGTTCAATTAGGCAGGTTGTGTTACCACACATACATACATACATACATACATACATACATATATATATAGATATATATAAATGGACAGACCTGTATCATTCGCATTCTGATATCTGTAAGCATCAGTTTGGCAGTTTTGAAAGTCGAGAAAGTGACATGAATTATCAAAGTTTGATCTGAAGATATTGAAATCCAAATTGATTCTCCTTCCATTTCTGAATTTTCGGAGTGAATATTTAAAGGCATGATCACCCATTTTAAATAACACACTAGTTCTTTCTCTTGATTACTTGGATTTATAAGTACTCAGTTCCCTGAGGTTTGGGCATTTCAGATTTTTCGAAAATGCACAGACTCCAATCTAAGTTCCAGCTTGTGTACCGTTAGCATTATCTGCTGCATGTCTCTACTTTCTTCTCATCTATTGCAGCTTCTCTTGCTTCAAGACTCAGTTTGGTCGAATTTTAGTGACTGGCCCATGTGATCCTCAGCACGTGAGTCTGGAAAAGGGATGAGCTTGCAAAGAACTGATTTCCTTCTGGATGTTTGCTGCTTAACATTTTATTCGCTAGTGACTCTTTCCCAAGTATACTTTACATTCTACCACTCATTTGTCTCCAAAGTGCTTGAATTCTTCCAGAACCATTTTTCCCTTCCATGATTTGGCAACATTTTCTAAGAACCTCACTTTGCTTTCCCAGTTCAACTTTCAGCTCTAAGGTTTATAACATTGCTGGTAGACTGAACAAGGCTGTCTTGCCAAATGATTTTATTTTACCCCCCCCCCCCAATCTGCCAAAAAACATTGCCAATCCCACATTTTATACATTTACTAACATTGTTAATCTTTCCATGGTTGAAATTGCCAAAGACATAAGTTGTTAAATCTGAAAGAAAAAGAAAAAATTGTTAGATGCTTAAACTTAATTCACATTTAAAATCAGTCCATGTTATTGGAACACCCTTTATAATGCCTGTGTATAGAGACAAAATGCCACCATCCTGAATGACTGCCATTTATACTTGCCTACCGGTATCTGTGGCAAGGGTAGACTACTCATCTGGCTCTGTTGCCAGTGTACTCTCTAGGACACTTCCTCCTGTGAGAGAATACCACCTGTCCTCCTCCACAATGTGAAACAACATCTTTAGAAATTTCTCATTTAAAAATAAAGATGCTGACGTAGAAACCAACATTTTATCATATTTCTGAATTACTGTTCACAAAATGTAATTCTACAAACACCTGCGAAATCACAAGTGAAAAGTAAGAATCTGTAAATGTATTTTATATTGACGAATGAAAGAAAACATTAATGTTATTCTGGATCATATCAATTTGATTTCTGAATTTATATAAACAATATATATTTAAATGAAAAATGTTAAAACATTTTAAATGTTAGTGTGAAGTGAACACCTACTATCTCAGCAAAAACTTGAACAGTGCTTGTTGACTCCATTTTCAGTATAGTTTTCCATTGAGGCATGAGGCATTCCTTCATTTACTGCCATGAAGCTTAAGATGCTTTATACATTTTTCAAAATTTTCAAACATTCACTTGTATTGTAACATTATTAAAATCTATTAAACAATATGAAAAATCTTATTTTGTTTTTCATGCTGATTTTTATGCTGTGAACGTGTAGAATTTAAATAGTCAAGTTTATAAATTGTTACCTATCAGTGATGAGATATATTAGTAAATATTCAACATTTTATTATCTTTTAAGATAATTTATTATTAAATTTTGAAATGTCATTTAATTTTATATCATTTTATCAAGCAATTATATATGTACATTTTACAACCCTTAGGCATGCACCATGGATAAGAAACAAATTATCAAGAAGGTTAGAAATGATTTTAAATATTTCATTTTGTCTCCACTCTGTGTACTCTTCAAAAGAGCTGATTGACAAAATGTTTTTCTCCTAGCTTAACAGGTCAATTGGTAAAAATATTAATTTTCTATTGATCCTTTTCAAAAAAGAATGTACTTTAGTCTTAATAGAATGGGAAGGTCAGAAATAGAACATGCACCATATCATACTGTGATCAGTGATGTCAGTTCTCTGGTGGATGGAAGGCGCCTTTGTTTTGGGTGTGATTTTCGTATTTATTGTGTTTGAATGAGTGAGTGGTTGGGATGAATAATTGTTTTATATTATTAAAGTCCTGCATTGATTTTGTCCAGTTAACTGATAGTTCTGCCATAATTAAGGATTGCCGGTGGTCTACTAACACTATTTTATTTAGTTTCTTGTAAATAGTTTTGGGTTAATTTGCAGTTTAGCACCTGTGCTCGCATTAAAAATTTCCAGAATACTTGCATTTATCTGTAATTGTACATGCTTCATTTGAATCTGGCTTTTGATAAATTTGATAAAATCTACCATTTTGGAGTTAGCGAATTCATTCGCATCGTTGCAAGCAACCATTACTGGCATTGTTTGTATACATTTGCTGTGGAAAGCTAAGCACGGAAGAGAACGTAGTTAACAGCCTTGTTTACTGATCTTACTTGTCTTAATTACTGTGCAAGAGAACTATATTGCATGCACAATAATCAAGACAAGTGAATATCCCATTCATAGCTCTTCTGCAGTGAATGTATGCAAACAACATCAATAATGGCTGCCCACGACACAAATGAATCCAAACTTTTACTGTTGATAATTCCAAAACAGTAGATTTTATCAAACCAGATTCAAATGAAGCATATATACACACAAATGTAAGTATTCTGGAAATTTTTAATGTGAACTGAGTGCGGGTGTTAAACTGCAAATTAACCTAGTTTTGTTCATTTTTGTAAATACTCATTGGGGTTAGATTTTAAATTGTTGTTTTATTCCCCCCCACCACCACCACAGACAAGAATTGTACATATGGGGACTAGTTAGGATTTTTATAGTCATTGAGGTATTATGGTGGATGTTTTAAGAATGGTAAGTAAGTATGAGTTGTTTTGATGTAAGGAATATTGTATGTTTGGGTCAGAGATTGTGGCTAGCTAAGTTTAAATTTAAGACAGAAAAACTGTCCTTTTCTCCAAACTCCTTTTGGCCTTGTGCCACATTTCTGTATTTCACAGAATAAATACTTTCAGCTCTCTGGTTTGTGCTATTGCTGATAGACACAAGAAGGTCTTAGCAAATGATCTTATCTTCTAGGCACTGACGAAAATGACGTTTTTACTGGGCAGAGATGTCTGCAGCAGATAATGGTGCTTTTACATCTAAGATTTTTGCTTTACAGGTGCCAATTACTGCTTGTATCATTCTGAAAAATACATACATACATTTTCATTGATATTAATGTGAGGTAGAAAAATCCATAAACCTGGATATTTGAAGGACTATGAGTTGTTAAAATGGAAAAAAGAAATTAATGACAAAAGATATTTTTAAGATCAGTAATATAGGTAATTTGAAAAATGCATGAAAAGTGAAAACTATTCATTTTTACTTTGGAAAGGAGTGATATTTAGTAATAATAACGTTAGGAAACAAGAGTTGCTTTCCCCCTTGCATGTATAATTCACAGTTCTTTTTTTTTTTTTTTTTTTTTAACCATTACCACGCTGGAGGCGAAAATTGTCGCCGTAGAATTCGTTCCCCTTTGCTGCTCTCTAGATGCATTGTGTCGCCTTGAGACTTGCTATAAATAAACACTTGTCAACTGTTATTTGGAAATCGCCTACTACTGCTTTGGAACAATGTTAAACTTCCATTTTCCAATGCCATGTTGAATTCTTCTAGACTCTACACGAGGTGTAACATCGATTGGCCCACATTCATTTTTTTCTTTTTGTAAACAAAAATGGCCGCATCAAGCGAACCTTTTATTTAGTTTTACCCAAGAGTTTTTCTTTGATTTGATTCCGATTCCGATTATGATTTTGAAGGCTTTACTCCAGTGGATATTGACGGTGAAGTGGAGGAAAACCTTGATGACTACTATCATCTATGGATGACTAAGCTACTGGCGACCATCGATATACCTAATTAATCTTTCTGAAGGCGAATTATTTCGTCTATTTAAACAACAAAAAAATAATAAATTTATTTATCAATGAGACAAATAAATATGCTAGTCAGGTGAAAGAAAGAGTAAATGCTTATTGTGTCTACTACTCGTACGTAAACTAAACAAGGAGTAATAAAAGTTAAAGTATGTTAAATTGTTAATGCATTTGTTTTTTTATTTTATCTTTTTTATTTTCAGCGTCAAAACATACATACAAAACGTAATGCATTAGATCAATATTACTCATCCATTCTTTTATTAGTATACAAAAAATAAAATCTATACATACAATACAAAGAAAGTTATAAAAATTTTAAAACCGTATGTGCTCATGAGTTATTTGCCCCTTAAGAAAAATGTGGCGGAGGGGGGAATAATTCTAGAAAAAAATTGGTGTGGTAATGGTTAAAAATCAGTTATTATTGTTGAGTGAATAAGGCGCATTGCCCTATATATATATATATATATATATATATATATATATATATATATATATATATATATTTTTTTTTTTTTTTTAACCATATCACAAATTATTCATGAGCTTTCTTGGTATATTAGTAATGATTATTGATTAGATTGTACATAGGATTTCAATTATATTTTTATTTTATTTCTTATGAATTCTGCTTTTTGAAAATTGACATACAGTGGTAGTGGCGTCTAGTCTTCGATTCAGGAGTCGGACACTGGGTTCTTATTCTTAACCCCGCCAGTGTCGATTGACGAGAAGAAACACCAGGCACAAAATTTTTGTATAATGCAATAAATCCGAGGATTTTAAACACAAGGAACCGAGTTTTCTCTGACACCGCTTAATTTCTTTTGCCTTACATCAGCAAGTGGAAGATTTTCTCACAAATAATTTCATGTTCGTATCGTGGTTTTTTCTTCCATTTCTTAATTCTTTTGTTTGTGTCATTCGTTTCAACTTCGACATTATTATATGAACGAGAACGAACAATACAAAAATTGGGAGAATGACAGAGAAATCTAATCATTTGTACACAAAAGAAAGGTACCTTCATTTAATTCGCTATAAATTTTTGATACCTAACTTTTAAGTTTAAAATGCATTTAAAAAAATAAAAACGTATTCTTGAAGATTTCTTTTTAGCCTTAATTGAAAGCAAAAGGATTAATGTTTCCATTTGTAATTTTTTTTGGGGGGGTACCTAGTAATTTTTTTACAAATTAACATATTTTCAGTAATTATCTAATATTTTATTGACTTTTAGTTATGTTTGAAGTTGCTTTATGAAAAAATAATATAAAATTTTCTTAGATTAATTTTAAAATTTAATAACTGAGATGAAATACCATCATACGGGTAAAAAAAAACTCAATAAATAATTAATTGCTTTTATAAATAAGGTATTAAAGAGACTATTACCTAAAAAAAAACATTTTTTTTCAATGAATAATTAATTTTTACAAGAATTGTTTTCATTTTTTTTCATTTTAATTGGAAAAAAATATTAAGTTTTATTTAAACCTTTTAAAATTCTATATTAATTTCAACCTTTTAGGCGACATTATTAAGTGAAAACTATTTTAATCATAAATGGAAAAATTAATATTTTTAAAAGAATTTTAATTTTTTGATGTGTATGAACGTTCCATTTTTGTAAGAATGGGTGACCACACAATATTATTAGAAAATATAAGCAGTGACTATAGTAAACTTAACATCGGCATTTCTAAAATTTAATAAAACATTAGATTACAGAGAATATTTTTATATATTTTTAAGATTACTGAGTACTTAATTATATAAAAAGGCACTCATATCATTTTCTTAAATTATTTTTTACAGATAAAGTCTCCATAGAACAACATTAAACCTGTCATCAGGCTGTCATTTTTGTGATATTTTAAACTTAAGGCAAATAATATTTGTTTCAAATAAAGTTTCAGAAAAGTCTAATTTATTTTTTGAAGATTTTTTAATAAAGAGAATTACATTTCAATGAAATACAACTAAAAAAAAGGATGCTAATCAGCTATTTTAGCAACAAAAAAGAATTCTTCCAGTCAATTTAAATTAATTTTTGAAATGCAGCAAAGTAATCCACTAGCTTGAAATTAAAACTAAAATAAAAGCTTTAAAAAAGATTTCTTTTTTTAAAAATTCATTGTAATACTTACATATCATTTTCTTTATATTTTGTGGAGGTACTTAATTTAATATAAAATTTTTAAGTCCTCAGTAATCTTAAAATATTTTAGAAAATATTCTCCATCTAATGTTTTATTGAATTTTAGATAATTTCTGGCATATATTTTTTTTTTTTTTTTGCCTTTCTTGGATGGTGAAGTCTCAGTTCATTTTTCTGCTGGTATTTTCTAGAGTGAAAGGGAAATAGAAGAATACAAATATTTATATAAAAAAAGAGAAAATTTATTATTTTTATTTATATTTTATGATGTTATAGGATTTTTTTATTTAGTAAATAAAACACTATGAAAAAATAGTCCAAACAAATCTTTGATTTAACAATAATTTATATGGCTACATAACAAAGATGGATGACATGAACAGAGTTTAAAAACTTACAAAGAATTTATTCTTAATGTACAAAAAATGAATTACATAAATTATGTACTTTGTGTGTCAAATGATGGCCAATAACATATATGTAAATTATCAATGAAAATGAAACCTGCCTTTCACAGTTAAATTTATAAATGCTGCATAAGAACACCCTCCCCTCTGCAAAGAAAACTATATGAAGTGAAGACAAAGAGAAAATACTTCTCTGAATGGTTTTCAAAGAATAATTTGGTAATTTTAAAGCAGAGTTTGTAGTAACAGCAAAAAATAGATCGAGCACACCAACTGATGAGGGAGCAACCTTGAAATTCCTTTCGATTCTCATCTGTTGGTTGTCAAATTTCTTCTGCATTGTTTTCTTTCTAGACCAGAGGTGATCTGGATTCCTGCAGCAGCTTAATTTTCTCATATTTTCCTCTCAGACAAAGATACAAGAAGCCAACAGGTTTTGCATATAAAATTTATACTGATTCACACACCTTTATGCAAGTAAAATCCTACTGAACTTTCTCAAATTTCAGATTGAACATTTCTTTTTACAATAAGTACAAAAGATAATTGTACAATATTTTTATAACAAATATACAATATTACATACAAGATTTTTTTCTATAGTGTTTGAACCATATTGAAAATATTGGTTTACACAAAGAAATTGCATTTCTTCATTTATACCATACAGTGGCCATTTACACAAAATTTTATTTCCATATTACCAACAGGACTTTGAATGTGAAAGCATTTTACAATAGTGAGACTTTAAAGGCTTCTGCTTTCTCTTTGAAAGCCTGATGCACACTCAAACAGCTTAAACTTCTTATACTGTTAACATCACAGTAAATGAAAATTCATTTGGGATTTTAGAAGTTTTTTTTTTTCTTGAATACTTTCATGTTATTCTTTAGATTATTTTAAAGATGCATAATTATGGAATGAAAAAGATTGATGGCATGATAGCGTTATGATGGTTTTGCTAAAAAATGATATGGCTAAAAAGAAAAATTTATTATAATATGTTTTTCTTTTTAGTTAAGGAACCTATATATAATAATTATATATAGGTACCTCAACTGATTTGCTAAATAATTAGCATACCATAATGAAAAAATGCCCCAAACTTAAAAATAAAGTTTTATCATCAGAATCTTTGTTATTACTAAGAAGAATTACAAAAAGATTTTTTATTATTAAATTAAATTTTAAATTAAAATTTACCATAGATTTGGCAATGAAAAATACATTGATTTGGAAATTTTTGCATAAATCAAATAAGTGTCAGAATTTAATTAAAATTGCAGGACTTATTCACATAGGAATGAAATTATTTTAGAAATGTATTTTTTAAAAACTCTTTGTTCAAAATTAATATTTTTTACATGATACACCTGACTTATTTTATGAAATTGTGAGAAATTAAATTTTGTAGAGATTAATGTTTGTATTAATTAAAGATAGAGTTCCTTGGATAATTTAAATCTTAAATTTTTTTTGTAAAACATGATTTCCAGTTACCAAAATCTATCATGAATCATAAAATAAAAATTGCAATAAAACTAAGTCATTGTTTAATTAGAAAAGCTTTTACTGACTTATATAAATAAGATATGGACATAAAATGAAACTGGTGTAAGAAATGTAAAAAATTTTTACAAAGCCTTTTTAAAAAAACAGTTGTAAATTGAATTAAAATCCAACAATTATTTGATTTTTATAAGAATTTCCAAATCAATATATTTTTCCCTGTCAAAACTTATTTAATGTTCTAAAAAGATATAAAAATTATGATTTCCTCATCAAAATATAAAGATCTTATTGATGAAACTTTATTTTTAAGTTTAGGGCATTTTTTCATGATGCATGCAAATCTCTGGAGATACCTGTGTGTGCATATATATATATATCAGTTGAAAGAAAAGACAACACCTAAGATTGAAATACATTTGAAAAAATCAAAAATCTTTCCTGAAGATTTTATTTTAGCTTTATTTCCAACATAACAGATATCATTTTGGTACCTCCAAGTAATAAAAGCCATACATAAGGTTTAAAGTTAATTTTTAAAAATGAAAAATCTTTCTGGATGCTTTTATGTTAGGTTTACTTTCAAGCTAATATATCAAACTTAATATTTCCAATAAGCAAAATATTTGCTGTGTTTCAAACTGAATTTAAATTGTTTGATATTTTTTGGGGTATCGTCAAAATCACTATAAGACAGCTTTATTGGCAAATAATTCTCTTTATTAGAAATATTGGCAACATAATTCTCTTTATTAGAAATATTTAAAAAGATACTTTTCTGAAACTTTATTTGAGGAATATTAACCATTTTAACATTTCATTAATCTGATTTGGAACAAGTATTACTTACTCTTACATTTAAAAAGTAGTAAAGCAGTTTTTAACACAGAGATGGCTGTTTTTCTGGCATATCTTCAAGACTATTGATATCTAAGGAGTAGAAAGAAATTAAAGATATCAAAATGCTTATATTTATTCTTATATAGTTTTTTGCAAATGAAATCATTTATATATTGAACAAATTCTGATGATAATGCAATCTTGTTTCACTGCAAAATGTTTGATCTTCACTGGCTGCTGCTACATTAGTGAACTAACTGTAATATATAACTATATGTATCTATTATAATATTGACTGCTTTAATATATCTTTTATTGCTTTTTGTTCACAGATGTTTTGGCTATACAAAAATCACAAAGCTTATTATTGGGACTTTCAATGAAGGAAAAGACTTTTCACTTTGCATCAAAAACAAAAATATATTGTATACAACTCATGTAAAATTTATGGATCTATATTTTCAAAAGTATGACAATGAACTGGCAAGAAATGATTTACTTTGAAATGTGTGATGTATCTTTTCTATAAAACGCATTTTGTGTTGTATATGAATAAACAGGAGAGCTGAGCCATATTCATGTGAGTTTAGCTAATCTCAGTTGTGAAGTCAGACTAATTAGGCCAGATGGAAAAACACATTAGAAAGAAACCATATTCTTGTGAAGTTTGTGGATCTGCATTTTCAGGGAAGTCACATTTGGTTATACATGTACGAACACACACTGGAGAGAAGCCTTTTTATTGTGAAGTTTGCGGGTCTGCATTTTCACAGAAGTCAGATTTGGTTGTTCATATGCGTACTCACACTGGAGAGAAACCATATTCTTGTGAAGTTTGTGGATCGGCATTTTCAGTGAATTCACATTTTGTCCTTCATATGCGTACACATACTGGAGAGAAACCTTATTCTTGTGAAATTTGCGGATTTGCATTTTCAAGGAAACCAAGTTTGGTTGTTCATATGCGTACTCACACTGGCGAGAAATCATATTCTTGTGATGTTTGTAGAACTGCATTTTCACGAAATTCAGATTTGGTTGTTCATATGCGTAATCACACTGGAGAGAAACCATATTCTTGTGAAGTTTGTGCATCTGCATTTGCACGGAAGCTAAGTTTGATTGTTCATATGCGTACTCACACTGGAGAGAAACCTTATTCCTGTGAAGTTTGTGGGTTTGCATTTTCACAGAAGTCACATTTGGTGAGACATATGCGAACACATACAGGAGAGAAACCATATTCTTGTGAAGTTTGTGGATTTGCATTTTCACGGAAGCCACATTTGGTGAGGCATATGTCAACACACACTGGAGAAAAAAATATAATTTTGTGAAGATTGTGGAGCTGCATTTTCATGGCAGTCATATTTGGTGAGTTGGATAGAGAAAATATTGTGATATTTGCTGTCATGCATTTTTGGACAATCTGTTTTGGTGCATCATAGGGAAAAACAATTTTCTTCAGAGATTTGTAGATATACCTTTTCTGAGAAATCTTACTTGGTATCTCATATAGATCTTTCTTGTAAAATCCAAATGCATGATTTTCAAATACTGCAAAATTCAATAGACATGGAGAGAAACCATATTTTTGTGAATTATATGCTCAGAATTTTCAGTGGATTTCCCACTGAAAAACACTTGTATACAAATCCTGCTTAGACATCTTGTTCATGTGAAGCAACACCTTTAGAAATTTCTCATTTAAAAATAAACATACTGACTTAGAAAAAAACATTTTGCAAGTTTACAAATATACTGCATTTTTACTGAAAGCACAAAGGCAGAAATATAATAGTAAATATTTTTTGTGGAACATTCAAAATACAAATGCAATCAGGACAATTCAGTGTACAAAAATTTGGAATGCATTATTTCATTATTTAATTTGCAATGCATTTCTTTATACATTGTTGTAACCTAGGGAAAGTTACTAAATAGAATAATCACACGAAGGTTGGTAATGAAAGATAATACTTAGGACACGAACAACACATATAAGATTCCCCAGTGGCGTGTAGAAGTAGCCAACTGCCAGACGTGAGTCAAATGAATTCTACAATGAATCTCCAACTGCAGACCAACATACAGTATTTACTATGTGAATGGGGACGTACCCATTATCATCTGTAGGTATGCTACAACATACATGAATGAAAGAAAACCATCTATATTTTAAAGAATGAAGTCAATATGAATTGATTTATTCCATATGAAGGAAATACTTTCTGAAAAACATTCAGAATACAAATGGAAACAGGAGACTTCAATGTATGAGAATTTTGGATTGTATTTTATAATGATGAATGAAGTAAGAACATTAATGTTTTCTTGGATCAAGTCAATATGATTTCTATTTCATATAAGCAATATATTTTCAAATGTGTTAAAACACAAACTATCTCATCCAGAATTTGAACTCTGCTTACTGATTCTGCTTTCTGTATGTCATTGAGCCACATAGGCAGAAAGATATTAGAAAAGAAAATGTATATTAATTCATGCAAAGCAAAATTTTTAGATATTTCTCATTTAAAAATAAACGCACTAACATTATTGTAGAGTAGCTAGCACCCCTTCAGCACTCTGCTAGATGGCCTGGCTCATAGCCTTAAATAGTCTACGATTGTTGATTAATAAGTTGATACTAAGCTGATTAATATTCTGACTGATTTTACTTTGTCTGGCTATACAGCATTTGACCCTTCTCTATACCTTGCAAGTTGTCTTGTTAATTGTTTTGTAACTTATTGTTCTGTGTTTTTTGTATGTATCCATTAGTAAGGGATACTGGTGCTGAATAAATATATTAAGCACTCATTCTTCTCTGTGTATCATTCACCTCGACAATACAACACATAGAAACCAACATTTCATCATATTTGTAAATTTCCGTATTCACAAAATATGTCTACAAACATCTGTGAAATCACAGGTGAAAAGTAAGAATGTAAATATTCATTGAAAATTTAAAGGCAGAAAGATAATAGAAGAAAAAAACGTTCATAAATTTCATGTAAGTCAATCAAAAGTTTATGAATATAAATGCAAACAGGATAAATCAGGGTATGTAAATTTGGGATGCCTTGTTTGATTATTTAACTTAAAATCTATTTCTTTGTACAAGAATGAAAGAAAACCATCCATATTTTTAAAAATCAGGTCAATATGTATTGATTTATTCCTTATAAAGAAAATACATTCTGTCTAACATTCAGTGTACAACTGGAAACAGAAGGCAATATATGAAACTTTTGGCTTGTATATTATATTGATGAATGAAATAAAAGCATCAGTGTTCTCTAGGATCAGGTTAGTATGATTTCTGATTTCATATAAACAATATATTTTCAAATGAAATGTGTTAAAACATTCTAAATGTTAGTCTGAAATGAACGTAGACTATCTCAGCCAGAATCTGAAACTCTGCTTGCTGATTCCATTTTGTGTATTACTTATCATTGGGCCATGTAAACTTCCTTTATTTAATGTAATGAATCTTCTAGAATTATTAATTTTTGTCTGAAAGACACTAGTCTCTTTTTTATCTTATTTTAAGAGGTTTTATACGTTTTTCATCATTTTCAAATATTCACATGTATTGTGATATTATTAAAATCTATTAAACGATATTAAAAATATTTTTTTACAACTTGTATCAACTTTAAATAGTAAAGTTTATAAATTGTTACCTATCGGTGATGAGATATATTAATAAATATGAAATAAAGCTATGTTAAGAATTTTTCAGTGTTGTGGCAGAAAAATAGTCTTAAATTTTCTCAGATGAAACATCTTTGTTATTAAATTTTGAATATTTTTCATTGTTAAATATCTTTTTATCACAGCAATCATATCTTTACATTCTACAACCTTTAAACATGCACCATGATTAAAAAACAAATTATTAAGAAGATTATCTGTTGAAAGCTAAGAAATAATTTTAAATTGTAAATATTCAATTTGTACTCTTTGCATTAGGAGGCATGGTGGAGTAATGGGTAGCGGCTCGGATTGAGGAATCAGAGAGCCGAGTTCGAATTCCAGTCAAATTCATTACATTCACTTATGTGCTAATACCCTTGGGAAAAGTATGAATCCTCTTCTTCTCCCCCTATGGGTAAATAGCAGGACAGATTGGGTTCTATAGCCTTTGATGGCAACTGGTCTACCACAGAAAGAAATGGCAACCTGCTGCAGGAAAAAATCTACTTTGTCAATCATGTATTGAAAGATACATGATCACCTAAGCGTGTATCATACATGGCACATAACTAACTGACAGACTTTTGAAAATTGAAAATTCCTCATTTGGTCCACCTGGGGAAATTTAGTTATGGGGGCTAATTTGCAAACCCGATCTGAAATAAGGAACCTGAAGTAAAACGTAGCCATATTTCAACATTATCAGCTGGCATATATCAGTAATTATGTATATAGCAATGAAACAGTAGATATAATAAAAAATAACACAAAACAAAGAACTACCAGCTCTATATGCCTCAGTGAATGAAATACTGATCAAACACCCACAATTTACAGACC
This sequence comes from Acanthosepion esculentum, assembly GCA_964036315.1. Classification (NCBI taxonomy): domain Eukaryota; kingdom Metazoa; phylum Mollusca; class Cephalopoda; order Sepiida; family Sepiidae; genus Acanthosepion; species Acanthosepion esculentum. The sequence continues at coordinate 58,581,311 of OZ038479.1, read as the reverse complement.
AATAATTTGTCTGTCAAACTAAATTTGACAAATAAAACAGCCTGCAAAGGGAGATAGAAAAAGAGAGGTAACAGTTAGACAAATATTTTAGAATACTACCGACCAACTCATATGTTGCTCTCAGATCTTGCTCTCACTGTGTAGAGCTTTCAAGATGGTCGCATGATATCTATATATGTTGCAGATCAGATAACAAATTAAGGAAGTTTTATATATCAGGAACCACTGATGCTGAGAACATGAAATTTTGCCTGGATATAAGTGTTGTTAATAAAGACAAAATGGCAGCATAATTTTATTTTCATTTTGGCTGTCTGGTCAATAAAGCATAGGACCTATTTGAAGAAGACTTGATGGTCTTGTGTGTTACAAGTAAGGTGTGATCAGAGAATGAAGAAAACAAATACATTGAACTAACTCATTACATCAAGCAACTGACTAAGCAACTCGAGGCCTGAAAGTCCTGTTTTGCTAAGTAAACTGTTGACTCACCCTGATAATGGAGGTGCTTATTAAAAACAGTGTGTATATCTTTTCACATATTTTTGATGTCTGCCAAAAATGTGATCCTTGGTACAAAAAATAGAAAATTATAGAATTTGAAATCTTTAATTTAAACACTGTCATAACACTCGCCCTAGAAAATAGCACTCCTCAAAAAGGTTATAAGATACTACAAATGAGTATTGAAATGTTCCCAACCCCATCACCAAAAATAGCAAACAGAACAATATAAATGGCCTGATATAACTCAAAATGTTCAAATAAATTAGCATCATCCTCTTGTAGAGCCAGACTAATGTTGCAATTGGTGTCCCTACAATCACTGCATGTTGTTACCCTTGTGAGGCCAGGTTTCTGGCAAGAGTGGATGTTTGTGCTGCAAGAACTCTTGGACAAAATCTTGTTCTTATAACACAAACTTCAATAGTTCCTCAAGAGCAGGATCTGGATTGATAAGAAATGGGGCTAAAGGACTATTCCTCATTTCCCAACACCAGCTGCAAGGATCAAGTTGGCAATGGATGCAGAGACTGTGGAACAAAGCTGACCATTCAGTTGGAAGCAGTCTTTTCGGCTGTAACTTCTTCGTCAATGTTGCAGCATACACCATATACTTGATGTACCTGAGGGAGTTCAATGTATCATCTGGTTTTCCTCCATACATCTTGACAAAATCTGCAACCCTGCAGATGCAATTTGGGCAGGAGAAACAGTCGCATCAGCTAAAGTAGCACAAGACTGGATCTCCTTTGATTTATGAATATGTCCGATTATCTCATATTTCCCATGGCCAAATACAGCTGACATTGAATCACATCCACCCCATGTGTGGATGACTGGCATGTTTTGCAGAACGTAGCAGTTTGTCTTCACAATTTCACAGATGCTGAGCAGCTTCTTCATCTTTCCCGAAGATTTCATCCCCTTGGGCATGTCTGGGGAAAGTGGAAATGTAAAAGAACAAGGATACCTCTGTCATTAGCTATTACAGTCACTAAATTCAGTAGCTAGTTAGAGTGTTTCAGAAGTAATGTCCATATCTGTGTTTCGTTCACTTTGGACCATCCAATGATAGTCTGCTTCCAAGGAATGACAACATCTTGACAAACTGATTTTTGTTCTTCTCGTTTGAGAGAAAGAGCTCTTGATGAACAGCAACTTGCAATCCATCTTCAATTTGTATGTTGGCAGAAGTCTGAGCTGCTCTTTGCTAATGTCCATGGTCTTTTATGAATGGGCCTGCATAACCATAAAAAATGACGCTTGGTACTTAGCCTTCATGTAACTAAAGTAGTGTGCAACATCACCCTAAGCAACCACTTCACTCGGTGGAGGAGAGCACCTCAATCTAAAACATTATGTCAGTTGGTGCCTGCCATTCAGGTATGTCAGTGGTCAGATGATGTTTCAGCATGGCTTTGTTTGTCTTTCTCATTTGGAAATTCTTGAAAATTGAAGTTGATAATTGTTGTAACCTAGGGAAGGTTACTGAATAGAATAATCAAACAAAGGTCGGTAATGAATGATAATACTTAGGACACGAACAACATATATAAGAATCACCAAGGTGTGTAGAAGTAGTAGTTGTCAACAACTAGAAGTGAATTAAGTAAATTCCACACTGAATCTCCAACTGCAGACCAACATACAGTATTTACTACTGTATTTATGTGAACGAGGACATACCCATTATAGTCCGTAGGTATGCTACAACAATAATGGAGTTTGAACTTGAAGAACAAAATCACATTTTTGCATCTTTCTAACAGAACAATCAAAACAGAGCATTAGGGTCAACATGACCATCAATCTTTACAGATTTTTCCAGCTCAACAAGCATACACACTTGAAATCTTTTAGTCAGCTCTCTAAAATGTTCATGTTGTCAGGTTTCTTCTGGATAGAGTGACAAATCCCCTTCATGATATCACAATTGATATCACCATGGGATGCTGTCAAACCAGGATACTGATCATAGTTCTCGCTGGATTGGGTGAAAGGGGTTGTGCAGAGAGATTCAATTGAAGACAAGATCTCTCTTCTGACATGCACAGAGTCACCTCTACATGCTGCTCACTGGTTCTGTAGGCAAGACCAGTCAATGTTGTCATGGCATCATGTACTTAGGTACAGGTATGCATGCTATACACCCACATCGATCTCACTGATTCCATAAACCCTTGTCCCCTAGTTAGCTCTTTATGGATCTCATCGTCACTTGTTCAGTAATGAGGTCAGTTGACAAGCTGGCCTTGTAATGGTCATTGTGTTGCACAGAATGAAGCACATGCTCTGAGAACTGTTGACACCAGGTACAATTGTGCACTCTAATTGAAATGCCCAGTTGCTGTGTTTTCAGATGAATTAGTTTTGCTGCATCATGTTAATATGCAGTAGATAGAAACCTTAATGCACATTTAGTTTCTGCATTAGTAAAAAAAAAATTAAATCATACGACATAAGAAAACAAACATTCTTTTGAGTTTTGTGGATATACCTTTTCTGGGGTGTCCTATTTCGTGTTTGATATGGATCACATACTTCTAAAATCTGTAAAACCTTATTTTCAAATACTATAAAATTCAATAGATATGTGTTATACACTGGAGAGATCATTTTTAGGAAATGAATTTTCATGGAATTTCTAGCTAAAAAGGCACTTGGCTACACATGCCGTCTATACATCTTGGCCATGTGAAGCAACTTCTTTAGAAATTTAAAAATAAACAGGCTGATATAGAAACCAACATTTTATTATATTCATGAATTTCCATGTTTACAAGTCTGCAAGCATCTGGGAGATCACAAATAAAATGTAAGAATCTGGATTTTCGTTAAAATGATAAAGGCAGAAAGATAATAAAAGAAAAAATGTGTATTAATTTCATGCAGGTCAGTCAAAAGTTTATGCATACAAATGCAAATAGGATGTATGAAAATTTGAGATGCATTGTTTTATTATTTAGTTTGCAATCTATTTCTCTATACACGAATGACAGAAAACCATCTATATTTTAAAGAATCATGTCTATGAATTGATTTATTGCATATCTAGAAAATCGTTTCTGAGAAACATTCAGCATAGAAATGAAAACAGGTGAAGTCAATGTCTGAAAAATTTGGGTTGTATTTTATATTGATGAATGAAATAAAAACAGTGTTTTCTTGGATCAGGTCAATATGATTTCTGATTTCATATCAACAATATATTTTCCTGATTCTGTTTTCCATTTTGTTTGTGAAGTCATGTTTTATTTTGTGTACTGAATATTCTACAAGTTTCATTGTTATCTCAATGAATCAGTAGTCTCTTTATTAAATGTATTTTAAGAGGTTGTATAAATTTGTCAGCATTTTCAAAGTTTCCCCTGTTAAATGATATTAAAAATATTATTTTGTTTTTCGTGCTGATTTTTCTACTATGTTCAGGGTGCAATGAGTAAATTGTCACAATTTTATATTTTTAATTTTGCACATGCATGTTGTTTGTTTTGATTTTGTCAACTGCACAGTATAGTAGGTTCAGTTTGACAATGTCTATGAGAAAAAGAGCAGAGAATGATGCAATTCACTCCACCAGAAATTTGGGAACAACATGCTGTACTGCTTGGCATTTGTACCAGAAACCCAATACAATCATTTCAGAGTGTTTGGGTGTCAATCTGAGGACAGTGCAGAGGATTGGTAAAGAGATGGATGAGTCTAATGGGGATTACAAAGATGTTTGGAGTGATCACTAGTGACGGGAACATTATACCTCCATTCATCTTCCCACAGGGCCTCAGACTCAACATGGAGGCCTACATCAAGTGCCTTGAGGAGGTAGTGTTGCCCTTGGTCAAGAGGGTGGCTGCTGGAACACCCGATGTCTGGCACCAGGACTCTGCACTATTTCACACGAGCAAAAGAACCCAGTCATGGCTGTCAGACAGTTTCTGTGACCACATCTCCCCTTAAATCTAGCCACCTAACTCCCCAGACTGCAACCCTATTGATTATTATGCATGGGGCACAGTTGAGCAAGAAAGAAACAAAATTCATTGTAACACCAAAGATGAACTGAAGGCAAGGATTATGGCAGCATTCACCAACTTAAACAAGGAGACTGGTCAGAACAGTTGCAGTAGATTCTGGATTTGTCTGAAGGCTGTGGTTGAATCCAATAGCATTTTATTGAATAAATTTACTCTATAGTATTTCATGATATTTTTGTGTAATTTTGGTAAATATATCTGTTAAAATGAGATGTCAATGTTATTTTCATTTTTTCATAATTTAGACGACAATTTATCCATCGCACCGTGTACATGTCATGTGTAAATAGTCACGTTTATAAATTGTTACCTATGAGATATATTATCAAATATTCAACTATTTTATTATCATTTATATAAATATGAAATAAAGCCATGATGAAGTAACACCATATAATGGTAATGATAGGTGGTATCAGCATACATTTTTCATACCTTGGAAAGGTGTAGTGTATTATAAGATTTTAAATAAAGCATGGTAGTGAATGCCAGATTGATGGTATATTCCCATTCTGAATTTTTGGAACACATGTTAGAAAGCATAATCACCGTTTTTGAAAAGCACACTAGATAGGTATTGTAACCTCTTTCTTGATTTTACACAAATTTATCATTACTCAGATTTCCTGGAGATATTGGTTTTTCAGTTTTTCAAAAATTCAGCACCTTCAGACCAAGTTGATTAAGATCCACTTTGTTTCTAGTTAGGATTTGTGATCAAGGTAAAGCTTTTTCCTGATTTGTCTATTGAAGCTTCTGCTGTGTCAAGACTCAACTTGATTACCTTTCAGTTACTGACTAGAGGAGTACCTGCAAACACCCGATTTCCTTCCAGACATTTGCAACTTGCCATTAAACTCATTTTTGAATTTTAACCCTTTTTACCGTCTTTCTCTTATTGAGAGAAAAAATCTGCCCCAGAGAAAGATCTGCTTAGAAGCATTATATTTCTCTTTAATGTTGTGGCAACAGTTTCTAAGAACTTCACTGGCTTTCTGGCAGACTAATGAAGGTAGCTTTAGCAAATTATCTTATGCCTCCAGTAGATATTCCCAGAGCAGATGGTGCCTGCTATGAACTTGATCATATTATCAGTGATGTCAGTACAAGATAAGGTCCGAAAAAGAGATTTTCAACAGTCCTATTAGAATTTTTTTTCATGTACTATCAGCTACCTAATGAGAGACTACAAATGTACTTTGCAAGAATATCTTGGTCTCTTTTATAAATTTGTTTTATTTGTTAGTAGCATAAAATAATTAAAAATAATAATAAGTGTGACTAAATAAATGTTAAACAGTCTGAATTTATACATTAACTTTTGGGAGAATTGTATTAAAGGAAAGTCACTACAGTAAAGATTTTCATTTTAAATGTAAAAGTTGTTTTTTTTTATTTAGACTTGTCTCTAAAAAGGACCACTCAAAATAACTGCCATGGGAAACTGTTGGGGATACATTTTTCAAATTCTGAAAAAGTATATTGCCCTCAAATTTATTGTCCGATGAAAAGGGTGGCTTTCATCATCATAAATTTAAAGTCGTAGTCTGTTGAGCTACTTCCAAGGGTATTTAAAAACATGGGTCAGCAGATAAGTGGCAGTAGGTAATTAGACAGCTGAGCACAGAAGGGATCAAATTTTTCAAGCAACAAAAGTCAGTTGATAAGAAGGAAGCAGGAAACTGACTTGAACATCAGATACTAATCTGGCAGTGGATAGGACAAAGGCTTCTTCATGAGAAAGTCATCAACAAAGCAAAGGGGAGAAAGGTCTTGGCATTCTTAAAAATTAGGTTGACGAAAAAGAAGAATAACAACATACTCTTAGGCCATCTATGAAAGGGAAACTTTAAAAAACAAATTGCAGAAGATTGTTATACCTCCCTGGAATAATTGTCGAAAAAACCTATAGGTTTTTCCCCTATCTATTATTTGGGTGTACCCATTTATTTTCTAAGAATAATTTCCTCTTTTTCACCAACAGTTTTCATTTCCCTTTCTCAAAGTTTTTTTCTTTCATGATCTGATAAAATTTGTATTGTTAATCTCTTTTAGAGCCAATTGTTTCTATAATTTTGTTATCTTGCTTTGTCCTAAATAAGGCACATGAAAGGAAATTTATGTGCAAGTCTTTTTTGTAAAATTTGTGCTCTTGTTATATTGTTTGGAACAGTTTGATAAATGTTTGTAACTTGCAAATTTCATGTCTTTGTTACTGTTTGCACCTTTTGTAATATTTGGCAGAAGAAATTGAACATTCTCTCTTCTCCCATTCACTCCCAGACAAAAAAATTAAGTTCTTTTTTTTTTTAATTTTATAAGTAAAAATAAATTTGTCAACTCATATTAATAACTGCTGACATTTTTGTTGCTCCCACCATTCATGAATGTGATGCAAATATAATTTTAATTGGAAAAAATGAGCTTTTACAAGTTGGCTACCTCTGGAGTTGATGCCCGCTGGCGACCCACTAAACCTAACACTCAGCACGTAAGGACTAGTTTGTGCCTTGGAATATGAACAACCTTGGCCCGCAACAATTTCCTGGGCCTTGTACCTCTAAGGAACTTTTAACAATAAATAACAAATTTAAAATTCTCTTTAAAATCTAATATTTGTCCTAGAGATGTGTTTTGTTTTGATTTCTTTTAGTAAAAATGAAAGGATTAATTAACTGGATTTTCTAAAAGTAATGTTTACCTTTTATGTAAACAGAATGAAAATAACATTTTATTTACACATGCTAGCCTGTGAGGTCAAATAGAAAGACTGTAATTCTATCCCTGACCAAAACAAGTGTGGGGGAAAAAGTAAAGATAAAACCTAAAGAAGAATCTTAAAGTGTCTTTATTTAATAAAATAAACTCTTGTAACAAACAGCAATGGGATTAATTATCATTAATTGCGTTGAAATATTATATATTTTTTTAAATAAATTAAGTTTGTGGAATCTTCCACGACAGCCAGTTAACCCCTGCTGGGAAATGCACTCTACCTGTTGTAATTTTCACCACCCTCATACTTACAAAATATACAAAGAGCATTCATTGGTCAATCACCTTCAATCTAACATGCTGATTGGTCAGTTACGACCAATCAAATCACCTACACGCGACAGGTCTGTTTTCGCGCCAACTAAGTCTGAGCCTGTCACGTGGTACAACAGATTATAAAAACTAAACACGAGTAATTCTCGCCCTCTTTTTACTCACTCACCTCTGCTGCCAAAATGTGACCCTTAAAGAACTCCCGTCTTGACTAATGCAGTCAGACGTAAAAGAACTTTACAACATTTCATGCAAGTACAATCGCTGAACTCTTACCAACTTGTCCGACAGACAATCTCTAACACGCAACATACGCATTCCTCTAAACTACAGTTTAATAATTAATCTAATCTTATGAGCTCAAGTAAAAATATTTCCTAGTCAAAGAGACACAACTCTGTCAAACCTTTCAGTTTATATGCATGTACATCAAATACTTAATAAATTCAATTGTTATGTTTCGAATCATTATTTTTGTCTTTTATTAATTGTTGTGAATGGAAGATCATTGAACATGCACAATTTTAAGCCTTCTGATCATTCAAATCTTCTGATATCTTTTAACATCTTCACTCAATCCCAACAAGTTTAAATTTTTTCTGTCGAATTTGAAAGAAAATAATGGTAAATTTCTATTTTAACACCCGCGCTAAATATTCCTTAAAATTTTCCAAACTTTTCTGTCGATTTTTTTGCTTTGATGACAAGAAAAAAAAAATGTATCTATGTGGTGCCTACAGAGAGTGAAGAGGGCTCGTGTCATAGATTCAGGCACTGTCAGGCATATATTTTTGAATAACTTTTGAATGTTAACGACCAGAAAAAAATCAGACTTCTTGTCGGTCTTTCGTCCGCCATTACTGGCTTATTTAAAAGTAATTCACTGCGATACACTTTGCGACGACGTCATAAAATTGGGCCTATTTACTTCCTTTACAGAAATTCCTTGCAGAAATCAATACGCACTTCCGGAAAGCGATTTGTTTTTTTTTTATAAGTGTAGTTTTACTTAATTTTTTAAGAAGAAAGTAAACTTTCAAATATATGAAAATATCGACAAATAAAAGAATAACAAAGTAATTTTTTTTTTTTTTGCTAAGTGTTAACAGGAAGAAAGTTAACTTTCAAATATATGAAATTATAAATTAAAAATAACAAAAAGAACAAAGTAAGTAGTACAGTAAAGCATTTTTTATTATATAAAATTGGAAATAAAACAATAATTACTTGTAAAGAGGAAGGTAAAAGTTTCATATCTATGAAAAAATTGACATTGACAATTTTTTTTTAAAATGCTACAAAGGAGATGCTTAGCAGGAACAAAAGTTAACTTTCTTCTGAAAAAATTAAGTAAAACTACACTTATCAAAAAAATAAATAAATAAATCGCTATTAGCGCTCGGGAGTTAAAAACCAAAATTTACCATTTATTTCTCTATCAGACCGTGTCAAGTGCAGGGCAATAAATGTACGCCTCGCACTCCACACACACAAAGAAAAGAAAATTCAGGAAAACGGCTTTTCTGCTGACATTATTACTACCTCGACAATTACTATAGAAATGTATGAACTTAGTACAATGCGATATTTATTTACCATTTTCATTTTATAAATAAATAATTATGAAAAAAAAAACAAGTTTTTTTTATGCATTATCATAATTATTATAATTTTTAAAAATATCTATGATATATAAAACAAAAATAAATTAAACACATGATATTTCGAGACATTATACATTTTATACTCAAATTATTTTATCATCAAAGATTACGTTTGTTTCAGTTTTCCAATTTTTAAGATAATTCTTATAAGATCAAGCGTGTCTAATCAATAGAAATCCAAGGCCTGGAACTTCAGCAATTATAGGTTATCTCCCTTACTAATTTACTTTGAAAAACATTTTGAAAAACCTTACTGAGTTTTCTAAAAATGCCCAGGAAATCTAACAATAGATTATATTTATTGTCACCCAAATTCTCACTGATAAAGAAACCCTAAATGACGATAGAATAGTAAGTAAATGATGAACAATGGATTTTAGTTGGTTTTCTTATTTTTATAATACTATAAATATAAAATGATTCTTGTAAACTATTAAATGTATAAAATCACATTCATGTGTCTGTATTTCATTAAAATTCTAATCATCACTTTTTAAAACAATAAACATTGCTGAGGGAGGGAAAAGAGTTTACAGTAATAACGGTGTCAAGGGAAAAACAATACTTTTGAAACACCATTTTTTGTGGGCATGAAGATTAAAATATTTTAAATGTTCTATAAAATTTAAAGATTGAGAAAAGAAATTTCAACCAATCAAAGGCATGGAATTTGAAATCTGCAATAATTTTGAAATGTTTTTTTTTGGATCCAACTGGCACAAATATTAGGGGAATGGCTATCTGGTTTAACTACTATTTATTCACAAAATGAATAGGCGTGGGTATAGCCTGGGAGATGGGCTCACCAATGAGTAGGGAGAACAGAACACGCTAGTATCAGCGATACCAGAGGACACTCAAATGCAGTCAATGTACAAAAATTTGAAATTGACAATTTTGTATGTGGATGTCTGAAAGAAACCCATTGAGTTTTCTTTCATGATTTAAAACAACTTAATCACTGCAACTACAATTCTCAAATTACTGCCCAGAAGAGGATTCATCATTATTTATATGCAATATAGTCCTGAACTTTTTTGTTGTTATTATAAAGTTTCAGCCATAGTGCCCTCCTGCCTTCATCAGGTGTATGTTGATCTGGGTAACCTACAGGGAATTCCAAACTGAACCCTTTATTTAATCTACATGGGGTGGGGAGACTGTTCTCATTCCACTGCTCATGTCAAGGATATTGTCTAGTACTTCCTTCTATTGCTGTTTTGATTGCTGCAGTTGAAGTACTGAAATAATACAAGGGAAGTTAATATAAGAGCAGCAGCAGAAACTTCTGCTGCAGCCTAATTAGCAAGGAAATTGAATTTAAAGCTCCAAGTTCACTACAGGAAATTGTTCTCTAGGACAATGGCCTGATGGATAAAAGTGTTGGTTTGTGAATGTGGGGATATAGTGACTGGATTGGGCAATGTGTACTTGCAGTGGAAACAGGCAAGCAATAAAAATCAGAACTAGACATGGGCATATATATGCTTAATGGCAGGGCTGGTGCAAGAGTCTCATGCCTCCTGAGGTCTTTGATACCACCCAATCTATGATGCAAGGCCACCTACGCTCTATAAGTAATATTCAAATAATAAAATACAAACATTTTTGTAGCCTTATTATGTGATGCATGAGCGCATTTCTCTGTGTGTGTGTATATGTCTCAGTGAGGGGAATCAAATCAGTACTTACCACTTCAAGCCAAGCATACCGCCATATTCCAGATCAGATAGAAATTATGGCTGCATTTGCTTCCTTTTTTATAGAAGAGCGCACATTGCCAAGAGGAGTCGCACAGGTTGTAGTTAGGAAGATGGAAAAAATTGTAGTTAATGGATGGTACACAAGTCAATACCTGATCAGTATTGGCTGGGTCACTGTGGAGAGGGAGTATGATGTTGAAAGACCTAAAACCCCTAATGAACCTCGGCTAGAAAAATCACTGATGATGTGTACCAAAGCATCCAATAGATGTATTTTACAAAATAGTGTATCATATGCAATATAGGCAAACAATTCTACTAGAAAAATTGAAAATAAATATGATGTATCCAAATACAAATTAGACATGTCATAATAGATCATTACATTTTAAATAAATCGACAATGTTTTTAACATCAATTTGAGATTTTTCTTCATAATAAGTTGAATAATTTTAACACCTTCAAAATTATGGATAACAAATTGTGAATTTTATGTCGTGTTTTTTACAGACTTAAAAAACATGGTGACAGAATTACGCCAAAATCCATGAAAATTTTGCATCATGTTGCAGTCGGTTGTACTTAGTTTAATTTGTAAAGTATATAAATGCTGGTAGAAGAAAGCAAATGTTGATAAGAAAGCAAGAGTCACAAAGCACTGCCTGAGGTACTTGATCAGGCTTGAAGTCCGGGGGTTAAAGGCTAGTATGCACAGGTCCTGCTTAAATGTGCTTAATGGAGGTTTAAAAATTCAATGGAGGTCTAGATTATATATATAAATCATGTACTTGCACTTTTGCTTTTCAAATAAAAAGGAGAGGTATCAAATAATTCCATAAAGAAGGGTTTCAAATAAAAGTGGTATGTATTAAGAAATAATTGAAATGGCTTCATAACATGCAACATTTACCTTCATGGAATTTTAATGATGTTTAAAAACATTGAAGGGCTCTTGTCTTGGTTGATCAAACAACATAGGAGAAGGACAAAACTGAATTCAAACCAAGAATTGAGATACTTTTCAAACTTGTGTCAATACACAGCAATTCCCAAAATGTGAAAAATTTGGTGAAAGTTGATTAAATGAGCCATTATCTTAAAATAAATTTTTTTGACAATTTTTACCCTTCATGCACAACAAAAATTTGGTTTGTCAAAAGGATGATTATTCCCTTGACATGACTATTACTGTATATACTGTTGACTTCCACAACAATGTTTATTGTTTAAAAATCAATGATTAGAATTTTAATAAAACCCAAACATTTGATTATTAGTGGCTTTTTGAGACTTTAAAAAAGTAGTTGCAGAATGACACCAGAATCTGTGAGAATTTTGCATAATCAGTTGTGCTAAGTTTAATTTGTAATGTATATAAACATAGCCAGTGTAGTGAACTAACTTAGAGGGCAAAAAGGCTCAGAGTTGCATGCATTTTTTGTAACGCAAGAATAAAATAACTTACCTCCAGCACAAACAAAGATTCGAACATGCCTCACATGTAAACTGTTCAAAGAAGAAATGGTGACTTCAAGGGTTACAGATTTAGAACAGATAGATCCCTGAGTCAGATACTCTCTTGCAAGATTATCTCTGCACATATGTAAAATTTTGGCTGTAAATGATATATAAACCTGGGGAGAACGAGGTGACAGGTAGAACTATTTTTGGCAATGTTTAACCGTAATGCGCACAAAAATAGGGTTTATCAAAAGGATGATTATTCCCTTGACACAATTATTACAGTAGACACTATTGACTCTCTCAACAATGTTTATTTTTTTTAAAAGTGATGATTAGAATTTTAATAAAATCTAACACTTTCACCCCAGCCCCTCAACCTCCGGCATCTTACTCTTGGTGTTGAGGTGTCTACTTGGTCCTAACCGAACTTAAGGGAGTGGCCATAGGTCCCCTGAGCATTCGTAGATTATTCGACCAGTCTGTTGGTTTAATCCTGCTTCCTGCCCACGTTGTGATTTGTTTGATCCAGAAAGCAGAAGTTATGTCTGTCCATTCATGTTCAACTGAAGATGTAGACACAACTGGGGAGTCTGCGCTAATTTAGAATGCAGCAAAAAAAAAAAATTAATATCTGCAGAAAGCCGAACAAACATCAATTCAATGGTTGAATTGTTAATGTCTTTTATATAGCAGAAAAGAATAGTAGAGAAGAGAAATGGGTTACAGAAAAGAAAAGTATTTAACGTAAAAACTCATACACTGGATTCTAGACAGAGAGAGAGTGTATGTGATTATCTTGTTAAATCGTCTCAGAACGATATATGACTCTTGCAATGGAGGGATAAAGATTTCTGTGCGGGGCTTAAAGTTATAGTGGCATTCCTCCTCCCATCGCTCACCCGGGGCAATTTTCTCTTCAAGAATTTTCTCCCGTCTGCCTTTTTCAGCATAACTACATGTTCATATAGATAAACCCGGCTGGTTATAACTGACCCTCGGCCCTACTACTTCACACGCGATTATCACAGGGTTCTGGCTGCTTCAACCAAAATCATGTGAATTCCAATTTCAATTTTTAATTGATAAAAATTATTTCGACCATTTCCATTGTCTTCTGATGACCCAGATTCAATGGGTACAACTTCTGCCCTAGATCAGATTTCTCCATCAGTAAACAAAATGCTCTGATTTAATTTCGCTATTCAAATCTACTCCAATTTCACTAAAAAAAATATATGTGTGTGTGTTTCTCAAACTCTCTGTCACAAAACCCAAACATATATAAGTGGATTTATACATTTTCTTTATTCTTGAGAATTGACAAAGATATTAAACTATTTCTTTATTAGATTGCTTATTTATAAGAATAATTTTATACTTACAAGATTATAGATAAATAGTGGTTTAATACAGCCAACCATTTCCATGATATTTGTGCTGGCTAGCTCCCAAAGGAATGTTTCAAAATTATTACAGGTTTCAAATTCCATTCCATTGATTGGTTGAAAATAATTTAGAGAAGGATCTCTCTTTTAAAGAGACATTTAGCAAAGTTTTAAAAAAAAGTCTTTCAAAAGGATGACACCACAATTACTATATATATATATATATATATATATATATATACACACACACACAATTACTCATCTGGCAATGTTAGTTTGAAAAAGTGATTAGAATTTTGAGAAAACACAAACATTTGATTATTATTTGGTTGAGCTAGCTCAGACATTCATGAGTATCATACCAATCATCGTGGTCCTATATCAACGCCTGAATGTCATTAGGGATGTATTCGGTGATATATCATAGCTGGTCAGTTTTTAACCAATCTGATTCTATGGCTAGGAGTCCAGAGCCGTTGATCATTCACAAGTTCTTGTTTTGCTTGTCCTGCAAAGTGCATTCTGCATTTGAATAAGATTGTAAAAATATCAGGGATGTGTCCATAGAGCTGGGATTTAGTTGGATGTTGTCTCCAAGAGATGTTAAGTATATTTCTCAGCAGCCCAGTGTAGGTTGCATCAAGCTTAGACTCTAGGGTTTTAGCCAATATCCAGGTAGTGGTACCTTACATTAACACCACTTCTACAGTAGCTCAAAAGAATCTTTCCTTGAGGTTGACTGGTAGATCAGATTTCCAGATTACAACCATTTTATTCAAGGAGGCCCAGGGTTTAGCTATGCAAATTTTCACATTCTTTTCAGTAAAATGTATCTAAAAGATTCAAGATTTTACTGATTCACTGGAGACTATTTGTATATTTTCTTTATTGTTGAGAATTGATAACAAAGTTTTAAACATTTTATTTTTAGATTGCTTAGTTAATAGTATCTTATATCAACAAGATTTTAAAAATATGTAAACTATATATATATATATATATATATATATATATATATATATATATATATATATATTTCTTTCATTTCCTCTTGCCACATAAATTCACCAATAGTAGGTGAATAACATCTATTTTGCTGAACCAAGCATTCTTTTAATTTATGTTTGTCATGTTTACCCAAATTTTCTTATAAAATGGTAAATAATATTGCATTGTAGTTGGTCTACATATTTTGATAATTTTGTAATTTTTTAATAGAAAAATTGTCAAATGTATTACTTTATAAAACAGTGAATAATAAATTTTTATAAAAGGTAAATAATATTGCATTGTACTTGGTTCAGAAATTTTTATGTGGTAAATAAACATTGCTGAAGGAGTCAGAAGTATATACAATAATAGTGGTATCAAGGGGATACCAGCTTTTGACACACAGTTTTATTTGCAGGCACAATCACGTTTCTCCAGATTACTTTCTCTTTATTATCCGAGAAAACTAATGGATTAATTTACTTCTGCTAACCGCAGGCTAAATTGTTCGAGCTATTTAGCCAGTAACTGTAAGAAGGAGAAACGTACTCATACCTTTTCTAAGGGCATTTTGCAAATGTCAACTTAAAAGGTTAAGCTGGAGTTTGATATCTGTTACCTTATCCACTCATCAATCATTATACCTAATTGTACAAGTGATTAAAACAAAATAAACATTATAATTGTGAAGGTATGCCCTTTAAAACTGTAACAATAATTAAGATCTTTTCATAATACTCAAAACATTTGTAGCTTCCATGGCTGATGCTAACTTCCAGGAGAGTGGCTCATCATACCTTCACAGACAAATACTTTCCATTGATATGAAGTGGAAAGAGTATATTAAATCAATTGGAAAGTCCTCAGCTAGGAAATTTCATTCACTGTCTTGATCTAGGCAATTTTTCTAGACAGAAAGTATCTTACATATATTTATAAGACTACCATTTGTCCTTGCTTTGAATATTGTAGCCAAATCTGGTCTAGTCCTTCTGCTATATATTTAGAGATTCTTAATAAAATCCAAAGAAGAATCTGCAATGTTATTGCTCTAGACCTGGTATCTTGGCTTCATTCATTTTTCCAACACTAACATAGCTTCCCTATGCATTTTCTATAAATACTTTCATGGTAATCATTCTGATGAATTTTTATCTATGGGACTTAGAATTTATGAATTTAATTGCAGTATGAGTTTAGTGGCAAGGTCTTATTTTACAACTGAAATGGCTAGATGTAACTGTAAATTCTATGCTAACAGTTTCTTCACTATTACTTGTTGCTTGTGGAATTCTTAGTAGATGTGTTATTCTCTCCATCAGTTCATTTACTGCATTGTGCTTCTATTGCTTTTGCGATGATCCATTTATTATGTATAAACCTGGTCTTGGGTTTATCATTGAGAATTCAGCACACTCTCAATGCATATTCTTCTTAGGAAATATTTTCGTCTCCAGAACACACTTGCATTATTGAAATTGTGGCCAGATGTGTTGCACTGAACTACAAGTGCTTTCAAAGTTTGTTGCCTAACAGTAAACAATATGGAAAATTGAATCAATGAAAGGAGTTCAAATTCTGGTCAAGAGGGTTTGTTTTCATTTTGCACTAATATCTTAAATGATTTAACAATATTTTATGAAAAGACCCTGAAAATGAATGTTCTTCAGAAAATATTTTGTTTATAGGAAATAAATCAGAATTCATATACTTAGAAATAATAATAGCAAAAAAGAAAAATCCATTCCAAAATTTTCATACACTTACTTGTCCCATTTTCAGGCATAAATCTTTCACTGACCTGCAAAAATTAATATATATTTTTTCTTGTAATATGTTTGTACCTTTTGGTTTTCAATGCAAATTTCAAAGTGCAAACACTTATAAGTCATTTGTGATTTCACAGATGTGTTTTATATCTACATATATTCAAGCTTAACATTACAGATTGTAGTTAGCATATTTATTTTTAAATGACATACACACACACATGTGTATATATATTACTGATGTACATGATTAAGTTTTATAACCAGGGTGTATTTGCATGTTCCAACTTAGCTGTGAATTCTTTGAAAATTCAGATATTTCACAAGAATATTGTTCATCTTCAGTGTGCAGTCATGTTTGGATATATGAAACATATGAAAAAGATGGATTACAGATTTTATGAGAATGAAATTTCTTCAATGTCAAATCACATATAAGACACTAATTCTGACTTTTATTTATGAAATAGCAAATCTGCAAACTTAAGAATCTGTTTTTTTTCTTCAATGTGTGTTCACATATGGCACACTAAATATGATTTCCAAGAAAATGTACATCCAGAAAATTCACAGGAACATGGATTATCCTGTGTGTATTTGCATGTGGCGTATCAAATTTGACTTCCATGAAAATGCAGATTCACACACTTCACAAGAATATGGTTTCTCTCCAGTGTGGGTACGCATATGACTTACCAAATCTGACTTTCGTGAAATTGCAGATCCACAAATTTCACAAGAATATGGTTTCTCCCCAGTGTGTGTACTCATATGACTGACCAAGTATGACTTTCGTGAAAATGCAGACCCACAAATTTCACAAGAATATGGTTTCTCTCCAATATGTACACGTATGTGACTAATTAAATATGACTTCCGTGAAAATGCAGATCCACAAACTTCACATGAATATGGTTTTTCTCCAGTGTGAGTACGCATATGACCTACTAATTCTGACTTCAGTGAAAATGCTGATCCACAAACTTCACAAGAATACGGTTTCTCTCCAGTGTGTGTTCGCATATGTACCACCAAATTAGAATTCCGTGAAAATGCAAAACCACAAACTTCACAAGAATATGGTTTCTCTCCAGTGTGAGTACGCATATGACCAACCAAATGTGACTTCCGTGAAAATGCAGATCCACATACCTCACAAGAATATGGTTTCTCTCCAGTGTGAGTACGCATATGTCTCACCAAATAGGATTTCTGTGAGAATGCCCATTGACAAACTTCACAAGAATATGGTTTTTCTCCAGTGTGGGTTTGTATATGACGCATTAAATATGACTTTTCTATAAAGGCAGATCCACAAATTTCACAAGAATATTGTTTATCTCCTGTGTGTATGTGCATATGGCGCACTAAATTTGACTTCTGTGAAAATGCAGATCTACAAATGTCACACGAGTATGGTTTCTCTCCAGTATGTGTATGCATATGGCTCAATGAATGTGACTTCCGTGAAAACACAGATCCGCAAACTTCACAAGAATATGGTTTCACTCCAATGTCTGAATGAATATGGTGCACTAAACTTGACATTTCTGACAATGCAAATCTACAAATTTCCCAAGAATATCTTTTTCTCTTGTGTTTCAACAAATAGGACTTGTCTAATTTTACAGATTGACAAAATAACAAGAATGTGATTTTTCTCCAGTGTCTGTTTGGATATGATTTATGAAAAGACAAGTTCCAAAGGAATATGAATTCTTTCTGCCGTTTCCATGTGGCAGACTATATCTGAGTTCAGTGCAAAGATTTGCACACTTTACAAGAAGTGGCTTCTCTCCAATGATTACTGTGTTTTCGTAGGAAAAAACAATAATACATATCACAAGTACTTGATTCCTTGCTGGCAAATGTTCAGTTATGCTTGGAAGATGTCAATGCATGGCATTTCCATGACAACTATAGATTATTTTTCTTTGTTCTTCATGGAAACTCAGGAGTCTTTTCTTTCATTGAAATTTACCATAATTACAATCTTTATGCACAACCAAAATGACCTGTGAACAACAAACAAAACAAAATTATTTTAACAGTAACAGTAAATAATATTAACATCAGCTTATATTGTAAGACACATGTAGTTATACTGTAATGTTAGTTTATTCTAACATAGAGAAATAGTAATGCTGCAGCCAGTGAAGTTCAAACACATTGTAGTGGCTGACAGTTCTTACATTATTTATATTACATTATTATTATTTATATTACAGTATATTGTAATGTTAGTTTAGTCCAATACAGATAGACAGTAATGATATAGACAGTGAAGTTCAAACTGATTGTAGTGGTCAGCAGTTTGTTATTACATTATTTATATTAAATTACATTGCATTATATCACTTTATATTGTAATGTTAGTCTAGTCCAAGAGAAAAAACAGTAATGCCATAGTGAGTTCAAACTCATTGCAGTAGATGACAGTTTGTGAAAAAAGACATCTTAACCATCAGATTTTATCCAATATTGAAATGGCTCTGTCTGTATTAAGATGCATAAGAAAAAATCAAATAATGTTGATATCTACAAAGGAAACCTTTGGAAGCAAAATTAAAAGACCATTTTTCAAAATAGCTAGCAAGATGACTATTTCAGAAAGAATAAAAACAATATTTACTTCATTATTCATAAAATGCTATGTAATTCAAAGCAGAGAATTTATTGTCACAACTTAGTAAAATCCAATGACATAAGTCATCATTAGTTATAAAATGTAAAATTCTAGACAAATGTCAAAATAAGTACAATATGAGCCACTACAAACAGCTAATAAAACAAAGTGTGGTCATGCTGATAGTAGTGCATGATTTACTATAGGCTTGGTAGGCTGAAAGCACAGTTATTGATATTGAGGGAGGCCTCACAAGATAGCCTAGAGCCTCACTTTATCTAAATCAGGCACTGATAGATAGCATAATGTTACTGATGTAGAAAGTGAAATCACAGTCCAAATTTTGACCGCGTTTGTTTTGTTCCAGTTGAATTAAATCCTCATGAAAAGTGCATGAAGCTTTTCCTTGTAATTGAATAAATAGCTAGGCAGACTATCTTGCTTTAGTTAGCAACCAGTCTTGGAGCAGGAAAACACTCAATTCAAACCCCAGTAAATAACAGTGCAAACTGAACTGTTTAACCATCAGACTGAAACCAGTCTAAAAGGACAAAACTCACACATTCTTACACTAGACACACCAAATACTGTGATGGGACCAGTATATATTGTGTCCAGAAGACCATCAATTTCATGCAAGCATTAGTTTCCATAAAAAAGACAGAAATTTCTTTCAAAATGAAAGCAGAAAATTATTACCCACCGTTTTTAAAAATGTGTAAAAATCAGGTAAATTATCAAATTTAAATAAAATTTTTAGTACTTATTCATGAATCAATTTGGAATGACTTATCATTGCTGTCATCTTCCGACAATGCAGATCTCTGATGCGGGCGGAGATCTCTGATATGGTGTGGCATTCCATTGGTGAGAACTGAATGTGGGCTGTAGACCAGTGTCACTGTTCTTTTTTGAATTGTGTCAGACATCAACTATGTGGGGTCTTTACCTATACTGCATCTTCCAATCTGTAGATTCCAGAATCTGTGTGTTCAATTGGTGATGCAACTTTGATGCCCTTTATGTAGGCTTGATAGTTGTATATAGAGTTAGCTGTAGCTGATGAAGCTGTCACATCGTCTTTTGGCATCACGTTATACCAATATAACGCCTCCATAATGGATCATCCTGACCGAGCAGAAATATACTTGATGGCGTGATGACATGCCATTCCCTGATGGTTGATAGGTACACCGGAATCTAAGTTGGACACCCTAGTTCTCTGCAAACCTTGCAAACACCTCCCCACAGAATGTCATGCCATTTTTGATGAGCAGCTCAGCAGGTGGCTCTCTCTTGCAGAATAGCAGCTCCAGCTGTCGGATGATGCTGGCAGCATCCTGATGTGGTAACGGTCGTCAGATGGAAAACCAACTAGGACCACAGTCTATCAGAGTGAGGTAATGCCAGCCTTCATAATGTGTTATGTCCATCCCCACCCTGATCCAATTCTCACACACATCCAACCGTCTGGTTTGCCAATGCACTGGCACCAGGTCAATGGATTAGCACACTTTGCACCCTTTAACCACCGCTGGACAACTGCCTTTGAATCTGTCTTACAAAATACAAAGTGCACTTTAGACTGGGATGCCCACTACATCAATTGATTGCTTGAATGTGGGTTGATACCTGCTCTTCCATAGATGTGGCGCACACGGGTTCCTTTCTTTTTAAACTGCACTCAGTCAACATCTGGTGATCTGATCGGTTCAGTTTGCATAGGATCTAACAAGCTCTATGTCAACAGTCAATTTATATTCCTCCACCAGCTCCTTGATTGTGCTGAGCTGACGTCTTATCAACATTTCTGTCGCTGCCTTTGTGCACACTCAAGATTTTCCAGACACCATATCAGAAACGCATCGCTGCACACACATCGAGTCAGTCTTCAGGTGAACCACAGTCGCTCTCCATTGCAGTGCCATGTTGATGCCTCTCAAGATCGTGTCAAGCTCTGTCAGGTTGATATGCTTGACTTCACATTCTGATCACAGCCAACAGCCATCTTCAACCAGGGTTTCACCACTTTCCACAATATTGCCAGTGGCTAAGAAGCTTGCATCAAGCCATACAGTAACTTTGCATCCATCAACACACCAATCACATTGTGCTGGATCCTTCGGTACCAATCTGGTAATGATGTCCATCAGCATCTGAGTTTGGGGTGGGTCCCGCACCTCATTGTCCCAGAGTTTGTGCACTGTTTTATGAATGCAGTTGCGACGCTTTTCCAGCCACATAATGGCAATTGTTCCCAGGGAGAAGATGCTTCAACAAGTGAGCACATTAGGTAACAGTGGGAGGTCATTCCCACGAATCCATTGCAATTTGCCCCACTCCTCCCAGACATGGGTGCCACTCTTTAAACGCTCTGGATCCTTGTTAGTCCGAATTGCTAAAGATGTGCCCTTACATGCGCTGCAGTGCATATACTCTCAGTGACAAATATATCATCAATTTACGAAAACATGGCCTTTTAATGAATACGATATTTTGTTTAAAAAAAATGAAGTATTTTTTTAAAACAAAATAACATTAAAAATAAATTGAAAAATAAAAATACATTGAAATATTCATCCATTAATAAAGTCCTGAAAATTTTGCTTGAATCAATAATTTCCTGATTTTTGGCATATATTTTTAAACAGGTGGTGTCAATTTTTTATTTCACTGTAAAAAGAAGTATCCATTAGTAGTGGTACCTGAAATAAATGGCTGTTTGATGAGTGACAAGTGCGCCAAGGTTTTAAATGTTTTTAAAAATTTTAATTGTATTATTAAATTCTTTTTTCTTTTAATAGAGGTTGTTGTTATCTTTTGTTATCAAATAAATAAATACAAAATAAAATTTAACTTCAAAGTCAAAGACATTTTTAATTTAAAATGCGTTTTTTGTTTTTATTTTTAAATTTTAATTTTAATTTTTTTTTTATAGAAATTCCCCAGCGGCACCGTAGTTTGCCAATAAAATATATTTGCAAAATCACAAGAACTTACATTTGAAATTTTTAATCAATAGTTTTTGACATTAAAAAAGTTTTTGCTTAATGACGTATATATATGAAAAATAAAAGAAAAGAAGTTTACTCCAAGACAACAACGTTATTTTAGAAAGTAGTAAATTATTAAAGATCTGACAATTAGTGTTTTTAATATTTTTTCCTGCAGGAGGAATCTGAAAACTTCAAAGTTCCTTTTGTCAAAATCAATTTCAATAAATTAAACTAAAATAAATTAAATTCCTCTTAAATTCCATTACTGAAAATATATTTTTATTTCTTAATAAATGTCTTAAAAAAAATAATCTAAGTTAAAAAAAAGAAAGTAATATTTAATTTTTAATACGATGTTGAATATTTTTGCTTTTTTGGCATATCTATACTGTTGAAAAGGAAATAAAACGTGAATAAATGATTACTTTTCCGATCAAACAAAATCATTGTATTCTTTCCAGAGACTTACCTTTCAAACGAGGAAACAAAACGAGATTATTTTTGTTCAAATGATTTTTTGGTTGGCATTTCTGTCAAACTAGGCAATATTTGTTGCGTTCCTTCTTTTCTTATAATAAAGCGGAAGTTGAAAGAAAAAAAAATGAAGAAATGAAAAAAGATATAAACGCGAAATTACTTCTGGAAAAAATATTCTCTTGAGACAAGAAAAGAAAAAAGAAGCGGTGTTACACAAAATTTAGTTCCCTGTTTAAAATCTTTCGATTTCTGAACATGTTCAACGTTGCCTTTCTGAATATTATGTTTGTTTGGCAAACTGTGTTCTTGCTTAGAATTCCTGTTGTTCTGATAAAAGCTGTTGATGTTAAAGTTGAAGAGAAGTTGTTTTGTGAGAAGTTTGGGATTATGTTAGGAAATCTAACTTAGAAACTTCAAAGATTTGAACGGCGTGAATTATTTGATGCTGCAAAGCTCACTGAAGTGTCATGTTACCGAATTTATAACTGACTTTGTCACGTGGTTGGCATCGGAGGGCATTAACAGATTCTTGGCGGCAATGTATTATTGTCAGGTCAAAAACTAGGTCGATGTTATTCGGACGTAGTTGAGAACAAGAATTTAACAATAACATTAACTGACCAATGAGAAACGAGAAAAATGCCAAGGCTCTGTGATCCACTTTTTGCACAGATTTGCATAAAGATTAACATTGAAAGAAAAGTGGTAGCAGGATGCTAAACTATGGCTAGGAGTCCAGAGCAGTAGATCACCCAGGAATTCTTGTTTTATTTGCCAGCGAAGACTGCAGAGATATCAGGGATATGTCCATAAAGCTGGGATTTAGTTGGATGTTGTCTCCAACAAATGTTAAGTACAGCTCTCAGTATCCCAGTGTAAGTTCCATCAAACTTAGCCTCTAAGATTTTAGTTAATATCCAGGCAGTGGCTCAAAAGAATCTCCGCTTGAGGTTGACTTGTAGATAAGATTTCCACATTACATGCATTTTATTCAAGGAGGCGCCCGGCTTTAGTTATGCAAATTTTCACATGCTTTACAGTAGAATTTATTTCACTTCTTAGGTATGTAAAAGATTCAATATATTTTATTGATTCACTGGAGATGTCTTGTATTTATACATTTTCTTTATTCTTGCGAATTAACAACAAAGATATTAAAAACTATTTAATTTTTATATTGTTTATTTAAAAGAATTTATAACAAGATCTTAAAAATATCTAAACCAACTATATATATATATATATATATATATATATATATATATATATATATATATATATATTTAAAGACATTTATATTATGTTTAACGTTCTTTTTATAGATACAAGTATTTAAGCAAATGCTCTGTTTTATAATAAACAGTATTAAATAACATTTACCGGCCTGAATGTCCGAGAAATTTTCATAGAAAATTTTCGCTCTCCGACAGGAATCGAACCTGTATCCTATACGGAACCATCATTTCGCGTGATGTGCCTTAACCTTTAACCAGACGCTCATCTGTGGCCGAAAGGTTAAGGCACATCACGCAAAATGATGGTTCCGTATAGGATACAGGTTCGATTCCTGTCGGAGAGCGAAAATTTTCTATGAAAATTTCTCGGACATTCAGGCCGGTAAATGTTATTTAATACTGTTTATTATAAAACAGAGCATTTGCTTAAATACTTGTATCTATAAAAAGAACGTTAAACATAATATAAATGTCTTTAAATAAATTGTCGGACAATGTCCAATTCTAATATATATATATATATATATATATATATATATATATATATATATATATATATATATATATATAGTTCGTTTAGATATTCTGGAAATCTGAAAGTGGTGGTGGGGGATTTTTCTGCGAAGGAGGGGAGGGCAAATAAAAAAAGCTAAATGAAAAAGAAAACGCAGAGGAAAAGTACTGAAGATCAAATCTGATCAAAATAAAAAAAAATAAAATATATATATATATATATATATATATATATAGTATTCGAGGATACCCGTCTATTAGGGCGACTAGCCTATCCCTATTGCAGACACTTGCTCAGGCACATTTGTGTTTATTCAACACCCACAGAGCCCACCTGTGCTTTATACTGCATCTATGCTGAGCAGACCGTAGTTATCTAGCGTGATCAACAATTTGATCAAGGCTAGCACGCTCAAACCCTCGGCCACGATGAGTTGTGGCTTCGTGCAAACGCAGTTATTGACGGTCCCAAGAGTTCCGTCTACCCAATTTCACTCACTAGGCTTGGGTCAACCCGTGGTATGGTTTTCAGGCACTTTCCAAAGGTTCTGCCCTCTAGGATCGACCTCGATCCAGTTCGATAACATCAGGAAATCTTCTTCCTGACAAGTCAACCATGGTGAGATTCGAACCCGGGTCTCATGGTCAGAAAGCGAACGTTCTAACCACTCGGCTTATTGATAATAAGAAGAGGGAGACTTTAGTTATCCATTTCGTTTGTAATTTTTATTTCATGAACACTGAGATGTTCATCTCATCAGAACGACAATCTGCTACGCGAATGGAGAAACTACACCGGGCGGATACTTAAGCCTGGTAGTGTGGAGGAAAGGTGAGAGAAAGGGGTTGGGTAGGGCTTAGAGATTGGGGGTTATTAGTGGTCGGTTTCCTTAAAACAAGAATTTGGGGAAGAGAAAGGTGAGCGGGGACAGGCGGGGTGCTAGTAGATTTAGCAGCCTGCCCTGCTTAAATACTTCTTAATTTTTGGAAATATGTAAATGGGTTTCTATCGTGGGTTGAGTGTTATGAGCTGGTCACCAGTGGCGATTCTACGGGGTGGCCAGAAGTGGCCAATGCCCCCCCGAATTTTGGCTGGCCCCTCGGTTGCCCCCACTTCTAAGCTTCAAAAATTTATGAAACTGATCAGTCTCTGATTTTGATCAGATTTGATCTTCAGTACTTTTCCTCTGCGTTTTCTTTTTCATTTAGCTTTGTTTATTTGCCCTCCCCTCCTTCGCAGAAAAATCCCCCACCACCACCACTTTCAGATTTCCAGAATCGCCACTAGTGGTCACTAGTATGAATAATAATTAGAAATCGCAATAATATATCAGATACAATAGGTGGATGCATTAAATGGCTTTGCAGAATTGATAGACATTCAATAAATAAATAAAAAAAATTAAAAAAATACAAAACTTTGGGAGGGCTTATGGAATGTCTGATGGCTAACCATCAGACATTCCATAAGCCAAAGCTACATTTCCCTCTTATGTTCTCCTCATCTCAATATCTCAATATTGAGATGAGGGGAACATAAGAGGGAAATGTAGAAGGGGTGGGAGGCTTGGAGAAGAAGAGGGTGAGAAGGAAACGGCGGGGTAGTGGTAGCTTAGCAGCCTGACCTGCCTAGATATTTCTTAACTTTTGAAACTATGTAAATGGGTTTATGCTGTGAGTAGTAGTCACTGTTGCAGTTAATAATAAGAATCACTATGATATTGTCAGATACGTTATAGGCGGATACAGCAAATAACTTTAGCGAAACAAGAGGCGAAGAGACATTCAAAAACAAATATCAAACTTAAGAAGCCATGGATTATGGAAATGCTATAAAATGTGTTAGTTTGGAAACCTGGGTAAGACAGTCTTGGGTTCCACCATTTATGTAGAAGTTCACAAAATACTATCACGTACGCATTTCCAGCTACGTGTCCAAATCTACACATGGGTGCGCTCCAATATGTGCTACTGTCCTTATCAACAAACCACCACTTCCTGTGTCATCCTCTCAAAATCCATGCGGTAAGCGTTTTTAGGGTATTTTAAGTTTGTCTTTATACCTACATTTAAAGATAAGCTCGGTACGTTGGTTTAATAATTGGTTAGCATTTGTGTACTTTATTATTGCGATTTTTTCCCCTGTATGCACAGATCGCATCTGTCGCGGAAGTTATTGAGGGTTCTGGACCGATAAATGATTTCCCATTTGATTATTGGGGTGAGGTTATTATCTTTAATTTTCTAATAATGTTTTGAAAGAGCGGTTTGGTTTCTCAGGTTAATATTTGAGAAAGAATGTCGGTGGGTGAATAGGCTTTGTTTCCAATTTCCGGCGGATTTTCCTATGTATGTTTTGCGTCCTTTGGTTTTCTTTCTGGAAAATAGTAGCCTGGTATATCACATTTTTCGAATTACAGGTGCCTTCGACTGGGCAAATAGCTCCGTTTCTACAGTTGCACTATGGTTTTAACCTTGCCGTTTTACTGTCTTGGGATGCTTTTAATATTTGGCTGTTCTGTGTACTAATAATATTCTGCATGTTTCTGGTGCATGGGTAGCTAATTTTCAGGAGTTTCTGTTAAAGATTTCCTGTAGAGGGCTGTTTTGGTCAAAGTGCTTGTCGACTAAGTTTAAGAAATATCTACCCATATTTAGATTGGATCGTTTACAAAAAGGGGGTTGAACTAGATTAACTTTCTTTTTCTGTTTTTGGTTTTCTTTGTTTTAATATTTTCCGGAGGTTCATGATAGACTAGTTTTTGTTTGAAGTCGCTCCTATTAAGAGCCTCATCGTAAGACGATTTGTTTTCATGAAGTATTTTTCTGTTTGACAATAATTTATTCTAGTATTTATAGTTTGGGGAACTTGTTTAATTATGGAGTTAGGGTGGTTTGAGTTTACGTTAATGTTTGGTTTGCTTTATGGAACGGCTGATAGGTGTTGTTCGAGAGGTTAAAGGTGACATCTAAGTAATTGGCTATCTTGAGTTTGGACGAGATATCAATTTTAAAACCTAAAAATTGGTAGACTCTTATATTTTTTTGTAGTCTAAAGGTTGTGGGCCGTTGCTGTCGGAAATGTAGATCAGGCCGTCGTCCCTCTAAAGGGCTACTTGTTTAGGGTCGATAATTCTACTAAGAGTGTCCAGTAAGTAGATGCCTACTAGGTCTGCAATTTGAGTTGAGTCATATGCTCCCATCGGAACGTCGAAATTATCATTTTGTCTTTTAACCCATATAGAGTTGTTGTACATTATTAAAGATTGTCTAGCGGCTAAGATAACTGCGGATTCATTATCAGGGATGCCAATAATTTTTTTTTTTTTTTTTTTTGCAAATCTTAAACTTTTAAGCAGTAGGTCTTCTACCCATCCATTTCAAAAGACCACGGATTAGTGTATCTACTTTCGAATGCATGAAGTCAGCGGCAGTGAGAAGAAACCGATGAGGTGGATTTGCGACAAAGGGCCATAGACAGGTTAGTTAATCTGAGGAAAGTGAGGGTTTTTTGTTTGTTTTTGTTTTATAATTGCATTCAGGATATTCACATTGCGTGACTGTTTTAAGTTGAGTTTTTTTTTCTTTTTAACCTAACTCGGAATAATTTACTCAAGGAAAACTTTTTTTTCCAACGAATTTTAACACGACAACTCAGGTATTACCTTATTCAAGAATGAGGTAAACCTTGGCAGGGTGGTAAAAGGCTTTTCCCAAACACCAAAAGAAGACTTGAATAAGCTCTTATTTAAAGAATCTTTTTCTGGTGTCTGGTGAATTTTTCCCTTAAACAACGGAGGGCGGCATCTCCGATGGAGTATATTATTTTTGTTTTTATTTAGCAAATACACCTAAAATTAGATATTAAAAATAAATAAAATAGTTTTTAATTTTAGTTTTAAAATGTTTATATTTGACTGCTGGTAATTTAGCCAAACATGTGAAGAAAATTTTAGATAGGGTTCAAATGACGCCAGAATGTTTTAAACACTGTCTCCAAAAAGCGCTGTCTGTCGGTGGGGATGGACTCCACTTACCCACGGTGATCAATTTGGGCTGGTTATTGAGTATACCACGAGTTATCCCCCCCCTTAGTTTTTTGTGAGTACCTACTTGATTCCAGAATTTTTCCCAACTATGTGAGAAGTCCAAGATTTTGGCGTCAGTTCTTTCATTTTGATATTTCGTGCCTGTGAATTGGTAGTGAAAAGTAAGTTCAAAAGATATAAAAGGGGTGGGTGCGGAGGTAGAATGCCATAAAATCAAAGACTACTTTAAAAAAAAGATTTTGAGCTATTATTGAAACAGTTACAACTGTTACATTTTCATTCTCGAAGCGTCGACTTCTTCGAGACTAAAAACTTAAAAAGCAAAGAAAATTTTACTTCAACATAATTGTATTTTCCTTTTCTTATGTCTATTTTAAAGAAAATTAAAACGTGTTTTAAGGAACAAATGAAAAATCAATTGCTAGCATATTTTTTTTTATTAAGCTTTGTTTTTAAAATTATATTTTAAGGCAATGAGAAATTTTAAATTGTTTTCTTTGTAGAAGTAGATCTTTCTTTCAATTGTACTATTCTCGACTTTTTTGCTAAAATATCATAGTACAATAAAAAGGCCTCAAACACAATAAAAACAAAGTTTTATCATCATTTTTAAGAGGAAAGAACAAAGTATTTTTTCTTATTTTTTAATTTTATAAATCCCTTCTGACACGTTCGAAATTTTGGTTAAAAATCTTGTTTTTATTTTTTTAACGTCAGCGATTGACTTAGTAAATTACGTTGAGTGTTTTTGCGCATTTTCCGTAAAAAAAACCCACATTGATTTGGAAATTCTTGCAAAAATCAAATAATTGTCGAATTTTAATTAAATTTTCGGGACATATTCACAAATGAATGAAATTATTTTTGAAAGTATTTGTTGTAGAAAATCTTGGTAAGAAATATTTTTTTACATGTTACCCCCACTTACTTAATTCATGAAATTTCAAGAAATTAAATTTGTTCCAGAAATTCTTTTATTATTTAAAAGTAGGATTCCTTGGATATTGTAAATCTATTAAAAAAAAAAAAACTCGAACAGGAGTTACCAAAAATCTGCTCCGAATCGTAAAATAAAAAAATGAATTAAAAGTATTAAATTATTTAATTAGAAAAGCTCTTAATTTCTTTTATAAATAGGGACACCATCGTCTTAAAAAAAATTTCGATGAATAATGAATTTTTACAATTTTTAAATTTTAATTAAATCATTTATAATAATTTAAAAATCATTTAAAATTCTGCATTCACTTCAGTTCTTTTAGGTGATGTTGTAATTAAGTGGAAAATGTTTACGAAGCAAAAATTGAAAATTTTAGTAAAAGTCATTGACACCCAGTATTTTTTAAATAATTTTTACAATTTTAAAAAATTTTAACGTTAATTTTTTTTTTCTTATTAAGGTATTCTGTACATGCCATTATTATTATGAAAGGGTCATGTATGTGCCGTAAGAATCGTCTCCATTTATAGAGAAATTAGCTTGTCTGCTATTCGTTATTCATTGCATGTTTACGTCTCAACTTTAAAATTAAAAGAAAGCTATTTAGAAATGTATATTATTATTAAATGAAATACCATAACATTTCATAAACTGACTTACCTCTATCATGGCATTTCATTCATATCTGGGTTATTAAATTAAATTTTAAAATTAATTCAAGAAAAGTTTTTATAGTATTCTAATTTTTAGCATTTTTTTCATAAATCTTATTTAAAGTAAATGTCAATAAAATATTTAGATAATTGCGGAAAATATGTTAATTTCTAAAAGTTATTAAAATACACTTTTAAGTGCCGAATCTAGGTCCGTCGTCAGTGTTGTTGCTCTCATGTCACTAGAAGTTTCGGGTTTAAATAAACAACAGACTTCTTCGATGGGCGACCCAACCGAATATGATCAGTATTCGGCCCGCACCCAGAATAAATATACAGTGTAACCCGGATATAAGAGAGTTGTCGGGACCGGAGAAGAAGTATCTTATATCCGGGTTTCTCTTATATCAGGGTTTGGTCTATTTTGTTTTATTAACACAGGCTCTAATTTGGGACCAGAGAAAATATCTCTTATATCCGGGTTCCTCTTATATCCGGGTTACACTGTACTTACAATTGTGGCACAAGGCCGAAAAAGGGGAGGGTTGAGTCTGGTCTTCATTAACTATCCTATACCTAGCTAAGTTGATTCACGACCCATTCACTCATACAATTTGCACATTCACCACAAGAATTCGTCCATCGCCAACCAATCCTTCATACACCATAATACCACATCATTTCAAGGTGGGGACCTACAAAACGCGCCCCATACGATGATCATAAATAAGATGAAAAATGAGTGAGAAGGGAGATGAGCCCAATAACAAACTAAACATGAACACAAAGTAAACTTAAACATAACAGATGTTAGTAGGGCCCGTCCAACCCTCAAAAAGGAGAGGCCGCTGTATTCTGCCCATTGACAGAATCAAGAGGCTCTCTCGCTAAGGGAGTGGGAAAAGGAGAAAATATACATGGACATGGGACAGAAAAGGCTGACCCAGTCGAGATAAAATGGGGCCAAAACAAATTGGGGAGGTTGGGAATCTTGACTTGGATCATAACCAAAGATGTAGCCGGGAACAGGCCAGGAACAACACTCACTCGCATTAACTAGGTACACAAGAGCTTGTTTAACCTAACCAAGGGGAGGGCTCCACGGGAAACCACCCCGATGTGACATAGGTTGACCTTAAAAGAGAAAATCAAGGCTAGCTCCGTTCAAACGAACCCAGCTCGCCTCTTTCACCCACCTTTCGCTGAAGACTGTCGAGTACAAGCGTTTTCTATCAGTTCTGATCTTCATCTTGAGCTGATGCTCAAAGAATCGGATCAGATCCTGATGAGAAAGACGGATGCCTCGAAAGACCTCCTCCAATCGCGTCGTCCAAATCACCATTCGGGTCGTGGCCAACAGCGCAAGAAACACCATCCGTTTCACCCCGGAATACGGGAGCGACACATTGTCACACGCGTATGCGCGATCAATGAGCACGAGCTTTTCGGGAGCGAGACGAGCCGTCAACTCGCCGACATGGTCCCATAAGGGGTGGACCCAGGGACAATTTTAGAAGGCGTGCGAAGCCGTTTCTTCCAGACCAAGGCCACACCGTTCACAGTCTGGCAAATCCGCCAAGCCCCATATGAAAACCTTGTAATTGAGAGGTAGCCGATTCCGAGCTAATCGCCAGGTAAGCAAAAACTCAGGGTTACTGAGGTAATCCGCCGCTGGCGCCCAAGACCAGTAAGAGTGAAAGTCATCCTCCGACACGTCGAGCTGCTCACGTAGGGAATCCTTCGCGACCCCCTCTACTAGAAGATGATTGAAGACCTTCCTAGGCTGTGAAAGGTCGCTGGACCGAGGAATGGCCAACAAGGCCGACCCACACTCGCGAAGGAAATCCGATTGATCCCGGGGTTTACGATGGCGCTCAACCCGCAAGATGGGGTTATGATAGTAAGGAAAGGGAACGCGTCCCTAACAATCCCCGCCATAATCGAATCTCCTGTCAATCCGCGGCGTAGGAAAGCCAACCTCGAGGCGAGTTTGTGGCTCGCCAAGTGTGGCATTATGACATGGACGTTGAGCACAGACTCATCTGTCGATCCGATTCCCGCGTCTCCTCCATAAAATGGAGGTTAGTGAACGCTCGAGCAGATTCCTATGGTCGTCACAGAGAGGAAGTACGGACAATCGACAATCGGGAAAACGTAAGTGGCACACGCCTCCGGCCTGCCCTTCACGGACAACCTCTGTCGACGCCAAGTCTCACCGGCCGCGTCGACCTTTGCTCGTACTTCAACCAATTTTTCTCCAGTTGGAGGCCGGGTCCAAACCACATTCCAAGAATGCGGACAGGACCGTCCAACCGAAGGACCCCGGAAGATCGACCTCCTTCCCGGCACCTAACCGCAAGCCGGACGACTTGTCGCGGTTAATCTTGGCCCCTGTCACCTTTTCGTACTGATCAAGAGCCTTCAGTACCGCCTTAATGTCGCTGCGGGACGACACGAAAGCAGATACGTCATCGGCGTACGCGGAAACCCTGGCTCGAGCCCCTCCAGGAACGGCGATTTCACATAGGGCCGGACTGCTCGCCCTATCCCTCAGTCGGCGAAGGAGAGGCTCCAACGCCAAAGTGGACAACCCTGACGGACCGACCTAGACAGCGCAAAAGCGCCCGACAGCTTCTCGTTCACCTGTACCACGGCACTGGGGGAGCGATACAGGAGGCTAATCCAGCGGCAGAAGTCGGGTGCGAATCCAGCGGCATGCAGAATAGCAGCAAGGTAGCGATGGTCAACCTTATCAAATTCCTTGGACTGATCTAAATTGATCAGCGCGGCCTCATCGTCGTCATTTACAACCTCTATGATCGTGCGGATAAGATGCAGGTTACTCTGAATTGTTCGGCCCCTCACAGAATAAGTCTGCTTAGGACCTAACAGAGACTCAGCAACTAACTGCAAACGTTCCTGCAGGATCTTGGCCAAAATCTTTAACTCTGTGTTTAGCAGATTTATGGGCCTGTAATCACCTAGTTTCCCCCAACATCCTTGTCCTTTTTCAACAGCGTGATCGCATCATCGATAATTTCATTAAATTTTATTTTTATAAAAATTAGATTTCAGCTCTTAAAAACTTTCGCAACTTTCTTTTTAACGTGTTTTGTGAATTATAAAGATATGAAATTATTTTAATCCTCAATTATTTTTATACCCTGGGGGTATGTATACTGAAAGAGTGGAGGTGCCTATACTATAGAGACCTTTGGATATTCTCGCTCTTTTTGCTCGGTATTCGCCCAAATTTTGGATAAAATTGATTGTTGGTCTTCAGTGTTTTATTGGCCCTTTGTCAACCTTATATATAATCTTGGTCTTACTTTCAAGTTTGAAACTTTAAATAAAAATCTCCTAATCCTATCCTTTTATCCAAAGATAAAGAGAGCAAAACTATGTGGTTCTCAGTTTCAGGAAAAAGCAAGAAAGGAAAATGAGAGACAAAGAGGAGCATTGGAAGCATTTTGATCAGAAGTCCTTTGGGCGTTTGCCGTGGTCGTAACCGTTGTATCCGTCTTACCGGGGATCTCATGCTCCCCACTCTCGCGATCCCCTGGGGGTATGTATTCCGTGATCTACTTGTAGCATGAAACGGGAATCTCTTTACAACAAAGAGACATGTCATTAGGGGTGCAAACCCTGCAGACCCCGTATAGCCGTCTTTCCAACTGTCTTTCCAGCTGTCACCGAGTCTTTCCTCAGTCGTCAGCCAGACTATTCCTGGGAGTCACTGTTGATAACAGGTTTAAAATTAAATTAAAATTAAAATTATTAAAATACACCTTTAAGTGCGTAAGAAGAAATTATTAAAATTATTAAAATACACCTCTAGGTGCGTAAGAAGAAATGCTTGTATACTATTTTTTATGCTATAAGTAATATTTGTTTCAAATCAGATTAATTTAACTTTAAATTTGCTAATTTTAACGCGTCACAAATATATATTTTATTTTTGGAAGATTTTTAAAATCGATAATTTTGTTTCATTTACAAATTACAAAGTGAGAAAAAATATATATTTTTTAATCGAGCAAATATTTTATATTCCAATGTATATAACTTCTATTTGAAATACCCCAGAGTATTTTGCTTACTAGAAATAGTAAATTTAATCCTTTTAGATTTCAATTAAAGCTAAAAAGAAATTTTCAAGAATGCGTAGTCATTTTTAAAAAAATCATTTTAAACCAAAGGTATCGAAATTTATACTGAAAGAGTGGAGGTGCCTATACTATAGAGACCTTTGGATATTCTCGCTCTTTTTGCTCGGTATTCGCCCAAATTTTGGATAAAATTGATTGTTGGTCTTCAGTGTTTTATTGGCCCTTTGTCAACCTTATATATAATCTTGGTCTTACTTTCAAGTTTGAAACTTTAAATAAAAATCTCCTAATCCTATCCTTTTATCCAAAGATAAAGAGAGCAAAACTATGTGGTTCTCAGTTTCAGGAAAAAGCAAGAAAGGAAAATGAGAGACAAAGAGGAGCATTGGAAGCATTTTTAAAGAAGGAAGTAAAAACACAAATTGCACCTGCATTTGCAGAAAGAGATGAACACAAGGATGAGTCAGTACAAGTGTCATTGACAGGCTGTTCATGTTCTTTTCTGTTTCTTCAAGATGAGCAATACTGAAGCAGTACGTTTCTCGAACGGTAAAACGACAGTATGAAACCAGATGGCGTGCAAGATACGACTGTAGTGTACCAAAACCTAAATGAAATAATAGCCTGCCTTGAACATTTACAACTTGGAGAGTGCAGTCAAGAAACAAAATGTGATTCTGGGATACTTATAAACTTGTTTCAAAAATTTTCATTTATCACCCTACTTAACCTCTGGCATCCAATTTTATACTCTGTGGAGAGAGTCCAGAAAACGATGCAAGATCCTAATGTTGAGTTAAATCCAGCGGATATGCACTTGATGACCAACAGACTGGTAATTAAAAAAAAAGGAAGAAATAACCAGCAATGCCTTGAACTCAGCTGAAAAAATATTGTGGAAAATATGGAATTTAAATTGTGCATCGCGCAAGAAGGAAAAATATGCCAGGAGAAGTTAGAAATGCTGCTTTACCAGCAAAGGAAGAGATGAAAAGAGCAATGCATGAAGTTTTCAATCGTTTAGTCGTTGGGATTCAAGAGAAGAGCCAGCGTTTGGAAGAACTAAGAAAAAACTTGAATTGCTTCTTAACCTGCATTTATTAGACGACAAAAATGAGAAAGCACGCCTTCGAAATGAATGTTCGGATTTTCAAAATCAGTATCCGAATGATATTAGTATTGTTCTTTTGTACAATGAAATGATAGATTTCATCTTGCTAATTCGCGCTGGATCTAAAGAGGTACCTTCTGATTCCCAGATGTATTAAAGTGTTTTATTAAATATATCAAAGAATGTTTTGGTGAATTATCCATAGCATACAGACTGTTGCTAAGACAGTAGCAGTTTCCATTGCTTCTTATGATTGCTTTCTAAACTTAAAATGATTAGAAATTATTTATGTTCGGCAATGTCACAGGATAGACTAATAAACTAAAAACATGTCGCTTATAAATACTGAAAAAACGATTTCTAACAGAAGAAGCAAAGAAAAGTGTTCGAAAAGAATTTGTTGATCAACGTGTAATACCTGGCGTTCTGGGAGGGAGACTTTTTAAATTCAATATTCCGCAGACTGATTTATAGAAAACCAACAATTTCCCCTTAACAAAAAGATGTGGTCATTCTACAAAAGTAAAACAGGCTCCAGAAAATTAAGAATTTTCGAAGGAGTGAAATTTGTTTTTTTAGCCAATCAGAATCCTTCTTTTAAGAAAGACTGTCTTGTCACTCCATTATGGATTTCCCTTCAAAAATATTTAAGGCTTCAGCCTCCAAGATTATAATAATTTTTCCTGCAAAAATTAGTAATAAAAACAAATAAACTATTTTAGAACAAATGAAAATCACTAATGTAATAATTTAAGGAACCCTATTTATTTTCATAGAGAACTTATGGTAATTTCTCTATTTATGAGGGAGAAAAATAACCTCCATTTCCAAACATGTTACACACACACACACACACACACACACACACACCATTCACTACATGGCGATCTTCTTAACAAACGCCTTACGAATTTTTATATTTGAATAATACAGAATCACATTGCTTGCTATTATTTTTCCAAAAAAGGAACTTCATAAACTTTCTTTTGTCATTCAACTTTAAAATAAATAAATAAAATTTGTCCAATATTTAAAATGTGTTATAAACATTCCTTCCAACTGATTGTGATAAACCTTTATGAACAATGGATTTGTCCAAAAGCTAAACTAAGTAGACTGCTGTGATTTTGTTTGGGGTATGAGATGCCAGTCACAATCATCGCTCCAGGTGCTACCAGACCTCTGCACACCACTGTTCATTACTAAAAATATCTGTACTGTCATATTGAGGGTGAAGATGTAGCATGTGTGCAGAAACTAGAAACAACGAGTTACGCCCTTTGATACAAGACATTCATGAACGAGGTGAGGAAAAAACACAAAAAGCAAGAGCTCACCACAAGATGTGCACACTGTACACACTTTATGAACATGTGAATTTGGAATAAACAGCTGAATTGCCTTGTATTTCATACCGAAACTCCCCACATTCAAATATTACATTATATAAAATTCTTATTTTTACTACTTTAAAAATGTTAGCCTTGAATAAATGTTTAATCATGTAAGTTGTTTTGGCCACATTTTGTTTTTAGATAATTGTATTTTTATGAAAGCCAGTTTGTGCAAAAAAAACAAAAAAACAATTTGTTACATTTGTATATCTTTATCTTCTCAGTGGTTAAAAACTGCCCAAATTGTGAAGGATCCATTTTAAGTTTATGGAAAATTATTTTTTTGCATATCCTGATCAATGAGAGACATGATCTCAAGCCCCAGCAAAAACCCGGTTGAGGGACTTCTGTGAACCTATTTTTCAGAATAAATAGGTCAGTGGACATGGGAGAAGACATTTTGACAGCAAGGGTACAAGGTAAATTAATATCAAGGAAGAGACATTCTAGAACACAACAGTTACCAACCAACTGGAGAGACCCTTGAAGTTCACAAGTGAAAATTTTCCTACAGTTGGACAACAAAGAATGAAAAGAATTCAAGGAAATTTTCCAAAGTACAAATGGTGTGAATTTAAAAGAGGCTTTTCTAAAATTACTATATGTCCCAAATTACTATATGTTGGGCAAGTATAAGTAGGTGTTTCTGTTTTTTCTGAAAGGTGGTTGCACCTTGGTTTTTTTGTCTTCTAGAATTGCTTTCTCTTTCATCCTTTTCAAAATTGATTTTTTTCTAAACTGAAATCATAATTGTTTTCATTTTTCAATAGCAATTCTTTTTTGAAACATCAGAAATGTGTTATCCTAGTTTAATAAGTGTACAAAAGGATATTTTTGTGAAAATCTTGTATTTGTACCTTTTTTGTCTTTGTGTAATGTTTTTCCCTCGAAGTCGCAGAACGCAGTGGTTGAGACTTATTTTGTGATTCACGCCTACACAAGTCATTCATACTGAAAATCGTTTAAATACAAGAATTCCATGATTTGTTTTGTAAATTTTAGAGAAAAAAGAGAGAGCAATGAGCTTTTGTTTTTGTTTTGGAAAAAAACGCCCCAACTTTGGTGGTACATATGACACGGTCGCTCATCTAACCTCAACTATAAAAGAAAATGAAAACAATAATTGAAAGAATTTCTTAAACATCCAACATTTAGTCCTAGAGATATGTTTCAAAGTAAATTGTAAATAATTGATAGGATCTTTAACAATTCGGTTTACTTTTTGGTTAAGACATAGCAAAAAATAACGATTATTTGCACATGGTAGCCTGTGAGCTGTCATCAAGATCACAGGTCAACAACAGTCATCAGTCAGTTCTATGCTATATGCAATAAATGGTTTGGCAAGTGATTGTGTCTCTTTCAATTCATGACCGACCTTTTTCCCCCACAGTAGGTTGCTGTTACTTTCTGCAGAAGACTGGTTGCCAAACAAAGGCTATGGAACACAAATGGGGTGGACGGGAAGAAGAGATGGATTCATACTTTACCCAAGGGTATTTGTGTGCAAGTGAATGTAATCTACCCAACGGGAATTTGAACTCAGCCCTTTGATTTCTCATTCCAAGCTGTTATTTATTACACTACACATCCTGGGTATGACGATAGACTGCATCTGGCAGCAAGGTCTCTGATCAGGAGAGAGAGTTTCAGGAGCATGGAACCACCTCTTAACTGCTGGGGTTCCCAGATCCCCTTGACCTGAGGTCATAGCACCTATTATGGACAAATAGTGAACCCGCAAACAAAAACTGACAATAAAATTACCAACAATGCATTTTTATGGTAAAATGACAATCTGTACAACATTAAAAAAGTATAAAAATACATTTTTATAGTAAAATTACCAGCAAAGCATTTTTTTTTTAAATTATCAACAATACAATCTATACATTTAAAAAAACATAAGTTTACCTTGAAAGTATAAAATTATGTATAAAATATTTGAAGTTAAAGGCATAAAATAGCAATAA
Source organism: Acanthosepion esculentum (assembly GCA_964036315.1). Classification (NCBI taxonomy): domain Eukaryota; kingdom Metazoa; phylum Mollusca; class Cephalopoda; order Sepiida; family Sepiidae; genus Acanthosepion; species Acanthosepion esculentum. Next base: position 58,542,673 of record OZ038479.1, on the reverse strand, counting down.
AAATATTTAGATTTCAGGATTAAATAACCAATAGAGGTTGATAATGAAAACATCCAACCAACCAACCATTACACATCAACACACATTGTAAAGAGTATCAAAACTACTACACTTGAGAAATTGGTATTATCGTTGATTTACCTTTAACCTTAATTGACTAACAGTTTTAAAATAACAATTTTATTCTACAGGCTTTTATGAAAGTAGAATATATAATTTTATTTTCATACTATAAAGGGAATTAAAAATTAGTTCAATGATACTTTTGGGTTTAATTCTTTGCTTTTATTCTGGGAGTCCCATAACTCAGTCATAGGGACACCAAATGTACTGCAACCACAGTAGAAGTGTATCATGAGCAAGATAGGCTGACAGTACCCAACTCTCTCCAGGCTGGTTTTGAATTTAGTTTTCCTTCTCTTAGTCCAGTTGCCACTCAAGACTATAGAACCCAGTCAGTCCTGTTATTTACCCACAGCTGCAGGGAGAAGAGATGGACTCATGTCTTTCCTGAAGGTATTTGCATGTCATTGAATTTGACTGGAATTTGAACTGCAATCTATTGCTCCACTTTTACTCCATACATTTGGGGAGTATAATAATGAAATGGCAGAAATGAAAACAGAACTGAAAAAAAAATATTTTCCCAATATTTACTAAAATAATATCCGATTCAACATAAAATGTATTCATCAATTTATTAAGTACTATGGTATTTCTAGGTCAAATGTTCACATGTAAACATTTAAGAAGCATACAAAACGTGGGTTTCTACATTTCTCTTTTTTAATATGTGAACTGTAATGAAACAAAGTTCTCAATGTTTTTTGGCTACATCTGTCTTCTTTTTTTGGGGGGAAGTATGTATAATCATTGTTAATATTTGCACATGAGTCAGCCATGCTCTGAGTTGGAACCACCAAAGAGACTTATTTTTACTTCATCGGTGGAGTGTCAGAATGATTCTAATGGTTGAGCTCAAGGGAGAATGCACTGAATTGGGATGACCAAAGAAAAAGTAGATTTAATTTATAGGTGAAGGCTTTGGAAGACACATGCAAGCACCATGCCTTACAGAGTAGAAAGAGAGTTCCGTTGTTAGTTTATTTTGTTTAACAGCATATCAAAACCTTATGGGTTATATAATGCTGAAATTTACTTTTCTTGGGAGCTTTGAATAATAATACATTAATCAATTTTCAACAAATATTTTCCTTCTGCAACGGAAGTGAATTGAAGAAAAATATAATTGGGAAAAAATGAGTTGAAGTAAATTTTTAAAAAGTAGAGTTTGCATTTTTGTTGTTTTTTGTTATGCTTGTTAAGTTGGGGTTAAGCTTCAAATCAAATCTTCAAGCATTTAAGACAAGCTAAGAAAACCATTATTTTCCTCAGAGTCAAGAAGATAAGATAATTTGCTAAGACAAACTTTTGCCAGCAATGCCACAAATCTGGGAGCTGAAAGTTGAACTGAGAAAGCAAAGTGAAGTTCTTACAAATTGTTGCTACAACATTAATGAGAAATGTGGTGCTAGTCTTGGAATCCTGCAAGCAGATTTTCTCTTGGAACTCACCATTCTCTTTGGAGGATGGCACTTTGGAGATTAATGTCTGGTTCATTCAAACATTAATAACTGTACAACCTTCATTGCACAAAATAAGGTATCATGGCTAAACAGGAAACAATATGGAAAACTGAAGCATTAAGGAGAGTTACAAAAGATCAAGCACTGCACAACATTCAGTACACCAAATATAGGAGGAGTTTATTGTCAAATAGTAAACAATACAGAAAACAGAATCAGCACGCAGAGTTGGAATTCTGGCCAAAATAGTTTGTTCACTTCACACTAACATTTTAAATGTTTTAACACATTTCATTTGAAAAAATGTTTATATGAAGTCAGAAATCATATTGACATGACCCAAGACAAATAAAGGAAGGCTATGTAGACCAATGATAAACAATACAGAAAATGGTTATGGTAAGCAGAGTTCAAATTACAGCTTAGATAGTTTGTGTTCACTATACACTAACATCTCAAATGTTTTAATACATTTAATTTGAACACCTTGAAAAGAATTGTTCCCCAGAAAATATTTTCTGGCAAAGATTAACCTCTGAAGCCACCACAAAGGAAATGATGTGTCAAAAAGTGTGGTTTTTCTCTTGATTCTGCTATTATTGTTGTAAAATTTTTAAGAACTTTAATAAAAAAAGTTTAGGAAACAAAACTTAAACATCTGAAAGTAGATTTATACAGTTCTTTGTTCTTGAGAATTTACAACAAAAATATTAAATACTATATATTAGATTTATTTACAAGAATAATTTTATATTTACAAGATTATAAAAATATGTGAACCAATGACAACTCAATTTTTATCATTTAACATATGGTAAAGAAATTAATTTGAAACAAATTTTATTCATAAATTTATAAAATGTCTGAAGAAGAAAATTTAAATAAACACAATGAAAACTAACCATAGATTTAAAATAATGTATTTTCCAGGTATTAAATAGAAACCAAAAATAATCTTAGAGACAAAATAATCTGAAAAAATGTATTAAGTTCATAAAATTTTTTAAAATTTACTTCTATAATTCACATCTTTATGAATGAAAATATTTTCATATTTACAAATGGTAAATAATAAATGTCTTGCAGATTGTTGACATATTTTTATAACTTTGTAAATTTTTTTAACAAAAGACACGTTTTTTGTTATAAAGTGGAAAATAATAAATATTCCCTCATAGTCTGTTCATGTATTTGTATAATTTGTAAAGTTTTAGTAAAATATACATTTTTTTCATATTTATTTTTTTATAAAATGTCAAATACTAAATATTGCATTGTATTTCAGATGGTTCATATATTTTATAATCTTCTAAGTATAAAATTAATCTGGTAAATAAACAATGTATCAACTAAATATTGTGTAAAATCTTTATTAAAATTCATAAAATAGGTTTATAAAACAATAAACATTGCTGAGGATGGATACAATAATAGCAGTGCCAAGAGAAAACTGTTCTTTTGACCACCATTTTTGTAGAGAGATGTTGAGTAAACTATACTTATTTTCCTTATGTGGAATAAATCAATTGATATTTGCTTGAATCTTAAAATATAGACGGTTTTATTTCATTCATGCTCAAAAAATACATTGCAAACTGAATAATAAAACATACAATGAATCATCCTTATTATATTAGAAAGCAGAAACATTTTGGAGTGACCTGCATGAAATTAATACACACTTTGCCTTTTTCTACTTGTGTTCTTAATACAAATTCAAGGAAAATGCAGATTCATATAATCATTTAGAATTTTATACATGTTTGTAAACTAACATTTTTTTGAAAACAAGATTAACAAATATGATAAAATGTTGGTTTCCATATTTGCAAGTTTAATTTAAATGAGAAATTTGTGAAGATGCTCTTTTACAAGACTACGGTTTATAATAAGGATGTGTTAGCAAGTACATTTTTAGCCATGAATGCCTAGAAAATTCAGATCATGTATTTCACTGGTGTCTTTCTTGTGTATAGTCATACATATGTATTTAAATATTGCAGTATTTGAAAAATACATGAGACTTATTTTTTCACCAATATATGATCCTATATTGGAAACTAAATATTATTTCATGAAAATGTACATCCACAAACCTCACAAGTATGTGGATTTTCACGCGTGTGGAGCTTATACAGGATACCCTAAAACTGAATTTTCTGCAAATGCAGACACACAAATTTCACAAGAACATGGTTTCTGTCCAGTATGGTGAACAAGAATTGAGGTGCTTGAAAAGGCTGATTCAGAAGTGTATTTTTATCACCAATGTGTGTATAAAGATCGCCTACCATATATGAAAATGCAGATCCACAAACTTCACAAAGTTATGGTTTCTCTCCAGTGTGTGTAGACATATGCTTCACCATATATGACTTACGTGAAAATGCAGATCCACAAACTTCACAAGAATATGGTTTCTCTCCAGTGTGTGTAGACATATGGCTCACCATATATGACTTACGAGAAAATGCAGATCCACAAACTTCACAAGAATATGGTTTCTCTCCAGTATGTCCTCGCCTATGGTTCACCATAACTGACCTCTGTGAAAATGTCGATCCACAAATCTCACAAAAATATGGTTTCTCTTCAGTGTGTACTCGCAGATGACGTACCAAGCTTGATTTTTCTGAAAATGCAGATCCACAAACTTCACAAGAATATGGTTTCTCCCCAGTGTGTGTTCGCATATGCCTCACCATAAGTGACCTCTGTGAAAATGCTGATCCACAAACTTCACAACAATATGGTTTCTCTCCAGTATGTGTGAACATATGGCTCACCAAATATGACTTACGTGAGAATGAGGATCCACAAACTTTACAAGAATGTGGTTTCTCTCCAGTGTGTGTTCGCATATGTAAAACTAAACTTGACTTCTGTGAAAATGCAGATTCACAAACTTCACAACAATATGGTTTTTCTCCAGTATGTGTTCGCATATGGCTCAGCATCAGTGATCTTTGTAAAAATCCGGATCCACAAACTTCACAAGAATATGGTTTCTCACCAGTGTGTGTACGCATATGGTTTACCAAATGTGACTTCCGTGAAAATGCAGAGCCACAAATTTCACATGAATGTGGTTTCTCTCCAGTGTGTGTTCAGATATGGGACATCAAATGGGACTTCTGTGAAAATTCAGATGCACAAACTTCACAAGAATATGGTTTCTCTCCAGTATGAACGAGCACATGGCACACCAAATGTGACTTCCGTGAAAATGCATAGCCACACACTTCACAAGAATATGGTTTGGCTTCAGAATGTGTTTCCATAGGGCCTGATAAGTTTGACATTAAAATACAGATTAGCAAAGTTTATGAGAATATGGCCTATCTCTTTTCTTCATTCATATGCAGCACAAAATGTGTTCCTGTCTTTTCATTTGTGACATGAAAAGTGTTTTGTAGAAAAGAAAAAGCACACATTTCAATGTACATCATTTCTTGCCAGTTAAAATTCATTTTCATGCTTTTGAAAATGTAGATCCATAAATTTTACCTGAAGACTGCAGAATACATTTTCTTCTTCAAGGAAAGTGTAATGTCTTTTCTTTCATTGAAATTCTCAATAATAACCATTGCAATTTTAGTACAGCCAGAACATCTGAAAAAAACAAAAAGCAATGAAAGATATATTAACTTAGCTACTGACTAATATATGAAAGCAGTCATGATTATAATATATATATGTTGTCATATATTAAGTTTAGTTCACCAATGTCAACTGTTATCTTTTCTTAATTCTTGTTTTCTCTTCTCTCCTTAATAGTATATTTTTCTCATACTATTTTCCTAATTTTTTAAGAATACTGAGTAGCTAAACAAATTATATAAAAAATGTTCATGTTATATTTGTCAAATAATTTTTACAGATATGTTCCCTGTAGAAAAAATTAAAGTTAAATTTATAGTTGTTAATAGTTGTCAGGCTGTCAACACCTCATAAAAAACACCCACCTCCATGTTAAAAAAGGCATTTCTTTGAGATTTTAATTTAATCTAAGTAATATGTCTTTCAATTCAGATTGATTAAACTTTACATCAGTATTATTCCTCAAATTAAGTTTCAGAAAAGTATATTTTATTTTTGAAAATTTTTAATAAAGAGAATTACATTGCACTGAGAGAATTGGAAATATTGCTAAAATCTGTCATTTTTAGAAATTAAAAATAAAATAATGATACCAATCAATTTAAATTCATTTTGAAATACTATGATATCTATGATATGGGCACAGGTAGTATTCATATAAAATACTAATTTTATTGTAACTGAATTATGTACAATAATGGATCATATGCAATATAGGTGAACAATTCAACTAGAAAAATTGAAAATAAATACAATGTATCTAAATACAAATTAGAGACATGTCATAATAGATCATTTCCTCTTAGTCCTACTCTTCAGCGTTTTGTGGCAATTTTTAACATCAACTTTGTGAGATTTTTCTTGTTAAAAATTTGAATAATTTTAATTCTAACACATTCAACATTATGGATAAAAAATAGTGAATTTTATATAGAATTTTTTTCGAGACTTCACATGAGCAAAAGAAAATCACAGATTGGGCAAAAAAGAAGGACCTCAGAATGATGTAAAAATTGTGGGAAAATGCTCATCCTTTTATAATAGACAGTTATGCTTAGTTAAATTTGTAACATAAATAAATGTAAGTAGAAAAAAAAGCAAATGTTGATAAGATAGTGAGGGTCACGAAGCACTGCCTGGGGCCTCCAATCTGACCCCCACAAACCCACGGCCAGGAAGGAGTGGGGTTCAGGGATTGTAGGCACCGGTCATGGTCATGGACTTGGATTCTTGTTATGTAAACTAGCACTGGCAAATAGCATTCATTTTTGTGTGGAATGTAGAATTAGTAAACCAAGTTCAAATTCTGATTAAAGTCTATTTTGCACTACAGATATCTGGTAAACGGTAAAACCATATAAAAAAGAATCCTAGAATCAGGGCCTTAATTCGCTAGTTAAAATTTATCGTTTGTTTAAAATCTTTTCAAATGTATTCTCATTCGTGCCACGAATGAGAATACATTTGAAAACATTTTAAAACACCTGTCAACTATGTTAAGATCGTCTGCTTTTTTATTTTAAACATTTTTCTTCGAAGAAAGTAAGCAAAAGCTTTTTTCAAAATATATTAAATAATCTTTAAATTTGCTAATTTTCGTGAAATAAATTTTGAAAAACATATAATTGATTTTTGGACGAATTTTAAAGTAGGATCTTAAGTTAAAAAAATCCTACGTAACTTAAATTAGTTAAAATTAAAAATCTTTTCTTTTTTTTTGCGAGCGAAATTACTAAAAAAAAAATTGATATCACCCAATTTTTTTAAATTTTGTAAACTAAGTTTACAAAATTTAAAAAAATTAGCTGATCTCAAGTTTTTTTTTTAGTAATTTCGCTCGCAAAAAAAAAGAAAAGATTTTTAACTAAAATTTCAGACATGCTAAGAATGTGTAAAAAATAAAAAAAAAAAAATAAAAAAATACTTTGGTATTTCTCTTTACTTTTTTCAGCAGATAAAAAATTTTTTCATCAAATTTAAGGCCGCTCTTGTCATGATGCTCTTTTTGTTTACTTTTTGTGGAGGTAGCTATAACATAAACATTTAGACGATAAAATTTTGTTTTCGTCAAGTTTGGAGTCTTTTTCATCATGCTTATGGGGATGCGCTTTTTTTTAGCGATCTCATGGTGTTACCTACAAACTGAAAATATTTTTTTATTTCTTGACTTAAAATAATCTAAGTTAAAAAAGGGTAATATTTTTAATACGAGGTCGAATATTTTTGCCTTTTCGACATGCCCATTCAGTTGAAAGAGAAATAAAACGTGAATAAATGATTTCTTTTCCGATCAAACAAAACAAAATCAATGTATTGTTCCACTTACCTTTCAAACGAGGAAAAAAATAAAACGAAATTAGTTTTTGTTTTGTTCAAATCAAATGATTTTGTTGGCATTTTTCTGTCAGCCTAACAAATATTTGTAGTGTTCATTCATTTTTTATAATACTGCCAAAGTTGAAAGAAAAAACAAATATAGAAATAAAATAAGAAAGATAAACGTGAAATTACTTTTAGTTTTGAAAAAATATTCTCTTGATAATGTTAGACGAAAAAAAGAAAAACCCGGTGTTAAACAAGATTTAGTTCATTATGTTCAAAATCCTTCGATTTCTTAACATTTACGGAGCAAATTTATTCAAAGAACTAGATGCATGATGTTTCAAATCAGTGAGCTGCTCGGATGGAATTTCCTTTTGCTCAGGTATTTATTTGGTAAATTTTAGTTTTAACCCCCAGCACTAATATCCCTTAATGTTTCCAAAATCGTCATAATTCCGTGTCTAATCAATAGAAATCCAAGGCCTGGAACTTCAGCAATTATAGGTTATCTCCCTTACTAATTTACTTAGAAAAACATTTTGAAAAAACTTTATGAGTTTTCTAAAAATGCCCAGAAAATCTAACAATAGATTATATTTATTGTCACCCAAATTCTCACTGATAAAGAAACCCTAAATGACGATAGAACAGTAAGTAAATGATGAACAATGTATTTTAGTTGGTTTTCTTATTTTTATAATACTATAAATATAAAATGATTCTTGTAAATAGTGTTAATATTTTTGTTCTAAACTCTCAAATGTATAAAATCACATTCATGTGTCTGGAAAAAATGCGGACTTCTGCGGAGTCATAAAATTGGCCCTATTTATTTCCTTTAAATTCCTTGCAGAAATCAGTACGCACTTTCGTAAAGCGATTTTTTTATTTTTTTATTTTTTATAAGTGTAGTTTTACTTAATTTTTTAAGAAAAAAGTTAACTTTCAAATATATGAAAATATTGACAAAGGGTAAATTTTGGTTTTAACTCCCGAGCGCTAATATCCCTTAAAATTTTTCCAAAATCGTCATAATTCCGTGCAAATGTACATGCTGAACTCAAATCAACAATTACATCATGAAGAAACCTACCGTTTTTGGTGATTTAAACTTTTCAAAGAATTCTGCTTTTTTAACTAATAGTCACTAAAACTTGATGAATTTTTCAAGTTTTCATAAAAAAATTAAGGGGCTAAAACACATGTAAAGAAAAAATATTTGTACCATCATTTTCTGATAAAAAAAATTCAAATAATTTCATTCATTTGGGAATAAATCATGAAAATTTTATTAAAATTTGACAATTATTTGATTTTTGCAAGAATTTCCAAATTAATGAGTCTGTCAACACAAAAAAAGAGGCAAAAATTTACTATGCTAAAAATTAGTACAATCACTGTCGCAAGAAAAACAAGCTTTTTTTTCTAATCAAAATTTCGAATGTTCTAAAAAGGAGTAAAAACCTTAAAGATTAAAAATACTTTGATTCTTCCTCTTAATAATAACAATAATTTTGACAATAAAACTATGTTTTCATTATGTTTGAAGCATGTTTTCATCAGGGTATGCTAATTTTTTAGTGTTTTCGTGGTGGTATCTAGACTTAATTTAGTTATGTTCACTAATTTGCTGAAAAAAGAGCGTACAATGATGAAAAATAGGCCTCAGTCTTGATAAAAATAAAGTTTTATCGTCAAAATCTTTGTTATTAAAAGTAAAGACCTTAGGATTTTTTTGATTATTTAATTAAATTTTTCAATCCTTTTTAGCATATTCAAAATGTTGGTTGTTAAACATGATGTTTTCTTGCATCAGTATAGGAAATATGCGATAAAAACACATTGAGTTTTGTGAAAATCAAAGTATTGTCAGTTTTTAATGAAACTTTCAGAACTTAGTCACAAATGAATTAAATTATTTTCAATTTTTTTTTTTTTTTACAAAATCTTGCCAAAAATATTTATTTTAAAATCCCCCACTTAATTTTATGAAATGTTGAGAAATTAAATTTTCATTCCCGTATGTTTAAAAAAACAGGACTCTTTGGAAAATTTAAATCATCAATTTCATTTTTTGTTAAACAGAAACAATTTATTAAAAATCTGCTCTGAATCATATAATAAAAAATGCAATAAAACTAAGACATTTTTTAATTAGAGAAATTTCTTAATTGCTTTTAAGATATACTAAGGACAAAACCAGTCTGACAAGAGATTGTATGGGTTATCTTTCACTAGACACAGCTACTATTGAAATGGCTCTCAGGATCATTATCACACCAAGTGGAAGAGGAAAGCAGAAGTTTGTGTAAACATCTTTTCCTTGTCTGAATCAAAATTAATCAATAGAAGAATTTTTTTATGCAAACATATCTAAGGGATTCAGCTTAAAGAGTTTTATTTTTTCCTTGTCCTTTCCCACTCTAAAGCTAAAGAAGCCAGTCTTTACTATTATTTAAAGTGGTTTGAATTCATACTTTTCCTTCTCTTAGACTGGTTGCCAACCAAGTTCTAGAGATTCTTGGTTATTTAACTAATAGCTGGAGAAAGATGGATTTATGCCTTTATGAAGGGCATTAGTGAAAAGTGAACAAAACCTATTTGGTACCCTGCATGCCAGTTCCATTTTTGATACCAAAAAACTTATGCTGTCTACCAGTTCATAAAAAAGCAACTCTAGGTTATTCCAATTGCTTAACAAATATTTGACACCTAGGCTGGAATCTCCCACTCATTTTGAAGCTTCTGGTTTCAGCCTGGAGAGCCGACAGGTCTGGCTATATGCAGAACCTCATTAGATATAACTTATCAGTTAATGTCAATTTTTCAACACATTTTAAGGCTCTAAGTTTCAACCTACCAAGTGAAACAGTAAATCCAGTCCTGCTATATGCATAACTTCTTCAGGCACAAATTATTACTTAATGTCAATTTCTCAGCACATTTATTAGGATGTGCTCGTATGAAAATGATTTATTAACAGTTTGTAGAACAAGGAAATATTTATATCAACATGTCTTTCTAATACAGTTATTAACCTTTTCTGAATTACTTCAAAATAGTGAATATTTTTGTACCACTTATTTAAAACCTTTAAATTTTTTAAAATTAGACAGAGTTGAACATCACTAATACAGCAATCTTTATCATAGACAAATACCTCTTTTCTGTTACTATGGTTCACACATAATAATGTAGAGATAACAAGATATATTAGCTGACTGCTATATTCAAGCTAAAACTACATTTCAAAACAAGGTACACAATCATGCATAAGAGTGATAATAAGTTAGACAACCCAAACTTAAACATTACTGGTGTCTTGTAAAAACTATAGTTCTATTGAAATATAAAGATAGTTATTGAAGCAACAACTCTCTCAAAAGAGGCTCATATCTTTGTTAGTCTGCAATTTGTTCATGACCACTGATCTATTGATGGTGGATTTCTTTTTTAGCATCATTTATTTTGCTCTAGTTAAATCAACTCTCAGATGCCAATCACTCACAAAATTTAATGAATTTAAAGTCTCTATCAGAAATACATTGTCAGTCTTGGAAAGAACTTCAGGCAACATGTATAATCAAAATATATTTAGCAACTATTAAAACACCAGCATCAGCTGCTTCACTAAGTGCAAGAGTCTCTGAGGCTAATGGATTCTTTGTTACCAAGTCAAGTTTTTTTTTATGGCCTGTGGGCATTTTGTACTTCCTACCACAAACAGATTTGATAAAACCACCATCTTCTAGGCTAGCATCAGAATAACAAAAAATATTCAGTTCTGAGAGTTTTCCTAGCTCTGTAAAAGATATGGAACATCTCTTAGATTTTACCTTTGATAGCGACTTATTGGCCTCAAAAAACGTCATCACCGTAGGACGTTTTCCAGTATTGCTCATTCTACAGACATCAAATGATACACCTGGTCATGTCTGAGCAGATACCTATATCATTTAAATCTCTTTTCAATTCTGTTCCCTTAAGCACCTTCCTTTCTTTATCTCTATCAGCTATATGAATGATACATAATAATTCTCACCAATAATGATTTCATTTTTCTATTCTTTTGACATTTATGATTTGCCAATATTTATGTTTGATCTTCACTACCTGCCACTGCATTAATAAATTAGCATTAATATATAAATACATGTATCTATTATAATATAGACTGCTTTCATATATTATTCAGTATCTAAGTTAATATATCTGTTATTGTTTTTTCTATTCACAGATGTTCTGGCTGTACAACAATCACAATGGTTATTATAGAGAAATTCAATGAAGGAAAAGACATTTCACTTATGAAGAATGAAAATGTATTCTATACTCTTCATGTAAAATGTATGTATCTACATTTTCAAAAGCATGATAATGAACAATAATTGGCAAGAAATGATGTACTTTGAAATGTATGGTGTGTCTTTTCTACAAGAACATACTTTTCATATTACAAATGTATAAACAGGAGAGAGAGGCTATATTCATGCTAAATTTACCAATTTCCATTGATAAGTCAGACTTAATAGATCTGATGGAAACACACATTAGAAAGAAACCATATTCTTGTGAAGTTTGTGGATCTACATTTTCACGGAAGTCACATTTGGTGTGCCATATGCGAACACACACTGGAGAGAAACCATATTCTTGTGAAGTTTGTGGATCTGCCTTTGTGTGGAAGTCAAATTTGGTGATCCATATGTATAGACACACTGGAAATAAACCACATTCTTGTGAAGTCTGTAGAGCTTCATTTTCACGGAAGTCACATTTGGTGCATCATATATGAACACACACTGGAGAGAAACCCTATGCTTGTGATGTTTGTGCATCTGCATTTATAGACAAGTCAAGTTTATTGGGCTATATATGAATACACACTGGAGAGAAACCATATTCTTGTGAAGTTTGCGGGTTTGCATTTTTGCAGAATTCATACCTGGTAAGACATATGCAGACACATACAGGAGAGAAACCATATTCCTGTGAGGTTTGTGGAGCCAAATATTCACGGAATTCAGATTTAGTGGTCCATATGTCTACACATACTGGAAAAAAACACATTCTTGTGAAGTTTGTAGCTCTGCATTTTCAAGCAAATTAACTTTGGTGCGTCATATGAAAAAACATGCTGGAGAGAAACCATATTCTTGTGAGGTTTGTGGATTTGCAGTTTCAGACAAGTCAAGTTTAGTTAGCCATATGCGAATACACACTGGAGAGAAACCATATTCTTGTGAAGTTTGTGGGTTTGCATTTTTAAAGTCTTCATATATGGTGAGGCATATGAAAACACACACTGGAGAAAAACCATATGCTTGCGAAGTTTGTGGATCTGGATTCTGAAGTCAGTTATGCTGAAGCATATGTGAACACACACGGGAGAGAAACCATATTCTTGTGAACTTTGTAGATCTGCATTTTCACATAAGTCAGTTATGGTAAAGCATATGCAAACACATACTGGAGAGAAACTATATTCTTGTGAATCTGCATTTTCACAGAAGTCAAGTTTGGTGAGTCATATGCGAACACACACTGGAGAGAAACCATATTCTTGTGAAGTTTGTGGGTATGCATTTTCATGGAAGTCATGTTTGGTGATGCATATGCGAACACATGCCGGGGAGAAACCTTATCCTTGTGAAATTTGTGGATCAACATATGCATTGAAATCATATTTGGTGAACCATATGTCTATCCATACTGGAGAAAAACTATAATTTTCTTAATTTACATGGGTGCTATTTGGTGAGCTGTCTGTGTTTACAAGCTAAAGGGAAACAATATTCTTGTGATGTTTGCTGGTATACATTTTCAGACAAATCAGTTTTGTTACATTATGTGAATGCATATTGGATAGGAACCATATGATAATGCAGCTTGAGTTTCTTCATTAATAGAAAATTTAATTTTAGCATATCATGTGAAAAACCACACGTATGAAAAAACTTATTCTTGTGAGGCTTGTGTACATACCTATTCTGAGAATTCACATTTTGTGCCTGATATTGTTCATATTCTTGCAAAACTGTAATGCATTATTTTCAAATACTGCAAAATTCTATAGACAGGTTTTATCCACGGAATAGAAAGTATATTTCTGTGAAATATATTGAAAAGGTAACTGGAGACACACCCCACTTATAAATCTGTTGATGTAAAGCAACATCTTTGCAAATTGAAATATATATGCATCACTATGCAAAATTGAAACAGATATGTATGAATATACACTTGAAAGAAACCATAATTTTTGTGAAATAGTTGATCTGATATTTTCAGGCATTCATGGCTGAATAGACAATTATAAACACATCTTTGTTGTAAATTTAGACATTGACATAAAATAGATCAAATTTTTTTTTGTTTATAAATTTACAGGATTTGTACAGGTCCTGGAATCTTTGAAAAGTTCTAGAAAATTGACAGGGCCTTTTCCAGGACTTGAAAAGTTCTGGAAAAACAGCAATAGCCTAAAAGCTCATTGAAAAGTTCTTAAATTTTCTTAATTGGGATGCCCGCACAGCTCTTTTTTTCAATTCATGAAAGTTAAAGTGCCAAATCCTCCGGAAATCTGGCTTTTTACAAGCTAAAATTGTCCTTTAAGAAAAATTTTTTTTTTAGTTGTCAGTAATATTTGGTAATTACTGTGAAAAGTGGTTTGTTTCTTTGATTAGAATGAGTTCATGCCTCATAGTTATTTCTGTGTTTTCTTGTCTAGGTGACAAGAAAGAAAGGGAGAAACAATATGTAGGCATGTCTTCTAGCTGCTACATTCACTCAACAAGAAAAGAGGAAAAGCCAAGATAACAGCGGAGAAAGTAAACATCTCCATCAAAGATAAATTAATTCACTCATTGAATTTGTAGTTGAAAGGAAAATAAATCATTTTAGAGTGATAAAATACATTTTAGTAAAATCTTGAAAAATTTGTTTTTTAAAATCTGAGCAACTGAAGAAATTTTATTCACATGTCAATTTCAAAAGTAAAGTCCTTTTGATCTCTAGTCAGCAGTGGGTGAATTCATGCTGAAAAATAGATACTATACATGTCCCATGTCAATGTTTATGTGTAAACTACATTTGTCTAAATTGTTGCCTAACAAGTTTGAGAAACAAATTTAACTCAAAGAAAATGTAGACAGGAAAGATGATAGAAAATGTGCCACTGATGTGTCTTAGGTTAGGATAGAAAATAAAAGAATGTTATTTTTAAAGTTTGCAAGCTAATGATGACTTCTCTCTCTAGCTTTTGTTGTAAGTGTGAAAAAAAGATAAAATATATTAAAACTTATTTGGCTTTTATTGTTTGGTTTTATATTAAAAGTTCAATCTGGCAACCCTGTTCCATTACTTTAGTATTCCTACCATAGATGATGAGAAAATGTAGAAACATGTGCACGACACCGAGATATTTGACCAAATGCCATCAAATTTGTGAACTTAAAAAAAAAAAACAGAAAAATGTCCCCAGACCATGTCCTTCTCTACTGTGGTGTCAAACATGAATGATGTTTTATTTGCAATGAAACTGCAGATATTTGTGTCTGCTTCAAAAGATACTGAAACATTTCTGATTAAATATCAGAGCAATAAATTGTTGCCTCCTTTCCTTGTAGAGGATTATTTTAACATGATTATGAAACTGTTCAAATTTGTAAAGGAAAAGCACACATAGGAACCACCAATTTTTTACTGAAAAGACAGCATAGTATGATGAAACAAGGCCCCAAACATAAAACAAAGTTTTATCATCAAAATGTTTGTTATTATTAAAAGGAAAGACCATAGTATTTTCTTATTATTTTATTAAATTTTGATTAAAAATCTTTTTTGTGTTTGGGATCAATGTAATATTTACAGTTAGTATTTTAACATCTTTTTTCCCGTGAAAAACAGATTGATTTGGAAATTCTTGCCGACATCAAATAATTGTTGGATTTTAATGAAACTTTCAGGACTTATTCACAAATGAATTCAATTATTTTTTAAACTTTTTTTAGAAAATCTTGGTAAAAATATAGTTTTTACTTATGTTACTTCCAACTTATTTAATTTCATGAAATTTTGAGTTTAAAGCAGGATGCCTTGGAGAATGTAAATCATATATTTTTTTCAAACTACTACTCATTCTCAGAAAATCTGATCCAAATCGTAAAATAAAATAATGCAATAAAACTATATTATTTAATTAAAAAAGCTTGTAATTGCTTTTAAAAATCCTTTTATTATGGACACTATTAAATTAAGGACACTATTGAATTAAAAAATTTATTAAGGACACTATTAAGAAAGAAAAAAATTCAAGGAATAATGAATTTTTACAAAAATTGTTTTCATTTTTTAAAAAATTTTATAATAATTTATAATATATAAAACTTTAAAAATTTTGCATTACTTTCATTTGGTTAGCTGGTCTTGTTATTAAGTGAAAACTATATTTACTAATCAAAAATTGAAAAGCTTAAGACATTATTTTGCACCAAGACTTTTAAAATAATTTCAATTATTTTATGTAAATATTATGAAACATGCCCACTTTTGAAAGTATGGTCGATCATACACAACATTATGAGAAAATAAGAGCGATGATTATCATAAATCTAAAGTTAACATTCCTAAAATTATATTGCAGTGAATAGTTTCCAACATTTTTAAGATTACTGAGTACTTAAAAATTATATGGTGCTCATGTCTCTTTCTTTAATTATGTTTTACTGATGAAGTCTCTATAGAACAACAATCATTATTACATGACCAGTCATCGACTTGTCAGTTACATAAAACATGGCGATGTCAGTCAAAAACATGGCTACTGTTTTATTTTAAATTTAAAGTAAATATTTTTTTAAAATCAGATTAACTATACTTTACATCAGCTTATATACCTCAAATAAAGTTTCAGAACAGTATATTTTATTTTTTGAAGATTTTTTAATACATTGCGATAAATGACAACTGAAAATTGGCACTAATCTGTTATTTTAGAAAAAATAAAAACAATTCAGTTCCAATCAATATAATTTTTGTTTGAAATGTACCAGAATATTTTGCTTACTTAAAATAGTTAATTCAGTCCTTTAGCTTTCAATTAAAGCTAAAATGGAAGCTTCGAGAAAGCTTTTTCATTTATAAAAATTCATTTTAAAACTTACATATAAAAAATTAGTGGAGGTACCTAGTAAAAAGATAATTACATTTTCCAAACTGAATGAATTTGTAAGAATTTTTTTTTAACCCCAAACATGCATAAAGTTGCTTCAAAAATCGAGTGTGGATTTCTGGCAGATTGGTCTATGCAAAATTTATCCAAAAAAGGAAATGTGTCAAAAAAAGATCTGTTTTCATGCAGAATTTCAACAAAGACAATGTTCATCACTATCATTGAGCAACTTCTGGCAAAGTCTCCTCTTATATACCCTCTTGTAAAAGGTCACTTGCATAACTGAACACTGGATCAATTTGTGAAAAAAAGAAAACTGCCGCAGTCTAAAAATCTGCATTTCCCACATGATGGACAGAAAACAAGTCAGCAAGTCTGATTGTGATGACATCAGTCAGTGCAAAGAGTTTGAGGTGGAGACTGCTGAAAATATTGCTTTCAAGAATTTCAGCAAGCATGAAGACCATCTGAACACTTTGTTCTACTCTTCTTTTTCTAACAACAAAGAATATCAAAAACTGTGGAAAGTTGTTTGCAGATTGCTGGTACACTCTCATGGAGAGAGGTTTCTCAGTCAAGGAAATTCCACTGATGATTTGAAACAGTGCATTATTGGAGACTATTTGGCCACAATTGAAGGTGCTGGGAATGTTCCTATGACTAAGCTTCTTTGCAGTGCTTCCAATGACAGAACAGCATACAAGCAATACCCTGAGGCTGAGAGGAAGACAAGACAGGAAGAAGCAGGTGGACAAAAAAAAGTCCATGCTTATAGAAATTAAAGAACTGAAGACCAAAAAACAAGCTTGAAGGATGCACACAAGATTTGCTCAAGTTGGCTGACAGCTATGCAGAGAAAGTTGAGCAGACTCAGAAATTCACACTTATCGGAAAGTTCAATGCCATGCAAAGATCTGCAAAGACCAAGCCCAGAGTGATGTTCAAATTGTGCTAAACTAAGTGAACTGAAAAAATGGTAACAACATTGTGTTCTGTGCCATGTGCAACAAAAACCATGAGTAGTTGGAGTAGCTAAAATGTGTAGTCTTTTTATGAAAATTTGTAGTTCTGTTCGTTATACTTACTTAACTTCACAGGCAATGTACGGCAGTCAAGAATATTTGTGACATTAACAACCCATGTGTAGTCAAGATAGCTGAAACGTGTAGCAGTAAGAATTAAAGTGTGTAATTGAAAATTTTCAAGTGTAGTAGAACTCCAAACTGTGTAGAATGCTACACAAAATGTGTAACATAACCAGGTCTGAAATCAGTTGTTTTAGCCTTCAACACTGATTTCTTCACTGCTTTCAACTGATCTATGTGACATGAATTATTGGAACCAGCTGTAGCTTTTCTTTGAACATCTCATCTGTTAAAAGATAAATCACAAAGTTTGTGTTTTTGAAATTGATGACCATTCAATTTGTGTGTGTGTGTTAGTTTCAGTCCTTGAAATTTCTTAACATAGTCCTGGATTTATTTTTACACAGATCTGTGGAAACCCTGCTGAGTGATGGTATATATCAAATTCTAGTTGAAAGAATGATCTTTGTTTACAGAAGGTTGACATTTCCATCAGGTTATATATTGGAATTCTAGTGCAAGTGAGGAGTCTGGTTGCAATTGGTTTCAAACCACCTATAGAGTCTCATCTGTAGACAGCTTCTCTATATCCAAACTGTCCATCCAGCTGCTATGGATGGGAGACCCTTAGAGCAGTTACATAGTGCTCTGATGTCCTAGTATATGACAAGGACTGCTCTGCCATCTTCTGAGACCCTGCAGTTGACTATAGATATCTACAGAATACCAACTTGCGAAAACCACACATATGCGACAGTGTCATGTAAAGTTTAGTCAACTGTCTATACTAATTCAGTGTGAAGTAATCCTTGTTCTTATTTAGGATCTGTGACTGCTTTCACCTATTTTTTGATTTGGATTGCTTCTCACTTTGCTATAACTGCTGTCCCCAACTCAGTTTGCCTGTTTCTTGAATTATTCCAACTTGTATATTGTCACCATAGCAATGTCGTAGATCAAATAAAGTGTTTGATTCAAAATTCCCTGAAGATTACCTAGATCAACAAACTATTAAAAGATAAATCACAAAATTTGTGTTTTTGAAATTGATGACCATTCACTTGTGTGTGTGTGTGTGTGTGTGTGTGCGTGTGTGTGTGTGTGTGTGTGTGCACGCACCAGTTTCAGTCCTTGAAAATTCTTAACATAGTCCTGGAAAAGTTCTAGAATTTCTTTTACACAGATCTGTGGGAACCCTGGATTTACTTTTCCATTAGATATAAGTATAAAAACTCACAAGTGAAATGTATGAACCTGTATTTCCATTGAAATTAATTTCATGCAAGTCAGTCAAATGCAAACAGGACAATTCAGTGTGTGAAATTTTGGGATACATTATTTGATTATTTAATTTGCAATGTATTTTTTCTACGTGTATGAAAGAAAACCATCTATGTTTTAAAGAATCAGATCAGTATGAATTGATTTATTCCATATAAATAAAATACCTTCTGAAAAGCATTCATTATACATTGATTTCTCCTGTTTCTATTTGTATGCAAATTTTGGTTTGTATTTTAAATTGACGTTTTCTTGGAACAGGTAAATATGATTTCTGATTTCATACCAATATATTTTCTGAGGAGCATTTCTTTTCATGGTATTCTACTGAAATATGTTATAACATTTGAGATGTTATTATGTAGTGAACACTCACTATCTCTACCAGAATTTGAGATCTGCTTGCTGATTGTGTTTTCTGTATTGTTTACCATTTGGCCACATGACCTTTATTTAGTGTAATAAAGGTTCTACAATTATTAATTTTCATCTATATGAATCACACAGTAGTTTTTTAAATTTTATTTTAAGAGGTTTTATACATTGTTCAATATTTTCAAAGTTTCACCTCTATTGTAACAAAATCTATTAAACAATATTAAAAATATTATTTTGTTTTTCATGCTGATTTTTATGCTGTGTACATGTATAGATTTGAAATAGTCATGTTTATAAATTGTTACCTGTTGGTGATGAGATATATTAGTGAATATTCAAACTTTTTACTATCAATATATAAATAGGAAATAAATTGTCTTGTGGCAGAAATATAGTCTGAATTTTTCTTAGATGAAACACCATTATTATTAAATTTTGTATTTTATATCTTTTTATCACAACATTCATATTTTTACATTCTGCAACTTTTAAGTATGCACCATGGAAAAGAAACATCAAGAAGGTTATCTTTTGAAACCTATGAAATTATTTTAAATATTAATTATTTCATTTTGTCTCCACCTTGTGTATTCTTCAAAAGTACTAGTTACCATAAAATGTATTTTTTCAGGTTTAATAGGTTAATTAATGTACTAACAAAAAAAAGGAACATAAGTCTTAAGGTCAGAAATAGAACACTCACCATATCTTACTTTGATCTTCTCTCATTAATTTCTACAATCACTAGTTAAGAAACAAATTATCAAGAAGGTTTTCTTTTCAAACCCAAGAAATGATTTCATTTGCGTTTGGTCACATTGATGGAGCATTATCAGTCTGTAGGAGGGCACATTTTTAATTGACCAATGCCAGGCAGTGAGTTTTCAATGCATCATATACTCAATGCAGTTGTGGAGCATAAAGTTCAGCATTCACTGCATGACCATCTGGTACAAGCACAAACTGCAACATCTTCTTTAAGTTCCATCATATACTCAGTAGGACCCTCTGTTCAAACCACCATTATTTAAACAGGTTGTGAAACCTGGCCTGAAGTCAATAATTTCTCTTAAGTCTGCAAAAATAGATCTAATTTCTTTGCCCAGTTAGAATTTAATATTTTTTCCCTTTTGCAGGTAGTCTCTCATGACTACACCATAATAATTCCAAGAAACAGAATCCATCATGTTGCTAACAAACGTTGCCTGCTTGAATTTGTTCAAGGGTGCAGAATCAGAGTGTTTCCCCTGTTTGATTTGAATATTTAATTCAGATCTGAAGTGGTGAACCCAGGTTTCATCTTGAGTTACTAATCTGAAGCAAGTCAGAATTGTCCTGGAAATGTCAACCCTTTTCAGCTTCTGCTTTGGTGTTAGCATTCTTGGGATCCATCTTGCAGACAGCTCGCTCATCTCCAAGATCTCATTTAGAACAGTCTGTTCCAAACCAGAACTAATGCCTATGGACGTAGCTATCTGCTGGACAGTAAGAAGTCTGTCATCGACAGCCATACAGTGAATGGCATCAACTGGTTCATCAGTGGTTTTTGAATAACCTAACTGAAGTGCATCTTCTGTGCTGTCCCTGCCCCTCTTGAATTCTGCAGCCAGATTTTTCACAGTTGCATAGGAAGAGAAGTCCTCAGCAAGTGCCTGTACCATGTCCTCATGGATTTCCTTGGGGGTTTTTTTTGCAGGTACTTTATGAGTTCAGGCCTCTGTTTTGTCCATTTTTAGATCTGTTGCACACCTCTCACTTTCGCATGAGCTTCACCTGCACAGAAATTAAGACAAAAATCTAAATTAGCTTTTCTAGCCACAACAAAAATGTTCAGCTATATCTCTTCTTTCTGGGTGAAGCTTAGAACTTTTTGAGTGACCCTCATATATAGAAATGGATAGACTTGTATCATTTGCACTCTGATACCTGGCAACTCTGTGTGACCATCAGTTAGGCAGTCTTTGAGAAGGTGTCGTGAATTATCAAGGTTTGAACTGAGCAGGATATTGGATTCCAAATCAGTTGGCCTTTGATGTCTGTATTTTTAGAATATGTATTTAAAAGCTTCATCACCTATTATGCACAGCACACTAGACAGGTCTTTTGTCACTTCTCTTGAGTATTTAGATTTATCAGAACTCCCTTTCTTGAGGGTTCAGGTGATTAAGTCTTTTCAATAATTTAACCAGTTTCATGTTGTGTTCAGTTAGCATTATCTCACACATAGCTCTTCTTTTTCCTGGTCTATTGAATCTTCTGTTACTTTCTACCAAGAAATCTAAGGATTTTAGTAGACACAAATAACCAAAAATTCATCAGAACAATTACCATGAAAGTATTTATAGAAAAGGCACAGGGAAGCTATGTTATGGCAATGGGAAAGTGACTGAAGCTGAGATGCCAGGTCAGAACCAGTAAAATTGCAGATTCTTCTTCGGATTTTATCAAGGATCTCTAAATATATAGCAGGAGCACCAGACCAGATATGGCAACAATTTTCAAAGAATAGTAATCTTATAAATATGTAAGATAAATTCTGTCACAAAGTGTTTCATCTTCAGTGGCTGCTGCCTTAATGTCCTTGTGTCAAACTAAACTAGTTTTAGTCTATAAATAGATTTTCATTACAATTAATACAGATTTCTTATATTATTATTCACTGCCTATGTTAATATAATTTTTATTGCTTTTTGTTCAGATGTTTTGGCTGTACAGAAAATTGATATGCATAAAATTTATTATAATTTGGAATTTTAAATGAAAATCAACCTCTTCACTTTTTGTCAAAAAGAGAAAATACATGCTCTAGTCTTCATGTGAAAAATGTGTATTTCCATTTAAAAAATATGATGATTCATTATTGCAATACAAAATTAGAAAACAACTCTTCAACAATATTGATATCTAAGAAATAGAAATGATTTATTTAATGGTATCAAAATGCTTATATTTATTTTCATACATCATTTTGAACATAGAATTTTTAATATATTGAACAAATTGTGATGGTAAAGTAAAATTGTTTTAGTGTAAAATGTGTGGTCTTCACTGGCTGCTGCATTAGTTAACTAACCTTAATATATAAATATATGTCTATTCTAATATAAACAGCTTTCATATATAATTCAGTACCAAAGTTAAATTATTCTGCAGAATCAATGTTACTCTGTACTTTATTCATTTTCCTTATTTTCACTTCATATTACTTTTCTCTCGTTTGTATTACTATCAAACAAGCTACACATTTATTAACAATGATTTCCCATCATAAAATTATCAAGCTTTATAGAATAAAAGAAATGTTTAACTTTAGTACTTCATTATTTACACTCTATACTGATTTCCAGCCAAACTTATAATTGCCATTCTGTTAAGTGAGTATATTATGTTAAAATTGAGTTTATTTATAAGAAAACAGAATTCTCTATAAGAATAACATCATTTGAGACTACTGGATTTTTTTGAAAATTACCTTAGCCCTTTTTTATTTTGTATTTTCAACAAGAGGAAAATAATTAAGATACACGTAATGATTTTCTATTCTTCTTTTGGTATTTGTTGAAAGATTTTTGTCAAATAAAGTATTCTGCAGAAGCAATGTTACTCTGTACTTTCTTAATTTCTATTATTTTAACTTCAGATTACTTTTCTCTCATTTCATTGTTACTATCAAATAAGAAGTAGTTATACATTCATTGACTCCCCATTACGAAATTATCAACTTGCATATAATAAAAAGAAAACAGAATTTGATTTTATGTTTCAGAAATAATAATAAATTATGCCAATGGATTTTGAAGTATTTTATATAGGCAATATCTTGCTCTGTAAACACTGTTCAGTGAGCAGTTTATTATTGCAACATAAAATTAGAAAACACATCAACTCCATTGATGTATAAGGAATACAAAAAATATTTAAAGATATCAAAATGCTTAGATTTATTTTTATACATATTTGTTGAAGATTGTATCATTTATATCTAGAAAAAATTCTGATGGTAAGGCAATAAAAGCATGTTAGTAAAAAATTGAACAAAAATATAATTATTGTTTGTATATAAGCTGTTGGGAAAAGTATGAACTTAATAAACAAAGTCAATTGAATAAGTTGGGGAGAGTCAGAAAATTTTCCTATAATGTGTAAATGTACATATACCTTATGATGTAAGATTGGTTTTATTTCTCATGTTGATTTCCTGCCAAACTTATAATTGACATTCTTTTAAGTAAGCATGATTTGTTAAAATGGGGTTCATCTATTAGCAGAAAGAATTATCTCTACAAGAATAACATCATTTCAGACAGTTGAACATTTTCTTAAAAAATACCTAGGGCCTTTTATGGTGTGTATTATTTTCCAACATGAAAAGATAAACTTAATGATTTTTTTATTCTTTTGATATTTGTTGAAAAATTTAGCAACACTTTTGTCTGATAATAAAGTACTTTACAGTAGCAATATGTTACTCTGTACTTTCTTCATTTCCATTATTTCCACTTTAGATTATATTTCTCTCATTCCAGTGTTACTATCAAGCAAGATGCAGTTATACATTCATTGACTTCCCATTAAAAAATATCAAGCTTCATGAAAGAATAAATAGAAATTGAATTTTTAGTTTATAATAAATTACAAGACATTCATTTCTCTAACTTGACATTAATTTCACTTCTTTAAATCAGAAAAAAACATCTTCATCTCTATTGATATCAAAAGAAATAGAAAAATATTTAAAGATATCAAAATGCTTATATTTATTCTTATGCATCTATATATGTGAAGATAGAATCATTTATATATTGAACAAATTGTGATGATAAAGCAATCATATTTCACTATAAAATGTTTGGTCTTTACTTGCTGCTGCAGCATTAGTGAACTAACCCTAATATATAACCATATATATCTATTATAATAAAGACTGCTTTCATATGTTATTCAATATCTAAGTTAATATATATTTTATTACTTTTTTGTTTTTCACAGATGTTCTGGCTATACAAAAATCACAATGGTTATTATTGAGAATTTCAATGAAAGAAAAACAATTTCATGTAAAATTTATGGATATACGTTTTCAAAAGCATGACAATGAACTTTAACTGGCAAGAAATGATATACTTTGAAATGTGTGCTTTGACTTTTCTACAAAACACACTGCTACAAATAAATAAACAGGAAATAAAAACATTTTGTGTTACATATGAATGAACAAAAGAGGCCATATTCTTTAAAATTTGCTAATCTGTATTTTAAAGTTAAAATTAGGCTATATGGAAACACATGCTGGAGCCAAACCATATTCTTGTGAAGTGTGTGGATCTGCATTTTCACGGAAGTCACATTTGGTGTGCCATGTGCTTATTCACATTGGAGAGAAACCATATTCTTGTGAGGTGTGTGCCTCTGAATTTTCACAGAAGTCGCATTTGGTGACCCCTTATCCGAACACACACTGGAGAGAAACCACATTCATGTGAAATTTGTGGCTCTGCATTTGCACGGAAGTCATATTTTGTAAGCAATATGTGTACACACACTGGTGAGAAACTATACTCTTGTGAAGTTTGTGAAACTGGATTTTTACAAAGATCCCAGATACTGAGCCATATGCAAACACACACTGGAGAGAAACCATATTGTTGTGAAGTTTGTGAATCTGCATTTTCACACAAGTCAAGTTTGGTTTTACATATGCGAACACACACTGCAGAGAAACCACATTCTTGTAAAGTTTGTGGATCTGCATTCTCACATAAATCATATTTGGTGAGCCACATGTTTACACACACAGGAGAGAAACCATACTCTTGTGAAGTTTATGGATCAGCATTTTCACATAGGTCATTTATGGTGAGGCATATGCGAACGCACACTGGAGAGAAACCATATTCTTGTGAAGTTTGTGGATCTTCATTTTCAGAAAAATCAAGCTTGGTACGTCATCTGCGAGTACACACTGAAGAGAAACCATATTTTTGTGAGATTTGTGCATCGACATTTTCATGTAAGTCACATATAGTGAACCATAAGCGAAGACATACTGGAGAGAAGCCATATTCTTGTGAATTTTGTGGATCTGCATTTTCACGTAAGTCACATATGGGGAGGCATATGTCTACACACACTGGAGAGAAACTATAACTTTGGGTATTTGTATTTTCATGTAAGTCATATTTGGTGGGCCATCTTTATGCATACATTGGCAAGAAAAAATGTTTTGTATCAGCATTTTCAGACACTTCAATTTTGGTTTGCCATGTGAATACGTGCGCGACAGAAACTATATCCTTATGCAATTTGTGTTTGCATTTGCAGAAAATTCAGTTTCTGTGAATTCTGTATAATTCCCACACATGTGAAAATCCACATGTTTGTGAGGTTTGTGGATGTACATTTTCATAGAATAATATTTAGTTTCCAATATAGGATCATACACTGGTGAAAAAACTATATATATATATATATATATATATATATATATATATATATATATATATATATATATATATATATATATATACTACAAAATTTTAAAACATTTGTATGACTACACACAGGAAAGAAACCAATAAATATATGATCTGAATTTTCATGGCTAAAATTGTACTTGCTAACATGTCCTTGTTATAAACCTTAGTCCTGTGAAGAAGCATCTTCACAAATTTCATGTGGACGTAGAAACCAACAGTTTATCTTATTCGTTAATTTCATTTAAAAAAATGTTAGTCTACAAACATGTATAAAATTCTAAATGATTGTAAGAATCTGTATTTTTCTTGAAATTTATATTGAAAACATAAGAAGAAAAAAGGCAAAGTATGTATTAATTTCATGCAGGTAACCCAAAAATGCTTCTGCATTGAAATATAATAAGGGCAATTTATTCTATGAAAATTAAGAATGCATTGTTTTATTCAGTTTGTATTATATTTCTTTATGCATGAATGAAATAAAACCATCTATATTTTAGGATTCAAGCAAATATCAATTGAGTTATTCCACATAAGGAAAATAAGTATAGCTTACACAACATCTCTCTACAAAAATGGTGGTCAAAAGAACAGTTTTCTCTTGGCACTGCTATTACTGTATCCATCCTCGGCAATATTTATTGTTTTGTAAACCTATTTTATGAATTTTAATAATAAACATTTACCCAATTGTTCGTTGATACATTGTTTATTTAAAAGATTCATTTTATATTTACAAATATATATATACAAATATATGAACTATCTACAATGCAATATTTATTATTTACAATTTTATAAAAAAATAAATATGAAAAAGGTATATTTTACTAAAAATTTACAAAATTATAAAAATATGTGAACAGACTTAGGGAATATTTATTGTTTTCCACTTTATAACAAAAATATATATGTAAACAAGTCTTTTTATTAAAATTTTACAAAATCAAAAAAATATGTAAACAATCTACAAGATATTTATTATTTACGATTTTATAAATATGAAAATATTTTCATTCATAAAAATATAAATTATGGAAGAAGTTAATTTAAATAATTTTATGAACCTAATATTTTTTTTCAGATTATTTTGTATCTCAAATTATTTCTGGTTTTAATTTAATACCTGGAAAATACATTATTTTAAATCTATGATTAGTTAAGTTCTTCAGGCATTTTATAAATTTATGAATAAAAATTTGTTTCACATTTATTTCGTTACCAGTCTACTGCAGAAAGTAAGAGCAACCTACTGTGGGGAAAAAAGTCAGTCAGGAATTGAAAGAGACACAATCACTTGCCAAACCATTTATTGCATATAGCATAGAACTGACTGATGACTGTTGTTGACCTGTGATCTTGATGACAGCTCACAGGCTACCATGTGCAAATAAACGTTATTTTTTGCTATGTCTTAACCAAAAAGTAAACCGAATTGTTAAAGATCCTATCAATTATTTACAATTTACTTTGAAACATATCTCTAGGACTAAATGTTGGATGTTTAAGAAATTCTTTCAATTATTGTTTTCATTTTCTTTTATAGTTGAGGTTAGATGAGCGACCGTGTCATATGTACCACCAAAGTTGGGGCGTTTTTTCCCAAAACAAAAGCAAAAGCTCATTGCTCTCTCTTTTTCCTCTAAAATTTACAAAACAAATCATAGAATTCTTGTATTTAAACAATTTTCAGTATGAATGACTTGTGTAGGCGTGAATCACAAAATAAGTCTCAACTACTGCGTTCTGCGATTTCGAGGGAAAAACATTACACAAAAACAAAAAAGGTACAAATACAAGATTTTCACAAAAATATCCTTTTGTATACTTATTAAACTAGGATAACACATTTCTGATGTTTCAAAAAAGAATTGCCATTGAAAAATGAAAACAATTATGATTTCAGTTTAGAAAAAAATCAATTTTGAAAGGGATGAAAGAGAAAGCAATTCTAGAAGACAGAAAAACCAAGGTGCAACCACCTTTCAGAAAAAACAGAAACACCTACTTATACTTGCCCCACATATAGTAATTTGGGACATATAGTAATTTTAGAAAAGCCTCTTTTAAATTCACACCATTTGTACTTTGGAAAATTTCCTTGAATTCTTTTCATTCTTTGTTGTCCAACTGTAGGAAAATTTTCACTTGTGAACTTCAAGGGTCTCTCCAGTTGGCTGGTAACTGTTGCGTTCTAGAATGTCTCTTCCTTGATATCAATTTACCTTGTACTCTTGCTGTCAAAATGTCTTCTCCCATGTCCACTGACCTATTTATTCTGAAAAATAGGTTCACAGAAGTCCCTCAACCGGGTTCTTGCTGGGGCTTGAGATCATGTCTCTCATTGATCAAGATATGCGAAAAAATAATTTTCCATAAACTTAAAATGGATCCTTCACAATTTGGGCAGTTTTTAACCTGAGAAGAAAAAGAAATACAAGTGTAACAATTTTTTTGTGCACAAACCGTTTGGCCTTCATAAAAATGCACTTATCTAAAAACAAAAAAAAGTGCAGTCAAACAACTTAGACGATTAAACATTTATTCAAGGCTAACATTTTTAAAGTAGTAAAAATAAAAATTTTATAGAATGTAATATTTCCATGTGGGGTGTTTTGGTAAATACAAGGCGATCTACTTGACAGCTGATTATTCCAAGTTCACATGTTCATAAAGTCTGTACAGTATCCGCGTCTTGTGGTGATCTCTTGCTTTTTGTGAATGGGACAAAAGAGAACAAAAAGTCAGGAGATGAATTGTTTTGTGTGAGTATGGAGATTTCGAAATGGGAGAATAGGTGGGATTGGAGAACTTTTTCTAGTTTGTGCATATTCGTTTTTGGATGAAAAGACAATAACAGTTAAAAATGATTTATCTTGGCTGGTGGGGTAGGGGAGATCGTCGCTGGAGAAGGCTGTGCCCTACACTGGCCTTTTTTCGGAGTCTGTCTTTTCTGCTTTCGTTCTATGAGATTTTTCCTCTTTTCATTTACTAAATATGCCCAGGGTACTATTTTAAGTGTCGGTGTATGTCTGATGTTGATCCTCTAACGTCATGTTGGGTCCTGATATTGTTTGTGGTGCTGCAGCCTCGGGGCTTTCTCTCTTTCCGAAAGACCTGTCATTTATCGTCTTCTGAATTGTCTGGTGTTTAATTGCTTTTATTAATAAGATCTTATTGATACTATTGTTTTAAGGAAATATCACCAGGCACTAGTGAAAGCCAAATAAGATATTATTCAAGTCTTTCTCTGGTGTCTGGGAAAAGGCTTTTACCTCCATGGCAAGGTTTTCCTCATTCATTTTCGATAAGGTAATGCTCGAGTTGTTGCCGTGTAAAAATTCGTTGGGAAATAAGTTTTCTTTCAGCAAATTATCCCGAGTAAGCTTTAAAAAAATTCTCAACCTAAAATAGTCACGCAGTGTGAATATCCTGAATGCAATTATACAAAAAAAAACACACTTTCCTCAGATTTACTAACCTGTCTATAGCCCTCTGCCGCAAATCCACCTCGTCGGCTTCTTCTCACTGCCACTGACTTCATGCATTCGGAAATAGATACACTAATCCTTGGCCAGAACATTCGGGTTGTTCAATCAACTAAATAGGTAGCACATTCGGGTTATTTATTCCATTAACCCTTTTATTTTTATAAATGACGAAAATAAAAGTATATATTTATTATTGCAAAAAGTACAGTAATTGTGGAACAAGGCCGAAATGAAAGTACGGGAAAGGCTGGTCTTTGCTATCTATCCTAGTCAATCACAATCACGACCCATTCATTCATTAAAATTACTCATTCACCCCAAGAACTCATCCATCACCTTTTAATCCTGCATATACCACAATATCACATATTATCTGGGGACCTGCAAAACATCACATGATATAAAAATCTCATGAAAGTCGATAATGTCTTTTTTTCTACAAAAAAATAAAAATTTCATGAATCATGAAATAAGGGGGAGGGGATATCGCACTGTCCAGTTAGGACAGATTGAACTTCCAGTGTCCAGCCATTCTAGGCCGATTACCTAACACCACCCGAGCCCAGACGAGTCCATGATCCGAATAGTCTAAACGGTGGGACAATCTTGTAAATCTAGGTCGACTCTTCTCACTAACATTCTGTTCGGGTAGCTGGTTACCTGGAGAGACGGCCACTTAAGAGTCCACATTCACATCTCCCGCCCCGGATGATCGACCCGGTATCTATCGACGAGCCCAAACACGTCGATCAGATCAACCAAGCCCGATGATCACCCGTTAGCTCCATGCCCCGTTTGTTTTGGGGTCGAGGATGGTATTCCAGTTCCCCATTAAGACTAAGCGCGACGAATTCACCAGGAATGGCCCCAACCGCCGGAAAAAGTCGACACGCCCCCCCCCCCCGTGATCGTTGGACGCATAAATCGCAACGACCCGAAACAAACCCCGCTCACGACAATATTGGCCACGACCTTCCGCGCCCACATAGACAAGGTCTACCCTCGAATCTAGGGAACGTTTGACTAACAAGGAAACACCTCTGGCCTGCCTGTCCCCGTATGCTGAATAAAAAACAATGTCGCTAGACAGCACAGGAGCATCAACGTCGCAAACAAAATGTGTCTCCTGGATCGCGGCCACATCTACACTGAAGGACAGGAGATCACGAAACAGGCGGGCAGCCTTACTCCGATCGTTCAATCCCTCACATTAAAACTAGCTATCTTGAGAAACATTTTTCAAGTTTGATTCCCCTAATCACAGACTAGACGGAAATCTGCGGCAGTAAGGACACCGACGATTGAATTGTCCGAAGCTCCCTGTGTCCATCGTCGACGTCGTCCGTCCATCCAGGACAATCCCGCCAACGTCCATGGGTACGTTAGTTTTAATGAACTATATAATGAGGGATGGAGAAGCACCGGGACCCTGCCGGCACAAAATCTTTTTAACTTTCTTAGTTCCGGTGTGCCCATCTGGCTCATTCTTGGGTCTGGAAAGGCGTCCTTTGCCTCAAACAGATGCGACCACACCTTTAAATACTTCCCTGTATCCCTAATACATGAAATACATTAGGGAAATTGTTGAAGTCCTCCACCGATTTTCCATCGACGGAGGCCATCTTGAAAAGCGGACCCAAGAGGGACTTCTTCAGGGTGGAGAGGTTTTTCCCTAAGTCCCGCCTTTCGAACTTACCAATTTCCTCTGCCTTGGGAATCTGCCTCTTTTTCTTCTTTTTCTCTCCCTTTTTCTTTGGATGTGACGGGATGGGACCGGTGGAGAGGTGTGGAAGTGGACGGGTGAGGTGTGTGGAAGTAGTGGATTGAAACGAAGCAGGTGAAGGGAAGAGACTCCTTGATTCTGGAGCAGTGTCCTTAACCTTCGCCGGCGACGCAGGAACACAATGGGACCTAGCTCTGTCCATGTCCTTCGCCGCCCTACTTTGTCTGGTGCATTTCTCTTTCCTCGTAGGTTTCTCGTCCTCTTCTTTCTCCCTGCTCCTCTTTACGGAGGAGGAGGACCGGGGTGGAGGCAATTCCTCCACCTGCATGTCACTGTCTTGTCATTGCTCTTTATGTGACTGCTGTTTTTGTTGTTTCTGATGTTTATGTCGTCGCTTCCTTTCTGGCTGTTTTTCTTGCTGCTGCTTCCGTTGTTGCTTTCCTTTTTGCTTCTGCTTTTGCTTCTGTTGTTCCTTTTGTTATATCGGTTCCTGTTGTTGAAGCTGTCCCCCCGGTTGCTCCTCTGGCAATGTTGTGTCCGATGAGAAATCTGGGGCCGCAGACTCAACCACCAGTAGAGCAGCTTAGGGTGGAAGCACCAAAGAAGGCCCCCAGTGGACCTGGAGAATTGACTGAGGTGGTGAGCCAAAATGATAACTCCGCTTCCTCAGCAGTGTGTCCCAGGAAAAGTAGCTGCTAAGCCAGAATAGAAGCAGGCTAAGCAGCAACAGCGGTCAAATCATCAAAAATTGCAGCAGCAGCCTAAACCGCAGCGTCAACAGCAGCCGCAGCAGGGGCGGGATGCGGACAAGCGGCAACAACAAAAGCGGGAGGTTGTAGATTTGCCGCAGATAGACCTCTACGTGGAGGTAAAGGATATACCTCCACCAAGGTCCTCCTCACTGAAAGGAGAGAGACGAGAAGGAGGCGTTGACGGAAGACGCGAAATATGCCAAGAGGAATAGGAAATCTGGTCGGAGTAGGGTGGAGAAGGCGCTGGTAGCCGCCAAGACTCAATCTGCACCTGCTTCACCAGCAAGAAGCGATGAAAAATTTCCTGCCAGGAAAGACAAGAAGCACCCTTCCTCCCCTTTTAAGGCTCTGTTTTCTCCTTTTCCTTCTCCCATCCCATCTCAAGGGAAAAAAGAGACATTTTGCCAAAGGGGGAAAAATCTATGTAGTGGACCGTGAGGCCCTCAAGAGGAACCTGTCCTCTCAGAGGAAGAGCCTCTTGAGGCCTCCATTCAAATGTACCTCTGTTGATGGGCAGTCAAAGTTAGAAATTTGGGCCAAGTTCATGACGGAGCGTTTGTAGTCAGTTCTCGCGACCTTGTTGGGACCTGAGTAGACTTGTGCTGTGAAGGGACGGACAATTCAAAGCAACCTGCATCTAGTCCGCGCGATCATAGAGGGTGTAGAAGACGAAGAGGAAGCTGCACTGATCAATTTAGATCATTCCAAGATATTCGAACCCGACTTCTGCAAGTGGATCAGCCTCCTGTATCGCTCCCCCAGTACTGTGGTGCAGGTGAACAGAAATCGGTCGAGCGCTTTTGCAATGTCTCCATCGGTTCGTCTTAGTTGTCCGCTGTCGTCCATACTTTACGCTTTAGCGTTAAAGCTCCTCCTTCGCCGGTTAAGGGACAGAGCGTGCAGTCCGGATCTAAGTGGAATCGCTGTCCCTGGAAGTCGAGCCAGGGTTTCCACGTAAGCTGATGACGTATCCATTTTCGTGTTGTGCCGTAGCGACATTGAGATAGTACAAAAGGCGCTTACCTGGCGATTGATTCATAACGTGCTATCTCTCAATGACGTAGCCTTCAGATGGGGCTGAGCAGATTTGCCCGACTGTCATCGGTGTGGCCTTGATTTAGAATAAACGGCTTCGCACACCTTCTACCACTGCCTCAGGTGCGCCCTTTCTGAGACTATGTCGTCGAGTTGACGGTTCGTATCGCTTCCGATCAGCTTGTGTCTGTCGATTTCGCATACGCGTGTGACAGTGTGTCGTCCCCGTTCTCGGGGTGAAACGGAAAGTGTTTCTCATGTTGCTAGCCATAGCAAGAATGGTGGTATTGACATCGCGAATGGAGGGAATCTTGCGATATAAACGTTATTCTCATCGGGATCTGGTTAGATTCTTTGGACATCAGATCAATAGGAAGATCAGATCGGATAAGATATTTGATATCGACAGATTTCAGCGAAATGTGGGCATCTATGGCGAGCCTGGTTCATGTGAACGGGGCTAGCCTTGATTTTCTCTTTTAAGTCTCTTTAAATACAACTGGGCGGTTTTTTGTGAACCTTCCCCTGCTTAAGTTATAATTTTCTTGTTTTCCTATTTAACGTAAATAAGTGTTGTTCCTGGACTGCTCCTGGCACTCTCTCTCTTTTGTTATGATCTGTGGGGACTAAAAAACCAGGGACACCGAAAAGAAGTAACTTGCCCCTGGGCTTTTTCCGGTACACAACTAGCCAGTGGCAGACCCTTTTTCTTGACCCTCTAACTTAGAGGAGATAATGACATTTCCACCAGTCGGTGAGTCCATGAACTTTGTTGTTTGTATGTCTTCTTAAATGTTTGTCAACATAAAAATAAACGTGTTAAATGTATTTGGGCTCAGCTCTCTTTATTTTGTATTCTATCCATGTTCAGTTTGATGGATTCGCTAATACGATGTACGTAGATGGTAAACCCCATTAAAACTAACAGATCCATATCGAGATTCCCAACCTCCCCAATTTGTTTTTGTCCCCGTTTTTTCATCTCGGCTGTGTCAGCCTTTGATTCTCCCATTCCGTCTTTTATTTTTTTTTATCCTTCCCACTCCATTCCTGGTTGTGCTTCTTGATTTTGTCTATCGGCAGAATCCAGCGGCCACTCTTATTATTTTGAGGCGTGGACAGGTCCTACTAACATCTGTTTCGTTTTAGTTTGAATATTTTGTTGTATTTTTGTTTCGTTTTTGGGTTCATCTCCTTCCACATCATTTCATGCTTCATGAAATCTTTTATATATTTTTGTTAAAAAAGGGAAAAAAAGAAACCAAAAAGAGACTTTATTTGTAAAATTTTATGTCATGGGGTGTTTTGTAGGTCTTCTGTGAATATGCGGTATTTTGGTATAATTAGGATTGAGGGGTGATGGTCGAGTTCTTGCGGTGATTGAGTTCATTTTAATGAATGGATGGGTCATGGCTGTGATTAACTAGGACTAGGAGAGTCAGTCTAGACCAGCCTTTCCCCACGAAGCTGACTGGACGTGTTACCGAAACTGTCCTAACTTTTTATTTTCTACCCTTACTTCTACAAGGAGAATTATTTGCAGGCAACATATAGTTTGTTTGTTTTTTTGTTTTTTTTTTCCAATTTGACACAAACGATTCCACCGCCAGTTACAAGTCAGAATTCGTTATCATTTCTTTCTCTCTGAGCTGAGTTTCGGTTCATTCAGATGCTAATAGTTGCCATTATAGTTTTTCTACCTTCCCCTTCCTATAACAGTCAAATTTAAAATCCAGACACTAGCCATGTCTTCCTTTTCTGTTGGGACTCTTGTTAATATTTTCTTTTTTTACTCATGTCAAATGATTCACGATATTTCAAATAAAAAAAAAACAACTGCATTTCATATGAATTCTACTGCATGAAAATGAACATGCAGTTAGAGTTAAGACCCCCTACCCACTCTAAAATCGATTTAGGAATAGGGGCACTGAACTCTGAGCGCCGAAAGTCTCTGGCCGCGAAGAAATGCTAAGCATCTATTTTTGAATGAATTACTCCAAAAAGGACAAGAAATCAAATAAACACAAAGAACTGAATCTAGTCTAACACCGGATATTTTAAAATATTTTCTCAAAAGAAGCTTGTTTACAGTTTACATCGTGTTTTTTCTCATTTCTTAATTCGTTCTTTTTGCCTTTCGTTTTTAATTTTTTGGCGGTATTAATAATATATTAACTGAACGAACAATACAAAAATTGTTTTGGTTTGCATAGAAA
This sequence comes from Acanthosepion esculentum, assembly GCA_964036315.1. Lineage (NCBI taxonomy): Eukaryota > Metazoa > Mollusca > Cephalopoda > Sepiida > Sepiidae > Acanthosepion > Acanthosepion esculentum. The sequence continues at coordinate 58,507,553 of OZ038479.1, read as the reverse complement.
TATCAACAAAAAATCATTTGAAAACAAAAATCATTCCTTTTTGTTTTTCTCGTTGCATTTTCTGGTCTGAAAGGTAAGTGGAAGAATACAGATAATTTTGAGAAAAATGAAAGAATTTGTTTTTATTTATTTATTATTTTAGCTATTAACATCACGAAAAAAATGAAAATTCAGTAGATCTTTCAAATTCCTTTTTTCTGGTAAAAGCCTAGAATCGAGGCCATAAGGCAGGGGACATAATTCGCATGCGTAAAACTGAAAGTAATTTTAAATACACTTTATGGGCTAAAAACTTAAAAGATGTCCTGCGTGGTTGATTTTATTTTTATTGTGATTACAGTTACTTGAAACAGATTTTGTGGAGGTGGTGCTGCTATTTCACTGAAAAAAAAACAAAAAAACAGTGGTGATAAAATTGGAGGGCCAGACAAAATAATGGAGATTGATGAAACATTGATAGTAAAAAGAAAAAAAAAAAAGAAAAACCGCGGAGGAGTGCTTCATTAATAAATAATAGATCTTTGTAGGAATTGAAAGAAATTTTGAAGAGTTTAAAATTACTTTGTAGAATTTGTTCCTGATAGATCGAGAAGCAGTCATCCAAAGACGTATTGAACAAGGTTCTATGTCTCTACTATCATTAGTGATTTTTGGTTCGATATGGGCTCTTTAAATGATGTCGGTTACAATCACAAAGTTATAATAATACATGAAAATTATTTTGATTTTTGCATGAATATTTCTTTAGTTCATACTAAAACAATATTATAGAGAATAGCTGGCTTCATCTAAAGCGTTTTTCAAAGAGAAATGAATCGACAAGCATCCGCACGAATGAGAATACATTTGAAAACATTTTAAAACAAACGATAAATTTTAACTAGCGAATTAAGGCCCTGATTCTAGGATTCTTTTTTATATGGTTTTACCGTTTACCAGATATCTGTAGTGCAAAATGTACAGAAAATAGACTTTAATCAGAATTTGAACTTGGTTTACTAATTCTACATTCCACACAAAAATGAATGCTATTTGCCAGTGCTAGTTTACATAACAAGAATCCAAGTCCATGATCATGACCGGTGCCAACTATCCCTGAACCCCACTCCTTCCTGACCGTGGGTTTGTGGGGGTCAGATTGGAGGCCCCGGGCAGTGCTTCGTGACCCTCACTATCTTATCAACATTTGCTTTTTTCTGCTTACATTTATTTATGTTACAAATTTAACTAAGCATAAGCATAAAAGGATGAGCATTTTCCCACAATTTTTACATCATTCTGAGGTCCTTCTTTTTTGCCCAATCTGTGATTTTCTTTTGCTCATGTGAAGTCTCGAAAAAAATTCTATATAAAATTCACTATTTTTTATCCATAATGTTGAATGTGTTAGAATTAAAATTATTCAAATTTTTAACAAGAAAAATCTCACAAAGTTGATATTAAAATTGCCACAAAACGCTGAAGAGTAGGACTAAGAGGAAATGATCTATTATGACATGTCTCTAATTTGTATTTAGATACATTGTATTTATTTTCAATTTTTCTAGTTGAATTGTTCACCTATATTGCATATGATCCATTATTGTACATAATTCAGTTACAATAAAATTAGTATTTTATATGAATACTACCTGTGCCCATATCATAGATTCAGTGGAGGTCTATGAAACCCTTGCACCAGCTCTGTCCTAGGCTATTCCAATTATGAGACATTGAACAAGACATAAATAACTGCTAAAAATATTCAACACCTTTGCTGGATTTTGAGATTACAGGCTTTTGCCTACTGAGACAAAAGTTTAATCTAGCACAGCCATATTTGTTATGACTTTAATGTAGGTACCTCCAAAGAAATCTGGTACCTACTTTAAAATTAATTTTATAAAATGAAAAATCTTTCTAGAAGCTTTTATTTTAGATTTAATTTCAAGCTAATGAATTGAATATTTTCAATTAACAAAATAATTTATTGTATTTCAAAATTAATTTAAATTGATTGGTATCATTATTTTATTTTTAATTTCTAAAAATGACAGATTTTAGCAATATTTCCAATTCTCTCAGTGCAATGTAATTCTCTTTATTAAAAATTTTCAAAAATAAAATATGCTTTTCTGAAACTTAATTTGAGGAATAATACTGATGTAAAGTTTAATCTATCTGAATTGAAAGACATATTACTTAGATTAAATTAAAATCTCAAAGAAATGCCTTTTTTAACATGGAGGTGGGTGTTTTTTATGCGGTGTTGACAGCCTGACAACTATTAACAACTATAAATTTAACTTTAATTTTTTCTACAGGGAACATATCTGTAAAAATTATTTGACAAATATAACATGAACATTTTTTATATAATTTGTTTAGCTACTCAGTATTCTTAAAAAATTAGGAAAATAGTATGAGAAAAATATACTATTAAGGAGAGAAGAGAAAACAAGAATTAAGAAAAGATAACAGTTGACATTGGTGAACTAAACTTAATATATGACGACATATATATATTATAATCATGACTGCTTTCATATATTAGTCAGTACCTAAGTTAATATATCTTTCATTGCTTTTTGTTTTTTTCAGATGTTCTGGCTGTACTAAAATTGCAATGGTTATTGAGAATTTCAATGAAAGAAAAGACATTACACTTTCCTTGAAGAAGAAAATGTATTCTGCAGTCTTCAGGTAAAATTTATGGATCTACATTTTCAAAAGCATGAAAATGAATTTTAACTGGCAAGAAATGATGTACATTGAAATGTGTGCTTTTTCTTTTCTACAAAACACTTTTCATGTCACAAATGAAAAGACAGGAACACATTTTGTGCTGCATATGAATAAAGAAAAGAGATAGGCCATATTCTCATAAACTTTGCTAATCTGTATTTTAAAGTCAAACTTATCAGGCCCTATGGAAACACATTCTGGAGCCAAACCATATTCTTGTGAAGTGTGTGGCTATGCATTTTCGCGGAATTCCTATTTGGTAAGACATATGCGTACACACACTGGAGAGAAACCATATTCTTGCGAAGTGTGTGGATCTGCATTTTCACGGAAGTCACATTTGGTGTGCCATGTGCTCGTTCATACTGGAGAGAAACCATATTCTTGTGAAGTTTGTGCATCTGAATTTTCACAGAAGTCCCATTTGGTGTCCCATATCCGAACACACACTGGAGAGAAACCACATTCATGTGAAATTTGTGGTTCTGCATTTTCACGGAAGTCATATTTGGTAAACCATATGTGTTCACACACTGGTGAGAAACCATATTCTTGTGAAGTTTGTGGATCCGGATTTTTACAAAGATCACTGATGCTGAGCCATATGCGAACACATACTGGAGAAAAACCTTATTGTTGTGAAGTTTGTGGATCTGCATTTTCACAGAAGTCAAGTTTAGTTTTACATATGCGAACACACACTGGAGAGAAACCACATTCTTGTAAAGTTTGTGGATCTGCATTCTCACGTAAGTCATATTTGGTGAGCCATATGTTCACACATACTGGAGAGAAACCATATTGTTGTGAAGTTTGTGGATCAGCATTTTCACAGAGGTCACTTATGGTGAGGCATATGCGAACACACACTGGCGAGAAACCATATTCTTGTGAAGTTTGTGGATCTTCATTTTCAGAAAAATCAAGCTTGGTATGTCATCTGCGAGTACACACTGAAGAGAAACCATATTTTTGTGAGATTTGTGGATCGACATTTTCACAGAGGTCAGTTATGGTGAACCATAGGCGAGGACATACTGGAGAGAAACCATATTCTTGTGAAGTTTGTGGATCTGCATTTTCTCGTAAGTCATATATGGTGAGGCATATGTCTACACACACTGGAGAAAAACCATATTCTTGTGAAGTTTGTGGATCTGCATTTTCACGTAAGTCATATATGGTGAGGCATATGTCTACACACACTGGAGAGAAACCATAACTTTGTGAAGTTTGTGGATCTGCATTTTCATATATGGTGGGCGATCTTTATACACACAATGGTGATAAAAATACACTTCTGAATCAGCCTTATCAAGCACCTCAATTCTTGTTCATCATACTGGACAGAAACCATGTTCTTGTGAAATTTGTGTGTCTGCATTTGCAGAAAATTCAGTTTTAGGGAATCCTGTATAAGCCCCACATGTGTGAAAATCCACATACTTGTGAGGTTTGTGGATGTACATTTTCGTGAAATAATAGTTAGTTTCCAATATAGAATCATATATTGGTGAAAAAATATATTCTCGTTAAAGTCTCATGTATTTTTCAAATACTGCAATAATTAAATACATATGTATGACTATACACAAGAAAGACACCAGTGAAATACATGATCTGAATTTTCTAGGCATTCATGGCTAAAAATGTACTTGCTAACACATCCTTATTATAAACCGTAGACTTGTAAAAGAGCATCTTCACAAATTTCTCATTTAAATTAAACTTGCAAATATGGAAACCAACATTTTATCATATTCGTTAATCTTGTTTTCAAAAAATGTTAGTTTACAAACATGTATAAAATTCTAAATAATTATATGAATCTGCATTTTCCTTGAATTTGTATTAAGAACACAAGTAGAAAAAAGGTAAAGTGTGTATTAATTTCATGCAGGTTACTCCAAAATGTTTCTGCTTTCTAATATAATAAGGATGATTCATTGTATGTTTTATTATTCCGTTTGCAATGTATTTTTTAAGCATGAATGAAATAAAACCGTCTATATTTAAGATTCAAGCAAATATCAATTGATTTATTCCACATAAGGAAAATAAGTATAGTTTACCCAACATCTCTCTACAAAAATGGTGTTCAAAAGAACATTTTTCTCTTGGCACTGCTATTATTGTATCCATCCTCAGCAATGTTTATTGTTTTATAAACCTATTTTATGAATTTTAATAAAGATTTTACACAATATTTAGTTGATACATTGTTTATTTACCAGATTAATTTTATACTTAGAAGATTATAAAATATATGAACCATCTGCAATACAATGCAATATTTAGTATTTAACATTTAAAAAAAAATATATATGAAAAAACTGTATATTTTACTAAAACTTTACAAATTATAAAAATACATGAACAGACTATGAGGGAATATTTATTATTTTCCACTTTATAACAAAAAATGTGTCTTTTGTTAAAAAAATTTACAAAGTTATAAAAATATGTCAACAATCTGCAAGACATTTATTATTTACCGTTTTGTAAATATGAAAATATTTTCATTCATAAAGATGTGAATTATAGAAGTAAATTTTAAAAAATTTTATGAACTTAATACATTTTTTCAGATTATTTTGTCTCTAAGATTATTTTTGGTTTCTATTTAATACCTGGAAAATACATTATTTTAAATCTATGGTTAGTTTTCATTGTGTTTATTTAAATTTTCTTCTTCAGACATTTTATAAATTTATGAATAAAATTTGTTTCAAATTTATTTTTTTACCATATGTTAAATGATAAAAATTGAGTTGTCATTGGTTCACATATTTTTATAATCTTGTAAATATAAAATTATTCTTGTAAATAAATCTAATATATAGTATTTAATATTTTTGTTGTAAATTCTCAAGAACAAAGAACTGTATAAATCTACTTTCAGATGTTTAAGTTTTGTTTCCTAAACTTTTTTTTATTAAAGTTCTTAAACATTTTAGAACAATAAACATTGTTGATGGCGTATACAGTAATAGCAGAATCAAGAGAAAAACCACACGTTTTGACACACCATTTCTTTTGTGGTGGCTTCAGAAGTTAATCTTTGCCAGAAAATATTTTCTGGGGAACAATTCTTTTCAAGGTGTTCAAATTAAATGTATTAAAACATTTGAGATGTTAGTGTATAGTGAACACAAACTATCTAAGCTCTAATTTGAACTCTGCTTACCATAACCATTTTCTGTATTGTTTATCATTGGTCTACATAGCCTTCCTTTATTTGTCTTGGGTCATGTCAATATGATTTCTGACTTCATATAAACATTTTTTCAAATGAAATGTGTTAAAACATTTGAAATGTTAGTGTGAAGTGAACAAACTATTTTGGCCAGAATTCCAACTCTGCATGCTGATTCTGTTTTCTGTATTTTTTACTATTTGACGATAAACTCCTCCTATATTTGGTGTACTGAATGTTTTGCAATGCTTGATCTTTTGTAACTCTCCTTAATGCTTCAGTTTTCCATATTGTTTCCTGTTTAGCCATGATACCTTATTTTGTGCAATGAAGGTTGTACAGTTATTAATGTTTGAATGAACCAGACATTAATCTCCAAAGTGCCATCCTCCAAAGAGAATGGTGAGTTCCAAGAGAAAATCTGCTTGCAGGATTCCAAGACTAGCACCACATTTTTCATTAATGCTGTAGCAACAATTTGTAAGAACTTCACTTTGCTTTCTCAGTTCAACTTTCAGCTCCCAGATTTGTGGTATTGCTGGCAGACTGAAGAAGTTTGTCTTAGCAAATTATCTTATCTTCTTGACTCTGATGAAAATAATGGTTTTCTTAGCTTGTCTTAAATGCTTGAAGATTTGATTTGAAGCTTAACCCCAACTTAACAAGCATAACAAAAAACAACAAAAATGCAAACTCTACTTTTTAAAAATTTACTTCAACTCATTTTTTCCCAATTATATTTTTCTTCAATTCACTTCAGTTGCAGAAGGAAAATATTTGTTGAAAATTGATTAATGTATTATTATTCAAAGCTCCCAAGAAAAGTAAATTTCAGCATTATATAACCCATAAGGTTTTGATATGCTGTTAAACAAAATAAACTAACAACGGAACTCTCTTTCTACTCTGTAATGCATGGTGCTTGCATGTGTCTTCCAAAGCCATCACCTATAAATTAAATCAACTTTTTCTTTGGTCATCCCAATTCAGTGCATTCTCCCTTGAGCTCAACCATTAGAATCATTCTGACACTCCACCGATGAAGCATGGCTGACTCATGTGCAAATATTAACAATGATTATACATACTTCCCCCCCAAAAAAGAAGACAGATATAGCCAAAAGACATTGAGAATTTTGTTTCATTAAAGTTCACATATTAAAAAAGAGAAATGTAGAAACCCACGTTTTGTATGCTTCTTAAATGTTTACATGTGAACATTTGACCTAGAAATACCATAGTACTTAATAAATTGATGAATACATTTTATGTTGAATCGGATATTATTTTAGTAAATATTGGGAAAATATTTTTTTTCAGTTCTGTTTTCATTTCTGCCATTTCATTATTATACTCCCCACATGTATGGAGTAAAAATGGAGCAATAGATTGCAGTTCAAATTCCAGTCAAATTCAATGACATGCAAATACCTTCAGGAAAGACATGAGTCCATCTCTTCTCCCTGCAGCTGTGGGTAAATAACAGGACTGACTGGGTTCTATAGTCTTGAGTGGCAACTGGACTAAGAGAAGGAAAACTAAATTCAAAACCAGCCTGGAGAGAGTTGGGCACTGTCTGCCTATCTTGCTCATGACACACTTCTACTGTGGTTGCAGTACATTTGGTGTCCCTATGACTGAGTTATGGGACTCCCAGAATAAAAGCAAAGAATTAAACCCAAAAGTATCATTGAACTAATTTTTAATTCCCTTTATAGTATGAAAATAAAATTATACATTCTACTTTCATAAAAGCCTAGAATAAAATTGTTATTTTAAAACTGTTATGCAATTAAGGTTAAAGGTAAATCAACGATAATACCAATTTCTCAAGTGTAGTAGTTTTGATACTCTTTACAATGTGTGTTGATGTGTAATGGTTGGTTGGTTGGATGTTTTCATTATCAACCTCTATTGGTTATTTAATCCTGAAATCTAAATATTTTTATTGCTATTTTATGCCTTTAACTTCAAATATTTTATACATAATTTTATACTTTCAAGATAAACTTATGTTTTTTTAGATGTATAGATTGTAGATGATAAAATGTATTGTTGATAATTTTTTTTATAAAAATGCTTTGCTGGTAATTTTACTATAAAAATGTATTTTTATACTTTTTTAATGTTGTACAGATTGTCGTTTTACCATAAAAATGCATTGTTGGTAATTTTATTGTCGATTTTTGTTTGCGGGTTCACTATTTGTCCATAATAGGTGCTATGACCTCAGGTCAAGGGGATCTGGGAACCCCAGCAGTTATGAGGTGGTTCCATGCTCCTGAAACTCTCTCTCCTGATCAGAGACCTTGCTGCCAGATGCAGTCTATCATCATACCCAGGATGTGTAGTGTAATAAATAACAGCTTGGAATGAGAAATCAAAGGGCTGAGTTCAAATTCCCGTTGGGTACATTACATTCACTTGCACACAAATACCCTTGGGTAAAGTATGAATCCATCTCTTCTTCCCCTCCACCCCATTTGTGTCCCATAGCCTTTGTTTGGCAACCAGTCTTCTGCAGAAAGTAACAGCAACCTACTGTGGGGGAAAAAGGTCAGTCATGAATTGAAAGAGACACAATCACTTGCCAAACCATTTATTGCATATAGCATAGAACTGACTGATGACTGTTGTTGACCTGTGATCTTGATGACAGTTCACAGGCTACCATGTGCAAATAAACGTTATTTTTTGCTATGTCTTAACCAAAAAGTAAACCGAATTGTTAAAGATCCTATCAATTATTTACAATTTACTTTGAAACATATCTCTAGGACTAAATGTTGGATGTTTAAGAAATTCTTTCAATTATTGTTTTCATTTTCTTTTATAGTTGAGGTTAGATGAGCGACCATGTCATATGTACCACCAACGTTGGGGCGTTTTTTTCCAAAACAAAAGCAAAAGCTCTTTGCTCTCTCTTTTTCCTCTAAAATTTACAAAACAAATCATGGAATTCTTGTATTTAAACAATTTTCAGTATGAATGACTTGTGTAGGCGTGAATCACAAAATAAGTCTCAACCACTGCGTTCTGCAATTTCGAGGGAAAAACATTACACAAAGACAAAAAAGGTACAAATACAAGATTTTCACAAAAATATCCTTTTGTACACTTATTAAACTAGGATAACACATTTCTGATGTTTCAAAAAAGAATTGCCATTGAAAAATGAAAACAATTATGATTTCAGTTTAGAAAAAAATCTATTTTGAAAAGGATGAAAGAGAAAGCAATTCTAGAAGACAGAAAAACCAAGGTGCAACCACCTTTCAGAAAAAACAGAAACACCTACTTATACTTGCCCAACATATAGTAATTTGGGACATATAGTAATTTTAGAAAAGCCTCTTTTAAATTCACACCATTTGTACTTTGGAAAATTTCCTTGAATTCTTTTTATTCTTTGTTGTCCAACTGTAGGAAAATTTTCACTTGTGAACTTCAAGGGTCTCTCCAGTTGGCTGGTAACTGTTGCGTTCTAGAATGTCTCTTCCTTGATATCAATTTACCTTGTACCCTTTTTGTCAAAATGTCTTCTCCCATGTCCACTGACCTATTTATTCTGAAAAATAGGTTCACAGAAGTCCCTCAACCGGGTTCTTGCTGGGGCTTGAGATCATGTCTCTCATTGATCAGGATATGCAAAAAAATAATTTTCCATAAACTTAAAATGGATCCTTCACAATTTGGGCAGTTTTTAACCTGAGAAGAAAAAGATATACAAGTGTAACAATTTTTTTTGTGCACAAACCGTCTGGCCTTCATAAAAATGCGCTTATCTAAAAACAAAAAAAAGTGCAGTCAAACAACTTACACGATTAAACATTTATTCAAGGCTAACATTTTTAAAGTAGTAAAAATAAAAATTTTATAGAATGTAATATTTCCATGTGGTGTGTTTTGGTAAATACAAGGCGATCTACTTGACAGGTGATTATTCCAAGTTCACATGTTCATAAAGTCTGTACACAGTGTACAGTATCCGCGTCTTGTGGTGATCTCTTGTTTAAAAACGATTAATTTGTCGAAATTTATAAAATTAAATAAGTAATAGATTAATAGATGGATGGGGGGTAATAGATGTCAAAAACTATTTTTACCCAGATTTTCTATTTCTAAAATAAACTCATTGATTTCTGAATAACTTCTGAAAATTTCCTTAAAATCCGACAATTATCTGATTTTTGCAGGAATTTCCAAGTTAGTGTTTGCCCACAAAAAGACTCTAAAATTTCCCATGCTATTTATGGTCAACCGCTGACGGGAAAAAAAAATAATAGTCAAAATTTCGAAAGGTTCTAAAGGATTAAATATATATAATTCGATAATCAAAAAAATCCTTTTGTCTTTCCTCTTAATAAATATTCTGAAAATAAAAACTTTTCGGGATTGTTTTTATTATGTGCAAAATATATTTCCCCAAAGTTTTTTTTTGTTTATAAAATACCCTCTTCAGTAAAAAAGTAACAACATTCATTGATGAATAAGTATTGAAAATGTCGACTGATTCATAAATTCCGATTTTTAGCAAATAAATATTTTAAAACAAAGTGCAACGATTTTTGGGCTTTTATTTTGGGGGTGGGGTGTCCATTTTGGTGTTACCTATTTTGGAAACTTTGTGCACTTACATTGTCAAAACTCTTGTGGAGCTGCAGAAATGAGGGAACTCAACTGTTATCTTGTGACGAAAATAAAAGTATATATTTATTATTGCCAAAAGTACAGTAATAGTGGCACAAGGCCGAAATGAAAGTAGGGGAATGGCTGGTCATTGCTATCTATCCTAGTCAATCACAATCACGACCCATTCATTCATTAAAATTACTCATTCACCCCAAGAACTCATCCATCACCTTTTAATCCTGCATATACCACAATATCACATATTAACTGGGGACCTACAAAACACCACATGATATAAAAATCTCATGAAAGTCCATAATGTCTTTTTTTCTACAAAAATATAAAAATTTCAGGAATCATGAAATAAGGGGGAGGGGATATCGCACTGTCCAGTTAGGACAGATTGAACTTCCAGTGTCCAGCCATTCTTGGCCGATTACCTAACACCACCCGAGCCCAGACGAGTCCATGATCCGAATAGTCTAAACGGTGGGATAATCTCGTAAATCTAGGTCGACTCTTCTCACTAACATTCTGTTCGGGTAGCTGGTTACCTGGAGAGACGGCCACTTAAGAGTCCACATTCACATCTCCCGCCCCGGATGATCGACCCGGTATCTATCGACGAGCCCAAACTCGTCGATCAGATCAACCAAGCCCGATGATCACCCGTTAGCTCCATGCCATGTTTGTTTTGGGGTCGAGGATGGTATTCCAGTTCCCCATTAAGACTAAGCGCGATGAATCCACCAGGAATGGCCCCAACCGCCGGAAAAAGTCGACACGCACCCCCCCCCCCCCCCGTGATCGTTGGACGCATAAATCGCAACGACCCGAAACAAACCCCGCTCACGTCGATATTAGCCACGACCTTCCGCGCCCACATAGACAAGGTCTACCCTCGAATCTAGGGAACGTTTGACTAACAAGGAAACTCCTCTGGCCTGCCTGTCCCCGTATGCTGAATAAACAACAATGTCGCTAGACAGCACAGGAGCATCAACGTCGCAAACAAAATGTGTCTCCTGGATCGCGGCCACATCTACACTGAAGGACAGGAGATCACGAAACAGGCGGGCAGCCTTACTCCGATCCTTCAATCCCTCACATTAAAACTAGCTATCTCGAGAAACATTTTTCAAGTTTGCTTCCCCTAATCACAGACTAGACGGAAATCTGCGGCAGTAAGTTCACCGACGATTGAATTGTCCGAAGCTCCCTGTGTCCATCGTCGACGTCATCCGTCCATCCAGGACAATCCCGCCAACGTCCATGGGTACGTTAGTTTTAATGAACTATATAATGAGGGATGGAGAAGCACCGGGACCCTGCCGGCACAAAATCTTTGTAACTTTCTTAGTTCCGGTGTGCCCATCTGGCTCATTCTTGGGTCTGGAAAGGCGTCCTTTGCCTCAAACAGATGCGACCACAGCTTTAAATACTTCCCTGTATCCCTAATACATTAGGGAAATTGTTGAAGTCCTCCACCGATTTTCCATCGACGGAGGCCATCTTGAAAAGCGGACCCAAGAGGGACTTCTTCAGGGTGAAGAGGTCTTTCCCTAAGTCCCGCCTGTCGAACTTACCAATTTCCTCTGCCTTGGGAATCTGCCTCTTTTTCTTCTTTTTCTCTCCCTTTTTCTTTGGATGGGACCGGTGGAGAGGTGTGAAGGTGGACGGGTGAGGTGTGTGGAAGTGGTTGATTGAAACGAAGCAGAAGTGGGTGAAGGGAAGAGACTCCTTGATTCTGGAGCAGTGTCCTTAACCTTCGCCGGCGACGCAGGAACACAATGGGACCTAGCTCTGTCTATGTCCTTCGCCGCCCTACTTTGTCCGATGCATTTCTCTTTCCTCGTAGGTTTCTCGTCCTCTTCTTTCTCCCTGCTCCTCTTTACGGAGGAGGTGGACCGGGCTGGAGACAATTCCTCCACCTGCATGTCACTGTCTTGTCATTGCTCTTCATGTTGCTGCTGTTTTTATTGTTTCTGATGTTTATGCCGTCGCTTCCTTTCTGGCTGTTTTTCTTGCTGCTGCTTCCGTTGTTGCTTTCCTTTTTGCTTCTGCTTTTGCTTCTGTTGTTCCTTTTGTTATATCGGTTCCTGTTGTTGAAGATGTTCCCCCGGTTGCTCCTCCGGCTGCTCCTGGAGTGTTTCTTGCTGTTTCAGTGGGATATACTGTTGGTGGGGTTCTGTTGTCGACTTTCGTCCCTTAGACACCGCCTCCTTCCAGTCACCGTCGACTGCATCCACTGTGGCGTCACGTTTCTGCCGGGGCACGCTTTCGCCATGTGCCTCGAGCCCTACATATTTTTTTTTTTGCAATTCTGCGTAGTACGCAGCGTCTTTTTTTCGGTCTGTTTTCCATCCAAGTCGTTTTATTTTAGGGGCTACACCCACTTCCTCATGCACGGGTGTTGTTTGGGTCAAATCCGCACTATCACGACGGTAATAAAAACATTCTCCCCAAATTTAGCTCAATTTACAAAACAAAATCTGTAGAATGCTTAAACAAAAAGTATTTGAACAAAGAAAAACGGACTAGATTTGGAAGGTGAATAAACAAAACGAAATGGAAATTAACAAACTTGGCTTGCCAAGAACAAGTCACACTCAAGAATAAAAATAAATTCAAACCAGGAGAGGGGGAAAACAAAAAGAAAATACACTAAAAATTAAAGCTTACAAATCCACAAAGACAAAAAAGAACTGAAAATAAAATACAAAAGGTTTCAGAGATAACAGAACTAAAAAAAACTTTTCGTATTTCAACAGTTCACAAACAGAAAATCCAAATTTCTCGTCCAGCGAACTTAGGCTAGACCAGAACAAAACACGCTGTCCGAGCAGAGGAAAATAAAACTAAAGATATTATTTCGTCTTCATAGAAAATTTATAGAGATGAGTTCCAGTCGACCCTATCTGATTAGAAGGAAGTCAAAATGTGCATATGTGTTCGAAGAGAGATATATCAAATTCTAAAGGCTGTATTATTCTTTTCTTCTGCTTTGCACTCTCTTTGGAGACACAACCAGAGTGTGTTAGGAGTTTTTGAACTTTTGGAAAATTAAGAAGTGTCGTATTTTTTTTCAAAGTGCTGTGTATTATTTGATTGTTAGAAATGTCTGTCCATTTATTTATGCTGTGAACCTTTCGCTATTTTTACTGGGGCAGGAAACCCTCCACTATGGCGAAGCCCCCCCTCCCCAAGCAAAAGAACCATTAACCACCGAGCCATCAACCTCAGCAGGCGCGGCTGAAAGGCCCAAGAAAGGGCCGGACTATTATAAGGGCCTGAATGAGGAGTATAACTCCTTTATCTCAGGCTATGAACTATTAAAAGTGCTGTTCATTAGGGAGTTATTAACAACAAGGATCATCTGCGTGTTGAGAGCCGACGTCAAGACGCGGAAGGTTGCTGCTGTCAATAGGGAGGCGATGGAAGAGGGCCTAAAGGACTTAAATATGGGGGCCAAGAGGTTATCTCAAAGATCCAATGCCATGTGGGACATTCTGCTGGCAACAGAGGAAGCGACAAAAACATTAGCCGGGAGTGTCCTCAGCACCAAGACACTGAGACTGCAAACAGTGTATGGTGGTATGGACGTCGCGAATGGAGGGAATCTTGCGATATAAACGTTATTCTCATCGGGATCTGGTTAGATTCTTTGGGCATCATATCAATAGGAAGATCAGATCGGATAAGATATTTGATATCGACAGATTTCAGCGAAACGTGGGCATCTATAGCGAGCCTGGTTCATGTGAACGGGGCTAGCCTTGATTTTCTCTTTTAAGTCCCTTTAAATACAACTGGGCGGTTTTTTGTGAACCTTCCCCTGCTTAAGTTATAATTTTCTTGTTTTCCTATTTAACGTAAATAAGTGTTGTTCCTGAACTGCTCCTGGCACTCTCTCTCTCTTTTGTTAGGATCCATATCGAGATTCCCAACCTCCCCAATTTGTTTTTGTCCCCGTTTTTTCATCTCGGCTGTGTCAGCCTTTGATTCCCCCATTCCGTCTTTTATTTTATTTTTTTATCCTTCCCACTCCATTCTTGGGTGTGCTTCTTGATTTTGTCTATCGGCAGAATCCAGCGGCCACTCTTATTATTTTGAGGCGTGGACAGGTCCTACTAACATCTGTTTCGTTTTAGTTTGAATATTTTGTTGTATTTTTTGTTTCGTTTTTGGGTTCATCTCCTTCCACATCATTTCATGCTTCATGAAATCTTTTATATATTTTTGTTAAAAAAAGAAACCAAAAAGAGACTTTATTTGTAAAATTTTATGTCATGGGGTGTTTTGTAGGTCTTCTGTGAATATGCGGTATTTTGGTATAATTAGGATTGAGGGGTGATGGACGAGTTCTTGCGGTGATTGAGTTCATTTTAATGAATGGATGGGTCATGGCTGTGATTAACTAGGACTAGGATAGTCAGTCTAGACCAGCCTTTCCCCACGAAGCTGACTGGACGTGTTACCGAAACTGTCCTAACTTTTTATTTTCTACCGTTACTTCTACAAGGAGAATTATTTGCAGGCAACATATAGTTTTTTTTTTTTTTCAATTTGACATAAACGATTCCACCGCCAGTTACAAGTCAGAATTCGTTATCATTTCTTTCTCTCTGAGCTGAGTTTTGGTTCATTCAGATGCTAATAGTTGCCATTATAGTTTTTCTACCTTCCCCTTCCTATAACAGTCAAATTTAAAATCCAGACACTAGCCATGTCTTTTCTGTTGGGACTCTTGTTAATATTTTCTTTTTTTACTCATGTCAAATGATTCACGATATTTCAAATAAAAAAAAAAACTGCATTTCATATGAATTCTAACTGCATGAAAATGAACATGCAGTTAGAGTTAAGACCCCCTACCCCCTCTAAAATCGATTTAGGAATAGGGGCACTGAACTCTGAGCGCCGAAAGTCTCTGGCCGCGAAGAAATGCTAAGCATCTATTTTTGAATGAATTACTCCAAAAAGGACAAGAAATCAAATAAACACAAAGAACTGAATCTAGTCTAACACCGGATATTTTAAAATATTTTCTCAAAAGAAGCTTGTTTACAGTTTACATCGTGTTTTTTCTCATTTCTTAATTCGTTCTTTTTGCCTTTTGTTTTAATTTTTTGGCGGTATTAATAGTATATTAACTGAACGAACAATACAAAAATTAGTTTGGTTTGCATAGAAATATCAACAAAACAATCATTTGAAAACAAAAATCATTCCATTTTGTTTTTCTCGTTGCATTTTCCGGTCTGAAAGGTAAGTGGAAGAATACAGATAATTTTGAGAAAAATGAAAGAATTAGTTTTTATTTATTTATTATTTTAGCTATTAACATCACGAAAAAAATGAAAATTCAGTAGATCTTTCAAATTCCTTTTTTCTGGTAAAAGCCTAGAATCGAGGCCATAAGGCAGGGGACATAATTCGCATGCGTAAAACTGAAAGTAATTTTAAATATACTTTATGGGCTAAAAACTTAAAAGATGTCCTGCATGGTTGATTTTATTTTTATTGTGATTACAGTTACTTGAAACAGATTTTGTGGAGGTGGTGCTGCTATTTCACTGAAAAAAAAACAAAAAAAAAACGGTGGTGATAAAATTGGAGGGCCAGACAAAATAATGGAGATTGATGAAACATTGATTGTAAAAAGAAAAAAAAAGAAAAACCGCGGACGAGTGCTTCATTAATAAATAATAGATCTTTGTAGGAATTGTAAGAAATTTTGAAGAGTTTAAAATTACTTTGTAGAATTTGTTCCTGATAGATCGAGAAGCAGTCATCCAAAGACGTATTGAACAAGGTTCTCTATGTCTCTACGATCATTAGTGATTTTTGGTTCGCTATGGGCTCTTTAAATGATGTGGGTTATAATCACAAAGTTATAATAATACATGAAAATAATTTTGATTTTTGCATGAATATTTCTTTAGCCCATACTAAAACAATATTATAGAGAATAGCTGGCTTCATCTAAAGCGTTTTTCAAAGAGAAATGAATCGACAAGCATCCGCACAGTTGACTGATGACTTATCATCACATATCGACAGCTAACGTGAGATTCGAGTTATCATACGGAAGGACATAATTGACGTAACGTTTTTTGTTTTTTTTTTACGTGAACCAGCTTATGTAGTACCTCATAATTATTAATTAAAGTAAAAAATTATTAATTAAAGTAAAAAAAAACTTTCAGCATTCTAGTTTCTTTTATTTTGTTTTTTTTATTACTGTATAAGTTTGTTGATACTATCTGTAAAAATTATAAATACTATATAAATAAATTAAAATACAAGTGTTGCACAGCCTTTTGAGGGCAACTAAAGTCAAACAGATCTGCTATGATAAAACATTTCTATCCCAAGTAAAAATCATCACAAACATATCAAAAGTTATTTTTTTCTGGCGATAAAATATGAAAAAAATAGTTATAATTGCTATTCCTGAACACTGGAAACCAGGATTTTTTTATGTGTTTTTTATTTTTTATTTTTTTTAAATCAGTGATAAGGAAAACAGTGTTGAAATTAAGCCAAAATTGACATTGCTGGGTCAAAGGCTAGCCAGCCAACAATACAAAGCTGTCATCACCTTGTAAAAAATCCTATTTGTTTTTGTTTTTTTAATCTGTTTGAACAATGGCTTGATATATTTTTGTTTTTTAGCACCCTTTGAGCAGGGTGATGACAACAATACTTAAGGAATGATTATGAGCTGCAGGCAGAATGGACCGATAACTGAGAAATGCTCAACATGTGTTTCGCACGAAGAATTTGCAATAATGAAATCTACGTTCACCGGAGAACGCTTACACTCAAGCCACGCAACATTTTATTCCTTGTGACCTTTCATACTTCTTAATTAACGATTTTTATGAAGACAAAATTAGATTTCTTAATTACTGTGGATCTTCTGATTAGTCAAAACGATACAATTTACAAAGCGCTAAAAAAGAGCTATCTCATAAGGACACTTAGGAAACCCGATGCGGCTTTTAACTAATTTTATAATATTTTAACAACTTAAATGTAAAAATCTATTATAATTAAAGAAATAACAAATAATAACATAAGCATTTAGACGATAAAATTTTGTTTTCGTAAAGTTTGGCATCTTTTTCATCATGCTATGCCATTTTTTAGTGATTTCGTGGCGGTACCTATGTTATTATGAAGAGGAAAGACCAAAATTTTCTTTAATTATTTAAAAAAAAATTTCCTCCTTTTTAGAACATTCTAAATTTTGATAAAAAAAAAAAACCTTGTTTCTCTTCGTATCACCGGAACTAGTAAAATAACACAATTTTTAGCACGCTTTTTTTTCTTTTCTTTTTTGTATGACACATTAATTTGGAAAATCTTGCAAAAATAAAAAATAATTGTCAGATGTTAATGAGACTTTCAGAAACTATTCACAAATGATGGAAATTATTATAAATATGTTTTCTTTTTTTAAAGTCATGGCAGAAATATTTTTTTCATATATTTATTACCCTCCTCCATGACTAATTTTATGAAAACTCTAGAAATTCGATCGAATCCAGTTTAGTGATTACAATTATTAAAAGCACAAGCCTTTGAGGAATGTAATCCAGGTTTTTTTTAATTTTTTTTTTTTTAATTGGACCACCCCTACCTGAAAACCAGCTCTGAATTGTAACATACAAAACTCAATAAAACAAAGATATTATCTAATTTCAAATGCTTTTAATTGTTTTTATGAATATGGACAATATTTTCTGAAAGCAAAACATTTTTTCGATGAAAAATGAATTTATAATACAATTATTTGTTATTTCTTTAATTATAATAGATTTTTACATTTAAGTTGTTAAAATATTATAAAATTAGTTAAAAGCCACATCTGCTTTCGTAAGTGTCCTTATGAGATAGATCTTTTTTTTACCACGTTGTAAATTGCATCGTTTTGACTAATCAGAAGATCCACAGTAATTAAGAAATGTAATTTTGTGTTTTTAATCGGGCTGTAATTATAAAGTATGGGAGAACAACCAGAATACAATTAAGTTGCATTATTTGAGTTAAGCATTGTTCTCCGCTGTTAAGGCCTTTACTTTTGCGAAACACATGTGGAGAAGTTAATTTGATTTTTCAATTTCAACTGAGAAGGGTACCTACAAGTATCAGTATCATCTTATGAAATTTATATGATCTTATTTTTATATTAATCTCAGTTATAACATTTTTCCATAAATGAAATATCAAAATTAATAATAAAATGAATGGAAATACAAATAACACAGTAAAATGTAATAAATGTACGTAAAATTATAGTATTTTATGTAAACTTCTGATAAAATTTCATAAGAAAGGTACCTATGAATTAATTAGATACCTTTCATATGAAATTTAATCTCACTCTTAACAGTCTTATTTTAATTTCTTTATTATTATTATTTTCCATAAAGCATCATAAATGTAAAGGTGAAAGCTAAGTACAACAAAAATTAGAGCACTGAAAGCTTTCCTTAAAAATAACGAGGTAAATAATTTGTTCACTTAAATCTAAATAACTTCACTTTTCTCCTTCCGTAGAACAAATTATCCTCATGTAATTCGTCAATACGTCACTCAATACCTGTCAAGTGACGTGAAAGGTTATGACCGGCTTTGTTTTATTTTCAAACTATATCTTTTCTGTGCAGAAGCTAAGTTAAACTTGGTTCAAAATATTTTAAATAAACATTATAATTTCTGATTTTCTTAAAATAAGTTTTGAAAAAATGATAATTGATTTTTAAAAGAATTTCAAAGTGAGATTTTCATTTTTTTATAAAATGGGAAAAACTGGTTGCCATGATTGATTATATGTCAATTTTGCTGACTCAAAAAAAAAAAAAAAAGAAAAGTTTTTAACGAAAATTTCAGACGTGCTAGGAACGATTAAATATGTATTAAAATACCCCCAAAATACTTTGATCTTTCCTCTTAATAATTACATAAACATTTAGACAATAAAATTTTGTCTTTGTCAAGTTTGGCGTCTTTTTCATCATGCTATGCTCTTTTTTAGCGATCTCATGAAGGTACCTAACTTTGATGGAATTTAGGAGGAATTTAATTTATTTTAGTTTACTATGTTGAAATTGAATTTTGCCAAAGGAACTTTGAAGTTTTCAGATTTCTCTTGTAGGAACAATATTAAAAACTACTAATTGCCAGATCTTTCGAAAATAACATTGTAGTTTTGGTGTAAACTTCTTTTTTTCGTATATATGTCACAAGCAAAACTTTTTTAATGTCAAAAACTATTTATTAAAAATTTCAAATGTGAGTTCTTGTGATTTTGCAAATATATTTTATTGAAAAACTATGGTACTGCTGGGGAATTTCTATAAAATAAAAAAAAACGCATTTTAAATTAAAAATATCTTTCACTTTGAAGTTAAATTTTATTTTGTATTTATGTGAATGATAACAACAACCTCTGCTAAAAGAAAAAATAATGGATACTTTTTGGCACCACCTGTTGTAAAATATTTGTCAAAAATCAGGGAATTATTCGATTCAAGCAAAATTTTCAGAATTTATTCATTAATGGATGAATATTTTAATGAATACGATATTTTATTTAAAAAAAAGTACTTCATAAAAATATTTGGGTGTAATGTTTCACACCCCCTTTACGATATGGCTTATCCCCCACTTACATTAATGAAATTTCTAGAAATTAAAATCGTCAACCAAATGTTTTTATTACTTAAAAGCAGGGCTCCTTTGAGCATGTAAATTCTCATTTTTTTTTCTTCAACTTTTTACCAAATTCCTTAAAATTTGCTCTAAATGGTAAAAATAAAATTATTCAATTATACAAGCTTTTAATTGCTTTTATAAATAATATATATTAAAGACATTATAGTCTGAAGAAAACAAAAATTTGATAAATAATGAACTTTATAAGAATTGTTTGATTTTTCTTCTTCTAATTATAATAATTTATAAAGTATCAAAAATATTTTTAAAATTCTTCCAAACATCATCAACGTTAGCTCATTAAGTGAAGGCTATATTTACTAAATGAACATTTAAAAAGCTAATACAAATCATTGCACCAAAAATATTTTAAATAATTAAAAAAAATCTTTTGTGTGTTTAAATGTTTTTTTTTTAAGTGTGGTATTTCAAACATGACATTATTGTTAAAAAGTCATGTGTTTCAAGGGTTGTTCCCCTTATGGATAAACATTTTTGGCTGTGGGGATAAAAAGAACAATTTCTTAACATAAATCACTTAAGTTAGGTACAGTTGACATATTGCTCTACTTTGGTTATCATCAAAAATTAACATTTTTTTTTGTCCAGCTTTTTAAGTTTTTAGTTTTAACAAGCAAAGGCACCCTATTTATGGAGATTATGCAATCTCCTTAAAATTTTATATGTGGCATTTTTTTTAACAAATGGAACAAATTTAGGGGGTGACAATTCAATTTCAGCATGCACTTAAAAAATTAGACACTTTTATATATATATATATATATATATATATATATATATATATATATATAATGCAACAGTAATACTTTAAGCAGAAAGGCATCATCCTATGTATTGTGGTTTAACTCATGCATATATTTTGATAAAAGTACAAGGAGTACTTAATCCTGCAGGACAGTGAATAAAAAAATAAATGCAAATTTTAAATTTGCTTACAGATGTTTAATAAAAATTAAATATGAATTATCACAGCAACTTAATAAATAATAAAGGGTCTTTAATCTTATGTAAAAAAATTTAATCACTAATAAGATTTCCTGTCAAATTTTTCACAATTAAGACATTTAATAATTTTTAAAAAAAGAATCAAAAAGTGTCTTATTTTTGTTAAAAGAAAAAGAGTTAAACTGTAATAACAATAAAAATATCCTTTGATTTTTTTAAAAAAGATATAAGCAATTTTAACAATCTTTACAATAAATTTTAAGATATATTAGGAAGTTGAAACCTAAATAACGCTGATATCCAACTTGATCATTTTATAAGGTATGAAATTCAACTGTTACAAAGCACTAAAATAAAAATAAGATTACAAATTATTAAAAAGATGAGAACCACTTTAAATGTATATCTTTTTTTTTTTTTTTTTTTTACATAAGATCGTTTTTTTCAGTTAATTTATTAAATTATTAGAAAATGAAATTTTACTAGTTTTATTTTTAAAATATTAAAACAAATGTTAAAAGTAGAAAAAGCCATTGCTTGATCATACCAAATAAAAATGGGATAAAAATGCTGGTTTTTAACTTTTTTATACACTTCTACTTATAAAACTTGCAACTCTTTGGATTACAAGGAGGAATAAATATTCAAAATATTTTAAATGCCATAATAATTTAACACAGGAAAGTTCAATTATGCCAAAGAAAAATATTAGTAAAATAAATTAAATACAATTTTTGATGAAAATTAAATTTTACTTTTTTTAATATAAACTTTTGTGTAAAAAAGTTCAAATAATAGTATGTTTATTTTTTAAGGAAATAAAAATGAAAGAAAATCTATTTCGAAAATTTTTGAAAATACATGAATTTCGTAGAAATGAATTTAAGCTTAAAAAATGAATGTTTACTTTATTAAATCTTGGTTATTGAAAACTGAAAAGATTTCTTTTTGTTTACCTGGTATGCTATATAAACAAAAATCTTTTTAATAACCAAGACCCAAAAAAATGATTTTATGATGGATTTAAAACAATCATGAAAACAAATTGTTGCAATTTAACTGCCTCACTAGAAGGACAATTTGTGACTCAAGGTGTATTTTTTATGTGAAGCAATCAAATGTGACATTGGTGGGAATCCATACATACGTTTTTTGTTTTTTTCTTTTTTATAAATTTAAAAAATAATGAAAATTGTTTTAAAAGAGAGCCCGGCAGAACAACATAAATTCATTTCGTGTTTATTACATAATTTTGATTAATTATTAAGTTAATAATTTATAATATTAAGTGGGCAAATTAACTATGTTTAAAAGTAAAACTAAAGAAATTAAAAATAAAAATTTTATTTTTTAAACTGAGTGAAAACTTTCACATTTTTTTTTTTTCACACGAGTAAAATAAATTTACATCATACTTCTTCTTAACTTAGGTGTTATTATGATCTATAGATTTTAGTTTTACTGATAGTTTAAAATCAATAAATATTTATGTTTTTATCATTATTATCAGGAATGGAAAGTTAAGTTTTAAACAAAAGAAAAATTTAAAGAATCAGAACTCAAAAAATTTCCAATATTTTTGTTCTTGATTCCAATTAATTGTCCCATCACTAATTCTTTCAGTATCAACAAGTGTGAACATATGGAAAATTCAACCTGCATCTTGCCAAAAACAATTCAATAGGAAAAATTATTTTTCGTTTGAGAAATGCTGTTTGCACAGACAAACCTCTCATCTACGGACTCCTTATCAATGGACTTCGGATGCAACAGATAAAATCATCAGGAAAAATTTAAAAAAACTGCAGGAAAAAACTTCCAAATTGTCAGCAATGTATTTCAAAATTTGCAGGCTTAGTGGAACAAGTTGTATTAGTTCATAAAGTGACTACTTGGCAGCGGTGGCGGGCCTTTCAATTGTAAACAAAGATGGGTGTATGTGTACACTGTACACTGAGAAAGTAGCTATGAGAAATATATTATTTTTGTTATTTTGATTAATATATCTATATTAAGTATATATTTCTTTATGCCGTATATACATGTTTATAGCATTTACATTATGATCATAATTGCTGGTAGGTACTATAGTAGTTTTATAACTCCAAAACTAATACCTTCTCATCTACAGACAATCGGCTTTAAAACAAACCAAGTTCTCCCGTTGATGAGAGGCTTATCTATATAATTAAATAAAACATGTCATTTTCTTTCAGATTTGCAAAAAATCTGAACTTGATAATTATTTTTTGAAAAATGAATTGTAATTTTTCAGCATGATTTTGAAATTCATTCTGCTGCTGTTCAAAACGAGTTTGAATATATGTACACATGATGACATTTAAGTTACAGATTGTCTGCTACAGAATTTTAGTCCATTTTTAAAAGCACAATTCTAACGATGTCACAAAATGATTTTTTCCTAATACATACAGTAGGAATCTAATGCTCTCACAAATTGACTTGTTACACTTAAAGTAAGAAAAACATTATCACTGGAGATGTTACATATTTTTACAATGCGTTAAAAACCTTTTAGTTTTTCACATAAAGAACACTACTTAAATAAAGTTTTATAATACCAATGACAAAACAAATACATCCTATTGTGCTTGTCCTTTCTTTTGTTAGTTCACATGACCATTACACCTTGTCAGTACCTTATAAATAATGGACAATTCCATTTTGATCACATCGAAAGAAAAGAAAATACTTGGTTTCAGTCAGAAAATGAAAGATAGAAGTGGGGAGAGAATCAGATAAAGCTGATAAGACCAAATACTATATACATTGATCTTAGCCAAAAGGCGATGCCAACAGCGATAAAAGTGCCCTTTTTCAGATGCACAGCATTGAACAACAGAGTAAAGCTTTTGCCAAAAATACAGCATAACTAAAATAAGATCGTCTGTTGAATTATTTTAAAATTATTATTAAGCCACATGTTTTTAAGATGGGTATTTGGCTAAAAAGAAAGACAAGAAAATAGAAGTGTTTAACATCTGCCAGTAAATTCTGTTTTGATCAAATGGAAAGAAGGGAAAAGACACTATTTGGTTTTAGTGAGAAAATGAAACAACGAAAGAAGGGAAGATAGAAGTGTTCAATGGCTGTTTTAGAGACATGGAAATACTCAACCATTTTTGAAATATTTTCACTTGTACCCACTTCTTAAAATAACATTGAGTGTTCATATTTAGGACTGTTATAGAAATATTTTGTTAAAGTTGCTTAGCTCAAATATTTGATGATGTGATAGTGGAATTTCTGTGGATATTTTATTGTTGTAGAACTCGCTATGTACTTATTCTATCATTAACTGAATTATTAAGATTTATCAAAAAATAGGAAAACTTAAATTTTTATGGGTCTTTCTAGTATGTAATTACTGTTTTAATTTAAACCTTGAAAAACTCTCTATATCATAGGAAAAATAAAGAATTCAGTATTGTGACATTCATTAATGAATAAGTGCTAAAATTTTTATCAAAATCTGATACTGACCTGATTTTTACACGTTTTTAAAAACAGTGGGTAGTAATTTTCTGCTTTCATTCGGAAAAAGAAATGCTTTCGTTTTTATGAAAAGTAATGTTTGCATGAAACTGATGGTTTTGGTTTCAAGGTTAAAGGGTCCAGTCGGCATTATTATTTACTGGGGTTTAAATTGAGAGTTTTCCTGCTCCAAGACTGGTTACTAACTAAAGCAAGAGAGTCTGTGAAGCTATTTAATCACTTACAGGGGAAAAATAAATTCATACCTTTTACAGAGGCTTTGTGCAACTGGAACAAAACAAACTTGGTCAAAATTTGATTCCACTTCCTGCATCAATAACATGCTATCTATCAGTGTCTGATTTGGATAATGTGAGGCCTATCCCAAGACCAATAACTGTTTTCAGTAGTATCAGCATAGCCATGCTTTCTTTTATTAGCAGCTTGTAGAAAAGGGAAAAATTCAAAGATTTCTTGTTTCCCAAAGGGTCAGCCACTGCAGTTAGTTTGCTCTTCATTGACTAATGTTAAATATTATTCACTGTGCCTGTTAAAATATATATATATATTTTAAGAGAAATCTAAAGGAATCTAAATAAAAGATTATATGAACACAATGCAACATTTTACAAAACAATACATCAAATGCATTGGTTGCTCACCATAATAAGGCTAACCAAAATTTTGACATAAAATTTGCTGCTCTTATTAAAGAAAACAATTCACTAAGATCAAAATGTTTAAAGAGGGCCTTCATTGCAAGATCATCCATAATAATGGTTCTTACAACATTCCTGGCAGATCTTCGGTTATCACATTGTGGGATATCTAATAACAAAAGTGGTTGAAACAAAAAAAAGAATCTACATGAAATAGACTAGATTTTATATATATATATATATATATATATATATATATATATATATATATATATATATAAGCACATACACAAAAATTTCAGTTATATGACTTGAAACTGATTTCATCAAATGTGAGAACATTGGAATTAAAAACCAGTTGTGTAACTAAATTTGTTGACTGAACTTGTCCATATTATTTAACAAAACATGTTTCAGAGAATTCTTTCTGACAAAACACACTTTATATATATATATATATATATATATGTAATAATAATAATAATAAAATATATATAATACCTTACACTGATTGCAAAACTCTGTCAGCACAATTATCAAGTGCTGGTATTTTTGTTTTGGGTTAACTCTGGTTTAATAAAATTTCTGGTTATCATAAGATACTTTATTGTTGTGATGGAATATTATTATTAAAATATTTAAATAAATTGTAGTTTAATTTTGAATTTGAATTTAGGCCCAGATTAACATTTAATATTGAAAATAAGGTTGGAAATAAAAATGATGCGATAAAGTAATAAACAAGAAGAGATGTTAGAAAATCAAGTCAGGGTAACTCTATTTTTTTTCATGAAAATCAATAAGTATTTAATAATATAATTAATATTACTAAACTAACTAAAATAATATTAAAATATACCATGGTAAAATAAAATTAAATTACTAATAAAAATAATACCTATCAATGAAAATAATATGAAATAAGGTGTGTGTGTGTATATATATATATATATATATATATATATATATATATATATATAAATAAATATGCAAATAAATGGGAAATTAGATAAAAATAATAAATCCTGATAGATAAGTAAATAAACCTGTTACTAATAGTACAACTAGAGGTAATGGAAAAGGCAACAAAGAACAAGACAATAATAATAATTATATATTAAAAATGGTAATGATAAGATAATGGAAATAATAGATTAGAAAGTTAAATACATGACAGTCTAATATTAACCATAGTTGTATAGTAAAGGTAGCAATAGGTAAAAATATTGAAAATAATATCAATACAAGTATTTGTGGACACTGGGTCTGGCTAGACTATATTAATCTGAATTAACATATTGGAATAGAAATTTGATTCTATATAGGCAGGTGCTCATCTACTCAATTCTTTTGTTTAAGACATTAAAATCTTTTATATTTTTCAGGATGTTATAAGTTACATTTGTTGCCTTTCCTGCTGAAGAGCTTTCGCTACTAATTCCCTGTTGATAATTGTTTTTTTATTCTTGCTTTTTAGTTTCCTGAAAAATTTAGAGAGGGTGTGCTGTTACTATATTTGATATTGCCTTAAGTTATTTGGTGGTGATAGAAGCATGATTTCCAATGGTTTTCCGTAAAGCCCATATATAACTTGGCCTCATCGTCATATTTAATTTCAGCTTTATAAATTAATGATTTGGACAAACATTTACTGTTTAATGGGTAAGGTTTTTTTTTTTTCAGCAATTTCGTTGTGGGGATGCTGTTTTGAAGTTGAAGAGCTTGGAACATTTTTGCTGTGCTATATACCGGTTGATGTTTTTAGCACAACTGTAGCTAACTTTGATATTTTTGTTGAAGATCTTATTAAGTGTTGGGGAATGACTGAAGTTCTTATGGATTAAATTTAAAAGAATTTCTCCGATTTGACATTTTTTTTAAGGGTGGGGAGTTTAAACCATATGATAAACCATATGATATTACATTTACAATGTTTCGGTTTGTTGGCATCTTTATTATTATTTGCTAAGAATTTGAGGTTAATTTTATGGTTACTATGTTCTAGTGCTTCAACATATTTGCCATTATGTTTCTCAGAAATGTCCTTGTTGCTAAAGTTGGTGGACAGTCTAAATTGGACTGACTTATGTAAGTTACTCAGTATTCTAGGATGGTGGTTGGATTGTTGATGTATCTATGGTTGTATAAATCTTTAGTATATGGTTTGTGAAGCCCATTAGCCAAATGTTACATCCAGGAAATTGATTATTTTAGCATTGGTGGTTGTGTTGGTAATACTCAGGCCATGGTCATTGAAGAACTTAATTAGGTCTTTTTTTAGATGGTCAGCTTTTTGTGCACTTGATTTACATAAGAGCATAATCCTGTTATCCCTATATGGGCTGGTGTTTTTAATATAAAAAATAAACCTAAGATGCCAAAGTAATAGTATGCCAACTAGCTTGCAAGCTTCAGCTAACTCAAATGCACCCATGGCAATACTAAAGTCAAGATTGCTACAGTTGGTCCATAGAGAAGCTTCATAGAATAGAATGGGTTTTTGGGCTTGTTTAATGATGTTAATGTCCTATTTGTTTATAGGGCAGTAAATGTTGGCCACGATTATCGCATCCATTAGCAACTTCTCAGTGATGATTGGGTAGAAATTGCAAATATTGAATTGGAGGAAAGCGTATTCATGCATTTATTTTATTGAAACAATCAATGGTGTCATCAGCCATCCTAGGTATGATGATAAACTACATCTGTGTCCTGGGTAAGACAATAAAATACATCTAACAGCAAGGCCTCTGATCAGGAGGTTTCGAGGAGCATGAAACCACCTTAATTGCTGGTGTTCCCAGGTCCACCCTGACTTAGGATGGAAGCACCTGTTAGGGTCCCAGCTATGGGTAAAATAGTTAACTCCCAAACTGGGGTCAAAACACTATGAAAGTGTAAAAATAGATTTTAATAGCAGAAATACTTTGTAAAAAATTATTACCAGCAATAAACTTTTGAAGAAAAATTATTACTAGCAATACATTATTACCAGCAATACATTTTTGAAACAAAAAAATATTACCAGCAATAAAAATCTTGTAAGCATTAAATAACACTTTGAGGTTGATATGCTGTAAAACAAAACAAACTATACATTTTTGAAAAAAAAATTTACTAGCTATATAATTTCTGAAAAAAAATACCAGCTATACATTTCTGAAAAAATATTACCAGTGAAACATTTTTGAAAAAAAAAATTACCAGCAATACATTTATGGAGAAAAATATTATCAGCGATAAAAATTGTGAGCATTAAATATTGTGGTTGATATGCTGTAAAACAAACCAAACCAAAACAATGGCACCAGCAGTATTATTGGTTGACTCCTAAAGCATTTCTTGTGTATTTACAGGCTCTTTCAAGGATTTTCTTGCTTATCCTTCTGATGTTATTCTTTTATGGGTTGACTAGCCAGTATTGGAGGTTGTGTGGGAAGCTATCCTTATTGTCTTTTACCATGAAGAAAGCCTGTTGCTTGTGCAATTTGTAGACTGTCGTCAATTTTTAGTTCTTTGGATGTTTTTTTGACTTCACTATTGATGGAAAATTCCCAGTGCTGTGGGCTTTTTTGTAATTCTTATTGATCTTGTTATTAATGGCTTATATATATATATATATATATATATATATATATAAAAAATATTTGATCAGAAGTTATTTTGGATTTTATAAAAATTGTCATTAACTTGACTTTCTGATATGAACAGTGAATTTGATGTGCTACACTCTGAATCATTTAACCTTTATAACTCTGCAGGTGTACATGTCTGCCAGTGATACTCTTTCTCAATATTCTATGGGCGGACATGATCACCAAATAAAAGGGCTTTGTTTCAAAGGGAAAGTACATTTCTGAAAATAACCTATTACTACAGAAATAACACTATTAACCTTGTGATATAAACTGGGAATGATTGGATGTCATTTTGTCCTAACTGAAATATCAGCAAATTTTAATTAAATGTTTTAAAAATGTTCATTTTTCAATCACAGTGGCAGCCCCCAGGGCAAGGAATTTATCTGTTACATTGATAGAGGAACTTTTCATGGACAGTGAAAGCAGCGAAGGAGAATTTCTTGGATTCAAACACACAGATATTGGTGATGTCTGTGACAGACTCCAATCAAGAAGGAGAAATTTTCAAACCATCACAACCATATGATCACCCATGACTGCCAGAGTTTTTCTATACTCTTACAAGAGTTGATCAAAAAACTAGTGAAGTAGATGTTTTTCATCTCTTCTTATTTCATGAAGTTATTCAATTAATGGTAGAAACTAACTGGTATGCAAATAAGGTAAAAACAATTAGGTGACACAAATCAGAGCTTGGAAAAAGTTTGCTTTGAAGAAACAAAATCAGTTTTGGTCTTGCTTTTGTTGATAGGTTTGATAAAGTGATATTCATATTCATCTTACTGAACTGACTCCCTTTTATATATGCAAGGCTTTCACGATGTGAGGAGTTGGAATCATTTTTTATCAATATTTGTTTTTAGCTTACATGTTTTATTTTCTCAAAATTCATTATATGTACAGTAAAAAAAAAATCTAACTTTTTTTTACATCCTTTCATGCGAATATGCTGAAAATTTTATAACAATATCTCTAAAAGTTACAGTGCTAATAATATACCCACCATTCAAAAACTTAGCACACCCAAAATTAATGTGGACCCAGGGGACACAACTCCAAAAGTTAGTATGGAATTGTAAAGGTTAATCTACAGGAGTAGATTTCTAGTTCTATTGCCCATGTCCAGTGTTATCTCATCTAGTTCTTATTTTTATTGCTGTTTCAAATGAGTCCATTACACGCTGCCTGGCCCAGAGATTGAACTAACAATTACCGTATCACCAAATTTACAAACCAATGCTTTAATCTCTGTGGAGAACTTGGAACCTTAAACCTAACTTGGCTGCTGCTTCTGTTTGTCATACTTGACTGCACTCACTGAAACTTTTCTCTTTTGTTACACATGTCGTTGTTGAAGTCTTACTATCATTTTTGTCTTTCTTTACTAGTTGCTCACATATATTTCTTTCTGTGCTAATCTAGAATTTCACGTTTTATAACTAATGATAAATTATGGATTTTACTAAGTTGTGACACTAAATTCTCTGCTTTGAATTACATAGCATTTTATGAATAATGAAGTAATATTGTTTTTAGTCTTTCTGGAATAGTTAGCTTTTTGAAAAATGGTCTATTAATTTTGCTTCCAAAAGTTTTTTTTTCTTATACATCTTAATGCAGATAGAGCCATTTCTATATTGGACAAAATCTGATGGTCAAGATGTTTTTTTCACAAAAGGTCATCCACTGCAATGAGTTTGAACTTCACTGTCTATATCATTACTGTCTATCTGTATTGGAATAAACTAACATTACAATATACTGTAATATAAATAATAATAATAATGTAATATAAATAATGTAAGAACTGTCAGCCTCTACAATGTGTTTGAACTTCACTGGCTGCAACATTACTATTTCTCTATGTTAGAATAAACTAACATTACAATAAACATTACATGTGTCTATTACAATATAAGTTGATGTTAAATATTATTCACTGTCACTCTTAATATTGTGTTTTTTTTTTTATTCACAGGTTATTTTGGCTGTACATAAAGATTGTAATTATTGTGAATTTAAATGAAAGAAAAGACAACTATATGAGCTGTAGTCATCATGGAAAATCTATGTATTGTTATCTTCCAAGTATAATAGTGAACATTTGGCAGCAAAAAATCAAGTACCTGTGATATGTATTATTTTTTCTACCAAAACACAGTAATCATTGAAGAGAAGCCACATACTTTAAATGTGCAAATCTTTGAACTGAACTCAGATATAGTCTGCCATATGGAAACACCAGAAAGAATTCATATTATTTTGGAGCTTGGCTTTTCATAAATCATATCCATACACACACAGGAGAAAGATCATATTCTTGTGATTCTGTCAATCTGTATTTTCAGACAAGTCATATTTGGTGAAACACAAGAGAAAAATTTTTTTTCTTAAATTTGTAGATTTGCATTGTCAGAAATGTCAAGTTTAGTGCACCATATTCAGACATTGGAGTGAAACCATATCCTTGTGAAGTTTGTAAATCTTTATTTTCATGGAAGTCACAGTCACTGAGCCAAATGCGTACACATACTGGAGAGAAACCATACTCTAGTAACATTTGTAGATCTGCATTTTCACAGAAATCAAATTCAGTGCACCATATGCATATACACACAGAAACAATATCCTTGTGAAATTTGTGACTCTGCCTTTATCGAAAAGCCATGTTTAGTGTGTCATATGCAAAACCACACTGAGGAAAAACCATATTCTTACAAAATTTGTCAATGAGCATTTTCAAATAAATCCTATTTGCTGAGACATGTATACTCACAGTGGAGAGAGACCATATTCTTGTGAGATTTGTGGATCTTCATTTTCACAGAAGTCAGAATTGGTAAGTCATATGCATACTCACACTGGAAAGAAACCATATTCTTGTAAAGTTTGTGGATTTTCATTTTCATTGAAATCTAATTTGGTGGTACATATGCGAATACACACTGGAGAGAAACCATATTCTTGTGAGGTTTGTGGATCTGCATTTTCACGGAAGTCACATTTGGTTGGTCATATGCGTACTCACACTGGAGAGAAACCATATTCTTGTGAAGTTTGTGGATCTGCATTTTCACAAAAGTCAGAATTGATAAGTCATATGCGTACTCACACTGGGGAGAAACCATATTCTTGTGAGGTTTGTGGATCTGCATTTTCACTGAAGTTATATTTGGTAAGTCATATGCATACTCACACTGGACAGAAACCATATTCCTGTGAAGTTTGTGGATCTGCATTTTCACGGAAGTCAGAATTGGCAAGTCATATGCGTACTCACACTGGAGAGAAACCATATTCTTGTGAAATTTGTGGATCTCAATTTTCATGGAATTCTAATTTGGTGCTACATATGCGAACACACACTGGAGAGAAACCATATTCTTGTGAAGTTTGTAGTTCTGCATTTTCACGAAAGTCACATTTGGTAAGTCATATGCATACTCACACTGGAAAGAAACCATATGCTTGCAAAGTTTGTGGATCTGCATTTTCACGAAAGTCACATTTGTTAAGACATATGCATACTCACACCGGAGAAAAACCATATTCTTGTGAAGTTTGTCGGTCTACATTTTCATGGAAGTCAGCTTTGGTTGTTCATATGCGTAATCACACTGGAGAGAAGCCATATTCTTGTGAAGTTTGCGGATCTCAATTTTCATGGAATTCAAAATTGGTGGTACATATGCGAATACACACTGGAGAGAAACCATATTCTTGTGAAGTTTGTGGATCTGCATTTTCACGAAAGTCACATTTGGTAAGTCATATGCATACTCACACTGGAGAGAAACCATATTCTTGCAAAATTTGTGGATCTGCATTTTCAAGAAAGTCACATTTGGTAAACCATATGCATACTCACACTGGAGAGAAACCATATTCTTGTGAAGTTTGTGGATCTGCATTTTCATTAAAGTCACTATTGGTAAGACATATGCATACTCACACTGGAAAGAAACCATATTCGTGTGAAGTTTGTGGATCTCAATTTTTATGTAATTCTAGTATGGTGGTACATATGCGTACCCACACTGGAGAGAAACCATATTCTTGTGAGGTTTGTGGATCTGCATTTTCACGGAAGTCACATTTGGTTGGTCATATGCGTACTCACACTGGAGAGAAACCATATTCTTGTGAAGTTTGTGCATCTGAATTTTCGCGGAGTTCTAATTTGGTGGTACATATGCGAACACACACTGGAGAGAAACCATATTCTTGTGATGTTTGTGGATCTGCATTTTCACGAAAGTCAGATTTGGTAAGGCATATGCGAACACACAGAGGAGAGAAACTGGATTCTTGTTAAGTTTTTCAGATTTGCTATTTCACAATAGTCAGATTTAGTGTCTTATATATGATTTCACATTGAAGAAACATCATTATTACAAAATATGTAATTCATCCTTTTCAAATTGTTCAAATTTGCAAACATAGGACTGCGCTCTGAAGATGAACCAGATTGTGGTGATATCTTAATTTTCAAAGAATTTCTAGTGGAATTGCCACATGCAATCACACTCAATATTTATACATGTGTGTGTGTATATATATATTCCTGTGCATAAGTCTGTGTCATTTAAAAACAAATAAACGAAATACCATCTGTGATGGTAAATTTTAATATATGTAGGTATAAAATATATCTTTGAAATCACAAATCACTTGTAAGTTTTTGCACTTTGATTGAAATTTGCATTGAAAACCGAAAGGTACAAACATATTACAATAAAATATATATATTCACGCAGATCAGTGAAAGATATATGCCTGTAAATGGGACAAGTAAATGTATGAAAATTTTGGAATGGATTTTTATTTTTTACTGTTATTATCTTCAAGTATATGAATTCATTTCCTATAAACAAAATATTTTCTGAAGAACATTCCTTTTCAGGGTCTTGTCATAAAATATATTAAACCATTTGAGATATTAGTGCAAAATGAAAAAGTATCTTAACCAGAATTTGAACTTCTTTCATTGGTTCAATTTTCCATATTGTTTACTGTTAGGCAACAAACTTTGAAAGCACTTGTAGTTCAGGGCCACACATCTGGCCACAATTTCAATAATGCAAGTGTGTTCTGGAGACGAAAATATTTACTAAGAAGAATATGCATTGAGAGTGTGCTGAATTCTCAATGATAAACCCAAGACCAGGTTTATACATAATAAATGGATCATCGCAAAAGCAATAGCAGCACAATGCAGTAAATGAACTGATGGAGAGAATAACAGATCTACTCAGAATTATAAACTAAATATTATCTGTAATGGTAAATTTGAATATATCTATGTATAAAATACATCTGTGGAATCAGAAATGACTTGTAAATGTCTGCATTTTTACTGAAATATTAACTGAAAACCAAAATTTTGGAATGGATTTTTTTTTATACATGTATGAAATAATATAATGTATTATTTTCAAGGATATGAATTCTGATCTTTGTGATGTCAACGAACACTCATTGACACTTTTGTGATGTTACCAAATACTCACCACTTTCATAATGCTTGTTGTAGTAGAGACTTTGTAATTGCAGATACAACTATAGTAATGTTGTTGAACAATACTGTTTTCAGACACCTTCGAATAACACTCACACAAATAGTACTTGCTTTATAATACTTGCTTGAAAAGTAACCACCAAATAGCAATCTGGATAGTGATCAGTATAAAGAAATAGTATAGTGAATAGTATAGAGAATAGCGATCTGTATAGTAATAGAGGATAGACTAGAAAGAGTGATCACTTAGATGTCACACTAATTCCCATGTATTTCCTGTACTATCATGTGATCTACTTATTCAAAATTTCATATCTATATATAGGGACCATATCTCTTACTTAGACTCTTTGAAATTAATGATCTTTTTGTTCAATGGTAGCTGTCAAAACACATTCAGGGTAACCATTCATTAATAAAAAAATGAAACAAAAAGTAATCTTTGATAATGAAATAATTTGAAAAGAAAATGTATAATGTGTGGAAATATCGTATATAATTTATTTTTGTTTAATAGTTCATGTAATTAAAAAATATTACAATAATTTATGAATTAAAAAAAAACTTGTTTTCATAGTTATTTATAAAGTGAAGAAAATGGTAAATATCGCATTGCTTTTTTAGTTCATATATTGTTTAATTGTCGAACAGAAATGCCGTCTTCCTAAAACATTTTTATTTATTTTATTTTTATTTTTGTGGCGAGTGCGAGCCGTACATTTACTTGAGATGGCATCGACATAGTTTGACAAAGAAATAAATAAAAACCTGTCAAAAAGATATTTCATCAGTGTTCCTCATTGATTTTTTTTTATTTAGAAATGTCCTCAGTAAGTAGTGGTAAAAGGGGCAGAGGTTGGAGTTTTTTTTTTTTTTTTTTTTTTTTTTTTACGGAGATGGGTGGGGGCATATATTTTGTTTAACGGAGTCCTTTGCGCCAGCATTTAAATGGCAATAGGTAAAAAAACATCATGCACTTACTTTTACTCCATAATTGTCAGATCTTTATTTAATAATTTACTTTAAAAAATAACGTTGTAGTCGTGGAGTAAACTTCTTTTTTGCAGATATTTTTATTGAAAAACTACAGTACCGCTGGGGAATTCACGAGAAAAAAAAACAACGCGTTTTAAATTAAAATATCTCTAAAACAAAGTTTTTTATTTGAAAGATAAAAAAAGCCTCTAAAAGAAATATTAATTTAATAAAATTTAATTAAAAATTTAAAAAGCATTTAAAACTTTGGCGTACTCACTCGTCACTCAGCGAACTGTCATTTTTTATTTCATTTCAGATACCACCAAAAAAATGGGTACTTTTTTTCTGCAATGTAAGTAAAAAAATCGACACCACCTCTTTTTGCCAAAAATTAAGGAATTATTCAATTCAAGGGAAATTTTCAGGACTTATTCATTAATGAGTGAATATTTTACTGAATATGATATTTTACTTAAAAAATACTTTAGAGAAATATTTGGGATTATATTTACGTTAATTTGTTTGTGGTGGGGGTATCCCAATTTTTTACTTGTATAATGGTGTGTGATATGACAAAAGTGAATTTATACATTTTTTGTTCTTGACAATTGATAACAAAAATAACACACACTGTGTATTTATTAGATTGTTTATTTTACACTATATTATTGGAATGGTTGACAAAAATATGTAATTGCCAATCGATCTGAACTTTATAAAACTGTAAATAATGAGGATTTCCTTAGAGTTGGTCCACATATTTTAATAATTTAGTAAATGCTTATAAATTTATGAATAAAATTGTTTTAAATATTTATTTATAAAGAATATATAGCTATATAATATGTAATATCAATGATACAAGATGTAAGAATTAAGATAGAGTGTTATTCTATTTCTGACCTTCTCATTGTCTAAAGATTCATTATAACCAGCAATAAACAGTCCTAAAACAGACAGATCAAAAGTAAATAACATATTTGCATTAACATTGTCAGAAATGTACATACATATATACACATGATGACACACAGAGATTGTATTATTATTATATACAAAATATAAGATAGTTTTCTATTTCCGACCTTCCCATCATCTAAAGATTCAATACAACCAGCAAGAAAGGATCCTAAAGCAGATAGCAAGAGCAAGTAAACATATTTGCATACACATTATGACACTTAAGTTAGAGAATGCTAATCAAGATATACTAGTCAAGAACAGAAAGGCTCCCACTGCTTAAAATAACCTCTATCTCTATTTTCAATTCTGCTACTTTTCATCAGTAAATCATTTTAAGCATCAATTTGTGTCCAGGTAGCATAATCACATCCATAGCTCTCTTTTCCTGGGCTACACCATAAAGCAACTTCTGTTGCTGAGTTGCTTCAGAGTGCGTATTAGATTCAACTGCTCAGCCATGTTGTAATTATTGATTTGACTATATCTTGATCCTAGTCAAAACATTTCCCATCTCATCAGTATACGTCCACTGATTTGGCTACTCTATGTTTTAACTTCACTTTTTTATGTCTCATGAGTTTTAGAAGGTGGCATCCCTTCTATATATAAGCATTCCCCCCCCTGCCATTCATGGCTTCTGAATTTTTCTGAATCATCTTTAGCTTTCTTCCTCTTATTTGCTGCCTAAGTGCTGTGCTACCAAGAAATAGTCATTTGTAAGTGAACCATCTGCTTGCAAGTTTCAAAGATCAGCACCATATCTGGCCTTATTGTTGTGGCTACAGTTTCTAGGAACTTCATTTGATTTCCCAGATCAACATTCTGCTCCCAATTTTGTGCCGTTGCTAGAAGACACAAGAATGTGGTCATGGTAACTGTATCTTCTACCTAGCCCATATAAAAATTATTGTCTTCTCAACTGGGCAGAGGAATTTGCAATATCTTATCCTACTGCAGATGGTGTCTGCTACAACCTTTATTATATCCTGTGGTCCCTAAAAGTTCAAAATTCAGTGTCATTTAATTTTTTTGTCTTGATAAATTCTATTTCTCCATATATATATTCATCAGTAAATCATCTAGAACTCAGTGTTGCACTCAAAAACCTGCATAACCACTGACTGCAGGGGTGATCATCTTTCTTGTAATATACAAATTAACAATAAGTTTACAAAACTTAAAGAAACCTAAATGAACATCTCAACTGCAATATGGAAAACTACACAGTGATTTCATTTGCAAGCAAACATGCAGTTCCGGAAAATATCAGGGATTCAAATTGGAACGCATGAAGGAAAGTAACTTAAGAATTACTATATTTGATGGCATATAAGACGCACCCCAATTTCAGCAGGGCAAATCAAAACAAATTAGTAATTAATAAAATTATTAGTAAATGGTACAGCCTAGGCTATATTTATGAGGTATTATTTTGGTTAAATAAACCATGATTACAATTAAATGAAAAGTAATAGGAAAAAAAAGAACACAAGCCTATAAAAACTTTATTATATCCAAAGGTAAGAAAACAATAAAAGTCAAGTGATTATTACAATTGAGCAAAACAGTACAGTTACCATTAAAATTTTATTCATCTTTAAATCCATAAAATTCATTGTCTTCGTTACTAAAACTCTGATACTCATTTTCAATACTACTATCATTGTCATTAAATAATGCGTCATCTTCCGTTCCATTGAGAGTATTGCTAATGCCACATTTTTTAAAGATTTCACAACAATTTCTGGTCTAATATTATCCCAATCTTGCTTCACCCATTCGCAGACTTGTGCAATGCTGGGTCTTTTTATTCTTCCTGTAAGTGTAAGGTCGTGATCGATCGTGCATTGCCACCCACATGTTCCATTGCTCCTTCAGGTTTTACTTGAATGGTCCATTCAAAGACACATCCAGAGGTTGCAACTGACTCGTTAGTCCACCAGGAATAACCGCTATCTCTGTCTTCAACTCTGCCACTTTCTTTTTAATGGATTCAGTCCTATGTGCTCAGAACTGACCCCAAACCAGAAGAGACGGCTTTCATAATAGTCCACCAGGACATCTTTCCCATACAACTTGTAGCCATAACTGTAGACCAGCTTCGTCCATCCATTGTTTTCTTCAAATAAAATTATACTTCTATCTAGCGAATACACCTAAAATTAGATAGTAAAAAATGAAGTAAGTTTTAATTTCAGTTTTAAAATGTCCATATTTTCAAAACTACAAATCTTTTTTTTTTAACCCATAGTAAAAATTCTTTTTTAGCCACTAGTGTTTGGTGGGTGTTCTGCCTATAAAATTCTTCTAAACAAGGAAAATTAATTTTATTTTTACAAATAACTTTATGGTTTTATCTAGAAAATACACTTAAGATTATATATTAAATTATTAAAATGTTTTTTTAATTTCAGTTTTAAAATGTGTATCTAAAAAAGAACAGGTGATTCTTGCAGATTTGGAAATATACACATTCTAAAAATGAAATTAAAAGCTCTTAATTATTTTTAATATTTAATTTTAGGTGTATTCACTAGATAAAAACAAATTTATTTTGGGAAAAAATAACTCATTGATTTTCCTTGCTTAGAAAAATTTATTTGCAAAACCCCAGTAACAGTTGACTGACATACCAGAAAAGAATTGCCGTATTTTTAATTATTTTAAACATGAATGGTTTCATTTTTTGGCTTTTTAAAAGCCACATCATAAGCTAATTTCTGGTGAGAGCTATACCATTTTCTTTCTCAAATGTGTTGTCCAAAGACACAAATATAGATAATTTATGTGACGATTTCTTTCGTATTTTACCAATTTGTCAATAGATATGGTAGTTATTTATAGTTGACAGTTTATTCAAATAGATATTAATCGAAAATAAGTGTCTGTCAGTGTTATACAATAGTTTCAGTAATTTGAAAGTTCTTTTTACCACATTATTATCATTTGCTTTTTTACTTTATAATTTTTGAAGGAATTCACTTCTATGGGTCAGAAGAAATGAACATCTCCCCGATTGTAGTTTCAGGTATTTTCTAATTGAGTAAAATTTCAAGAATATTGATAAAGATTGGTCACTTTGATTTTACAAAAAGTAACGTGTAAAAAAAAAAAATCATATTTCACATTTTCACCTGTTCAAAGCAAAATACTGTTTTAACTCGCTGTAGGAAAATAATTCAATGAATAAAAGCACATACAAATTACATATTTAGAAAGATTATTTTATTTTCTTTCCAGCCAAATGAATCGCGGGGCTTAAAAAGCAAATTGCCATTTTTAAAAATTTGAACCATAAATTTTTATTTTTTATTTTTTTAGAGTTGAACAGACTAAGTGACAAATTAATAAATTCGCAACTCAAATGAAATTGGATATCGACTGGAAATGCTATCATTACACAAGAAAATGAATGGCTTCCTTAGAAAGTAAACATACTAAATTAAAAACCAAATCGAAAACCATGGTATCAAGAAGAAGAAAAAAACAAAAACCGATGCCAAAACATAAATTGCCAAACTGACCAACTCTACTCCAGATGCATGAGATTCCTAAGGAGCATGAAGATACCTGTACCAGGCCCATTCAGTGATAAATGTAGTGGCATCTTGTGCACCTGGGGAATGTTGTAAGATGTGGTACCCGTTCCAGGTGTCCAGAACTGTTTTTCTTGTCTGAACCAGAATGATAGAGACCTGATTAAACGGAGATGGTATTTGATGGGTTTCCCTGATGAAGGCAATGTTTAATTCTTGTAAGTCCACCGTGCGTCTGGGAGAGCTGACTTTTTGGGTGTGACTACCATCCTTGAGCACCAGGTTGTAGGAGTGTCCACTGGCACCAGTTGAATTATACTCAATGTGACATCTCAATCGAAGTCTTGTTTCATTCTTTTCTTCCAATGGTAATCTGTGTGTGGACTGCTGATGGCTTCACACCAGGGAAGAATGTAATGTCCAATGGCTTTCCTGTCATAGCCTATAAGGGTTGGTGTGGGTATGTGTTCCATCATACCAGTAGGTGCCTGTTGATTTCCATTGGTAGGAACGGGATGGTACCAGGCATTGCTGGAATGGGTTTTCTGTGTGGGCATGTGCACAGGACATTTTCTTTTGCACCCTTCAATAAATTGAGCCGTGATGTCTGGGCTTCGAAATCAGATGTAGGTCCTTCAGGTCAGATGCTGATAAGTAAAAAATAGACATGTTGCTT
Organism: Acanthosepion esculentum; assembly: GCA_964036315.1. Classification (NCBI taxonomy): domain Eukaryota; kingdom Metazoa; phylum Mollusca; class Cephalopoda; order Sepiida; family Sepiidae; genus Acanthosepion; species Acanthosepion esculentum. The sequence goes on along the minus strand of OZ038479.1, from coordinate 58,466,843 downwards.
GTACATATCCCATCTGTCATGTCTCCCTTGAGCCGATCCTTATATGCAGGAACAAGATGCTCTTTATATGAAGTTGGTTGTCAGTGATGCAACATATTCAATGACCAGTTGGTACAAGGTATTCTTCAGGGCACCTAAGTAGTTTTAATATCTCTGGTTCACTTGAACAAGTTTGAGTCCCTGTATCGGCAAACATGAGGATGTGATGACTACAATGTCTAATTGGATCAGTCTGGTGCATCAAAATGAATCATGGGTTGGATGCATTATAGCCTCTTTTATTGTTATTGATGCTAGTGGGTTTGGAACACCGCCTTCAAATTACTTTCCATTCCATGCAAGATGAGGTACAACATAGAGAATGGTATGAGTGAGGGAACTTTCAGACTAGTGTTTGAGAAAGTGAATGAATCACACATTGTCTTGCACCTTGCGATTCTGATTTCAATTCTACCCGTTTTATGTGACCGCTGATCTTGCAATTATAACATACCAATATAGCTTCTGGGTAATCTCTCCTACTAATTGATCTACCTGGGTGGAATGTCTTCCCACAACCCACACAAGGATTCTTATTCGGCAAAGAAGCAAGTACATTATTTCTTTGTGGTTGTTGTAGCCAGATGTCTGTATGTAGGACAAGGTTGATGGGCTAACATCATTTAGTAGCTGTACAGCTGACTTGTCTGTTGTTTCCACGCTGACGAGTTGGTTGAACTTTTGCTTGAGTGTGATGAGGTTGGCAGCCTCAGCCAAAACTCAACTCTGGTGTTCCTTGTTGGTGAGTCCCGCAATCATCTGCCCAGCTAACATGTCACACAAGTAGTTGACTTGCTGACAGCAGCCTTCTGTGTTGAGGCAATTAACTGTAAACAAACAAAATTTGGCTTGAGCTCATAGCCTTGCTAAAAATGAGTGATAGACTCACCTTCCGCCTGATGTGTGGAATGAAACTTCTGCCGGTGAATTTTCTTTGTGAAAGCCCTTTACTGCAATGAATTGGATTGTGACAAAAGCCTTTCCTCCATAGCCAAATTTATTTCAGCTCATATAAGGTCGAAAAGGAGCTTGTTGACTTTGGGCAAGCATGTCATTCTCAATTCGTTACAGGATTTGTAAATTTACACATCTCCTTATAACAAGTCCAAGCATGAAAGAATAAAGGTCATTTGTTGTTCGTTTTGATTTGGATTTTAAAATTTCAAAAAATTTTTTGAAGATATCTGCTATTTCTTTAATAAAAATTTGAATTTTGTTCTCAGTTTTAATAATAATTATGGCATATTTTATTGCAGTTTTCTCAGGAAATACTATAAAACCAGAAAAAACATAATTAAGAAAAATTTGAAATTGAAATTCTGTCCCCCTACTTAAGAGAATATATTGCAATTATTTAAAATAAGTTTTGAATCTTTTAAAATAACTATCATGGAGGTAACAATTTTTAAAGCATTGCATTATGATTTCAAATTTTCAATTTTATTCTATTTCCTTTAGTAAAATTTTAACATAAATCCAGGATGCACATTTCTCTTGACAAAGTAAGCCTGAACATTTTTGGTATTGTAGTCAGTAACTCCTGAATAACCAGGGCCATTGTTTAATGTCATCAAAAAATGTCCTTGAGGACACATGGTACGGTGGATAAAGGCGTTGGTTAGATCCAGTAACAGACCCAAAAAGAGTGTGAGTTCAATACCCGGTTCAGGCAGTGGAGAACTTTCAGAGGGAAAAATTACCAGGAGATAACTGATAACAGACATCCATCAAACATGGCTCGTGGAACTAGAACAGTCTACCCCAGTGATCGAAATAAAGGGTTCGGTTCGAAATTCCAACCACCTGAAGAAGGCCGGAGCGTACAACGGCCGAAACGTTGTGACAAATATGGCGACAAAGATGAGGACAATAGTCCGAATAATGTAAATACTGTATTGAATATCTAGTTTGATAAATAACTCTTCTCTATTTTTTGCAGAATTTCAGGAAATTCTGGTGATGCTTCTTGATCAGCAGATGTTGTCTCTCCCATTATTTTGACATTTCATATACCATTGTTGTAAATTTTTAAAACCAACCTGAAAGTCTGTAGAATTCATACTTGTTTCTTCACCACCATTTTGTTGCTTAAAAGAAGTATGTAAGGACTTTTCTTTTTTTCCTTTATTATAACAACCGATTGGGATTTTTTTCTCATGACAATCCTGTACCCATAAAAATGTAGCTGTTTCAGCCATAATGCAATTTCTTTGCACCAGTTGATGCTGCTGCAAGAACTGCATCAGGAATCTGCTCTTCTTTCTTAATAAAGTGCAGAGTTGACTTGTTGATACCAAAATGATGACCTACTGCAACAACCAACCATGTTCTACAAAGTATATCCAACAACTCAACTTTTTCTTTGAGAGTCATAACATGTTTTCGCTTCTTCACATCACTCCCAGTTGCATTAGAGCGCATTACATTTAAGGTTATTCTATTATTGTTATTATGGCTTTTAGCATAAAAGATGTTTTTCCAAAGTGAAAATTTTTAAGTTACACTTTATATTTTTCCATTGTGTTAGTTTGTTTCTCAAAGTATTGGGGGTGGGCGTGTTAAAACAAAATATATTCAAGTGAAAATGTTTCTGCAGTGAAGTTCATGTGATAATTTTGAAAAAAATAAAGTTTTTTCTTAAAAGTGTTCTTGTACGTGTACAAAAACTACAATTGAAAATTAAGTACAATTAAAAAATATTATGAATTAAAAATCCAATAGGAAAATGTAATTTGAAAAGTTGTTTAAATCCAAGAGTTGTTTATTTATTCAAAGTATTTTCATGAATATTTTAAGTAATGTATGCAAGAGAAAGAAGTAAATAAGATTAAACTTTTCTATTTCTTCAGAAATTATTGCAAGTGACATTTTGAAAAAGAATGTTTTATCATAAAAATGCATTTAATGAATTTCACAATTTTCCCTTTAATTATTAAGAATAAAATTAATTTTTTTATTGATCTTTCCTGGTTGCAACATTATTATGTTTCTGTACTGGTCTAAAACTTGCCTTAATATCCTATTATAATCATGCTTGTTTCTCTCTTCATGAGTTTGCACAACCATTGCGCTCAGCCAATACCTCATAAGTTATGAACTAATCCATTTTAAGGATGTGGGGGAAAAAGACACCACTTAGTTTTCAATGAGAAAATGAAAAAAGGGAAGACAAGTGTTTAATGGCTGTTTAAATGAAATGGAAAAGTTGTCAATTTCAAATCTTTTTATTTGTACCCACTTCTTAAAATAATGACCAGAATTCATATTTATGATTGTTATTGGAATATTTTGTTAAAGTTGTTAAGCTCAAATAATTAACAATGTAATAAGGGAATTTCTACGGATATTTTATTGCCATGGAATGCACTATCAGTTTACTCAATCGTTAACTTAATTAATATTCAACAGAAAATTTAAATAGGAAAACTGAAATTTTCACGAGTATCCCAAAATGTCCCTGTTAAAATAGGAACTAATTTCATGTATTTTTATTCACTGTTTTTGTTAATGTTTTATTACTTTTTTTTTTTCAACAGATGTTTTGACTGAACAGAAAAATTTTATTAGAAATTTAAATGAAAGAAAAGAGGAATTTTGACTTTGCATCAAGAACAGAGATATACATGCTGCAATATATATGTAAAAGTTGTGTATCTATATTTTTGGAAGCATCATATTGAGTATTAACTTACAAATCATATACTTGGAAAGTTGGTGTTTGTCTTTTCTATAAAATCTTGGTGTTACATATGAGTAAAAATTAGAAGCTATATTCTTAAGTCTGCCAATCTTTCTAATTTGGATTTTGTATGCAATATTGAAGCACACAGTGGAGGAAAATCATTTTCTAGTGACATTTCTGGATCTGCATCTTCTCAGAAGTCAAATTTGATTTACAGTATGCAAACACAGACTGGAAAGAAACCACATTCTTGTGAAATTTGTGGATTTGCATTTTCACAGAAGGTATTTTTGATGTACCATATGCAAAAACATATTGAAGAGAAACAATATTCTTGTGAAGTTTGTGGCTCTGCATTTTCACTGGCATCTGATTTGAAGAAGCATATGCAAAAACACACAGGAAAGAAACAATATTCTTGTGAAGTTTCTAACTCTACATTTTCACGGAAATCAGTTTTAGAGAGCCATATGCGAACACATGCTCAAGAAAAATCATCTTGTAAAGTCTGTGGCTTCACATTTACACAGAGGTCATCTTTGCCACGTCATATGCGAACACACACTGGAGAGAAGCCATATTCTTGTAATGTTTGTGCCACTAATTTTACCCAAAAGTCTTCATTGAAGTGCCATATGCAAATACACACTGGAGAGAAACCCTATCCTTGTAAAATTTGTGCCTCTGCATTTTCACAAAAGTCACATTTGGAGTGCCATATGCAAATGCACACTGGAGAAAAACCATATTCTTGTGAAATTTGTTCAGCTGCATTTTCACGGACATCATCTTTGACACGTCATATGTGAACACACACTGGTGTAAAAACCATATTCTTGTGAAATATGCAGTTCTGCATTTTCACTGACTCATTTAAAGTGTCATATGCTAATACACACTGGAGAGAAACCATATTCTTGTTACATTTGTTCCTTTCAATTTTCACGAAAACTATCTTTGAAGCAGCATATGCGAACATACACTGGCGAGAAACCAAATTCTTGTAATGTTTGAGACTAAATTTTCTCGAAAGTCATCACTGTTGTGCCATATGCGAAAACACACAGTTTAAGAAACATTCATGTAAATTTTGTAGATCTCCCATTGTAGAAAGTTCAAACTTACTTCATCATCTGCTGGTTATAAACACTGTTCTTTGGAAATTTGCAGATTTGCATTTTCAGAGATTACAACATTGCTAAGCCACATGTAAATACACAGAGAAAAGAAATCATATTCGTTTTAGGTGTTTGGGTCTGCATTTCCACAGTTGTCATGTATAATCCAACATCTGCAAATGCACACTAATGTGAATGATGTTTTGCAAATGTTATGGGTTAAAAAAAACTCATTTGATTATAAGAAAATATTTCTATTTCATGGGGGACAGTCAAAATCTTCATTTTCAGACAAGTTAAGTCTGGCAGCCACTATGCAAACACACCCTGGAGAGAAACCATATTTTGATACATGTAAGTCTACTTTTACTAAACTTGTGTTTACTGCTCCATGTGCAGACACACACTAGACAGTTGTGATGTTCTTGTGACGTGTGTGGGTTAATGTTTACAAATGTAATGGATTAAAAACACACAGACACACACTTTCTCTTGAAATATGCGAATTCAAAATATCTTGTACAGTTACACATTGGAGAGACTCCATAGTATGATTTTTGAGGATCTAAGTTTTCAAAGAATTCACAACTGAAAATGCACATGCAATATACCTTATTAGTCAAAATTTTTGTTAGGAATTTTCTCACTTACAAGTAAACATGCTAACATAGAAAATATATTTTTAATAACTTTGTGTATGAATATTAGTATGAAAGTCAGCTGTGAAATGACAACTGAATTTTTTGTAAGAATTTGTGTTTACATTGGAATTTTCTTTGAAAGCAAATCATACCACAAGAGAAAATATAATGTATATTAATTTCATGCAGGACTGTCTAAATGCAAACAAGATAAATAAAAAATTTAAATAATTGGGGTTTTTATTTTTCGTACATTAATGAAATAGTCATATATTCATGAATTAGGTTAATATGAATTTTGATTTATTTTATATGTGCAAAATATTAGGAACATTCCTTTTTTGAGTCTTTTAATAAAATGTATCAACACATTTGCCAAGGTCTATCTAATTTATGTTTAATTTCCAATTCTGAAGTATGACCCTACCCTGCAAAGTAGTCCAAGAAACATTCACATACCCATGTTGCCAGGGCCTTGTTTACAATCTGTGCATAGCAAACTTCATTCTCTGACATGGCACATAAAACATCGGCAGTGGAATTGGGGTACTTTGATGTGGTGTAATGGTTAACAAACTTGTCACACTAGATTAATTATGACTGAGTAGTGAGTTCGATCTTCACTAGGTGCTCCACACGTTCAGACTTGTGCCACACCTAAGCTACACTTAGAAAATTACCATAGGTATCAGGGTGCATTTTCAGTGGCCAGTAAAAAAAAGAAAATCACAATTTTTGTATGGAATAAGTCCCAACTCAGTTTTGCAAGTGACATGTTTGCTATACATGAACCTATTGTAGGCAATTTTTGAATCAAACTTAGTACTGTCAATAATTTCCATGGCAAGAGGTGTAAAAAAAATTTTGCTGAATCCAATTATTGCTGATTTGCAACAACACTGAGATCTGAGATTTCCACTACTCATGCTGTCTTCAGGATTAGGGATCTGGTTTAAAAAAATGTCTATTAAAGAAAGACAGAAACAGTTCTAACATTGTCCTGTGAGTTTTTGTTTGCTTGGATTTGCATTTCTATATCATCCTAACACCACCCCAAGACCAGAGGATAAAGCATTTGCAGCAACTCTGGTCTCTCCTTTGAGGAGATGTACATTGATAGCATGAGGGCTAAATATTGCACTTTTAATGGAGTGGAATACCTTCTGTTGTGCACTCTCCCAAATAAAGTTGTGCTTCTGGTTCAACCGGTCTCACAGTGGCTTTTTTAATCTCCTCTGGGTTTGGAAGTAACTTTCCCATTTGATTTACTATTCCCAAGAGACACTGAATTTTAATTCAATGGGAAGTTAGAAAGATAAGCTCCCTGGGGCTGGTGATGGGCTCTCATGGAAAGTGTTCAGAAGAACTTAGTTCTACCAGTTCAGACCTTCACAGCTAAGATCCACCACACCTTGCACGATGTAGCAAACCATCCTCATTTTCTTTGTATTCCATTGGTGAGATGTAAGTTTCATGAGAACAGCTCCTTCTTACAGACTCCTGCTTTCTGGAATCAACTACCAAAAAAATGCTTCACTGATCACTACAATCTTAACCTGTACAAGTCTAGGGTCAATTGTTATTTTCCCCACATATCTCTATAAGCTGTGCCTCTTACTCTGTAACCCTCTACCTCGAGTGGCACTTGGGCCTGATACAGAGTGAATGTGATGTAAAAAATAAAAAAGGAAGTTGTGTGACAGCTTGGATATCTTACAGTTCTGGAGGTCAAGCATGATGCCAGATCTATGGGTTGTTAGAGTGCGCTTCTCAGTCAGGTGTTGTGCTCCTGTTGGTCCTTGCCATGGACTCGTACATCATCCTGCATGTCACCCCATCTTGGGTCCCGAGCATCTGTGACATGTATTTCTGGTTGATTTCTCTCCATGATGAAATCTTAAAAGGGAGGCGGGTAAATTGGTATACTCTGAACGGTGTGATAAAGGTTGTCACTGCACAGAACGTTGGTGAAAGTGCAATTTGCCGGGATTTGTTATTGATATCTAACTTGCTGATAACTTTTACTTCCCCTAGCTGCGCTAATAGGAGGTGAGTCATTGGTTGCACATGAAGCTTGCATTTCACTTGATTGTTTAGTTCATGGAGTTTACACATATCCTTTCCTTGACGTTTGGTACTGCGGCACCAATCGACAGGTTCTTCCACATTGCCTTTGACTCTGGCACCATTTAGTCTATCCTCTAAAGTTCTGCTTGTGTCACTTTCATTAATGCTAAGGGTATACGGTGTAATGTTGGTTTAGACCAGGGGTTCCCAACCTTTTGCGTCATTGCTCATTTTCACATAGGAAAGGTTTTTCACTACCCGCCTGTATAGTAAATGTTCAAAAGCATATAGTGTTGGGTAAATTATGTTTCGATGGGCACCTCTCCTGCCTTGATAAATTCAGATGGCCAATCAGATATGTTACACACCATGAGTGCCACAATGTAAATAAAAAAAAATAGAAAAAAATGAAGTGAATCAGTTTCTAAGGATATGATCTGGATTCCACGATGATAGTGTATTTTCTCTCACAGGGTCAAAAACATGTGAATAAGGAAGACCAGCAGAGACAAACTCAAATATAAAGTGCAACAAAATTTTAATTATATATAAAATAACTTGAAAGAAAGAATATCTGAATGTAGAAATGCATGTGGTGTGTGTGTGATATGATTACAAAAAAAAAACACTTAGCTTTTTTTCAGTTGACTGAAATCAAATACATTTATTCCCTCTTCTCTCTTTTATATCTTTCTCGTTTTTTTTCATATAATATTTAACGTTATTTTCTTGTGGGAGTAACTTTTATATTTTCAATGTTTTGTATTTGCTTTTCTCTTCATACATGCAAAAATTTTCTATCATTGGGTTATTCTTAATCTCATTCTTTTCCATTGAGAGTATTCAACCCCAACTGGTGGTCATTTCTCCTCTTATGCTTCTTTTGCATAAGGTTGATTCCTTTCCATTTAGAAATGATCTTTATTGTATTGATCATCACTGACTCTACTTAATTTTGTGTGAGACTATTTGGTCATACAAGTTTTCTCTTAACTGGGAGTTTGTATGAGTTGGGGATGGAATTTGTTCTCTTCATTTTGGTGATTCTCCTCACATGACGATTTCATGTAAGGTCCGATGTACTTTAGTTTCATTGCCTCCCAACTAACTTATTGCATTTTTCACACACAACTTTGAATACTGAGTCAGCTGACTTCACGTGTATAGTTATTTTTAGCCACCACACAACATAGTCTCTAGAGGGGTCAGTCCTTTTGGATTCCACAGGCTTTCATCTGACTGCTTTTAGATGAATCATACTAACTGTTAAAAGTTTGAGAGAGTGAGAGTAATAGCCACAGACTGAGAAAGTTCACTACATAACTTGACCTCCTTAGGGCTTAGTGAGGACTAATTCTTAGTTGTTGGTGTAATATCATCACAGATTTAAAAAAAAGCTTTATTCTGCATTTGTGAAGGCAAAGGAAATACACAAAGTGAGTCTGTTTTAAAAACAATCAATCTGGTAAAAAAAAGAGATAAACAATCACTTAACAATGGATTTGCCACAGATCAAAAACATTGTCGTCTTTTCCAAACGGAAAGTAGTTCCAGTTTCGACTGGGGATGTATTGTGGCAATTATGGAACTAAATAAAATAAACCATTTTCGTATCATGTAATAAATATATATAGTAACTCCAAAGCAAAGTGATACTGAAGGTTTCAAATTTACTTTAAAAAAATTAAAAATCCTTTAAGCTTTTATTTTAGTTTTAATTCCATACTAATAGATTAAATTTAATATTTCTATTAAGCAAAATACTTTTACTGTATTTCAAAATTAAATTGATTGGAGTGATTTTTTTTTTTAAATACGTAAATTTGTCTATATTTACAAATTTGTCAGCACATAATTTTCTTTATTAAAAAAAATCTTTCAAAAATGAAATATACTTTTCTTAAACTTTATTGGAAGAAGATTAGCTGATTTAGAGTTTAATTAATCTGATTTGCAACAAATATTAATTTTAGTTTCAAGTATCACAGAAAAGCATTTTTTTTACATGAAGGTGGGTGTTTTTATGAAGTATTGACAACTAGCTCAATAGACTTATGGTTGCAAATTTTTTCAAAGGGGGACAATTAATATAACAGTTACTTGATGTGAACATTTTTATATATATATAATATATATATAATTTTTAACTACCCAGTAATCTTTAAAATTTAGGAAAATATTTTAAGTAATATATTTTATTGACTTTTATGTACTTTAGCTTTATAGTCTTACTTATGAAGACACTTGTTGAAGAAATGTTAAAAAATAAACAATAAATTTTAAGTTTACAATACTTAGCACTCTTATTTCGAGATAATGTTGTGTATGGGTGTTCATATTTACAAACATCAACATGTTTATACACGCATACAAAAAATAAATTCTTTTGAAAACACTGGTGGGGTGGTGTTGAATTGTAGTAAGCTTTCCTGTTTACGATTAGTAAGGATAGTCTTTACTCAATAATAATATCACATAGCAGCTACAAATTAATACAGAATTTTAAAAGTTTAAAAATTATAATTAAACTTTAAAATGAAAACAATTCTTGTTAAAATCCATTATTCATCCCCACCCACAAAAATTTTTTCTAAAGATAGTAGTGTCCATAATAAATCTTTTTCATAAAAAAGCTGAAAGCTTTTCTAATTTAACTATGTCTTAGTTTTATAATTTTATTACATTTTTATTTTACGATTCATAGCAGATTTTCTGTGACTAGGGATCCTGTTTGGCAAAATAAGTTGATGATTTAAATTCTCCAAGGATGTATGCTTATAACTAATATAAACATTAAGCTGTATAAAAATTAAATTCTCGAAATTTCATAAAACTGCATGATTTGAGGGTAACAGATATAAAAAAAATATATATTTTTACCAAGATTTTCTAAAAAAAACAAAAAAATTGCAAAAATTATTAAATTTATTTGCAAATAAATACTGAAAGTTACACTATTTGACAATTATTTGATTTTTGCAAGAATTTCCAGATAATGTGTTTTTCACCACAAAAGATGCTAAAATTTCCTATACTACCCAGCTGATGCAAGAAAAACAATTTTTAATGAAAATTTTGATGGTTCTAAAAATGAAAAGCATTAAAAAAATATAATTTAATTATAAAAAATCATTTGGTTTTTCCACTTAATGATTTTGGTGGTTAAACTTTGCTTTTAGCATTTTTCATTGTGCATGCTAACTTTTATTTTAACAAATCTTTGGAGGTATCTAAAATTAAAATAACATCTAATTTCTAAATAATAACAGGAAATAAAAAGACATTGATCAGCTGAATTCAATCCCAGAATTCCAAAACAAATCTGCCAATCAGATATTGGACAATATATTTATAATTGATGAAAATGAATAATTTTGGTGCAAGGCAAAAGAGGAAATGGGCTAGGGCTGATCAACACTTTCTATCCTAGACCTAGCTAATCAGAACCATGACCCATTCATTTATTATAATTTGCTCATTCACCTCAAGAACTCATCCATAACCTTCCTATCCTACATATGTGGTGGAGAGCAATGGTCACCCTTGAAATAATAGTAATATAGAATTTTGTTTATAGATGAGAAAAATAATCTTGTACCCAGAGGATCTGTGCTGCATAAGATTTATTAATATAACATGTCAAAACAATAGTGTTTATATGAGCTATGGAATACCAATTGGGAAGAAGATACTGCTCGTTTAATCATCAGGGAGAGAGGTCAGTAATCAGGTTGTAATCTAAGTTTTTGTCGCTAACACATGTTTAGTTAAGCATGTGTTTGTGCAAAAACAACTGTCAGTCAGACGAGAGAAAGAGTACAAAGAGTCGAGTGGGAGTCAAGAGACAGTTGAGTCAAAGTAGCCGTCGACGAGAGAGAGAGAGAGAGATAGGCAGTGAGAGTGAAAGTGTCCGCTTGCTGCTGTGATAAGATTAATGCTTGCTGCTGTGATAAGATTAATTATGACACTACTAAGAACAAAAAGGGTGAACCCAAGAGCCACTTCTCTCCTTTCAGAATTATTTGCAATATTTGTTTGATTTTTTTTTTTCCTGGACTTTATTGCTTATACACTACTTTCTTGTAAAGGAAGCATTTTTCTGTTTGTTCCAATTTCTTCCTTATGTACATCTACATAAATTTTATTTTTGGAGTCAAATCGACTTGTTCATATTTGATTTTTTTTTTCTGCTTGGCCTGATTCTTGCCCCAAAGAACTTGCAGATAGACCAGCTGAATCTTCCGAGATCTACAATTTGTTAATTGCTCTCCAGGATCAAAAATCACAACATTGGCTGGAAAGTGGAATCAAATTGACATTGTGAACTGAAGACTTTGATTGTACCTGTCATACTGGATCAGGACAGGGCCAATGGCTGGTTTTGTAGAGTACATCAATCCAGTGGGGTCAGGATAGGTGTTACACATATACCACAGTATCACATATTCACAGGGAACCTAAAAAAAAACTCATGATATAAAAAAATTCTTTATGTACAGAAAGTTCAAATGCCTGTCTCTCTCTCTCTCTCTCTCTCTCTCTCTCTCTCTCTCTCTCTCTTTTTTATTTTTTTTATTTTTATTTTTATTTTTTACAGTTTTCCCTTTTTCTTATAAAATCTAATAATCATGAAAAGTGTGTGTGTGTGGGGGGGGGTGAACCCAGAAAACCAAACTAAATTATAACCAAACATTCAAGTAAAAATAACATGTTAGTAGGACCCGACCACTCCACAAAAATAAGAATGGCCACTTTATTCTGCCTTTAGACAGAATCAAGAAGTTCACTAAGAGGGAAGGATAAAAAATAAATGACAAAGTGGCAGGGATAATCAAAGACTGACCCAGTCAATATGAAAAGGGGACAAAAAAAAAACCAAACTGGGAAAGTTGAGAATCTCAACATGGATCATAACAAAAAGAGAATGCCAGGAACAAGCCGGAAAAAAGCTCTTTCTCGCAAAATGATTTTCTAATCTGTGGCGCACTCATTGAACTTACTACTCGGTCGTAATTGATCTAGCAAGACCAACTTGCTAACAATTACACCATGGACTGCCCGTATCAGATATTGGACAGTGAAGGAAAGAGGATTTGACGTAGGTGTGTAGAAAATTCAATTATTGTATAGGGATTCAAAGAGATGTACTTGTGAATTGATACATTATTCAATTTAAAATCTCATGTTAACGTTAAAAATTGCTGTTTGTCAATTTATTTCAGAATGGAATGATCCACTCTGTTGCGTCTCTAATTTTTATTGAGATATAATGTAATATCTTTAAAAAAATGTTCTAGTTTTATTGTTTTCAAATAAGGCGACAATCTAGTGTTCCCCTAGGAGGAGGCTTTCTCATCCTCTTCCATTGAATTCTCTGCCTCCAGGCGGAGAGAAACTCAGATGAGGCTATGCCGAAGGAAAGAATCTCGTTTTTAGACAAACCCAACCCCATATATACGGGGTCTACGGGCAGTTATTGCCCGAGCCTATAGGCTCAGAATGTCCCACATTTTGTCTTGCGGGAAGATTGGTAAATAGACAGTAGAGGAAGGTAAGAAGTTCAACAGAATTCAACCAACATGATATAGCAACATAAATAAATATATTTTTTTAAAAAAATGTTACTGTCATTTTTCCAATTTGTGAAAACTAATTTAATAAATATTTCATAAGTTTAAATTTTTTTAATATGTCCATTGCCAACAATAAAACATTTGTGGAAAAATGCTTTAAAATTAAAATTTATTAATTTAAAAATTGAAGTTTAAAATAATTAGATGTTAAACAAAAATTTATAAACTTTATTTAAAAGAAACTCATTACAAAATTGCTTTTAAAAGCTTTAGTTGGAAGAATTAAATTTATAGTTGGAATATTTTTTTAATTTGTTTTAAAAAAAACTTTAAAATAATTTCTATTTTTAAGTTAAAACAAATTTAAAAAAATATTTCATATATTTTTTTTATTTTTTGGATGTGACGGTAATATTTATAATTTATTTTATCCATGTTAGAAATTATTTATAATTTATACATTATTACCTGAACGCCGACACTATCAGCAATATTGTAGAAACATCATGCATCTACTTTTTTTGAATAATTTTGCTCCGTAAATGCCAAGAAATTTGAAACGCAAGGAACCAAATCTAGTCTAACACCGCTTAGTTTGTATTGTCAAGTAATTACACTTTACTTTTGTATCGTGTTTTTCCATTTCGTAATTTTTTCTTTGGATCATTCGTTTCATCTGCGAACTAAAAATACAAAAATTGATTTGGTGGACAGAAATCCCAACAAAATCATCTGAACACAAAAAAAAAAAAAGGAAAAAAACACACCCCTTTTTTTCGTTTCTCATTACAATTTTTTTTCTGGTCTGAAGAAAAGGTAAGTGGAAGAATACAAATAATTTTGACAAAAGAAATCTTTATTTACTAACTTGCCAAACCATTTTTTCTCTTAGTGTTACTCTGCTAGCATAAATAAATAGATAAGTTAAGTTAGATTCCGTTATGATTTCATATTTTTCATCATGGCAGATATTTTGAAATATTTATAAACTGCATTAAAAAAAAAAAAAAAATGGAAATTAGTTGGATTTCGTTATTTCGCCTCGAACTTTTTATTTTTAAATTCAACCAAAGTACGATAAAGTGAGTTTGGACATATCGATAAAGAAGCACTTTTTATGGGTAATTTGCAGTTTCCGAATCGTTTTTTATTTAATTCTTTTTAGATTTTCAAATACATTTTTTTTTTATTTTGTTCGAAATGTACATATATTCCCATTCGTGTGGGTGCTTTCTGGTTCTTTGAGAAAAATCTTTATGAAGCCAGCTATTCTCTTTCAATTCGCCCAGAGAGCAATTGTTGATGAAGCACTTGGTCGCGGTTATTCTAACCGCGACCAAACCAAACCAAATGCTTCATCAACAATTTATTATTGTAAAAAGAAAATATACCCGGGTTGTATCTTCTTTTTACAATAATAAGTGTTTCATCAACATCCACTATTTTATCATCTGAACCTCCAATTTTCACAGGTTCTTTGTTCTACAATTAATTTGTTTTCTTTCAAAAAGTTCTTGTTCTTCAAAAGTTCTAGCAAATTTTTTTTCATTTTTTGCGCATGCGAATTATAGTCCCGATTCTAAATTTTTTACCAGAAACTAGATTCAGGGAGGTAGATTGCAATATTGGTAATTTGCATAGGAATCTTTTAGATTTCGTGGGTAGCAGGGATGCAAGAAACCGGAACTCTTTAAAAGTACATTTAATTGAAAAGTCATAATAAAAAGGGGTAACCTGCGCCAGTTTGTAATAAAAATTTCCCTAACCGTTATTAATTTCGAATTAAGCATGTACATGTAGGGACCTCCACTAATTCAGTATAAAATTTCGATACCTAAGGTTTAAAATGAAAACGCATTCTTGAAGATTTCTTTTTTTAGCTTTAATTTAGGTACCTCCATGAGAGCTAGTAAAATAACAAATTTTCAGCACTTTTTTTTAAAATTTTTATTTATGACAGACATTAATTTGGAAAATATTGCAAAAATAAAAATAATCATCAGATGTTAATGAAACTTTCAGAAACTATTCACAAATGATGGAAATTATTATAAATATGTTTTGCTTTTTTAAAGTCATGGAAAAAAAAAAAAAATTTTATATTTATTACCCCCCCCCCCAACTAATTTTATGAAAACTAGAAATTCAGTCACATTCAGTTTAGTGATTATATTAGTTAAAAGCACAAGGCTTTGAGGAAAGCAAATCATGTATTTTTTTTTTAAATTGGACCCCACCCCCCTACCTGAAAATCAGCTCTGAATTGTAACATACAAAACTCAATAAAACAAATATATTATTTAATTTCAAATGCTTTTATTTGCTTTTATGAATATGGACAATATTTTCTGAAAGCAAAAAATTTTTTCGATGAAAAATGAATTTTTAATACAATTATTTGTTATTTCATTAATTATAATAGATTTTTACATTTAAGTTGTTAAAATATTATAAATTAGTTAAAAGCTGCATTCATTTTTGTAAATGTCCTTATGAGATAGATCTTTTTTTACCACATTGTAAATTGTATCATTTTGATCCACAGTAATTAAGAAATGTAATTTTGTGTTTATAATCAGGCTGTAATTATAAGGTATGGAAGACCAACAAGAATACAATTAAGTTGAGTTATTTGAGTTCAGCATTGTTCTCCGTTGTTAAGGCCTTTACTTTTGCAAAACACATGTGGAGAAGTTTATTTGATTTTTCAGTTTCAACTGAGAAGTGTACCTACAAGTATCAGTATCATCTTATGAAATTTATATGATCTTATTTTTATATTAATCTCAGTCATGACATTTTTCCATAAATGAAATATCAAAATTAATAATAAAATGAATGGAAATACAAATAACACAGTAAAATGTAATAAAATTATAGTATTTTATGTACACTTCTGATAAAATTTCATAAGAAAGGTACTTATAAATTAATCTTATAAAATTTAATCTCACTCAACTGTCTTATTTTAATTTTTTTATCGTATATTTTTCATAAAGCATTGTAAACGGTGAGCACTAAGTACAAAAAAAAAAATTAGAGCACTGAAAGTTTTCCTTAAAAATAACGAGGTAAATAATTTGTTCACTTAAATCTAAATAATTTCAGTTCTCTCCTTCTGTAAAACAAATTATCCTCACGTAATCCGTCAATACGTCATTCATCACCTGTCAAGTGACGTGAAATATTATGACCTGCTTTGTTCAATTTTCAAACTACACCTTTTCGTCACAGAAACTAAATGATGATGGTTTCAAAATATTTTAAATAAACATTATAATTTCTGATTTTCTTAAAATAAGTTTTGAAAAAAGAATTTCAAACTGAGATTTTCCTTTTTTTTTTTAATTGAAAAAAATGGTTGACGTGATTGATTATCTGTCAAATTTGCTGACTCAAAAAAAAACAAGATTTTTAACGAAAATTTCAGACATGCTAGGAACGATTAAAAAATGTAAAAAAATACCCCCAAAATACTTTGATCTTTCCTCTTAATAATAACATAAACATTTGATGATAAAATTTTGTTTTCATCAAGTTTGGCGTCTTTTTCATCATGCCATGCTCTTTTTTTTTTAGCAATCTCATGGAGGTACCTACTTTAATTGAAAGTCAAAGAAGCCATTAAATTGACTATCTCCAGTAAGTAAAATACTCCGGTGTATTTCAGTCAGAAATTATATAGATTGGAATGTCAAATATTTACTTCGAAAAATCTGTTTACTGGCAGCCATTTCTTATATTTTAACAAGTTTTAAAATGAAATTTAATTATCGATTTTAAAAATTTTCAAAAAATAAAATGTATATTTGTGACACATTATTTGTGTCAAATTAGCAAATTTAAAGTTAAATTAATATGATTTGAATCATATCACTTAAATAGTATACAAGCATTTCCTAACGATGGGTACTGTTTTTCTCATGTCGTTATTGACGTTATCAATACGCTCAGAAATGTTGACAGCTAGTATGGATGACCAGAATTGATATAAATTTATGAAATCTAAGTGAACGCTTTTTATTTTTTAACTACTTAGTAATTTTTACAAATTAATATATTTTCAGCAATTATCTAATATTTTGGTTTGAAGATGCTTTATGAAAAAATAATAAAATTTAAAATACTATAAAATTTTTTTAGATTAATTTTAAAATTTCATAACTGAGACAAAATACCATGATAGTGGCAACTCAATAATTTATGACCCACACTAAAATAAATGCATAAAATATATTTTGTGAAATAAAAATTAAAAAAAATAAAACT
The DNA here is from genome assembly GCA_964036315.1 of Acanthosepion esculentum. Lineage (NCBI taxonomy): Eukaryota > Metazoa > Mollusca > Cephalopoda > Sepiida > Sepiidae > Acanthosepion > Acanthosepion esculentum. The sequence goes on along the minus strand of OZ038479.1, from coordinate 58,449,454 downwards.
TACTTTTAATTTTAAGGTTCTAAAACTGAAGGGATGATGTTGAAAACCTGTTGAAATGTAAGCAATGAATAACAAGTTTAAAGCAAGACAGACTGGGACTGAGTCTGCTGACACTGACAAATGGCCTATCTTATTGGCTAAGAAAAATCCCAGCATGCCTTTCTGTGCTTCTGCCTATAAATTGAGGAGGGGAAAGTGTTTTGCAGTCATTCCCATTGAGTTCAGAAGCAACATAAGTAATCGTTAGTGGCTCTGATTGAGGACTCAGAGAGCTGAATTTAAATTCCACTCAAGTTCATTTCATTTACGTGCTAATCCATCTTTTCTCCATCAGTTATGAGTAAAATATCAGGACAGGATGGGTCCTATAGCTTTGGGTAGCAACCAGTCTAGGAGAAGGAAAATTCTGAATTCATACAGGATTGTGCTATCCTAAAAGTGTATATACATGTGGTGGGGGACCATTTGTGAATGCAAATACTCACTGAAACTCCTACTGGCATGTCCTCATGAAGCATCTTCCCTTGCAAAATTTCAAATGGAAACTTCTGTAAATAATTTTAGTCATTTATTAATTACTGGGAATTTTAATTTCTTAGATGATTTGTATCAGATTTTGAAAGCAATTTTTTTTGTTTATCTTTTTTTTTCCTAAAAATATGTCTTGGTACATATGATACCTATTTACATGTAAACAACTTTTCACACTCTTTCAAAAATATCTAATTCTATAGAATCAGAATAATTCTATTTACATCAGAATGTTCTTATTAATGGCACACAGATTTTTACTAAAAATCTTTACTTTTAGACAATTTTTCTATTGATCCTTCCTGGTTACTGCATCATTGTGTCCCTGTGATTGTCTAAACTAGCCTTAATAAATATATATATATATATATATATATATATATATATTTTAAACATGTAGTATTGAATGTTAAAGACAACATAGTCTTGCATATTTTCTTTTGAATTTTCTCATATTCTCTAATGAGACTTTTTATTTGAAAATGATTTCGAAATATGTATTGTCCATACGATGACCTAGCGCTTTCGAACATCATTGTTCATCTTCAGGGTCAATATTTTTAGTCAAAATTTTTTTAAACAAACATTTGCCAATTATCTTGTAGCGTAATCCAACCACCCGGCTCTCCAGAAGATTAACTCTGCATCTAAATAATTCTAGCTCCATTAAACAACATATTAAGTCACATACCGTTTCCCTTATGCAATCTGATATACGTAAAATACTTATAGAAAATACTAAAATTATAGATAAACATACAGACATTAGATGCCTTAAAATCTTAGAGGCATTACATATTAAAAGCAAAAGACCTCTTATTAATCATATAGATTACAATATTTCTGGTAACATATTACAATGTTTATAATATCTTTAAATTTTATAACGTATTCTTCGATCTTTTGGCTTGTGTAGTGGAAATCTTTTTCACGCTGTCACATGATAAAAATCTTCGCCTTGCACGTGATAACATCATCACGTCTTTTGAATTTAAAAGGATTTTAACGTTTATTTAGTTTGTAAAAAAAGTAGCAACATGATTACGCTACAAGATAATTGGCAAATGTTTGTTTAAAAAAATTTTGACTAAAAATATTGACCCTGAAGATGAACAATGATGTTCGAAAGCGCTAGGTCATCGTATGGACAATACATATTTTGAAATCATTTTCAAATAAAAAGTCTCATTAGAGAATATGAGAAAATTCAAAAGAAAATATGCAAGACTATGTTGTCTTTAACATTCAATGCTACATGTTTAAAAGAAAAGTTGCTGCCAAATTACACACACACACACACACACACACATATATATATATATATATACATACCTTTTAAATATAAACTAATTTTGTATATTATTGACCATCTCAATGTTTTATTACTTTTTCTTCACAGATGTTTTGGTTGAAGAGAAAATCATGATAGACATAAAAACCGTTTTTATGGGGAATTTAAATGAAAGAAAATGAATCTTGACTTCTCATCAAGAATGGAGAAAATTTATTCTACAATCTTTATGTAAAAGTTGCATATTTATATTTTCAAAAGCTTCACAGTGAATATTATTTGGCAAGAAACCATGTACTATGAAACATTCTACAAAAGCACAGTGTTACATATGAGTAAAAATTAGAGAATCCATATTATTTTGAAGTTTGCAAATCTTTCAGATGATTTAGAATTAGTGTGTGTTATGGAAACACACACTGGAGAGAAACCATATTCTTGTGAAGTTTGTGGATCTTCATTTTCACTGAAGTCACTTTTGGTGTACCATATGCAGAAACACACTGGACAGAAACCATATTCCTGTAAACTTTGTGGTTCTGCATTTTCACGAATGTCAAGTTTGCAGTTCCATATGCGAATTCACACTGGAGTGAAACCACATTCTTGTGAAGTTTGCGGATCTGCATTTTTACAGAAGTCATTTTTGGTCTACCACATGCGAAAACACACTGGAGAGAAACCATATTCTTGTGAAGTTTGTAGTTCTGCATTTTCACGGAAGTCAGATTTGGTGCACCATGTGCGAACACACACTGGGGAAAAGCCATATTCTTGTGAATTTTGTGAATCAGCATTTACACTAATGTCTCATTTAAAGTGCCATATGCGAACACACACTGGTGAGAAACCATATTCTTGTAAAGTTTGTGATTCTGCATTTTCACGAATGTCAACGTTGCAGTCCCATATGCGAACTCACACTGGAGAGAAACCACATTCTTGTCAAGTTTGTGGATCTGCATTTTCACAGAAATCTCATTTGGAGTGCCATATACAAACCCACACTGGAGAGAAACCATATTCCTGTGATGTTTGTGGATCTGCTTTTTCACAGAAGTCATATTTAGTGCAACATATGCGAATACACACTGGGGAGAAACCATATTCTTGCAAAGTTTGTGATTCTGCATTTTCACGCAAATCAAATTTGCAGCGCCATATGCGGACACACACTGGTGAGAAACCACATTCTTGTGAAGTTTGTGGATCTACATTTTCACGTAAGTCACATTTAGAATGTCATATGCGAACACACACTGGAGAAAAACCACATTCTTGTGAAGTTTGTGGATCTACGTTTACACGCAAGTCACACTTGGAATGCCATATGCGAAAACATACTGGAGAAAAACCACATTCTTGTGAAGTTTGTGGGTCTACATTTACACGTAAATCACAATTGAAATGCCATATGCAAAAACACACAGGGTAGAACACATGTCCATGCAAATTTTGCAACTCTCCAACTCTCTGATTGTTGAGAAACACTGTTGTGAAATTTACCAATCTGAATTTTCAAAGATGCCAACATTAGTGGGTCACATTTAAACACACAGAGGATAGGAACCATTTTCTGATCAGACTTTTGGATCTGCATTTCCAGAGTTGTCATATATGATATGAAATACAAAAACATATTCTTGTGAAGTTTGTGGACTGCATTTCTAAACAAATCAAGTTTGGTGGGCTATATGCAAACACATGTTGGAGAGAAACTATTTTCTTGTGATACATAAAAGGATATCTCTGCTAAAGTCATGTTTGCTGTGCCATATGCAAACACACTAGGAAGAAGCCATATTCTTCTGAAGTATGTGGGTCATGTTTTGCAAATGTAATGATTTAAAAAGAATAATTGTAATTATAAGGCTTAGTCATGTAAATCAATATTTTTTGCAAATTTCACTTTTAAAATTAAAACAGCAACATTTTTTATGAAGTTTATGGACAAAAGTTTTTATTTAATCTAAGTAGAAAAGTAATGTGAGCACACTGTAAGAATCTGCATTTTCATTGAAATTTGCAATGAAAAAAATGACAACATAGCAAAAGAGAAAATAGAATGCATAATAACTTTATGCTGGTTAGTCAAATATTTATACATAGGCATGCAAACAAGACAGCTAAAATAATTTGGAACGTATTTTTTGTACATGAATAAAATAAAGTTATATATTCATGGATCAGGTTTATATGGACTTTGATTTATTTTATTTGTGCAAAATAGTAGGCAGATTAATTTTCCAAGTCTGAATAAAATGTGTTAAAACATTTGAGATATTAGTGCTAAGAGAATACATTAGTCATTCTGTGTCAAATCAACAAGTATCATTGACAGATTTTTTTCAAATTTGGTTCACTTATGGAACACCATGGTACCTATTTTACATCTAGTCCCAAGGGTTCCCGGAATATGACATTTTGATATCTGCCAAAAAGGTGAATGTTGGAAAATAGTCAGTCATGTGCCATGCGTGATACACGTTTAGGCAATCATGGATCTTTCGATACATGACTGACAAGGCAGATTTTTTTCCCACGGTAGGTTGCCATTTCTTTCTGCAGTAGACCAGTTGCCATCCAAGGCTATAGAACCAAGTCTGTCCTGCTATTTACGCATAGCTGGGGGGAGAAGAAGAGGATTCTTAGCTTTCTCAAGGGTATTAGCACATGTGAATGTAATGGAATTGACTGGAATTCGAACTCAGCTCTCCCATCCCTCAATCTGAGCCACTATCCATTACTCCACCGAAAATAGTCATAAAGTCTAACTATCAATGTCTCAACTGTTTTTTTTATCTACAAAGCTAAATTATATACAATTTTAAAGTACCTAGATAGATCTTAAAGGTGATCTATTTTTTTTGTTGTTTAACGGTCAAATAAGAAAATTTGAATATAACCTTTAATTTCTCGACAAAATGTATCTTTAATTATTTTTTTAAAAATTTGTCTGTCTTATGGAAATATATGTACAAAATTTTGTGGTGGACTGTGGCCTGAGTTACAAGGGTTTTAGTGAGTTGAGCCAAATTCATATGGCAGTTTATGCTATTTGCCACTGTCTGCTAACATTTTCATATCTCCTAATATGGTCAAGTTGTATATCTTTAGAAAGATCTTTGAATGCTGATTAATATTCACATAAGAACTATGGTCATAAAATCAACAGAATTTGTGTTATTTGTAGTTAAATGTTGATTAATTTGGTGAGAAGTAAACAGACTTATTTTTGGTTTTGTTTTCATTTGTATTATACAACAAATAGATTTTTATATGAAAAAGTGACATAATGAAAATAATTATTTAAAACGTGTCATGAATTAATGTTAACATAAAATAATATGAAAATATGCAACAAATGATGCTAATGGTTAACAACTTATACAGCTGTCATTAAACACAATGGCAAGAGCTGTAAAATTCTGAGATATATGTATCTTCATTTCTGTTCCTAAAAATGGAAATTCAGGTTTATTAGGTTTTCTAAGAAATAAATAATATTTTAAATAAATAATACCAAGATTTTAAAGACATTTTGTGGTGTACTTCATTATGTACATTTTTATTTATTTCATCAGCAAATTTTTTTCTCTATATAAAGCAAAAACATACTTTGGTATTATTTACTATTTATATTGATATTTAATGAAAACATTTTCTTACAAATTTGCTGCCTTTATACTCAGCTGACAAAAGGCTTTAAGAGGTATTAATGTTTGGAACTTTGCTGTTGTCATTCTGATATGTCCTCTCTTCTCTCTATGAAACGCTAACTTTTAGAAGGTGACTTCCCTTCAGTATATATATATAAAGAAGAAAGTATGCATTTCAATGTCTTTCTTTTTATCTGGTGCCTTTCATAATGTTCATTTTTACTTACCAATGTCAGAAATAGTAATAGATTTGTATACTCTGGAACAATTTTTTGTGATATGTAGGTCAAGAAGGCTTCTTCGTTCCCATTTTACAACAACAAGCTCTCATCATTTGAGTTAAGAGAGGAAGAATGAACCAAATATATTGTTGGCCTTAACGTTGCCTATTCAGTCATGTATCTTCATTTCAATTAGCCTTTACCACACTGAAGGTGACAATAGATGCTAATAGAATTCTCTCCCTTTGCTACTCTAGGTGCATTCTGTTGCCTTGAGATGGTTGCTATAAGTAAACATTATTTCCAGTATTTTAAGCTGGAAATTGCCTACTACTGCTTTGTAACAAGGCTAAACTTCCATTTTACAATGCCATTTTGAATTCTTCTAGACTCTACATGAGGTGTAACTTTGATTAAACCCACATTAAATTTTTTGCTATTTTCATAGCCTTTTCTACCATACTTATATTATTCCTTCAGCAATCTTTAACCTTTATGCCTGCAAAAATACAATGTGTCAAAAGGAGAGTTTTTCCCTTGATATGGCTTTTATTTTAACTACCTTCCTTCACTCCTCAGCAATGTTTATTGTTTTAAAAAGTGATGATTAGAATTTTAATAAAACCTAAATATATGAAAGTGAATTTCTACATTTTCCTTCTTGAGAATTTTAAACAAAAATAATAAACACTATTATATTGTTTATTGGAATGGTTGGCAAAATATCGGTTGATTGCCAATTTGAATTTTATAAAGTGGTAAATAATAAGGATTCCCTTATAGTTGGTTCTTTTAATAATTTGTTAAATGTTTATAAATTTATGAATGAAAAAATTTCATTTCTTTCATTTATAAATTGGTAAATGATGAATATTGCATTGCATCAGTTTTTAGAATGTTGTAAATATAAAATTATTATTGCAAATAATCTAATAAATAGTGTTTAATATTTATGTTCTAAATTCTCAAAAACAAAAAAAATGTATAAATTCAGTTTCATCATATGTTTAGGTTTTATGAAAATTCTAATCCTTGCATTTTGAAATGAACATTGTTGAGGAGTTAAGGTAGCTAAAATAATAATCTCTATGATTACATATTTTTTTTTGCTGTTGTAAGATATTTTAAAGAAATAATATTTTAAAATATAAACTGCACTAAGGGAAATTAGATGAGATTTTGTTGCTTCACTTTCAAGTTGAATTTAGGTACCTAAAAAAGAAAAAAACAACCTAAGGTTTAAAATGCATTTTAAAATGAAAAATCTTTCTTGAAGCTTTTATTTTATTTTTAATTTCAAGCTAATAGATTTAAATTTAATATTACTTGTAAGCAAATACTTTGCTGCATTTCATTGATTGGAATGCTATTTTTAAAATCACTAAAATCAGCCATGTTGGCAAGTCTGTCTGCACAACATAATTCTCTTTATTAAAATATATTTCAAAAATAAAATATACTTTTCTGAAACTTCATTTGAGGAAGATTAACTGATTTAAAATTTAATTAATCTGAATTAAAACAAGTATTACTTTCAGTTTCAAATATCAAAGATATGCATTTTTTAACATGGAGGGGGTGTCTTGTTGAAGTGTTAACACATTTGTTGTTGATTTTGAGATTTAGGTAAGGGAGAAATACTTGTAAAATTACATGACGGATACAATATATTTTTTAGATAATTTTTTATTGAATTTTAAGTACTTTGGCTCTATTTTTTTTTTTTGTGTGTGTGTGTGTGTGTGTGTAAATGTGCCAATTTTTGTAAATATGGATGTTCATACATGATATCAGAAAATAAAAGTGGTAAAAAGTAGATTTTAAATTTGTAATTTTTTAACATTTCCTCATCAAGCATCTTTGTGAGGTATGACTATAAAGCCAAAGGACCTAAAATTCAATAAAATATTAGAATGTTTAAAATTTTAAAGTTTACTAGGTATTTAAAAATTATATCAAAAACACATTTACATTTTATGCGTCATATCCTCCTTACTTAAATTTCTCAAGCATCGTGCTGTCGATAAATGTTTCAGCACCTCATAAAAACACCCATCTCTGTGTTAAAAAATGCTTTTCTACGATATTTTAAAGTAAAGTTATATTTGTTTTAAATACAATTAATTAAACTTTAAATCAGCTAATTTTGTCAAATAACATTTCAGAAATGTACATTTTATTTTTTTTTAAATTTTTAAGAAAGAGAATTATGTTGTGTTGACAGATGTGTCAATATGGACAAATTTATTGATTTTACTGATTAGAAAAAAAAGAAAGAAGAGATTCCAATGAAATAAAATTTGGTTTGAAATACCCCAAAGTACTTTGCGTATTGGGTACATTAAATTTAATCTATTAGCTTGAAATGAAAATTTAAAATAAAAACTTCAAAAACAATTTTTCATTTGTAAAACTTAATTTTAAATTTGAGGGTTTTTGGAGATACCTACTTTTGAGGAGTTGCAGTTAACCAATTTTAATAAAATGAACTGTATTTCCACAAGAAAAGTAAAAAAAGGTTTCCACAAGAAAAGTAAAAATCTTTGATATTTATTTTTACAGTACAATTTAAAAATTCTATCAGATCTTTGTCATTGCTGAAAAATTTTATATAAAATAAAAAATAAAGATATGTTTGAAGAATCTTACGGCGGAACGTTTAATACCATTTTGTGAGTGTGTAAAAAAGAACTGTATTTATTGTTATCATTTTACAACTATTTACGCTATCCAATGGCCCGGTCAATATTGGTTGAGTGATCCAAAAGTGACTTGACCCAAAGAATTGTGAGCTCAATACCTGGCCACAGCAGAGGTAAAAAAAAACTTGGAGAGTTGAGTTACCAAGGGAATTAACCGAAACTAAGATATCCAAACGCATGGGATGTGGAATTAGAACAATCTACACCTATGGACTAAATAAAGGGTTCAGTTCAAAATTCAAAATAATATCACCTGAAGAAGGCCAGAACCTACAATGATCGAAATGTTGTGAATATGGCAATAAAGATGACAACAACAGTTCAAATATTGTAAATAGTTACAATACCAATAATAGAACTTGTGTGTCCATATTTCGGAGGAAATATGGACACACATTTTACAACTGTTTGATTTTTCTATTTGGAAGATCAAACATATAATTCAAAGATAGAATTTTGAATTATCTCCCTTGAATAATGCATTTCATCATTTTTTTTTTTTTAAATATGAAAATAGGGTTGCAAATGATTTATGCCATTACTAGCTAAAGATTTAAAAATAGTAAATCTAAATTAACCATCAATTCAATAACTAAATGAATTTTCTTTTTATTGAATTTTAATTCTATTAGTTTTAATTGCCTTAATTATATCATAATTACTATAGTGTTGTATGTGTGTATTTTTTTCAGACATTTGAACAGTAGTGTGCAGAAGTTGGCGCAGAGGGTGTGACAGCCCTGTGCCTCCATATCAGGAGTTCATCGAAATAAAAAGTGAAATAAAAATTTAGTTTATATTTCATTTGAATAAAGTGTTTATTTCATGTGTCATCTGTTTAAAATGTCTTCCATTCTCACATTTCTCAGTACTTGGGGACATTCAATCAAGGAGTTGGCCCCCAGTTTCACCAAACCTCAACATGTCACTGCTTTTGAACATTTTCGAGAAAAATACCATTTTGCTATGATATTAGAGTGCTGCAGAAGTAGGTATACAGTAAGTAATACGAGAATTGCATTTCTCGTATTCCTTTCGTTACCGTAATTTCTCAAAAATAAAACGCATCCAAACAAATGATCCAAAAATTAAGAAATATATCTATCCTTAATACGCGTCTATAAATTTTGCCCCCCCAAAAAAAACTAATAATAATAATAATAATTACAAAGACATTTTGTCGACCTTGACATTAAGAATAAAGTCGAAACTAAGCGGCTAAAAAAATAATGTTGAAAATTACCATGCGATTTTTCCAATAAATATAAACATTATTTTACCGCCAAAATGTTGTCAAAACGTGTGAGTTATAGTGCAAATTTTAAACAAAAAATTATAGAATTAGCAGAAAGAATAGCTAGAGAATATGAATTGAATGAGGCTAACTGTTACATATGTTAGCCGCTAACATATGTTTATGGAGAAAATAAAAATGAACTAAAAAAAAGTGTAGATCAACTGCTAAAAAAAGCTATAGGTAGAGGAGGAAAAGCTCAATATCCAGACATGGAACAAAGTTTACGAAAGAAAGACGATCAAGTGGATGTTCCATAAGTAAGTTCTTCGAACTTGGCCTTTTTATAGATTTTTAAAAGATTTTTTTCACCAAATAAAAAATGCGGTGGGTTACTGGTCTTTTAAAGAAATTTATTGACAAAAAATGTTACAATTATGTTGTTGGATTTAAAATGAAAATTGGGATAAATCTTTCTTATTTTAGAACAAGAAGTACGTATTTATTTATTTCAATAACGAAAAAAATATTTTGTAAACACGTTGACCTAAGGCCATCATTTTACTGGATCTAACTACCTCCACACCTGCTCTTACTTCATATGAAAGACAGTGTTTCTGATCTTTCCTTTTTTCCCTCCCTCGTGAATTGGAACAGTAACCTAGGCCTGATCTGCCCACTGCTACTTTTCCTATTAGTGTTTTCTGTCTCAACCTTTGTTCTGCTGTACTGAGCTCATGTGAAGCCTTCCATTTTCTCCCAGTTTGTACCTCAATACTTGCTTCTTCAACTTTAGGATCTTTCGAATCCCTATATAGGATTGCCTCCCTCGTCTTTGCCACTGTTCAACTAATCCTCTAAAGGGAATTTGCAATGCATTAGAAACTCCATACAGGGCTGCACTGCTTAAACTCCTGGGTAAGTCGAGCCATCTTCTCAAATATCCACTCACTTTTTCTCCATCTTCTCAAATGTTGTCAATGCCACTTCATACAGGGTGTCCATAAAGTTTGTGTGCACTTTAAAGAATTTATAACTTTATTTGTATTTGCGATAGAAATAATCTGTAAAAAATGTTATAAAGTTTAATGTACCTAGTTTTAAGTATAGCTAAAATAACTAATGTGATTTCAGGCTTTACTGTAAATCAGTTGGCAAATGTTTTCCGTGAACTGCAAAATCGTATTACCCTTTGTATTGCTAATGATGGAGGACATGTGGAAACTTAAATAAAATTTCAATAAAACCTTAAAAAAATATAGATTTACTTCTTTCTAATCCTTTTTACAAATTATTTCTATCGCAAATACAAATAAAGTTATAAACTTTTTAAAGTGCACACAAACTTTATGGACACCGTGTATAACATCAGTGGCCACAGAATCTTTGGCAGAATGGTATATTGGTATATCCATAACTTAAAACAACCTGTCAGCCCTGACTTGTCCACTTTGCACAACATTGCTTCGAGGTCTGAAAAACATTTCTGGGTAGCATCAGCATCTTTTAAATTAGCACTGAATATTTCTCCTAGACATTTAACTGGTTTTTCTTTTAATGATGGGATAATAGTTCCTGAAATTTTGAAATGGAACTTTTCTATCACAATCCCTCTTTTCAGTTCTAAAGACCTTGATTTTGTCAGTTTAAACTTCATTTGTGCCCAGGTCATTATCTTTTCTAAACCTTGCACTACCCCCCAACATTCAGGGACTGTGGATGTGGTAACTGTCAGGTCATCCATATATGCACAGATTGGAGGTTGTCGTACTTCGTTTCTCATTGTGTCCTGTGTAAGATGATAAACTACATCCAGCAGCAAGGCCTCTGATCAGGAAGTTTTGAGGAGCATGGAAACACCTCATTATTTCTGGTGTTCCCAGGTCCACCCTGACCCGGGGTGGTAACATCTGTTAGGGTCTCATCTATGGGCAAATAGTTAACCCTGAAACTGGGTTCAAAACACTATGAAAGTGTAAAAATGGGTTTTAGTACCAGCAATATAGTTTTGTTAAAAATTTATTACCAGCAATATATTTTAAAAAAATATTACCAGCTATACATTTTTTGAAAAATAAATATCACCAGCGAAGGAAAATTATTACCTGAAATCGATTTTTTTAAGGAAAAAATATTACCAGAAATAGATTTTTTGAAAAAATATTACCAACAATGAAAATTTTGTCAGTATTAAATAACCCATTGAGGTTGATATACTGTAAATCAAATCAAAACAAAACCATTTCTCATCCCTGGACCTCAAAACCCAACTTCTGCTGATTTTACTAACATGTTCATGGTCAAGGTAAATAGTACAGGTAAATATTATCACTGAGATAGTTTATCCAGTAATAATTCCCCTTTCTAGCCGATGCCAATTGAAGATATCAAATCATTGGTTGTTTTTATATTAAAATCATTATAGTAATCTTGTATGAGATTCCTTACACAACTAGGGACATGGTATCTTCTGAGAGCTTCCTTGACTAATTTGTCTGGAATGGATCCAGCAAGGTTCAGCCACAGTACGACTAGCTCACCTTTCCCTTCTTTTGCTTCTCTTAGGAGCTGCATTATCATGCCAATATGCTCCAGACAATCTGGGGTGCCAGCAATCCCTCCCTTCTGTACTGAAGTATCTATATAATTGTTGGTACCTAGATAATGCAGTAGTTGTTGGGACAAGATGCTGAAGAAGATTTTGTTCTCAGTGTTCAGCAAAGAAATCATTCTAAATTGTTCAATTCCTTTCGAGTTTTCTTTAGGAATCCATACTGCATTAGCAAACCTCCACTGTTTTGCAACTTTTCCTCTTCTCCAGATTGCTTTTAATATCTTCCAGAGCTGTAATTGAATATTCAGACAGCCCTTATAGACACTATAGGGAACACTGCTGATTCCTGGGGTGAAGCTGATCTAACTGCCAATATGACCTTCTTTAATTCTTTCAAGGTTTGTTTGGGGTGCACTATTGGATTGTTTTCTCCTAGATTATTTCCTCTTTCTTGGTCACTGTGTGTTTCTCATAGGAAAGAATTTATTTCTTCTGCTGTACAGTCAAGATTACCATTTCTCTTGTCTCTGAGTAATCTCTTTGTAAATCCAAAAGGGGTTGAAATAAAGGCAGCTCTTTTCCTAGCCCTCTCTTTCACATGCTTTCTGTAACATTCCGCTCTGTGAAGAGTTCTAAGTTTTTTCCTCAATATATTTCGGACATCCAAAAAAAGGCAGTTTTTCCATCTCATTTGCTTGTTTGTATTGTCTCTTTAGAGATTTTAGCTTGTGTCTCAACTGGTAAATTTTCACTTCCCAACATTTATTCCCGAGTTCTTTCTTGTTTTCCTTTTGAACATAACCTGATTACTGGCAACATAAGGCACTTCAGAATATTTATGCCAAATGTTGTGGTGTGCATTAAAATCACCAGAGATGTTTGCAGATGGATGGAGAGTGAGAGCCTTTTCTGTACTGTCAGAAATCATGTCTAATATACTGCAGTCCTGAGAAGAGGGGAAGTGATAAAGAAAAAAAGAGAGAGGTAACAGAGTGTAATAATGAAAGATGGAAACACATGAAAAAGTTGTCTGGGGCTTCAACAGACAATTCCCTTACCATTGGGAGATTATCCCAGATGTAAGCACCAAGGCCCTGCATGTGAATGCTGGAATCTTTTCGGCAAAGGGGGAAGATAGCCTGGAACCAAGAATTTGTTGGTAGCAATGGAAGAATTTGGTTTCATAAAGCGCAAAGATAACTGGCAGCCATTTCAAGAAAAAAGATTTTACACTGCAGAAGTTGGAACAGATACTGTGAATATTGGAGAAAAAAGGTTGAGAGGAGTTTTTTTTTTTTTTGTTTACTGGTGCTTCTTTTCATGGTGATTGTCATGAGGTTTGTGTTCAAGAGAAAAAGCCAACATAATTATCAATACCTGTCATCTATGGCAATATAAACTAGTCTGAGCGTGTCATTACTCTTCTTTTGTTCTCACTCCTTAGTAATTTTTCTCTTTCTAATTCCTCCACACTCAGTAACCCCCTTTACTGCCTTGCTTGGGGTGAACTTGATAAAAAAGAATTGCTTTTTTAAAGGTTTTACTTGAATTGATATTTAATTGTAATTGATTTTTATTTACTATTTTAATTTGTAGTTACATATTTGAATTTGTTTTTTATTTAATTTAATTTATAATTGATTCATTTAAAAATCTGGTTGATTCATATTTCAATTTATTTCAATTTAGTCTACTAGTGAGTGCCATATTGCCTTGGTTCTGTCTCAGGATGAAGATTAACAATATTATTATAAGTCTGTCCTTGAATTCTAAAACAATGTTTCTCTATACCAAGTGAGACATTTATCTTTGCACCAAATGACACTAATGAAGATGCACCGATGACTGAATGTTTTGCCCGCATTTGACTAAACTATATTATTGAAAAAATAATTAATATGTATTTATTTTCATGACTAATTGAAATTCCATTAGCAATTCCTGCAGACTTTACTAGAACATTTACCTGAGTGTCTTTTCATTGAATATGTATTGAAAATGGATATTTAGAAGTATAAGCTTTTAAAAATATTTTTGGATATGTAAATCTATCTTGTAGGCCTCTCCTCTGCTCCACCAGGTGTTTAAGAACTCCCTATCAAAAGGATTTTCACATGAGTAATTAAAATTGCAAAGAAGCAGGCATAAGTAATTCATGTTAATCCTGATGACAAGTAAATGGTACTTATGTTCAGAATTTAATCTAAAAATCAGTGTTAAAAAACTGTGGAATTTCCATGGATACAGACAGTAATACATAAAGCTAAAAGTATAGGAGACAAAACCTAAATGTTGACATAATTGCTATTTGTTGATTTACTTAAGATGGAATGGTCTGAATTGAGTTTGAAATAACAACTCCTTTCACTTACTCCCTTCAAATTTGGAGGACTGAGGAAAAAGGAAAGAAATTTGTAAGTCTATGTGAAATCTTTTTTGACCAATGAAAACCTTGCCTTTACAGAAATTTGCGAGTGAGCCAAGAAGGAAAGAAAGTAGCTAACCTACAGAAAATTCTTTTTGATATAAAATGAGGAGAAAAATTAAATTAGAAGAGTGCCTGAAGTCATGTGAAAGCTTTCATTCCACTTCTTTGTGACAGTGTTGAAGTACATGTCAGTGTAAAATAACCTGGCCTCTAAACAGCAAGCGGCACTTTAAGGAATTTTCTCTGAACAGTTCAAGAAAGCTAAGTATTTCAATCTCTCTACATCTACTTTTGAACATATGCAAACCATACATCCCCTTGATGAGCAACAGACTCTCTTATCTTTGTCTTAAACATTTTTAATATTATTTTGTGTCAGAGTATTTAAACTGTTGTATGAGCATCTCCTCTTCATGACAATACGTTAAAAAAAAAAAAACCTACAGACTTTAAGAATTCTGATTTATTTTCCTGAAACAAGATACCAACACTACTTGAAGTGTGTAAATTTGCGAATAAATTTCTTGTTTTACTAAAATTACCCGTGTGTTTCCTTGTCATTACTGTCCTTTATTAATCTTCTTGGCATTGGTAAATCAACTGTTTCTTTTTAATCCCTAATCCAATTGCCAATCCACTATGTCATATGGTTAATTTTTATTTAGGTATATTGTTCAATATTTCTAGTTAAATTGTTCACAAATATAAGAAAACAGTATGATCTTACTTATTTGATGCAACATACAGGACAATAGCAGAGTAATTATAAAAAATAATTTTTTAGTATTGTTTTTTTTTTTATATTCTAATTGTTGAATATTAATTTAATAAATATTTTGTAAGTTTAAATTTTTGCGAGTTCATCTCCAAGACTTGAATATATTTGAAAATTGTTTTAGAATTAATTTAAATTCTAGTTTAAAATTAGATATCTTAAATGGTTTAGCTGCCTCAAAAATAAAATAAAAGCGATCTTTAAGATTAAAACACATTTAAAAAAATGAAAAATTTTCTTGAAGATTTAATCCAAGCTAACAGATTAAATTTAATATTCCCTATGAGTAAAATACTTTGATTAGTGTATTTAAAACTGAATTTAAAGCAATTTCCATTTTCCCTCTTTATCATCAGGTAAATCAAGCATTATTCACAAGACAAGAACCTAATAAATATAAAAAATATTCTTTTTAGTATGAGTTTTATGTCCCAATTGTTTAATATTAATTTAATAAATATTTTGTAAAAATTTAAATTTTTTGCAAATTCATCTCTAAGAATAGACTATTTCTTGAAAATTGTTTAAAAGTTAATTAATTTGTTAATTTAAACTGGATTTTAAAATTAGATATTAAAAAGTCCCATAAAATTCCTATGCTTTGAAGCTTTTTAAAAAGATAGAAGAATGAAATATATATTGTACATAAAAGTAATTTGAGTTCAATAAAATTTGCATTTAATATAAGATGTATTTTATGAAAAATGATATGTTGTTGAGTGTGAGGTCCACGAATCACATATTTCAGGTGATGGGGCACTCTGTCCTTAGTGTCGGTAGTGCCAGGAGTTGTGAAGAAGAAATTTACTTTTGGATAATTTTCCATTTTGCTCAAATACCAAAAAAATCCTGGGATTTTTAACACAAGGAACCAAATTTTGTCTGACACCGTTTAATTTTCTTCGCGTTTTATTATCGATCGAAATATTTTCTCAAATGTAATTTTACAGTTGTATCGTGTTTTCTTAATTCTTTTCTTTGTGTCAATAATTTCAACTAAGATATTATATGAACGAACAATACAAAAATTGTGAAGGTTGAGATAAATCCCGACAAAATCATTTGAACACAAAGCAAACATCCAGTTTTGTTTTTTCTGGATGCATTTTCTGGCCTGAGGTAAGTGGAAGAATAACTCATTTTTATTAAAAAAGAAAACGTTATTCTTTTCATTCTCTGTTAGTGTTTGTTAGCTAATTTTTTTATTTTATTTTGCTATGGTTTCAATTATCATGTCAGATATTATGAACAATAATATTTTCTTTTTTTACTGTACTAAAAAAAAATGAAAATTAGTTGCATTTATTTCACTTTGAAGTTTTTATTATTTTAAAAATAAAATTATCGTACTCACTGTTAATTAAAAGTTTTAATTGAATCACAGCACGATAAAGTGACCGTGAACATGTCAATAAAATTTTTTAAAAATTAAATATGACTTTTATGCAATACAAAAAAAAACAAACAACAAACTTTCACTCTTAAAACTTTTAGTTAGATTATTTTTCTGTAATAAAACTTTTTTTTTCTCTGGTGGGAAAAAACCGTTTTATCACTCGATAAAAAAAAAGAAAAAAGCTCAATAAATAAAAATAATTTAAAATCCACAAAATATTGAATTTTAAATAATTTATTGGACAAAATAAGGTTGAAATATAGCAGCCGACTGAAAAACTTTTATTTTATATTTGGAGAAAGAACACATCGTTTTTAAAAATCATTGTGTTTTTTTTTTTTAGTTTTAGAAAGTCTCCGATGGCAAAAAACTTACATTTTTGTCATTTAAAAATCCAGAATGTCGATGTATATTTTGTAAAAACAATAACAAAAAAAGAAAAATACAATCAATACTAAAAAAAGCATGTATAAAAAAAATTTAAAAACTCAAGTATTTTTAGTAAAGTTTAAGTAAAAAAGTGTTAACTGTTAGTGTTGTTAATAAAATTTACTCCTCAGTATTTGGATACATCTTTTGAATTTAATCAAAACAGCCAAAATAATGCGCACTTTCGAGACAAAAAGAAGATGATTTAAAAAAATAAAATAAAATACGATTTTAGTGAAATTTTCAGCATTTTTGCATATCATTTTTTTTTAAATTTTTTACTTGTGGCTAAAAATCCGTACTAATTAGTGAATTCTCTAGTCTAGATGTACCTAATTTTTAATATAATTTTCCTAAGGTAACGACCAAAGGTTCAAAAAATGATGCCCCCCACCACTCCAATAAAAATATTTGCAAAAAATCGGGAAATTATCCGATTTACGGAATTTTCAGTACTTATTCAATTAATGAATGAATTGTGAAACTGAATATAGGTTGTCTTATTAGAAAACGTCGAAATATTTTTTTAGGTGTGTGCACTGTTTTGTTGTGCTAAATTTGTTTGTTAGCAGATACTGAATTTCATTTTTCATTACAACTTCATTCGTAACTTTACACGTGATATTTACAAATTATAACATCCTGTGTTGTTTCCTGTGCCTGTGGAGCGTAAGAGCTTATTTACCCGGCCTAAGGCAATATGTGGCACAAGGCCGTTTTTACGTGAGGAGCGCCATACACATACGGGCCAAGGACAACAAAGTCACAACATTTATTTTTCTTCTTTCCCCGACGATCACTGTCACGCTGGTATTGAAACCGACCTTACTTCCCTTACTGAAATGAAGGTGTTGCCGCAGGTTTGGAATTCCCGGAACTGAACGCTTTCTCCTCAACACCTTTTTGTGTGTACTTTTTAATTTGGTGGGAGAGAGTGTTCGTAAAATGTCTTTTTACTGTTTTGCTTTTATAAGGAAAAGTCCATGAAGATGTAATTTCAGTAAAAGATTTTTTATACAATATCATCAAACGTGAACATAAGGAATATCCATCCTGAATCTGACCCAAAAAGTAATTCAGTTTTCTTTCAGATTGGACAGAAAAAAGATGTACACTTATTTATTTAAAAAAATTATTTTAATTTTTCAGTGCTATTTTCAAATTCATCCCATAGCTTTTCATAAAGTTTTTTTTTTTTTTTAATAAAACATGTTGGAAGAAGAATCAAAGAAAGGTAATGTTTAAAATACCAACTGTTAAATTATTTTTATGGACGTTCAAAAAGGAAATAATTTGGAATACTGCCTTTAACTACTTTTCCCTATTGGAACGGTGGAGTAATGGATAGCAGCTCGGATTGAGGAATTGGAGATCCAAGTTTGAATTCCAGTCAAATCCATTATATTCACTTATGTGCCAATACCCTTGGAAAAAGTATGAATCCTCATCTTCTGCTCCCAGCTATGAGTAAATAATAGTTCTATAGCCTTGGATGGCAACTGGTCTACCGCAGAAGAAATGCGAGAAAAATTCTGCCTTGTCAGTCTATGTATCGAAAGATACATGATCGTCTAAGCACATAACTGAATATGATATATGGTAATTTAATATCTCTTAAATTCAAAATAATTAAAAAAGACACATATACATTGGGTGTAGTTAGATATTTTATAACCTAAGAATTAAAAGAATGTACTAAACTCAAAAGTAGGTACCTCCAAAAAAGAGATACCTAAGATTTAAAATTTATTTTAAAAATGAAAAAAATCTTTCTTTTAGTTTTATTTCCAAGCTAATAGATAAAACTTTCCAATAAGCAAAACATTTTACTGTATTTCAAACCAAATTTAAATTGATTGCAATCATTTTTTAAAAAATTGGCCATGCTGACAAATCTGTCAACACAATTCTCTTTCTTAAAAAGTCTCACAAATAAAATATTCTTTTCTGAAACTTTATTTGAAGAAGATTGACTGATTTTAAAATTTTGATCTAAATTAAAACAAATATTAATGGCTTTTAGTTTCATTGCAGAAAAACTTTTTAACTAAAAAAAAATTACTTCTGTCTGAAAAATAAAATTATTCATTCTACTAAGTTTCATAAAATTGTATAGAATAAAAAATTCTGAAACTATTGATTGTATAAGGCTAAAGATAATTTATTTTCAAACATAAATACCAATTATTGAACTGCTGGTGGTCCATATTTCTTTAATTTTTATTTTTCGGGTACTTTTTTTTATTTTTGACATATTTGTGTAAATGTTATTTTCATTAAATGTTAAGTAAACGTTGACAAAATCCAGTTACTAAATGGCATTTAAATCAATGATGAGAAAACATGCCAATGTTTTAAAAAATGACTAAAAATTTTATTTATATATAAAAATTAATTTCTTTTAATTTGGATTAATTTTGGGCTATTATTATTTAAATAAAACTGAAGATTAAGTTTAAAGTGTGACATCGGTGAGTGGAAAGAAAGGAGTTAAATCAAAATCATAGCACAGAATGAGATGAGAAGGGTTAATGAATAGAACAATGACTGCGAGAAGAAAGAGAGATTTCTTTTTATTTCCAAAGTCTAATTTTTTTTAGGGCAGAGATGCTTCAAAGGAAGTGATTCTGTTACAAGGCACAAAAGCCATATGGTGACATTTAGCTGACAGCTGATTAATGCACTGGTTACGAAAACAATATAAGCAGAATAGATAAAATTTGATCTGTAACCAAATCAAGGGAGTAATTTCTTTGTGTAACCTAGGGTGCTTAGAGTGCAGTGACTCTGGTGGGATTGGTTGGGAGAGTGACTGACCAGAGGAAGCAGCTGGTAAATTTCTGATTTTTAATCAAAATCCGACTGAGAAATTTTGCCAGCGCAAAATTTAAAATGATAATTTTAATTAATGACCATAAGCTAAGCCATGCCATGTGATTAAGAGCCAGATTAGTTGAAGGTGCAGGTGAAATATTAAGGAAGATGGAGGACTTGCCCATGCCCATAGGGTAGTGTTAGTGCAAGGCACAAATAAGAGAAGGAAGGAGATAGGCAGATCGATATCTTGTGACTGCTACCCATTGGAAAAGGGGTCTCTCCAAATTTGGAGGCGTAATTAATTATCCAGAGCCAGACAACAAAGAAGCCCTTGTCAGAGAAACCACTGAGCCCCCGTATCCACATCAACCCCCCATGCCAGTTTTGGGTGGAAATCAATATAAGCAGAATACTGAGATGACCAAGCCAGAGGTTTCAGTAGTCTGAGACAAAATCCCACTTGACTTACTGCCAGAGAGAACCTCTGACTCAAGCCTTGTTCCAGACTTAACTGAGTTGAGTATAGTGTCATAATAAAACACAAAGTATGAAGGGTTAATGTTTTGTACCCAGAAGCAATTCATTGTAGAAAAACAGTACATAAATTTTAATAGAACTAGACCTGAAGAACTCTTATCTTTTCTTTAACTGCAAGGACATTTTTTTGTTAAGTTCCTTTGTGACATAGCTTTGCCGGGAGTGGACAAATATCACAATTGCTGATGACAAATTGATCTTTGCTGGCCCTGTGATCAAACAAAGCAATGTGGGAAGAGCAACAGTTTAGACCAGAGTGACCAACCCAATGACCAGCAGCAGCATTTGACCAAAGTCCAACCGACAGAAGAATGTTATAAAAGAAGCTATTTAAAATGTGCTCTTTGGGGTTTCATTTTTTTTTGTTGCTTTTTTAGGAAGTTGTTGGCAGTGCCTATATAATGCATAAAAACTTGGAGGACACTTAAAAGTCGAACTAAGAATAGAATTAATCAAAATGAAGTTAATCAAATACCATATTCAATTGTGAAAATTCTTTTAAAAAATCATTTATGCAAGTGTTTGATTTTTGTTTGTTTTTTTATTTTATGGAAGATCAAAAATAAAATTGAAAAAATAACATCCTGAATTATGTCCCTTTACTAGCACACAGTTCATTAATAAGTGCTGAAATTTACATTGAAATTGAATAATTTCCTGATGTTTGGTTAAGTTTTAAAAATGTAAAGCTCAGGTGTTCATGTTAGAGTGGGCATGATGTTTGCAGGTGTCAAATGTTTTATGACATTAGTTGCTAAAAGAAATGAAAAGTAAATATTAATTAGTTAAATTTGTTACAGTTTGCTTTTCTTTTAATTAAATTTCCTTATGAAACTAATTAGCCTCATTGCCTCAATCTGGCACTGGCAGATGGCATAATGTTATTGGTACAGAAATTGGAATTGTCATGCAGTGTTCAGATTCACTTGTCACTTTGCGCTAATGCTATCAGAAAAACATGGATCCATCTTTTGCCAGCTTGCAGCTAAATACCTATGCAGACTCTCTTGCTTGCTTTTGCCAGACAGTCTAAATAATAGAGTAGACTGCGTTCTTTAGTCTTGATAAAGCGACCAGTCTAAAGGGACAAAATCAACCTTAAGACTGATGTCTTCACCTATCTTGCACTAGACATACCTGATGTTGTGACAGTGCCAGTATATATGATGTCTCAATATGGTTGTGTTTGTGTAGAGACCTTTTTTTCTACTCCAAACATGACCCACACCTTTGGGAACCAAAAAAAAAAAAATTAGTATAATAGAAGAAATTTGTTTCTATGTGAATCTTAAGAACTTGAAGACGTTTCAAATGCTTTATTTATTGTTATTTTTTTTTTTATTGATGCTAGTATAAAAAGAAAAAGATGATAGTAAATACCGGTGCCACTGAGAGTTAAAGTGTGACAATCTGACTAGAGGTGATGAGAGACTACAAAAATGGCTATGTCAACACTTAATCATGTATCATGTACAGGAGTGCATTGATTTTGTCTCTTTATGGGCTACCATACAGCTGAATTGTGAGTATTTACATATCATTGATAAAAAATATTTGTATTTTCATTTAACTTTGCTCTGTCAAGTTAAATGTGCATCGTGGATTATGTTAAAATTTCATATATATTTATTAAAAGAAATGGATTTATGAAATTATTGGTGTGATATTTGTTTATTTTTATTTAATTTTTCTTTAGTTTTGATAGAAATTCCTTAAAAATATTCTCTAATGTGAAATTTGAATTTTATTTGAAAAATTATAGCCTAAAGTTAAACCAGATTTAAATAAAGATTTATTTTAGACATTTTTAAAACAACAAAAGAAAACCTCAATTTAACCTAGTGTAGTTTGCTAATTAGATTGAAGCTAACAAAAAAAACAAGAAAAAATTGAAAAAGACTAGTACATTTAAGAAATATTGAGCATTTTTCCCTTGACACCTTGAAGCTAGTTAAAATAACAGCAGTGTCAATGGGGGAAAACTGTCCTTTTGACAGTAATTTTTTTTTTTTTGAGTATGAAGATCCAAGTTTGCCCAACTTTTAATGGCTGTAAACTTATTGGGTGTTTCATTATTGCAGCATAAAATTAGCAAAAACATTTTCAACTCTATTGATATCCAGAGAAATAGAAAAGAATTGTCAGATGGTCAGAGTTTGAACTTTCCTGGTTTCTCTCTTATTGTGTCTCTGTGCTGGGTTAAACTAGACTTAGTCTATAATTACATGTATCTATAACAATATAAACTGATTTCATATATTATTCACTGTCTCAGTTAATATTTTTTTTTTTTTCTTCACAGATGTTTCAGCTGTACCGAAAAAAAACATATGTATAAAAACTGTTATTATTGGAAATTTAAATGAAAGAAAACAAGATGCTTTAGTTTCCATCAAGACCAGAGAAATATATGATAAAATGTTCATGTAATATTTATTTTATAAAAGTTGATTATTCCATGTTACCATCCAGCCTGACATGATTGGTATGTATTTTTGGTTCAGCTGAGTAGATGTATGGACCATTTCACTTCACACTATCAAAAACAATTGGTTCATTTACTCACTGTAATGATGCATCCTTGAAGAAAGAAATGTTTCAATTTTCAATGATTTTAAGTTTTGTAGGCATTTCATTATTGCAGCATAAAACTAGCAAAAATGTTTTCAACTCTATTGATATCCAAAGAAATAGAAAAAATTGTACATATGAAAACTATTACATTCTGTTGAATACATTTTTGTGCAGATATAACCATTTATATACTGGACAAGCATTGATGGTTAAACAATCTTGTTTCACAGACTGTTGTCTGCAGCAATGTGTTTGATCTTCTCTGACAGATGCTTATGTCCTTGTGCCAGATTAAACTAACCTTAATATATAGCTACATGTATTACAGTATAAAATGATTTTATATATTATACACTGAGAGGACAGTTCATTATTCAGCTGTATTGATATGCAAAGAAATAGAAAAAACATTGTAGATATGATCTTCTCTGACTGGTTATTGTGTCCTTGTATTAGACTACAGTCACCTCAATAGATAACTACATGTATCTAGTAGAATATAAACGGAATTCTTATTCACTTTCTTAATGTATCTTATTTTTCTTTGCAGATATTTCAGCTTTACAGAAAATCATGATATACATAAAAACTTATTATTGGGAATTTAAATGAAAGAAAAGAAGAATCGATATTTTCCATCAAGAATAGAGAAATACATGCTGTCATATTCATGTAAATGTTGTTTATCTTCAATTTCAAAAGCATCACAGTGAATATTAACTGACAAAAAACATACTTTGAAATGTGTGGTTTGTCTTTTCTCCAAAAAGCAGTGTTACATCTGAATAAAAATTAGAAGTCATACCCTTTTGGAAGTTTGAAAATATTTCTAATAAAATCATATTTGATGTTTCATATTGAAACACACTCACACTGGAGAGAAACAATATTCTTGTGATATTTATGCATATGTATCTTCAATAAAATTGCATTTGGTGACACATATCTATAGACAAAAGCAAGTAAAAACCATATTCTTATGAAGTTTGTGGATCATCACTGAAGTTCATGTGGTTATATCATGCTAACAAACACTGGAAAGAAATCATACTCTTGTGACATTTGTGCATCTACATTTTCATGGAAATCAGATTTGGTCAACCATATGCAGGCACACACTGGAGGGAAACCATATGCTTGTGAAGTTTGTGGGTTTGCATTTTCATTGAAGGCACATTTAGAGCACCATATTCGAACACACACTGGAGAGAAACCATATTCATGTGAATTTTGTGGATCTGCATTTTCACAGAAGTCAAATTTAGCATGCCATATGAGAAAACACACTGGAGAGAAACCATATACTTGTGAAATTTGTGGCTATGCATTTTCATTGAAGTCACATTTGGAGAATCATATCCGAGTACACACTGGTGAGAAACCATATACATGTGAACTTTGTGGATCTGCATTTGCACAGAAGTCAAATTTGGAGTGCCATAGGCGATCACACGCTGGAGTGAAACCATACACTTGTGAAAATTGTGAATCTGCATTTTCACGGAAGTCACATTTGGTATGCCATATGCGTACACACACTGGAGAGAAACCATATACCTGTGAAGTTTGTAGATCTGCCTTTGCTCAGAAGACATCTTTGGATCGCCATATACAAACACACACTGGAGAGAAAGCCTATTCCTGTGATGTTTGTGAATCTACATTTTCACTCAAGACACATTTGGAGCAGCATATGCGAACACATAGAGGAAAAAAACAATATTCATGTGAAGTTTGTGGATCTTCATTTTCACGGAAGTCCTATTTGGGGCGCCATATGCAAGTACACACTCATTAGAAAAGATATACATTCAAAGTTTGTGGGTTTTTTCTGTATCATCCTCAAATCCTTACTGGAGAGAACCCTTCTTGTGGCATTAGCAAATTTGCATTTTCTGAGATGTCAGCATTGGCAAACCACATGTAAACACATAGGATATGTATCCTGTATAAATTTTTTTTATCTGCACTTTTTGCTGCTCCATGTACAAACACACAACTTACTACACAAACACCATATTTTTGTGAAATGTGTGAGTCAGAATTTGAAAATGTAACTTATTTAAACAAAAAAAAAACTTTTGCAGATAATGGATAGAAAATTCTCTTGTAAAATACTTTAAGTTTGAAAAGAATTATACTACACACTGGACAGACGCTTAATCTTGTGAATTATGTGAATTTGAGTTTTAATGGAATTCGCAGCTGAAAATGCACCCACAAATATGCCAATCTGATGAAGCTTACTCTTGTTCGTCAGTATTTTTTTATGTATTCTACATTTAAAAATAAAAATGCTAACACAAACTATTTTTAACAAGTTTGTGAATTAACATTTCTAATGCACCTAAGTATAAAAGCTACCTGCAAAATCACAACTGAATTGTACAAATATTCATTTTCATTGAAATTTGCAATAGAAGCAAAATAGAGAAAATATAAAATAATTTTATGCAGGTTAATCATAAATTTCAATATCCAGAATACAGCAAATAGAAGCATATAACAAATGAGGTGTATTTTTTTTTGTACATGAATGAAATAAACTCATATGTTAAACAATTGGGTAAGTATGAAATTTGATTTATTTCAACTAAATATTAGAAACCTTTCCTTTATTTTGTGTAATGAAGTCTGTGCAATTGTTAATTTTTTCTAAGTTTAATACATTTTATATTTTTTAAGATATAGCATCACTGATTTTCATGTGCAATAGTTAATTTTAACCTTTATCACGCTAATTACTTTCTAGAATTGTTCCCCTTGCCACTTTATTTTTGTTTTAGGGCTCAAAAACATAAACACCTGTTTTAAAATTGTTATAACTTTCTTTGTATTGCATGTATAGATTTTATTTTTTGTATACTAATAAAGGAATGAATAAGTAATATTTTGATGTAATGCATTGTTTCCAGAAAACTTGCTTTGATATTTTTTGTCTTTTTAACAGAATGTTGAATTGAACCCTTTATTTCGCTTGCTGTGGTAGACTGTTCTAGTTCCATGTGTCATGTCTAATGGATATCAGTTATCTCCTGTTAATTCCCCTCTCCAAGTTCTCCACTGCCTTAACTCACAC
Source organism: Acanthosepion esculentum (assembly GCA_964036315.1). Lineage (NCBI taxonomy): Eukaryota > Metazoa > Mollusca > Cephalopoda > Sepiida > Sepiidae > Acanthosepion > Acanthosepion esculentum. Next base: position 58,423,227 of record OZ038479.1, on the reverse strand, counting down.
TCTTTGGGTCCTGTCACTGGATCTAACTAACACCTTTATTCACTGTGTCATGTATCCTCATATTTTTCAGGAAAATGTGTCTTGTAAGCTGGGAAAGACAGTCAGTTGGTTTTGATTCCTGATTAACAAAAAGCTTTCTTAAAGCTTATTAGTGTCATGAATTTTTGTAAACATTTTTTTTTATTGCCTTAACCGCTTGGTATTTTTTATCTTTCAACAATAAAACACCTTCAGCCAAAGTTGTTTAAGCTTTAGCTTGTGTCCAATTAGCATTATCTTACCCATGGCTCTCTTAACCCTTAAGCTACGCCTTGAAACAACTTCTGCTGGTTGGAGTATGTATTGGATTTGACTAACGACTTACTCTTTCATTGTTTCGAAAGCATCTTTACTTTCATACTTTCATACTTCCACTTTTTATATTCATCACCTTGTGATTCCCTTGGACATATCACTTGGTGTTTTTCATCTTTCAACAATAAAACCTCTTCAGCCAAAATTGTTTAAGCTTCAGCTTGTGTCCAGATTAGCATTATTTCACCCATGGCTCACTTCTCCTGATCTACAGCTTGAAACAGTTTTTGCTGGTAGGTTGTTTCAAAGTGAGTGCTGCATTTGACCAGGGACATGCTCAGTCACATTGCACTTATTTGTCTACATTTCAGATTGTGATCTGAGTTCTATCATTTCCATTCTTATCAGTATGGTTCTATTCCACTTGTATTTTTTAACTTTGTTTACCTCCTGTTTTTCATTTCTGACTGACAAAAGGCTTTCTCGTGTCTCTTTCTATGCTGCTGAATTCTTTCCCAGGCATCTTTACATTTTTCCCACTTTTTATGTCAGCATCAACTTGTGATTTCCTTGGATGTACCATTAATTATTTGGTGATTTTTGTCTTTCAACAATAAAACACCTTTAGCCAAAGTTGTTTAAGCTACATTTTGATGAAGGTGGAATTAATTTTGCTGGTTTATTTCCTTCACTGGAATGTGTCATCTAGTGAATTTATTTCATTGGGTACCCACTGGGGTGTAATATTCACCTTAATAGGCTGTCTTTGTTGATGTGGGCAAGATTTCAATTGTACTGTTTCTTCAGTGTATGGCAAGCTTGCTAAAACAGGTATAAATGTGCTAGCTGTAGAAACAATACTGTTGAAAAATCAATTAATGGTGGAATGTAAAATTCATACAACAGCTATGGTGCAGTTTCGTCTCAATCACTACTTTTCTATCTTTGAGGCACTGAGAAACATTTGTTTCTTAAGTAGTGCTGGTGATGCTAACATCTTAGTGGCAGATTTTCTGTAGTGTACAATGTTTGACTGAGACATGCCAGTTTTTGCAAAGCACCCACTCTGAAGATCTCTCTGGGCAATTATCTCGAACTCTAGTTCCCTAACATTGTATCTTCAATTGATTTCCGTGTATTCATACTCCGTTTATATAGACTTCCATCTGGGCAACAGACATGATTAATTAGTTTCTCAAACAAAGAAGCTTCAGTTAAATAACTGAGATGGCCGTCTATGAAGGGCTTTTCAGCTTTGGCCTGAATTTTTAAGGTTGCATAGTTTACATTAAAATCACATCTTGGTTATTGCTGAAAAGCTTGATATAAAGATGAGTTTTAAGAATTATTAAAAATTTTATGATTTTTATTTTACAAAATTCAAAAATAAAAATCAATTATATCCCATGACTAACACATTTCATTAATAAATAAGTGCTGAAATTTTCATTAAATTGACAGTTGCATGTGGGAACCATTTTTAAATATTTTTACCTATTGAACACTTGACATGAGTGACTTCATTTAAATTTTCCAACATTTTTATGATGAGGTGCTGTTACATTTTATGACAAATTTGTAGAAGAGAGCAAAATTTACATAGACATTTTTTTTATGTACATCCTATAGTATATTGTTGGATAAAAGTTAAACAATTTCTCCATTGAATATTTCTACATTTTGAAGATGTCCATGACATTAGGATTTTATACGTAAATGAATTTGGTGAGGTAATCACATTAAATTCCTTCCCTTGCAAAATTTAAAATGGAATTTTCTAAAAAAAAAAAAAAATTAACTTGGTTTGTAGCAGATTTTGAAAGCCATGGATTGTTTTTCCCTTATGGATAAACACTTCATACTATCACTTTAAAAATGTCCGGGGTTGTATAGAATGGATGTAAATTGATTTTTATATCAGATTTTTTTTTTTCTTATTAATGTTGCAAAGAATTTGATAAAAATGAAATTAATGCAAGATTTTTTCCTTGTGTTGATATCCAACTGAAATGTTTGGTTCATATCAACAAACTAATAATTACCAGATTGAAATAAACCATCTTTAGACAACAAGATAGAACAAACATAATTTATTACTTGATATTTTAAACTGATTCTCTATTTTGTCTTTTCTTTCAAGTAAAAAGCAAAACTTCATTTGATCTTTATACCTTAAATTTAGTGCTTTTTGCTTTACTTCAAGATTTATGCCTAATTGAATCTGCTTTTTATTAGTTTTCAAGACTTTATTTAAAATTGCCATACTGTTGGATAAGTGTATTTTATCAAAATGTTTATAAGTTGAAATAATAATCTCTAAAAGAATATTTTAGATATTTGAAAACTTTCCAAAATACCATTTTATTTGTATATTCTTCTCAACTCCAAAGAAAATTATTTAAGGTAAACTTTATTTTTCTATTGATCTTTCCTGGCTGCTGCATGATTGTGTTCCTGTACTCATCTCAACTAACCTTAATGTATACTTAATGTATGTGTTAAAAAATGTGTATAAACAAATTTTATATATTATTCACTTTCCCTGTTAACTTTTGTTACTTTTATTTCCCAGATGTTTTGACTGAAGAGAAAATCATGAACTGTTATTCAAAATTTAAATGAAAGAAAAAACTCTTTACTTTTCATCAAGAACAGAGAAAGAATTGCTGAAATATTCATGAAAAAGCTGGGCATTGACATTTTTGAAGGTGACACAGTGGTCAAATATAAACTTTGAAATGTGTGGTTTCTTTTTCCATAAAAGTGTTGTTTCATATGAATAAGAATTATAGAAGAGCCATCTTGTTGGGAAGTTTGCAAATCTAATGATTTAGATTTTGTGTATGATATGGAAACAGTGAAGACTAATAGTATTCTTGTGATATTTGTGAACTTGCATTTTCTCAGATGTTAAATTGGGTATGCCATCTACAAACACACACTGGAGAGAAACCACATTCTTGTGATATTTGTGAATCTACATTTTCACAGAAGTCACATTTGGAAGCCATATGCTAACTCATACTGGAGAGAAAACATATTCTTGTGAAGTTTGTGGCTCTGCTTTTTCACAACCATCATCTTTGAAGTGCCATATATGATTACACACTAACGAGAAAACAGACAATTGTAATTTTTGTGGATCTTCATTTGAACCACCTTATACAAACGATGGAGAGAAATCATACTTTTGTGAAATTTGTGAATCTGCATTTTCACAGAATTCAAATTTGGAGCGCCATCTACAAACACACTGGAGAGAAAGTTTATTCTTCTGAAGCTTATGGATCAGCATTTCTGCAGAAGTCACATTTGGAATGTCACGTGCAAAAAAACTCTGGATAGAAACCTATCCATGTGAATTTTGTAGATTGTTTATAGAAAAGTCTAATTTACTGCTAATGCATCAGCTATGAATCCCCAATAGCGAGAAACTATTCTTGTGAAGTTTGTAGATCTTCCATTTAAGGTGTCAGTAAACACAGAGAATCACAACCATATTCCTGTCAGGTTTATGGATTTGAATTATTCACTGTAGTCAAATATAATAGAAACACACATTGGTGAGAAACCATTATTCTTGTGAAATTTGTGAATTTGGATTTTTAAGTTTGTTGGGATCCATGGAAGCATACGCTGGGGAGAAGCCATATTCTTGTGATACATGTAAGGGTACTTTTGCTAAAGTCATGTCTACTGCTCCATGTGCAAACACACTAGACAAGTGATTTTCTTGTAAAGTGTGTAGGCTAGTGTTTGGTAAAAAAAAAATACAATTTTGGACATGGAGAGAAAATTTTTTTTTAAAACATGTAAAGCATCCTTTTGAAATACTTTACATTTGGAATATTTTGTATAACATTTTTAACAACATTTCTGGATGAGCATTTTTAAAGAACATGAGTATAAAAGTCAGCTGAAGTGTGAGGATCTGCATTTTCATTGAAATTTGCATTGAAAGAATAATGGCAAAGCATACAAGAGAAAATATAATGTATATCAATTTTATGGAGGTCAGTCAATAATTTATACATGCAAATGTAAAGTGGACAAAAAAAAATTGATGGATATATATTTTTTGTACATAAATGAAATAAAGTCATGTATACATGAATCAGGTAAATACAAATTTGAATTTATTTTTATATTTGTTAATCAGTGTCACCCCATGCAAGGCAGCACAGCCACTAACACGCAAGGGGTGACAGGATGTGGACGAATTCGGAACAGAAACCTTAGTAATGACTAGAAAGAGAAAAGAGCTTTCAGGAGGATAGCAAATGCCATTGCATTTATATTCTTGCCGATTGAAGTTGGCTGGAAAACATGGAGCCAGAAAGGAGTTCAACAAGTGAGAGGTGCGAGAAAAGAAACTCTTAGCGTAGAAGTTACAGCTACATCTAGCTAGCTCGACTGTAAATTGAAGTGATATCACCACATTCTAGTATTGTGCTCAAATTCAGTCTAGATACCTTAGCAAAGAGCTCATCCGAACAGTTACCATGAAAGTATTTACAAAAGAAAATACAGAGAGGCAACCTTATGGCAATGAGCAAGTGACAGAAGCTGAGCCACCAGATCAGGACCAATAATATTGCTGATTCTTCTTTGGATCTTATCAAGGAGCTCTAGGTAAATAGCACAGGCATATATAGCAGCAATATTCTGAGCCTGGATGAATAGATGCAAGATAGATTCGGGAGAGAAGAATTGTCTTGCCTGATACAGTGAACTGACTTTCTCAGCAATAGATTCGATACAGACTTTCCATTTCATGTCAGCTGAGAACCTAAGCCAGAGAAAGTGGAATGAGTCACTTTCCTGGAGTATAATATCGGCCATGATGATGGAGGGCAGAGAGGGATCTCTCAGATGATTAGAGAGAGAAGTTTAGTTTTGGAGGCATTAATATTGACAAGCCATCTTTTGCCCCAGTTAACAACGGACTGGAGGTCGTTTTGTATATCAGCTGCCATTTTGACCTTGTTGGACTGATCAACCTTAGTATTGAGGTAGGAGTAAATGGTAGTGTTGTCAGTGTAGATGCCAAGTAATTTATTAAGAACATTCCTTTTTCAGGGTCTTTTAATAATATGTATTAAAACATTTGGGGCTATTAATATGCAATGAACACACATTATCTCAGCCAGAATTTGAACTCTGATCCCTGATTCTATTTTGCATATTTTTTACAGTTTGGCTATGAACCATTCCTTTATTTTGTATAATGAAGGCTGATTTTAATCTGATTGATCAGTCGTTTTTGGATGTTATTTGCATAAGTTTAATACATTTGAGACATTTTTAAAGCTTCAACAGTGTTGTAATATTTTAAAAATCTACTTATCTGAAATTTTATTTGAGGAATATTAGTTGATTTAAAGTATAATTAATCTGATTTGAAAAAAATATTTACTTTATGGTGAAAATAATAGAGAAATAGATTTTTAAAACAGTAGTGGTGGTTTACATATTTTTTATTGCCCATCAATCACTTAACACGAGGTGTTGTTGTTCTACAGGGATTTTATCTGCTAAAACATGAAAATGATGGGTGAACGCTATTTTTACGTAATTTTTAAGTACTTTGAAATCTAATTTTAAGAATGTTAACTTTAAATTTACTATAGTCATCAATCTTATTTCCTGATAATGTCAGAAATGGTCATCCATATTTTCAAAATGGGCACGTTTATACACAAAAAAAATTTTAAATTATTTAAAAATCTTGGTGTGTGTGATTTTTGTATAAAGCTTTTCAATTTTCATTTAGTAAATATAGTCTTCACTCAATAACCTAATGAAGAATTTTTAAAAGATTTTTGAAATTTTATAAACTATTATAATTAAAAAATGAAAGCAAATCTTGTAAAGTCATTATCCATTGAAAAAATTTTTTTCTTCAGACTATGTCCTAAATATTTATTATTTATAAAAGCAATTAAAAGCTTATCCAATTAAAGAATGTCATAGTTTTATTGCATTTTTTATTTTACGACTCTGAGCAAATTTTTAGGAACTGTTTTAAAAAAAAAATGAGTGATTTACATTCTCCAAGGAGTTCTGTGTTTAGCTAATAAAACAAATTTAGAGAATGAAATTTAATTTTCTAGAAATTTCATTAAATTGAGAGAGAGTGGAGTAACAAATGTAAAAAAAAAAACAAATATTTTTACCAAAATTTTCTAAAAATAATAATTTCAAAAATAAATTCATTCAATTGTGAATAAATCCTGAGAGGATCATTAAAAATCTGACAATTGTCCAAATTTTGCAAGAATTTTCAAATTAATGTTATTTTAATGAAAAAAAAAGTGCTAAAATTTCCATTGTCAGCAGCTCTGTTTCAAATGTGTTAGAAAAGAGTAAAAAATACGTAAGTCATTCCTCTTAACAAACATTTTGATGATAAAACTTTGTTTATATTAAGTTTGAGGTTTTTTTTCATCAAGCTCTGCTGTTTTTAGTGAAAAAGTGGAAGTACCTACAGAAAACTGAATCAGTGAATAGAGTTGAAATTCTGTCTGAGATAATTTGTTCCCTTTGTACTAATATCTAAAATGTTTTGAGACATTTTATTAAAGATCCTGAAAAATATCTCTATGTTTTGGATAATCTAAAAGTTCTTTGTAAATGAAAGGTGATAAAATGGATCAATGAAATAGGTTATAAGTTGGAAAATATGTTTATAATATTAGCATAATACTAAAGACACAGAGCCGGAATGTTGCAAATGGGTTTTATTTCATACTCCTAAAAAATAAGAAAAATAAGCTTGAATATTTACTAATAAAGCTGATAACTGGTAGGTAACAATATAGTCATTGCAATAATTAAAATCTACACATGTGAACAACATAAAAATCAGTTTAAACAAATAACTACTTTAGTGGAGTTATGTAGTGTTTATCAATGAGAGCAAGGATGAAGCAAACGATACTCATCTTGATTTTTCATATTATTATTGGAATCTCTCCGCTCCCTTTTCTTTTTTTTATACCTATTCCATTCTTTTCAATTTTGTTTTTGTTCATTTTATATTCTCCTCTCATTTTGAGATCAGTTTCTGTCTGTCTCATTGATTTTTCTTCATTTGTGTTTCTACTGCATGCTTATTGGCATGTTATTGCATAATCCAAGCAAACACGTTTCAAATCTGTTAGGTCAGTTCTTTACAATTGCCTTCACAAAGACTTGTTGTCATGAGGAGGGCCTTTTGTTATGTTGGCTGGGAGGTTTAATTCCCTCCCTCACCAACCCCAACTTCATCGTCTGTGACATTGCATATCATCACCCATTTTTCGCAATTAACTGGTGCTGACTGACTTTTCACCACATGTGTGTTCTTTTTTCCCTGCTTGTCATTTCAAATATCTCATGATGCCTTCTACTATTCTCCCGACTTTTAATCATTACCAATATTTTATCCAGGTTCCACCTCAGAGCTGGCTGAGAAAGAGGAAGGTGTAGAATCGTTCACCATGAGCCCATGCCGGCTGTCCTGGACTGTGTACATATTAATCAGCCTTGCTTTGTCCTCCTCTCCTCCTACCACATCACAATATTTATATTTTAAAGATAATTTGTGGTATGCATCAATTGTTTTCTTTTTAAAAAAAACTTATCAGATATGCTACTTGGTTTCAGTGGGTGGTGGAAAGATGTGTTTAATGTCTCCTGTTAATAACTCATAAATAATGGACTATTTCATTTTGATCTTGTGTGAAGACAAAATACATCAAAGACGCTACTTGGTTTCAGTGAGAAAATGAAAGAAGGGAAGATCACAGTATGTAAACCTCTGTTTCAGTAGAATTGAAAAAGTTAATTTCAAATCTTTTTGTTTGTACCTCCTTACTTCTTAAAATAATGACCAGCATTCATATTTATAATTGCTATTACAATTTTTTGTTAAAGTTGTTAGGCCCAAATATTTAACTAAATGATAGGGGAATTTCTACAGATGTTTTATTGTCATAGAACTCGCCATGAGCTTATTCAATCATTAACTTAAGAATTAAGATTTGTCAGAAAATTCAATTAGTAAAACCATGACATTTTCACAGGTCTTCCTAGTTTATATTTATTTAATGTTAACTTCAATTTGAGGCAACATAGAAAATGTTATATTTATTTGAATACTTTTATTTATATGTTTTATTATTATAAAGATTATTTATGGAATTTACAAATCTTTTTACTTTTTTTTTTCTAAAAAGACTTTGCAACATCTTTCAGAAATCTAGTATCCAGCTTCAGAATTTTATTTTAAATTATCAAAAGACTAGCAGGGCAATCCTGCATTACCCATGTCAACACCAGAAGTGTACAAATTTATATTAGTAACAATAATATTTATATCTTTACAACCAATATGATTTAATTTATTAGAAATATTGATTACAATTTAATCTTTATCAATATCCTTTTTTAATCAAATTCACCCCATGCTAGGTAAGAAAGCCACTAACATAGAAGGGATAACTGGGTGTGAAAAATTAGAAACCATTATTAAGAAGCAGGAACAATAGAAGAATAATCAGGAAGGATAGGGATTGAAATTGCATTTAAATTTTTGAAGATCAAAGTTGGCTTGGAGTCATGGAGCCAGAAGAATGTTCCACAAGCAAGAAGTGCAAGAAAAGAAAGTGTTAGCATAAAGCTTACAGTTACATCTAGCCAGTTCCAACTGTAAATTGATGAGATCTTGTTGCCAATCTAGTACTATGCTTAAATTCATAAAGTCTAGAGACTATAGCAAAGAGCTCATCTGAACAATTACCATGAAAGTATTTATAGAAAAGGCACAGGGAAGCAACTGAAGCTGAGATACCAGGTCGAGACCAATAATAATGCTGATTATTCTTTGGATTTTATCAAGAATTTCTAAATATATAGCAGGAGCACCGATCATATGTGGATGAATGGTAGTATGCAAAATAGATTCTGGAGAGAAAAATTGTCTAGCTTGACCCAGTAAACCAAGCAATGGATAAAAAGAATTATTGATTCTATTCTAAATCTTGTGTATGTGTCCAGCTTAAACTACAATATAGTTCTGATTCCATATGTGTCAGGGAAGGTTTTGAGAAAATATCTATTTAAGCAAAGATATTTGCAAATTAAATAACTAATGTGTTAAATGGCCGTTGTCCTCACAAGGTTCGTCCATCCTTTCCTAAATCTTGTTTTTAATCCTCCTGCTAGATGCCTAACCACATTCCTCACCAGAAAAGCCTGGTGTAGGAACCAGTTTAGTCACCAATAAACTGACCATGTTTTAGCATGTAACTGGGTTACATCCTAACAGTAACACTTGCTGTCCTGGGTATGACGATAAACTACATCTGCATCCTGGGTAAGATGATAAACTACATCCGACAGCAAAGGTCTCTGATCAGGAGGTTTTGAGGAGCATGGAACCACTGCTGTTAGGGTCCCAGCTATGGTCAAATAGTTAACCCCCAAACTAGGGTCAAAACACTATGAAAGTGTAAAAATAGGTTTTAATACTAACAATACATTTTTTGAGGAAAAAATATTACCAGCAATACATTTTTGAGAAAAGAAAAAACATTACCAGCAATCGAAATCTTGTCGGCATTAAATAACCCACTGAGGCTGATATGCCGTAAAACAAATCAAACCAAACCAGTAACACCTGTAGAGTGACCAGATATAAATGTCTCCTTTTTTTTTTTTTTTTTTTTTTTTATTGAAGAAATCATTTTTGTCTTTTGCTCATAAAATAAGCAACCACTTTTCAAAAAAGATGTCATTGAGTAGTTAAACAGAAAGCTTTAATAAATGTTTGGAGGCACAGTAGAGTTATGGAAGGAATTAAAAATTAGAAATAAATTGCAAAACATTGGGAAAAGAAACAGAGAATTAAAGTTGAATTAAACCTATAAAATGGAGTTGACGAGGAAAGGAGTGAGAGAGTGAGTGAGTGTTGATCCTCCAACAGATCTGGTGAAAAGTCATTAACTTTGGAATTTCATATAGGTGGTCTTCTTTTTCTGATAAGGGAAAATATTTACTTGAATTTCCAAGCTGAAATCTCATCTGAAAGGGATAAATTCTTAATACTACGATCACTATGCTCATAAAGTGATTCTTAATAATAGTTGGAGAAATATTTTTTTTTGGCTGGGGCCATGTGTATTTGCACAATGAACCCACTGGGGAGAAAAAGCAAATGGAAATTGTTACATACACAAATAACTTCTCTTTGGGTGATACAACAAACTACTAGACGATTGATATCGAAAAATGGGATTTGCTTTTGGGAGTGTGAGATGGACCGGAACAGTTGACAAAGATACGTACTCCATTTTGGTTGCTGGACACACCAGACAAGAAAATGACCATATACATCTGCCCCCATACCATGCTTCACACCTGGTAACTTGAGAGTATTTGGTTGCGTGTCTGTTTGCATTCAGTTTCAGTAGCCAGAAAGCAACTTGGTCACAAGTGCTTTCTGTAATCAGGCTTCAGGTCTGTTCAGGTTATAAGCAGAGACGTTAAAAATTGCTTTCAAAAAAATTTAAATCCTCTTAAATAATGAATTTCTAATCAAGATATTTGCTGTATATACTCTAGCAGAGTGTGAGTTTTTATTATCAGTTTTTTTTTTTAAACAAAAAATGTTCCAGTGGATAAAAGCATTGGTTGGATCCAGTGACTTGACCCAAAGTGTTGTGAATTCTATACCTGGCTACCGCAATGGTGAACAAAAAAAACTTGGAGAGTTGAGTTAAAGGGAGAAACTGAGACATCCAGAAGAGGCATGGCACATAGAATTAGAACAATCTATCTTGGTGGATGAAATAAAGGATTCAGTTCGAAATTCCAATCACCTGAAGAAGGCTGGAGCATACAACAGCCGGAAATGTTATGAATATGTCAACAAAGATGAAGACAACAGTCTGAATAATGTAAATAATTACAATATCTCATTTCAGAAATACAGACAGATAAAAAAAATAGGAGGTTGTACTATACACAGGGAATTTTTTTTTTTTTTTTTTTTTGAAGAGCTTAAAAATCATGCATTTTCGGTGACCAGTTGCACTAGACACAGGTAATTTTTTTTTTTCTGGAAGAGTTAAAATTCCTGCAAAAAAAATTCAGGGGTTGCACTAAACATGAAATCGCTTATACATGAGTATAAACTTATAATTATATTTAATGTTAACTTCAATTGTCAGCAACAAATAAAAGTAGTCAAATAATGGCAAAGTATAACCTTTGGAACTGCGAAGAAAGGACAGTTTTTTCTTTGATAACATTATTATTTACATTATTCAGACTATTGTCCTCATCTTTGTTGCCATATTTATTACAATGTTTCAGCTGTTGTACACTTACCAGAGCTCATATTGCAATTTTTTTGTTGTTATCGCTTTTCTCTGGTACTCCTTATTACTGGTTCCCATACTGTATTCATTTCTATGCTTGGTCGGCTCAGGAGATTTTTGTGGCCTAGCATATATGCTGATTCCTTAAGTTTACAAATTTTCCAATGATGTTCTTTGTCTATGATCTTAACCTGATCCCACAGAGGGCAGTGGTCTCCCTTTTCCCTCCATATGTGGTCAGCCACGCCTGATTTTTCCACTTTCCCTCATGTTACAGCTTTCTGGTGTTCTTGAAGCCTTACCTTAAGGGGGCAGCCTGTCTCCCCTTTATATTTCTTTCTGCAGCTGCATGGGATAGTGTAGACACAGTCTTTAGTTGTGTTTTCTTCTATGGGGGGGTCTTACTCAGGAGAGATATCTGTGAAGTATCATCCAACTTTTGAAGGTTGTCCTGATGTTATACAGACCGCAGATCCTTTGTATTTTCTGACATGGAACGTGGAACTAGAACAGTGAGCAAAATAAAGGGTTCAGTTCGACATTTCAACCACCTGAAGAAGGCCAGAGTGTACAACGTCTGAAACATTGTAATAAATATGACGACAAAGATGAAAACAATAGTCTAAATAATGTAAATAGTGTACATAATACCTCATCTCAGAAATATAGACAGATACTGAGCATTATTACTATATACTCCTTTAATTTTTACGGTAACATTTATTGTCTTGAAATGTGATGATCAGAATTTTAATAAAACACAAAATTATGAATGTGAATTTATGTATTTTCTTTGTTCTTGAAAATTTACAACAAAAATATTAAACACGATTGTTTATTTACAAGAATAATTTTATATTTATAACAATTTCAATTTTTTAAAATTATGTTCAAAGAAAAAAAATAAGAAGGAAGTGGGGTAACCTATTGTTATGACCCATTGATTTCTGCTTTGTAACAGTGACATCTTATGGTCACAGTTATACACACAGACAGCAGACACATCAGTTGACTTTTAAAAAGACTGCCAAATTTTGTACACTAATAAAGAAGTTAATTTTCCACTCTTAACCAATGCATGAACTTGCTTTTTTTTTTTTCATGCTCTTGACATTATTAGAACTCACATCAAGGATCACATAAATCACAGACTTTTTTTGTGCTTGGATATGATCACAAAGTTTAAAATTACGGTTTTCATCCTCTAGACCAATGCTTCTCAACCGGGGTCTATATGGCCCCAAGGGGTTCATGTAACATTACTGGGGGTCCACACAAAAAACATAGAGGAGTGGAGGTTCACTGTAATATTTTAGTAGTCCATAGAGCAATTTTCCTTTGGAGTGGTTGTCACAACTGAGATTTGGAATTTCTACAGTAATCTACACCATATTAAAATACTAAAATTTCAAAAAACAACTCTAAAACTAGCAGAAAATGTGATCAAGCAATGTAAGTTAGCTACCAGATGTTTTGACTGCAAAAGTTGAAAAAAAAACAAAACAAAGGATATATAAAAGAAGGGTGTCCATGGGTAAAAAATGGTTGAGAACCACTGCTCAAGACAGACTGCCTTCCTGGGCTGTTGGGCTCCATCTACCTGAAGTAGCTGGTTATGAGGTGCCAGTATTCCTCCTTTGTCCATTCTCTGGCTTGGGCCTGGACATAATTGTCAGATAGGCATTTTGAAAGATGATGCTGGTAACTTTGAAAATAATACATTTTTCCCAATTTTTTCACAATTATCTGAGAGTTTGGTGTCTGATTGATATCAATTCATTAAAAAAAGAATTAGGGGGCACTGCTCTAAGTCCGCTAAAACCGGTTTATAACCAGTTTTGAGAATGACCATCAGTTAAAACTCAGTTTTGAGAATTATTGGATTTTTGTGAGCCATAGTCTCTAATAATGTCACAAAATGAACCTCATTTTTTTTTCTTAATACATTCTGTAGGAAATTAACAGTCACCAATGGCAGACTTGGTCAAATTTAAATACATAAAAATTTTAAGGCTAACTAGCATAACTATTTTTGCTTAATATGTTTTTTAAAGCAATTAACACACATTATTTTCTGTTAGTACCATAAGGAACACAAATAACATTTTCCTTTTTTTTTTTTTTTAATTGAGTTCACACTATGTAAGGCAGTAAAGCCACTAAGACACAAAGGGTTACTGGGTGTGAAAGAGTTAGAAACAGAAACATTGCTAAGGAGTTGGAACAATAAAAGAGTAATCAGGAAGGTAGTAGATAACGATTGACATTGCATTTAAATTTTTGAAGATTAAAATTGGCTGGAATTCATGGAGCTGAAAGGGAGTTCCACAAGTGAGAAGTGTGACAAAAGTAACTATTAGCAATGTATTTATGGTTATATCTAGCCAACTCAACTGTAAATTGATGAGACCTTGTCACTAGTATAGTACTAATAAAGTCTAGATACCATAATGAAGAGTTCATCTGAACAATTACCATGAAAAGTATTTATAGAAAAGGTACAGGGAGGTAGCCTTAAGGCAATGGAAAAGAAACGGAATCCAAGACACCAGAACAGGGCCAATAATATTGCTGATTCTTCTTTGGATTTTATCAAGGAATGTAGATAAATAGCAGGAGCACTAGACCATATATGGCAGCAATATTATGAATGCCATGACTGAATCAACAGACACAGATGTACATATACACAATGGTGATTATTGAACAGATGAAGCCTAACTTGCTTCTAGACAAATCAGAAAGCTGTATTCTTGCCATTAAAATAAGAGTGGAAAGAAAAAGGGAAGGTAAACAAAGTATTTATTATATTCTTACATTAACATTTCAAACCAGAAAATGCAATTAGATAAACAAAACAGGATCATTTTTTTTATTTCCTACCTAACTACTTTCCATATGAATTGTGCTAATTTAAGTATTAACACTGTTTCACTAGCATAATATGATGAAAACAATTTTTATCATCTAAATATTTGTTATTTAGAGGAAAGATCAAAGTATTTTTTGATTATTTTATTCAATTTTTTCATCCTTTTTAGAACATTTGAAATTTTGATTGTTTTCCTTGCATCAGCGGAATACTATTAAAATTGATGATGGCTGCCATTTTTTATACATTTGTAAACAAAAAGTTAAACTCTGTTTAAAAATCATGTAAAAATAAATTATACCTTTTTCAAAAGTTTCAAAAGAAAATCAGAAAAGTTAAAGTTTACTTAATCTAATTGAAAAGAAATATTACTTGCTATTTTTTTTAGATTTTTAACAGAAAAAATGTTGAAAATATGAGAAGCATGTCTTAACTACAGTGACTTGTTTTTGAGGTGTTAACTGACAGTTACATCAATGTAGTGACAGCTTAGCTCAGGGGGAAGTTATCGGACAGAAGAACAGAAGTGACATAATTTTTTTTATTTTTAAGTGAACTTGTTTAACTAAGCAGTAATTTAAAAAAATTGACAAATACTTTCAGCAATCTAATATTTTACTGATTTTTTTAGTCTTATGTTTGAACAATTTTTCTGGAAAAATAAAATTTAAAATAATAACAATAAAATAAATTGAAAATTTTGTAACTGAGAGCGAGACAAAAATTTGTAAGAGGTACCTATATTTTTTATGTACATCTCTTATGAAATTTTGTGATATAAAAATTAATAATAAATAAAAAAAATAATAATATCTCAGTTATGAAATTTTTTTCATAACTGAGATAATATAAAAATTAATAATAAGAATAATACCGTAAAATTTCATAAATAAGATAGCTTCTTTTTTTTTTTTTAAATAAGCGTTTCACCCCAAGCAAAACAGGAAGCCACTAGCACGCAAGGGGTTACAGAGAGTTGGAGCTAGAGCAAATAGGAATGATAGAGGAAAGGATGAAGAGAAGGATAGGGGATAGATCAGGGCATCTGGAGACGTCGATTGACATTACATTTGAATAATTGAAGATTATAGCTATCAGGGAAACAGGAGGAGGGGAGAGAGTTCCACAGGCAAGAGGTGTGAGACATGAAATCTTATATTTTTTTTTATGTGTTAATTTTTTTCCCTTATTTTTAATATTGTTATAATATGACAGTTATAAAAATGTAAAATTTTGTATTAATTATGTAATCTTTAACTCTTATTTTATTTAATCATAGTCCACTAACAATAGAAGCATAAAAATAAAAAAAAACTGCTATGCAAATGATTTCAGACTTTAATGAAGAATGTGATTCCTTTTTTTGTCCCTAAAATTGAAACTAAAAAAGAAAATAATAATTGCAGTATGTCTCTCACTGAAAAACAATAACGTAATTATATTTAAAAAAACTAAATTAAAAATATTTAGTGAAATAGGACATAAAAAAATAAAAACTTTTGAAAATGCGACAATGACAGTCAAAGTCAGTCAGAGAATTCTTCAAGATGGGCTTGCAGAACAAAAACGCAATTGTTCTGAAGGGATATTATTGCTGTTAGTGGAAATAACTCTTAAAATCCATAGCATTTTAATGCTATGCTTGATCATCCATATATTTGCAAATAACTTTTTATGCACATTCAAAAACAATGTTAAATTCTTTTTTAAAATAGGGTCTGTCACAGATTATAAGTTTTCAAGTTTATGACCTGTAAAGCTAGATCTACTTAATAACAGCATTCCCTAATCTCTACAGATTGAAACTTAATGTTAAAATATTTAACAACTTTATCACATTTTGTATTTAAAATTGAGGGAAAAAAAAGATTCTTGTAAAAATTCATTTTTCATCGGAAAAGTATTTTTGCTTTACAATAGTTCTTGACACACACACACACACATATATATATATATATATATATATATATATATATATATATTATTCATGAAAGTCATTAAATAATGTCTTAGTTTTATTGGGTTTTGTATATTACAATTCAGAGCTGATTTGGGGGAACAGAATAATTCAATTTTACAAAAAAAAAAAAACTATCCACAAAAAAAAAAAATATTGATGATTTATATTCTTCAAAGATTTCTGCTTTTCACTAATATAATCAATAAAAGTTACAATGTTGAATTTCTTGAGTTTTCATAAAATTAAGTAAGGGTGGGGGTTAATGTGTAAAAAGATTATTTTTACCATCACTTTAAAAGTTTTAAAAAAATTAATGTCTAAAATAATTTCATTCATTTGTGAATATGTTCTGAAAGTTTCATTAAAATCTGACAATTATTTGATTTTTGCAAGAATTTCCAAAACAATGTCTTTTTAACCAAAAAAGACTCTAAATTTCTTAATACTAACCTTTGGTCGACGTTCTGACAGGAAAAAAAAAATTGAACAATTAATGGCTTAATTCAAAAAATATTTTGGGCTTTCTTCATAATAACAAACATTTTGTTGATGATAAAACTTTGTTTTCATTAAGTTTGGAGCATTTTTTTCATTACAGTATGTTAATTTTTTTAGTGATTTCATGGAGATACCTATAACTGCTTTAACTATAAAGAAAGTGTCATGAAAACAATGAGTGCTAGTGTCTAGAAAATGATGATATTTTTAAGAAATGAGGATTGTATAAAAACATAAAGATTAACTTGTGAGAGAAGAGGCCTGACCATGCCAATGGTAGACTTGATCAGAGATAAGTCTATCAAAATTCCAAGGCATAACTTTTTTTTTCTACTTGTGAACTTTCATTGAAAGATTCTTACATTTCCCTTGTGTCTTCAGATATTTTTAATACTTGTCTTCAGTGAAAATGCTGATGCACAGTCTTGACACCAAAATGATTTGTATGTTAGCAGGTTTATTTTTAATCATGGGTGTTCACTTTGCAAGATGCTATCAAAATTAGGAGTAAGTGACTTGGTAAAGAAACAACAAAAAAAAAAAAGCAAGGATATTAGTTCAAGATTCAATATGAAAGCAGAAAACGCCTCAAGGTGGTTATAGCTGAAAAAAGATAAAATGGTTGGTAGTCAACGAAAAGGAAAGGGGAAATGGTGATTTTTTTTTTTTAAGAAGGAATTGGAAAGCGGATCTTGTGTGTGATCCAAAACTACATCCAATAATGGAGTCTCAACTACATGACAGAATTAGGGTACCTCTAAACCATTGTTATCTACTGGTCTTCTTTGGCTAGGATCTAGCATTCTTTCACTTCCTCACAAGGATTACATGTTTTTTTTTTGTTTTACCCAACAGACATGTTTTTTTTTGTGTTAATTACATGATTGACATGAATGAGGTGAAATTTGTAAAAAAAAAAGAAAAAAAAAGGAGCTCCAGTTTAATGATCTGAAAACTTGCCTAAATAAAGTTTGCAAAAAGGCTTCTTTTAAAGAGATACATTTGACATTTTGCGATTTTTTCGGTAATGGGAAAAGTAAGTTACAAACATATAGTACGTAATAAAATAAATTTGAGTCTGTAATACCGATAGAGTTAGAAGTTACTGATATTTGGAAAAATGTTCATGATATTATTTTTTTGAAACATACTTTCATGAACGTTTTTCCAAATGTCAATAAACATATAGTACAGTGGAACCTTGTTTCATGAATTTAATTCATTCCTGAAGCCCGTTCGTAAACTGAAACTATTTTTCCAATAGGAATCAATGTAAAATGGATTGATCCATTTCTGGTCCCAAGATGATTGTTTATTTAAACATTAACAACAGTACTTTGTGCACAAGTTTATACACAACTAATGAAAATCATTAAATATAAGGAAAAAAAAAACAATACTAAACAGATAAAATGTAGACAAATACTTCAATTTTACTGTAAGTAGGAGATTTAATGGCATAAGTGAAAAGGGAAAGCAAGCGATGTTATTGTTTGGAAAGGGGAAGGAAAGTCATGATTGTCTCTATTTATGAGAATAGAGTATCATTGATTTTGCCATATGAAACTGAGTAGGAAGAAACAATATCATCAACAATTGTTTTTCTCTTAATTTTTCTTTTTCCTTTGGAAGCATAACTGAGGACTAACGAAGAGAAAAAAAAGCCCAGTACAATAAAATTGAAAAAGCACAGCATAACACACGAATGTATACAACATGGCGGTTGACTAAGGAATGATTCTGTTTGGGTTAACTGGGTTCAGCAATGTTGCTTGAGAATTGAAATTTTGTTTGATAACCTAGGTATTTTCATCTCGAATATTCTGTTTGAAAACTGATTTGTTCAACATGTTAGAAGTGTGTGTGTGTGCGCCCGCGCATATTGTAGCAGACCGTGGGGGTGAAGATGTGAAGAGATATCAGAAGGTTAAGATTTCCTGCTAGTCGGTCCAGCTACATAGGAATGTTGGACTATAATTAAGTCCAAAGAAGATAAAGAAAACAAACAAGACCGATATACATATATGCAAACAAATATATATTAATAACAAATCTCCCAAAGACAGCAGGAATAAACATCACTGATTAGGTTTACTGATGCATCACAGGAGTGTTTTGATTATGATTAATTTTCGTTTAGTTCTTCATGATTTTAACAAAAACCTGTCCTTCTGAGGAACTTTGTCCAGTCAAGTAAAAATGATAATTTTTGTCAATAGAGTGGAATTGCTTGACGTAAATCCCGCATACACAAATATAAGGTACCCTGATGGATGAGAGTCCACACCCACTGTATCTCGTCCATCCACTGAATTGGAGAATAAGTAACCCAAATATCCAACATGCTTCTGAGGACTTGGGCGGTCTCGACGTACTCATTTCAACAATTCCCCAGCGTGATAATTCAGGGTCAGTCTCTAATAATGTTATACCAGCCACTAATCAATTTCAGGCTAGTCCAAAAGGTAGTAATGTTCTACCGAGGTCTTCAAGAACACAAAAGGCACCAACAAAGATTTTGTTATATGAGTAAAAATAAGATACTTCTCCTTCCTGTAGGGGGTAAAGTATTATGAAATGAACTCTTCTTTGGTGTTTTGTCTGTAAATCTATTGTTTGCAAAGGAACATACATTTTCATATATAAATTCTGATGTATTTTGGGGAGGGAATTATGTGGAGAGACACCAATAGTGTTGTTTGGCTCAGTTTCTTTTGTTGAATAAAGCCTTTCTTAAGATTATCGCCATCTCGTCTTCCTGCTGTTTTTGAATTGCATTTAAATTTATAATATGGACATTCTTATTATTAAATAAAAATGAAATAATCATAATAATGAATATCATAAATAAAATACAATGAAACAAATAACATTAAAACATTAAAATAAATAAAAATGTTCTCCCAGAATGCAACAGAAAATATTTCCTGCCTGAAAATGAACTTTCCACTAAAAGACGCTGAATTTATTCACTTCACTAACAACTTGTTATAATGAAGTGTCTTCTTTTTGTTATACTCCGTCTCATTCTGATTCATTCTGCATGCTTGCCGGATGTGAATGCCTCAAAGGCAGAAAACGAAATAACAAAAGTCGTTTTCTGCAAATTTGGCTCCATGCACCATTCCAGTCTATGAAGTGAGCTCCGGCGGGGGCCAATCGCGAATGTTCCTGCTGGTAAAAGCAATGCCCCTTGGGACTACCAGACCTGCTTAAAAGCAGTCTCTGAGGACAACCAAATAGAGTTGTGGCCGCCAGCTATCACGCTGGGTGCTGCTGCTACTGCTACCGCCACCATGGCCTTGTCACAATGATAACAGAGTTATGGACCGGCCACCATGCAAAGCACCACTACCACCACTCCCATCGCCTTCACCACGACCACTCAACATGACCACACATTTCAATGACCATTACCACTTTCTGGTTTGACCTACAACTTCAGCTACCCAGTTTTGACTCAAAACATTCCAACCTCGATTCCTCCCAGCTACAAGCCTTCATTGATACCAACACCCGTCACCTCGACTAACTTTGACCCGTTTACAAGGCACTCCCTTCGCAGTCAACACCAGCGACATATTCCACAGAACAGCTCTACCTCAACACGTTTACAAGGCACTCCCTTCACAGTCAACGCAGCAACCTCCGTTCCACAGAACAGCCCTACCTCGACTCATTTACAAGCATTCCTTTCTCAGCTGACCCCAGCAACATCCACTCCACAGAACAGGGCTACAAAACCACGCCAATCCGACATCACCCTGTTTCAACATAACCGGTCACCCAACTGACAAGACAACCTGACCTACAACTGTATCCGCCATCAAGCAAATGCACAACAACTGTATCCTGTGATCTCAGCCACGCCATTACAAGAAATGGTTCACTCCTGACACTACACTTACACTAGATCTCCATTCCTGTACTCTTTACCAACAATATTGTTTCACTCTAATCCTTGTTATTGCTTTCTTTTGCTACCATAAGCATAATATAACACTTTTATCACATGCAACCTTAAAATACTTGTAACGAAAAATACACACACAAGTACACAATAAATAAATTGTATGATTTTAATTTACAATTTAGCAGGTTTTCAGTATTATTTCTGTGTATGTTTTTATTCCTGTGAAGATGTGGCTATTTCTGCCACTATGATGTGAGTGACCCCACAATTGTGTTAATTCCACTGTTGCAGGACCTTTTCTTTGTTTAATTATGATTGATTTTCCACTTCAGACTTTATACGTCCTGGCAAAGAGCATGTTTTCTTTTCTGCATTTTCTTTGATATTATACGTTTCTATCTGTTGCCATGGAAGTGTTCTCCAATGTGTTAATTCAACTATGGCAGCACCTTTTGTCATTCCACAATGAATGTTTTTCTCTTTATAGAGCATCTTCTTATTCGTGCAATTTCTTTGGTCTTTTTATACATACAATTAGTTTATATTTTTTACAATGTCCAAAAAATATAAATTTAGCCATTCCTATTTTGTTTGCTTGAATTTATTTCTCATTTCTTTTTTAGATTCTATAAACAGTGCCACTTTTTGGATCATCTCATCACTCCAGCATTAAATTGTTAATTTCACTTTTTATCCACTTGTCTTTCATTCCCAAGAGTGATTCTTTACATGTTTTCAATTGTATGTTCCTTCATGTGTTCCATAACTTCATATTTCTTCATTGTGATTGTATATAATTGTTTGCAAATATAATCTGGGTCATTTTACTTATTGCAGTTGAAGTGTTGCCTTCGATTTCTTTCATTTTGTAATCTTACCATTTGTTTTAACATTGCCAAGTGATGATCACCCCTAAAGTCAGCACTTCCAGGATTGAGTTTTGAAATGGCTTATTAATAAACATATATGAAGTAGAGTTTCTTATCAAGATAAAAAAATGAAATGATATAGAATTTTGTACATTCAGAGATCATAGTAAATGATAACAACCATAGCAGACATCATTTGCAGTGAGATAAGCTACTGCAAACACCTCTTAATTAGGACATTACTGTCATGTGGACTAGGACTGTGTTTGTCAATGGCACAAAATGTGTTACTGAAAGTTGATCTGAGAAAGCAAATGAGGTTCTAGACATAGTCACCACAATATATAGACATGGTGCTGATCTTAGAAACGTCCAAGCAGATCAGTCTCTTTCAATTCTCTTGGGAAGACTAACCTTTAAAAAAAATGAGGAAGAAAACTAAAGATAATTGAAAGAATTCAGAAACAGTGAATGGTGAGTATGCTATAAAAATATTAAAGGATACTCACATTCTAAAAGTTTTTGTATGTAGAACAACAGAATGCTATAAGACATCAAACATTCATGCCAATTTTTGTAAGAAGAAAAGATAGCCATAAGACAAGTGGTAAGGTTCAGTCCAATAATACCCAGAATAAAGCCTTTTGTCTGTCATGAATGTAAAAGATAAATTCAAGCACAAATGCAGACACATCTGCTGATGCATACTTATGAGATTGGAAATGAACTGACTCGGATCGGATCAAGATCCACTAATTTTTTTTAAATGTATCACCAAAATAAAACATTGTTTTTATTAATAAAGATATTTTTGAAGAATCAAAAACTGAAAAGTTTAATGGCATTTATACATTAAAAATATATTTCAAAAACTTTTTCTTTTAAAAGACTATTTCTGTACAAATTCTGGCTGAGATGTATTTATTTTGCACTAACATCTCAAATGTTTTAGTATTTTATTTAAAGACGCTGAAATAGAACGCTCTTACTGTTTTCATTATGTATCTTTCAACCTGTTTAAATGTGATAAGCTGTTGGTTCAGGTAAAAAAAAGTACACAAAATATAGAATTCAAACAAAAACCAATTAATAACTGTATTAACAAGACAAGGAAAAAGACAGAAACATGGTTGAATTATGAACAGTTCAATACAATCTTCAGTCTGTATCCCTGAAGTACTTACAGGATTTTTTTCTATCAGAGTGAAAGGAAACAGGTCTTACTGCTCTGAAAATCAAAAGTGAAATTTGGGAAAGCTACTGCAAACATCTTTGCTCAGTGAAGGACATGGTCATCTGGGCTAGGGAGAAAATAACCACAGTTACAGGGTCCATGTTCTTGTGTCTGCTAGCAATGGTGCAAAATGCAGAACTGTAAGTTGATCTGAGAAAGCAAATGAAGTTACCAGTTACTGTAGTCATAGTGCTGATCTTGGAAACTTCCAAGCAGATGATTCTCATGGAATTCACTATTATTTGGGAGATGTGCCGTAATTGTAAAAGTTCAAGCACAAATCTAGACACATCTGCTGATGCATACTGGGATCAAGATCCATTAATTGTTTTTAAATGTATTACCAAAATAAGATTGTTTTTATTAATAAAGATGTGTTTGAAGAATCCAAAAAATGCAATGTTTAATGGCATTTAGACATCAGGAATATTTTTCAAAAACTTTTCATTTCTGTACAAATTCTGGCTGAGATATCTTGTATTTATTTTGCACTAACATCTCAAATGTTTTATCACATTTTTATTTAAATACCATGAAATAGAACACTCTTACTGTTTTCATTATATATCTTTCAACCTGCTTAAATGTGGTAAATGTGAAAAATTATTCACTAATTTAAGTAATGATATAAATTCTTTCATTGAAATATTTGAAAAATTCACAAAATGATGGCTTCTCTGTAATGTTTATTCAAATGTAAGAACTTTGCTTTTGTAGAAAAGACAAGCAGCATCTTTCAATGTGCTTCTTTTTTGGCAATTAATGTTCAATGTGATGCTTTTGTCATATGAAGATAGCAGTATATATTTCTCTGTTCTTGGTGGAAAGTCAAGAGTTTTTTTTCATTCACATTTCTAGCAATAACATTTCTTATGATTTTCTGCTTAACCAAAACATCTGCAAGGAAAAAATTAATAAAAGATATATTAAATGAGACATTAAATAATACAAGAAATCAGTTTATTTAGTAATAAATAGATAGATGCTGGTACATAGGCTAATGCTTTTTAAGTAAATAGTAACTAAACTATTCGCTAGTTCTTCACTAATTTGTAAAATCAAACACACACGCACACACACACATGTATATATATGTATGTATAAAACATTATTTTCAATATTCTATACTTTTGGAAAATGCAATTTAAATAAGATATGGAAGAGTAAATATGCACAAAGTATTAATTATTTATTCCACATGAAATACAATCTTCTGATAAAGTAAATATTAACTAAACTACACTCTAGTTTCTTCACTAATTTGTAAAATCAAACACACACACACACACACACACATATATATAGTGCCTTCCACATTTTCATTTTAATTAATCATGGTGTTTAATAATTGGATATGGAATTTTGATTTTCGTATTTTGGCTGCTCTAATGCTCTGTATTCTGCTTCCTATAATACATAGCATTAGCATGCTACACTAGGTTATTTGTTTTCCAAAAAATCAAATAACTTTGATAGTAATAGAAAACTGTACCCCATGATACTGTGGAGATCTTTTGAAATTCACCAATCAGTGTTGCAAAAGTCCTTTAAACTTAAGGGCTTGCTAGAATTAGTAAACACTAGACAGTGTGAATATTTTTGCCTTTTAAACAGGGTAAGACTTTTTTGTCAGTTATCAAATTGATCCATGTTTGGGTTTGCTGAATATTGTGATAATTTTGTCACAATATAACATATATCCAAACTAGTTGCAGTCATAAAATATCAGGTTATTATTTCTCTGTAATATTTCCTGTCTGATGTTCAGCATTGCTTTCATCTAGTGCATTGATATCTATTTCACAAGGCATCGATTGAGGTTTACAATCTTGAATAATTTTTAAATGTAAATTGTATACCTAGAAAGAAAGGAAGTTGTCCAAGATCAGTAATTTTGAACTGTTCATTTAAACATATGTTTACATTAATTACAATTTGCAACAATGAGGATATCATCAAACCAACCAACCATAATCAGTCATCTATATTCAAAGTGTTTTTTTGTGTAAATGCAAGAATCATCTAAGGAGAAGGGGAGACATTAAACTTAACTGGCTCCACAATCAACGTAAACCATTTCTGTTGGAAATGTTATCTAGTCCACTTGGAAATACGAATGAATTTTCATTTTCTAAAAAATATTCAACATTTTTTACAAAATGGGTTTCCTTGATTTTCTACTCAGTACTTTATGTTCAGGGTTGTAATATGCAGTAATGCATTTAATGTAGCAAGTCCCCAGATCCAGAGGTGACAATTTTCCTCTAGGAAAAGTCAATCAGTCCCAACAAAAGTTTCTTAATAAATTTTTGTGTTAAACTGCAGGGCAACAGATAAGTTTTATTATTACCGTCCTAAAGAATAGTTACTTAAATTCACAGAACAACTTTTTCTTTTAATTAAATTGATAAATTCAAAACAAAAGCAGTACCGTATTTACACATAATCACATTTCAATTAAGAAACTATATTTTTTTGAGATTTATGAAAGAACAAATGATTTAAATTAACAGAACAAGTTGATTTTTTTCAATTAAATTTAAAGCAAAAACAGTATTCAAAGCATTGGTCGACAAACATGCATCTCAAATAAAATTTAAAAGAAAGAACCAAGAAAGTGTCTGCAGGAAATTTACATTATTCAGACTGTTGTCCTCATCTTCCTTGTCATATTCACAACATTTCGGCAGTGTACACCCAGCCATCTTCAGGTGATCGGAATTTTGAACAGAACCTTTTCTTTTGTCCACCAAGGTAGATTGTTCTAGTTCCACATGCCATGCCTTTATCCACTGGGTCATGTGTTGGACACATGGCCCAGTGGATAAAGACGTTGGTTAGATCCAGTGACTAGACCCAAAGAGTTGTGAGTTCAATACCAGGCCACAGCAGTGGTGAACCAAAACTTGTCGAGTTGAGTTAAAGGGAAATAACTGTGACATCCAGAAGAGGTATGGCACGTGGAACTAGAGTAATCTACCCTGGTGGGCAAAATCAAGGGTTTGGTTCAAAATTCCAATCACCTGAAGAAGGCCAGAGTGTATAACAGTCAAAACGTTTTGAATATAGCAATGAAGATGAGGATAACAGTTTGAATAACATAAATAATGCAAGTAATCATAATACCTCATCTCAGAGATATAGACAGACATTTTTTGAGTCTTGTTAAATGTTATCTGAACAGTGAACTGAATGTTAACTACACACGTGTCCATTAGTTAAAATGTTTTGCACTCATAGTTTTAAAAAGTATGTTAACAACAAAAATACAAAATGTTTAAAAAAATAAAATGTCTATGTACTAATTATCATCAAAGAATATCTATCATAATTATTATGGATTGGTTTCATGCAATGTATCACTTAAGTGAAACTTTAGTTGCATCCATATGAAGCACAGATGGGAAAGTTACTGTGTCCTTTAAGATGTTTATACATTATGGATGCAAACTGTAAAGCACACAACTATCAGCATCTCTGAACATGTGTGACAGATAATATTTTTAGTGGGTGAATTGAAATTATATAAACTGAGAGGTAATTATTGGAAAATACTTCCAATGGATTAACAATAAAATTATTCATCCTGCTAAGTTTAATAAAAGTGTATACAATAAAAAATTGTATTCTTAAACTATCTGGTAATATAAGATAATTTGTTTTTTAAAATACCAATTTCTTGATTATTGCACTGTAGGTATTTTGTATTTCTTTATTTTTATGCATGCATTAAGTCATAGATGTCATTATAAAGTCTTTATTTTTAACCTCTCATCTCATAGGCTACTGTGTATGAATAAACATTATTTAAACTAATTTCTGCATGAAAAGTTAACATTACATTTACAAAATCCTGTTAATCCTTTAATTTATTAAATGGGTTTGAAACACAAAATTTATGAAAAGAATATCCAAAAGAGACTGATGTTTGAATCAGTCAGATGAAAATTATCAAATGGACAGTCTACATTACAAAAGGAAGTGTTCCTTATCAAACTGTAAAACATATGCGAAATATAAACATGGAGCAGAGTTCAAATACTGGGTGAGACAACTTGTGTTCACTTCACACAAATGTTTCAAATGCTTTAATGAATTTTATTAAAAAGATCCTGGAAAGCAATGTTCCTAATATTTTGCACATATAAAATAAAATCCATATTTACCTGATTCATGAATATATGACTTTATTTCTTTCATGTAAAAAAATACATCCACTAATTTTCTGAATTTGTTAAGTTTGCATCTGTATGTATAGACTTTTGAATGATCTCCATGAAATTAATACAATATTATTTTCTCTGGGGATATATTTATAATCAGAATGAGATTCTTTTCAAAAATCCATAGCATCAGCAAAATGTCACTCATACACATCACCCCAGTGTGCTTACATGCAGCTCAATGTTGCTATCTCTGAAAATGCAAATATGAAAATTTCACTAGAAACAGTGTTTCACTGTGGCAGAGATTCAAATATGAAGCAGTATATTTGGCTTTTTTACAGACATCCAACAAATTTGCATATATATGTTTTCTATCCTGTGTCTGCCTGCAAAGATGGTTTCAGTGAAGATACAGATGGACGAACATCACAAGATTGTGGTTTCTCTCCTGTGTGTGTTCGCATATGTTGTTTCAAAGATGACTTCTGGGAAAATGTAGATACACAAACATCACAAGAATATGGTTTCTCTCCAGTGTGTGTTCGTATATGGCCCACCAAAGATGTCTTCTGTGAAAATGCAGATCCACAAATTTCACAAGAATATGGTTTTTCACCAGTATGTGTTCGCATATGTTGCTTCAAATACGACTTGTTTGAAAATGCAGTTCCACATACTTCACACGCATGTGGCTTTCCTCCAGTGTGTGTTTGCATATGGCACTTCAAAGATGTCTTCTGTGAAAATGTAGATAAACAAACATCACAAGAATATGGTTTCTCTCCGGTGTGTGTTCGTATATGGCATGCTAAAGATGACTTCTGTGAAAATGCAGATCCACAAACTTCACAAGAATATGGTTTCTCACCAGTGTGTGTTCGCATGTGTTGTTTCAAATATGCCTTGCTTGAAAATGCAGATCCGCAAACTTCACATGCATGTGGTTTCTCTCCTGTGTGTGTTCGCATATGGTATTTCAAAGACGATTTCTCTGAAAATGCAGATTGACACACATCACAAGAATATGGTTTCTCTCCAGTGTGTGTTCTCATATGGCGCTTCAAATAAGACATCATTGAAAATTCATATCCACAAACTTCACATGCATATACTTTGTCTCCAGTGTGCATTTTCATATGGTTATTCAAACTTGACTTCCTTGAAAATGCAAATCCACAAATTTTGCAAGCATATGGTTTCTCTCCAGTGTGTGCTCTCATATGGAGCTTCAAATCTGACTTCTTAGAAAATGCAGATCCACAAACTTCACAAGAATGTAGTTCCACCCCAGTGTGTGTTTGTATATGACATGCCAGAGATGACATCTGTGAAAACAACAATCCACAAATATCACAAGAATATGGTTTCTCGCCAATGTCTGTTTGTATATTCTGCTTCAAATATAACTTGCTTGAAAATGCAGATCCACAATGTTCAGCTACAGGTGATTTCTCTCCAGTGTGTGTTTGCATATGGCGCACCAAATGTGGCTTCTGTGAAAATGCAAATCCACAAAGTTTACAAGAATAAGGCTTTTCTCCAGTGTGTCTTTGCACATGGAGCCTCATATTTGACTTCAATGAAAATACAGACCCACAAACTTCACAAGAATATGGTTTCTCTCCAGTGTGGGTTCGCATATGGCACTTCAAATTTCCCTTCAATGAAAACACAGATGGACAAAAATCACAAGAATGTGGTTTCTCTCCAGTGTGTGTTCGCATATGTTGCTTCAAAGACGACTTCTGGGAAAATGTAGAAAAACAAACATCACAAGAAAATGGTTTCTCTCCAGTGTGTGTTCGTATATGGCCCACCAAAGTCGTCTTCTGTGAAAATGCAGATCCACAAATTTCACAAGAATATGGTTTCTCGCCAGTGTGTGTTCGCATATGTTGCTTCAAATATGACTTGTTTGAAAATGCAGCTCCACATACTTCACATGCATGTGGCTTTCCTCCAGTGTGTGTTTGCATATGGCACTTCAAAGATGTCCTCTGCGAAAATGTAGATAAACAAACATCACAAGAATATGGTTTCTCTCCGGTGTGTGTTCGTATATGGCACGCTAAAGATGACTTCTGTGAAAATGCAGATCCACAAACTTCACAAGAATATGGTTTTTCACCAGTGTGTCTTCGCATGTGTTGCTTCAAATATGCCTTGCTTGAGAATGCAGATTCGCAAACTTCACATGCATGTGGTTTCTCTCCAGTATGTGTTCTCATATGGTTCTTTAAATACGATTTCTCTGAAAATGCAGATTGACACACTTCACAAGAATATGGTTTCTCTCCAGTGTGTTTTCTCATATGGCGCTTCAAATAACACATCATTGAAAATTCATATCCACAAACTTCGCACACATATGCTTTGTCTCCAGTTTGCATTTTCATATGGTTATAAAAACTTGACTTCTTTGAAAATGAAAATCCATAAACTTCACTAGAATATGGTTCCTCTCCAGTGTGTATTTTCATATGGCACTTCAAATCTGACTTCTTTAAATATGCAGATCCACAAACTTCACAAGTATGTGGTTTCACTCCAGTGTATCTTTGCAGATGGTGCTTCAAGCTTGACTTCTCTGACAATACAGATGCACAAACTACACAAGAATATGATTTATCTGCTGTGTCTTTGCATATAAATTTGACATATTCAAAAATGCAGATCCACAAGCATCTCAAGTATATGGTTTCTCCTCTATGTGCATTAGCATATGTTACTCCAAATGTGGCATCTTTGAAAAACACAATGCAAAAACTTCACAACAATGTGTTTTCTCCCTTGTATGAGTTTGCATATGACACTCCAAATGTGGCCTCTTTACAAATCCACAAACATCATAAGAATATAGTTTCTCTCCAGTATGTTCACATGTGTTGCATCATATTTGACTTGCAGGAAAATGCAGATCCACAAACTTCTAGAGCTTTTCCATATGACACAGTAAATGTAAATCATGACAAGAATTTGCAAATGTCACAGGAACTTGGATATAATACAAAGATTTTCCAGAAAAAACAAACATGTTTCAAAGAATATTTTGCTGGCAAGTTAATGTTCACTTTGATATTCTTGAAAATATAGATAAACAACAGTTACATGAATATTGCAGCATAAATTTCTCTATCCTTGAAAACTCAAAAGTTTTTTTTTCTTTCACTTAAATTCCCAATAATAACAGTTTTTATGAATATCATGATTTGCAGTTCAGCCATAAGACCTGCGGAGTAAAAGTAATAAGACATGTTTTAACAGAGACAGTGAATAATACATGAAATCAGTTCATATTTTAAAAGATGCATTTAGTTATATATTAAGGCTATTTGAGATTAGCTTAGGGACACAATAATGCAGTAGCCAGGAATTATTAATGGAGAAATTAATGTTTACCTTAAATAATTTCCTTTTGAGTTGAGACACAATATGCAAGTACAATGATATTTTTCTGAAAAATTTAAAAAATTCTAAAATATTATTCTTTAGAGATTCTGCTTTCTACCTGTAAACAAACTCAGTTTTCACAAAAGAAAACCAAACAGCAGAGTGATTATGATATAAGGTGAATAACAATAAGAAAATAAACATTCATTTATCCAGGAATCTTGAAATTAGGCCAAAAACATTGAATTTAAAGTATATTAACCAAGTGAATCTTGATTTTTTTCTTTAAGGAAGAGAGAATGAAGAATCGATTTCAATCATCAAGAAATAAAATAGTTTTTCACAAGTTGCGGTAATCAAGATGGTGATTTCAATCTGGCAATTATCCATTTGTTGATATGAATCAAACATTACAATTGGATATCAACACAATGAAAAAATATTTATGACATTAATAAGAAAAATCTAATATAAAAATCACTCTGTATCTACTCTATAGGATCAAAGATGTTTTTGAAAGTGATATTATGAAAAGTTGTTTATCTTCAAATACTTATAATATAAACCAGGAAATCTTTTAGGGAAATAAAACAAAAAAATGAAAACCTGGCATTCAAAATCTGATACAAATCAACTAAGTATTGGCTATGCATAAAATTTCCAGTATTTAATAAATGACAAAAATTATTTACAAAATCTGCATTTTAAATTTTACAAGGAAAGATGCTTAGTGATTTAATTTGCCTATAAAATCCTAACCTCATCTAGTTTTACACATTTTTAAAATAGATCTCTGGTGAAATTCTGTCCAACTTTTATCAAATTAAATACTATAGGATCTACATAAAGGGTGATTTATATAATATTGGGAAAAATGTTGAAATAAATTTTACCCTTTTTCCCAAACTGTTAATATTTTCACAAAAGAACCTAATCATAAAAGTATTTTAAAATTAAAATTTAATGTTAAATCATATCAAGTGTAGAATGCAGTTCAGGATTTACCATTATTTTAGTCAGTTGAAGCTCAGCAGTTTCAAAATTTCTTACACTGAATAAAGGAATATAAAAAAAGAGTACAAAGATTAATTCAGATTCTTTTATGCATTATAATTTGACAATTTTATTAAGTATTGGTGAGAAATATTTCATTGCACCCAACAAGGTCTTTTTAATTATTGTAAAAATTATTATTGAAAGATGAATAAACTAGATTCACAAAGAAATAATTGATCCTTAATTTATATTTATCCTTTGATTCCTTTTAGCTATGAATTAGCAACATATGTCATGAAACATCATGCATATATTAACATGAAAACCATACCCTTATGTTTTTAAAATTATCCAAAATCAAGGAATTATGCAATTTTATTGAAAATTTCAGCACTTATTCATCAATAAAGTGCATTAGTCAACAACTTTAATTTAGAATTCTATGTTTGAAATTCATTTTTGATTTTCCATAGAACAGAAATAATCTAATGATTGTAAAATGAAAAATATAGATAAATCAATGGAGGCAACAGATGCAAAAAAATATTTTTACCAAGATTTTCTAAAAAATTAAAGGTTTATAATATAATCTAATTCCTTTGTGAATAACCCAAGGAAATTCCATAAAAATCAGAGAATTACCATATATTTGCAAGAATTTCTAAATCAAAGTGTTTTTCAAAAACACACTAAGATATCCCATACAAATTTATGATCCCATGTTGACACCACACAAACAAGATTTTTAACCAAAATTTAAAGGTTTCTGAAAAGGATTTTTTGAAAATTACATAAAAAAATCCCTCAGTCTTTCCTCTAAATAAAAACAGAAAGATTTTGACAAGAAAACTTTGTTTCCATATTTGAGCATTTTTTTTAATGTATGCTCATTTTTTTAGTGAATTTTTGGAGCTACATAAATTAATTTGAATTATTTTCTTTTTAACAAAGTGAAAAACAAAATTTTTCAAACTAAAGATATTCTCACAAAATTGTTGTTTAATTTGGCACAATGTGCTGATGAATAAAGAAAGATGTACATATGTTTGAAAAATTTCTCAAGAGTTTATGCATGGAAGCTAATTTTTCTTTTCACACAGATTAGCATTAGATCATAAACTTTCAAATAGAACTGAAATTTAATTTCAAAGAAGGCATCTAAAATAAGTACATACACAGCTTTTATTTTAGTTTTAATTTCAAGCTAATATATTAAATTTCACATTTCCAATAAGCAAAATACTTAAACTGACAAGAAAGATTTTTTAAATTACTAAAAATCTGTTTTTAGCCATCAGCCAGCACAATGTAATTCCCTTTATTAAAAAAGCTTTCAAAAATAAAATATACTTGCCTGAAACTTTATCTGAGGAATATTAACTGATTTAAACTTTAATCAATTTGATTTGAAACAAATATAACTTACTTTAATTTAAAATATTGTAGGAATGCATTTTTTAACAGAGAGGAAAATGTTGATAGATAGACAGCAGAAAGTTTACATAATGTTTTGTCTATGGAGGACATATCTGTAAAAATTACTTGAGGAATATAATGTGAGTGCCCTTTTTATCTAAGCTTATATAGTCTGAAACCTGTGCCTGGTGTTTTTTGAGATTTCTTCAAGGTTTGGTCAAATGTATGACTATCAGACCCTCATTTCTTCTTTAGTTGAACATAGTCCTTCTTGCCAGAGCTGGTTTTAAGCTTATTTGACAAATTTTATCAAATTGGGCCCTGCACCTTAAGCAGGCCTCATGCTAGCAGTGACAGAATTACCATTTGAAGCCTTTTCTGTATTCCAAGAGGAATAAACCACTACTGAAAATGTGAAATGAAGAATGAGAAATTCTTATTCCTCACATTATTAATTTATTATTCATACTATATTAACAGAAAATTGTAACATGTCACTTCTATTGACAAACAAAAGGTTATATCTTTCAACCAAAAGATAGAGTTTGTCTGTGTTTAGGTTACTCTATGATAAAAACACAGGGTTCTTGATAAGATCCAGAGACGGATATGCAATGTAATTGGCCCTGATCTGTCATCTCATCTGCAGTCGCTCTCTCACAGACACGACGTTGCCTAGCTCTGTCTTTTTTACAAATACTTTCACGGTAATTGCTCCGATGAGCTGCTTTCGCTGGTTCCTAGGCCTCGTGAATTTAAACGTCCTACGAGGCTGGCATCCCATTCCCACCCCTACACTGTTCAAACTGTTAGATGTAGACGTCTCTTCTACTCCAATAGCTTCATGTCTCGCACTTCTCGCCTGTGGAACTCCCTTCCTTATTCCTGTTTTCCTGACAAATACAATCTCCAACTATTTAAGTGTAACGTCAATCGACATCTCCAGTTGCCTTGATCTATCCACTTCCCTTCTTCACATCCTTTCACCTTTCATTCCTATCTGCTCTCGCTCCAAATCTTCTGTAACCCCCTTGCCTTGATCGATCCACTATCTTTCTCCACATCCTCTCCTTTACCACTCCTATCTGCTCTTCCTCCAAACCTTCTGTAACACCTTGCATGCTAGTGGCTTCCAGCCTTGCTTGGGGTGATAAGCTTAACAAAAAAAAAAAAAAAAAAAGTTTTATGTTAAATTCCTTGTAAAGACTCTGTTTTCTTCCCATGTGCATCATTGTTCTCTGGATACATCATGTTTTGTTACGTATTTAAGGATATATTGTTCTGTAACAACATAATCATCTGTATTTCTTCCGAATCTTTCAGTTAGTTAGCTACTTGGTACTAGTGTGTGTGTGTGGGGGGATATTGTTGGATCTCAGCACTGATAAACAACACTGAAAAATACGAATAATGTTCTTATGGTCCCCATTTGTGAAGTGTACACTGTTTTGCTGGTAAAAGCACAAACAAATCTTGCAGTGAAGAATGGAGTTCTTGTCAGGCTAGGAAATTCATTTTAACTGAATTTCTAAAAAATTTATATATCTTAGTGCTTTTCATATGCGATTTTATTTGTTTTTTCCAAGTTTTAAACAACTAGATAAAATATTTAATCATTTATGAGTAGGAAAACATTGCAGTGTGATATTTACTATGATGCTCTGTGTGCTTAGGAACTTCATATCAATACAGACCAAAAACTTATCTATACTTATACGTTTCTTTATAAGATTTTGTATAATCACAAAAATTTTCAAGTACATTGGCATAATACTTCAGAATTTATTACAGTAAATACGTACAAAATCGTTACAAGTTGATTTCTGAAAACTTTGAAATTTTGGGACAATAGTTCTAACTTTTTTAATATTAAAGTTCTTTTCTTCCCTTCTTGTTAATACAATTATTTTATTATAATATAAATAATTTATTTCTGATTACTTTCATTGTTTGTCTTTTCTAAAAAAGATGATATAAAAATGCCTTATATGATGTCAAGCACAAGCAGAGATTGAGACAAAGGTCGTAAATATTTCAGTGGCAACCAGAAAGGAGCCAAGGTAGCTGGAAAGGAAAAACATGGAGGTGCTATCAAAAAATTCTTTGCCACTCCATCTTTGAGGAGTAACTCTTTCTGAGAGTCACACCAAAGACTTTGTAGTGGACACACAATTGACAAAGAGCGTTAAAAAATTGTCAATGAACACGCAAAGCACTGGCCGCAAGTATTCAAAAGGTTAATAGCAATAATGCAGTTTCTTGTTCAGAGAAATTTAGCATTTAGAGGAACAGAAAAAAAAATGTTGGTAATGAGAGTGTGCACAATGGAAACTTTTTAGGTTTTGTGAAGCTGTTAGAAAGTTTGACCCTGTTCTTGATACGCGTTTGTGAAAAATCAAACCCCACAAAATCCATAATCAGTATTTAGGAAAAACATACTCAGAATGAACTATGAAACATCACGGCTACGACTGTTTTGAACGAGAACTGTTTTGAATGGTTAAATACGAGCATAGTACATGAAATATAAGCATACATAAATGTTTACTTTTGTAAAGTAGGGGTCCCCACCATCAGTTTTCTAATTGGGCCCCGCAATTCCTAGCAGTGGCCATGTTTCTTGCTTCTTATTTTTTTAATGTTATTTAGGTTTTGAGAAGCTTAATTTATATAAATAAGAAGTAGAAAATTGCAATAAAACTAATAACGCCTTTTCAGCTAATGTGGGATATTCCTTTAGTACTGAAATCCAAAATGTATGAATGGGTACCATTGAATGTTTTATTTTGAGCTATCACTAGAAATGGTGACCAATTCTTCTCATTCACTTAACTGAAGATCAGTATTAGAAGGAACATTTATGAAGGGATTTTGAATACATACTTTTCTGTGCTCAGTGATTGAAAATGATAGTTGATGTATTCGTCGAGTTCTTTCAGATGGGTAACTATAATAGGGATCATTTCTTTAATGTAGATAGTATGCATTAAAGGAAACATATCAAAATTACCTGCCCTTGCTCTTATTTTTATTATTTTCCAAATCACAATTTTCTTTTTGAGGACAAGCATCTGTTGAAGTGAGAAAATTTTCATCGTTACATTGCATGCTACTGTTTTATATTATTTAGCTGACTAAATATTTCCGTTAAGTATTCTAGTTTAGACATTAAATATTTGCAATCAAAATGTTCACAGAAATTTTCCTGCTTTTCTTTATCAAAAAATGCGATGACTTCCATGTGTAGTTCATGAACATATGTTAATACTTTAACTTCAAACAACCATTGAACTTCTGTATGCAACAATGATCTAACATGTTGAGAGTTCATTTCTTTGCATAGTTGTTCAAATAATCTTGATTTCAATGGCCTACTTTTAATATAACTGACAATTTCAACTACCTGATATAACACTTGCTTTAAATCTTCTTGCAATATTTTTGAAACAAGTACTTCTCTATGTAAAAATCAATACGAATAAGATTTGGGTTTTCTTTTTTTTTGGATCATCAGTCATCAGTTATGTGCCATGTGTGATACGTGCTTAGGTGATCATGTATCTTTCGATACATGACTGATGAGGCAGATTTTTTTTTTTTGTAATGGATTTGACTGGAATTCAAACTCGGCCCTCTAATTCCTCAATCTGAGCCATTATCCATTACTCTACAAGGGATACAAATCCTTTAATACACCCTGTCATACATGGGGCTCCATCAGTACAAATGCCAATACAAGACTTCCAAGTTAAGTTCATTTCTTTAAGGTAGCTTGTCATCATAACAAGAATATCTTGACCTCGAGTAGTTGATGACATTCTTTTGCAACAGAAAAACTGATTATTTCATCTCCATCAATAAAACAAACAAATACAAGCAATTGATTTGATATCAGTTAATTCATCAATGGTTAAAGCAAAATTAGATACCTTAAGTCTTTTCTGAGCCTTCTTTTTTTACTTCAATAATGTTAGATAAATCTAGAATTCTCCTGTGTGTTGTATCATTTGAAAGTGAGATTTTGTACATTTCTTTTGCGGCCTTTCCACCAAACAAGGAGTTAATTATTTTTTTAACAGTGGGTAGGATCACCGACTCAGCAAGGGTGTGACATTTAGATTTCAATGCTATTATTACTGCCATAAGGGTGTGACATTTAGATTTCAATGCTATTATTACTGACATAAGGGTGTGACATTTAGATTTCAATGCTATTATTACTGCCATAAGGGTGTGACATTTAGATTTCAATGCTATTATTACTGCCATAAGGGTGTGACATTTAGATTTCAATGCTATTATTACTGACATAAGGGTGTGACATTTAGATTTCAATGCTATTATTACTGACATAAGGGTGTGACATTTAGATTTCAATGCTATTATTACTGACATAAGGGTGTGACATTTAGATTTCACTGCTATTATTACTGCCATAAGGGTGTGACATTTAGATTTCAATGCTATTATTACTGCCATAAGGGTGTGACATTTAGATTTCAATGCTATTATTACTGCCATCTCAACTGATGCGAGTTGAGTCCATTCAGATATGGGTATTGTTCTCTTAAAAGCATTTTGCTGCTTTGATTATTGCTCTAACAATCTTTGAAAATAACTGAAATCTTTATCTTGCAAATACTAATGTTTAGTAGTGAAATATCGTTTTAACTTACTTAGTAGCATGGATTCATTTGATATTTTTTCATTGCAAACGACTTGAACTTGTTTGATCAATATCCCCAGACTAAGAAAATCTGAACTTCAAATGATTTTCGCCATACTATTATGGAAAACTTTTGTTTCTTTTTTTGCACCGGTGTTTATTGATTTCAATGAATGTTCACTTTTACACTCACATGCGTCACTAGTCTCTTTTCTTTTAAGAAATTTATCTATTGTGAAGTGGTGCACAAAATCCAAGTGACGGCCTATTTATGCCTGAACTTCCTTTATTGCAGTCCACTAAGGATAACATCCCAAAATATACCTTTTCAAAAACTGGAACATTATTAAATCAAATGCTCAGTGCTGCAATTTGACAATATTAATTCATAATCAGTCGTTGTAAAAATTTTGAATTAAACAAAGAATGTTAAATACAATTGTATGAAAAAAAGGTTAATATTTATTTATTCAAATAAAGGAAAAGAAGTTAAATGAAAAAAATAAAAATACTTTTTTAAAAAATGAATACTAAAAGAAAGTATTTAAAATAACAATCGAAGAACAGTGAAAAGAATTATTTGAAAAAAGTTTAATACTTATTGATTCAATACTAACACTGTACTATTAATACTTGCACACACACACACACACACATGTATATATACCATGACAATATTTTGTGGTACACTATTGTGCCATGGCACGGTAGTTGAGAATCACTGCAACTAATCTGAAAAATTGAAGAAAATATTTTCTGTAATATAAAGTTTTATTGAATTTTAGGTACTTAGGATTCAGATTTATTTTCTGATAATGCCGTGTATGAAGAACTGTATCTACAAAAATCAGCATGTTTATAGTGAGTACAAAATAATAATAATTTCTTTTACTCACTCCCTTCAAATTTGGGTGAGCCAAAAAGACAGAAAGAAATTTGTGAGTCTATGTGAAATGTTCTTCAATAAAACATTAGATTACAGAAAATATTTTCTTTGGATCAATGAAAACCTTGTTTTCACAGGAATTAGCTGTTGAGCCTAGAAAAAAGACTGAAAGGAAAATAGTGAACCTATGTGAAATCCTTTTTGATATAAATAAGAAAAAAAATCAACAAGGGTCATGTGAAAAGTTTCATCTCTGTTCACATGTCCAGTGTTCAGATTTTTGCCAGTGTCAAATTACTAATTATCAGCATTAACAGTTTAAGAAATTATTCTAATTTTAAAAAATTAAAAACAATTTGTGTAACAATTCATTACTCATTGAAAATCTTTTGCTTAAGACAATAGTTTCCTTAATATATCCTTATGAAAGCAATTAAAACCTTTTCTAATTAAATAATGTCATAGTTTTTTATATCATTTTTTTATTTTGCAATTCAGTTGTGGGTAACAGATGTAAAAAAAATATACATATTTTTACCAAGATTTTCTAAAAAAATTCAACAATAATTTCATTCAATGTGAAAAAGCCCAGAATTTCTGAATCAATGTTTTTTTTACTGCAAAAAACATATTTGAAGATTGCTTGTTTGCCATGATTCCGTTTTAGTTATGTGAAGCATTCTTAACAGCAAATGTGGTGGCTCATAAACTCTTGTTTTTTTCTTTGGCAGCAACATTCATGATTGGTCTTTTTTACCTTGTATTTTATACTTTTGGAGTTGTTTTGTGGGCTGGGTCTGATGCACAGAGATCTTGCAAAATGGACGACTTTTTATTTTTGGTTTTGCTTTCTTAGCATTCACACCCAGCTGAAATATTTGTGGATATTCTTCTTTTCAGTTAGTCCCACCTGTTCTGTTACCACAGTACAAACCTATGTTGTTTACTACCCTTATGCATGTCCCTTTTTTTCAGTTTTGTTCCTTTTTTTGGTTAGACCCCGTTTCTGAACACTTCCTGTTAGCCCTGAATTATCACTGGAACCAGCATAGTAAAAGCATGAGTCCAAGCACATGGTTCTTATTTTTTTCATCCCCTACTAAATCTTAGCTCACAACAATAGTATCACTGATAGGTAACCTTTTAAAATTTTTTCTCTTGGCTTTGGTCTCTCTTATCACATGTTTATTTGAACATTTGTTTAATGCAACCATCTTCCATACATTTATTTTATGTTTGTATCTCTCTGGTATCCTTTACATTTTAGTTAAAATATAACATTTCTTATGCATGGTAGTCATCAAGGTTAGAGGTTAACAAGAAAAGGAAAAATATGAATTCAAAAGCCTTTACTTTATCGAGTAGACTTTGCTCTTTAGCTTTGGGTTGACAAATAAAAAGATTGCTGAATCATTGATGCTCAACATCTCCTATTTAAGAACTTTTAAACTTTAAATGTGGGCCCAAAATAGTCACTAATTTATGTTAATATGAATTCTTTTAGATGAGGTTTATAACTGTATTGGGAAGAGATGCCTATATACATTTACAGCATGTGTTCCCCACTTACACACTGTCCCCAAATAGCCAAATATAACTTTCTTCCTTTCTGGGAAGTTATCAAAGCAACTTTATACATATTCATGTAACCAAAGCATTTGCATCCTTCCTTTACACATTAAGACTTCCTTCTATGATCATGCCTCTGGCTGGTTTTGTCATATTTGATTCTTGAACCATTTTTAACCCACATTTATTGCAATAAAATTTTCTTTTCTGAAAGTATATTTGAGGGAATAATATTAGCTGATTTAAAGTATAATTAATCCGATTTGAAACAAATAT
Organism: Acanthosepion esculentum; assembly: GCA_964036315.1. NCBI lineage: Eukaryota > Metazoa > Mollusca > Cephalopoda > Sepiida > Sepiidae > Acanthosepion > Acanthosepion esculentum. The sequence continues at coordinate 58,382,859 of OZ038479.1, read as the reverse complement.
TATTTACTTTAAGTTTAAAATATCACGGAAATGCATTTTTGGCACAGCAATAGCTGTTTATTTAAGCTGTTGATTAGTTAATATAGTTTTTGCTTAATAATCATATCTAAAAGGGTGAAATTAATACAAAATTTTAAAAGATTTACAACTTAAATTATTCAATTAAAATTTTTTTTAAATTGATAACAATTCTTGTAAAAATTCATTATTCATAAAAAGAATATTTTTTAACACAATAGTGCCCTTAATATATCTTATTCATAAAAGCAATTAAAAGCTTTTCTAGTTTGCATTTTTTTATGATTCAGAGCAGATTTTCAGTAAATGATGTGCCTGATTAAAAAAAGAAAAAATTGATGATTTATATTATTGATGATTTTATTATTAAGAGGAATGACCAAAGTATTTTTTTAATGCTCTAATGTATGCAAATTAGTGTTGGTATCTACAGTGAAGATGTTTTTTTTCTGTAAAAAATATGATGCATTATCTAGTGTGAAAATATGCAAAATCTTACCAAAAATAATTTCATAAAGCTAGAGAATTAGTGCTTGCCTAAACAGAAAAGCACATTTTCCTTTCAGAATGGATGAAAAAATATACTTTTATGAAATGATATTTATTTGATGAAAAAATTACTTTGTAATTTTTCAGTGCAATTTTTAGTGAGTAAGAAAAAGTTGTTAGTTTTTACTACTTAAAAAAACATTTAAGACTTAGATGCCTCCACTAATTTTCAATACCCAAGGCTTTTTTTTTGTTGAAGATTTCATTTCAGTTTTAATTGAAAGCTAAAGGATTACATTTACTATTTCAAGTAAGCAAAATACTCCGGTGTTTTTAAAACAGAATTTATATTGATTGAAGTCGATTTCTTTTTTTTAGTTTTTCTAAAACATTTGATTAGAATCCTTATTAGTTGACTTTCATTGCAATGTAATTCTCTGTATTAAAAAATCTTCTGAAAATGAAATATACTTTTCTGAAACTTTATTTGAGGAATATTAGCTGATGTAAAGTCTGATCTGAAAAATATTATTATTATTATTATTTTAACATAACGCAGAAATGTATTTTTAAAACGAAAGCTATAGTTTATATAACTGACAAAGTGATGATGACATAATCATAAATAACATCAAGAAGAATAATTTCTGATAAACTAAAATGATTGTTGTTCTACAAAAACTATCTGTAAAACATAATTTAAGAAAATGACATGGGCACCTTTTTTATATCATTTTTAAGTACTCAGTAATCTTAAAAATGTTGGAAAATATTCTCGGTAATCTAATTTTAGGAATGTTGACTTTAATTTACTATAGTCATTGCTCTTATTTTTTGATAATGTTGTGTATGGTCAACCATACTTTTAAAAATGGGAACATTTCATAATATTTTATATACATAAAAATTATTTTAAAAATCTTTGTATTAAAATAACTTAAGCTTTTCAATTATTGATTAGTAAATATAGTTTTTTTTTTCACTTAATAACAATATCACCTAAAACTGGATGAAAGTAATGCAGAATTCTAAAAGATTTATATATTTTTTAATTATTAGAATTAAAATTTTTAAAAATGAAAAGAATTCTTGTAAAAATTCATTATTCATGGAAAAAGTATTTTTTGTTAAGGCAACAGTGTCCTTAATAAATCTTATTAATAAACGCAATTAAAAGTTTTTCTAATTAAATAAAAAAATTCATAGTTTTATTGTATTTTTATTTTAAGATTTGGTGCAGGTTTTCGGGAAATGAGTAGTAGATTGAAAAGAAAAAAAATGTTTAAATTCTCAAAGGAGTCTTGCGTTTTTTTAACTAATAAAAAAAAATTTCGGTAGTTTGGTAGGGGATAACAACAAGTGTAAATAAAAAAATATATTTTTACCAAGATTTTCTAAAAAAAAAAAAAAAAAAAAAGAAATTAAAAAAAAGTGCATTGTGAATATGTCCTGAAAGTTTCATTAAAACTTTAAAACCAGACAATTATTTGATTTTTGCAAGAATTTTCAAATCAATGTTTTTAACCGGAGAAAAGGCGGGTAAAATACTATTACGTCGACCGCTAACGAAAAGAAAAAAAAATTTAATCAAAATTTCGAACGTGCGAGAAAGGATTTATTTTTTAATTTTTTTTTTAATCAAGTTTGAGACCTTTTTTCATCATGCTTTGGTATTTTTTGAACAAAAAAGTAAACTAGGTACCTACTTATTTATATTTTACAAAAAAAAATAAAATTTTACCGAGTGATGACCAAAAAAACGTCCTATCTCATTTGTATTCATTTCAATCTTTCAAATTTAATTTAAAGTATAAACTAAATTTTCAAGTGTTACGTGGAAATTTTTTATTTTAAAAAAGGTTATATTTTAATTTTACAAATGAAGTCAAATTTAGATGCTTATTTTTAATTTTTTTTTTTTTTACCGACATGTCCAAACTCACTTTATGCTACTCAGAAACAAAATAAAACTTCAAATAATCCAACTTTCCTTGAAATATTATTTTTTCCTATCAGACATGATGAAATTGAAATCATAGTTGAATTCATTTTCATTTTTTTTATTTTGCTGACACTAACAGGGAATAAAAAAAAGGAATGAAAAAAATGGTGATTTCTTTTTTTTATTTTTATTTTTTTTAAAAATCAAACAAAATTATTTCGATTCTTCCACTTACCTTTAAAACGAGAGAAAAAAATACGGGATGATTTCTTTGTCCTGAAATGATTTTGTTGGGATTTCTCTGTCGACTTACTTAATTTTTGTAATGTTGGGGTTGAAACGAATGATATAAAGGAAGAGTATTAAAAAAAAATGGAAAAAAACACGATAATAGTTAAAAAATTAATTTTGAGAAAATATTTTGTATGATTATACAAGCCGAAATAAAACGGTGTTAGTCGAAATTTGGTTCCTTGATATTTCTTGGCATTTACAGAGACGTTATTCCAAAATCGATGTATGACGTTTCTTCAGGACCACTGACACTGTCGGTGCTAAAGATTCGGTGGCTCCGACCACTGGAAACTGTTCCCTCACTCTACAACAGAGCATTTTTATGAATTTTATATTATATGCAAAATTTATTCAAAACCAGACAATGTACAAAATATATTGAAATAAAAACCTGACCAATAGACCGAATAAAAAGAAAGACATTGCTCATTGCTGTGTATGCTTTTCTTTAGGTTCCACCAAAATGCAGGATTTTTTTTTCTTCAAAAAGAAAGTAAAAACACCCTCAGGGAATCATTGAATTTTAATGATTTTTCATGGTTTTGTCGCCTTGTAAATTTGTTTCACAAATAATATTTGGTGGACAGTACACAGAGTACACAAAATATAGAATTCAAACAAAAACCAATTAATAACTATTAACAAGTCAAGGAAAAAGACAGAAACACTGAAGTACTTACAGGATTTTTTCTATCAGAGTAAAAAGAAACAGGTCTTACTGCTCTGAAAATCAAAAGTGAAATTTGGGAAAGCTACTGCAAACATCTTTGCTCAGTGAAGGACATGGTCATCTGGGCTAGGGAGAAGATAACCACAGTTACTGGGTCCATGTTCTTGTGTCTGCTAGCAATGGTGCAAAATGCAGAACTGTAAGTTGATCTGAGAAAGCAAATGAAGTTACCAGTTACTGTAGTCATAGTGCTGATCTTGGAAACTTCCAAGCAGATGATTCTCATGGAATTCACTATTATTTGGGAGATGTGCCATAATTGTAAAAGTTCAAGCACAAATCTAGACACATCTGCTGATGCATACTAGGATCAAGATCCATTAATTGTTTTTAAATGTATTACCAAAATAAGATTGTTTTTATTAATAAAGATGTGTTTGAAGAATCCAAAAAATGCAATGTTTAATGGCATTTAGACATTAGGAATATTTTTCAAAAACTTTTCATTTCTGTACAAATTCTGGCTGAGATATCTTGTATTTATTTTGCACTAACATCTCAAATGTTTTGGTATTTTATTTAAAGACCCTGAAATAGAACGCTCTTACTGTTGTCATTATATATCTTTCAACCTGTTTAAATATGATGAGCTTTTCAAATAAGTAGGGAAAATTATTCATTAATTTTAGTATTGACATGAATTCTTTCACAGAAAGTCATTGATTGTACTCGGAAGTAATGTCAATGACACAACTAAAAATATTTCAATAATATTAAGAAAAACAACTTTAAAAATAATTTTCTTCATTACTGAATACAGATTTACAAAATTCACCAGACATGTGTTTCTCTCCAATGTATGTTTCCATATTTGCACAAGAATATGGCTTCTCTCTAATGTTTATTCAAATGTAAAAACTTTGCTTTTGCAGAAGTGACAAGCAGCTTCTTTCAATGTAGTACATCTTTTTTTGGGGAGTTAAATGATCGATGTGATGCTTGTCACATGAAGATAGCAGTATATATTTCTCTATTCTTGGTGGAAAGTCAAGTCTTTTTTTTCTTTCATTGATATTCCCAGCAATAATAATTCTTATGATGATTTTCTGTTCAACCAAAACATCTGTAAAGAAAAAGTAATAGAAGGTATATTAACTGAGACAGTGAATAACACAGGGTCAGTTTATTTTGTAATAGATATTAGATAGATGCTGGTACATAGTAAAGCTAATGCTTTTTAAGTAAATAGTAACTAAACTATACTCTAGTTTCTTCACTAATTTGCAAAATCACAAACACAATGTATTTAGGCAGCAATCCTTCATTTATACATATTTCATTAAAGACAACATACTACGATTCAACCTTTCGTTTAATTTTTCTTGTGTTTGAACAAGTGTTTTCTTTTTGGACATAGAGTGTGTAGAAACTGTCCAGATGTTCTATAATTCCAAGCACTTTTGGCTATATACTTTTAGCCATTATCAAGGATTTTATTTTTTCAATTTAATTGGGTCTGTGGGTTGTGTGTATGTTTTTACTGTTATAGAGATGTTTTATTTTCTGAAAACAGCACATTGTGGGCGTGTTCGTAGTTAAGTGTTGGCTTTTTCTTTTTTATTATTAAAGCTTCCATTATTTTTAATCTTTTTTTTACATGTAGATGAGGTTATTATGTTTGTATTTTCTACTAGTATGTTTTGGATGTTTTCAAAAAGAAGAAAAATTAAATAAAAAGCTTAAACATAGTGCCTTGTTTGTCACCTTTAATGAAACACACACACATATATATATATATATATATATATATATATATATTCAATAATATTCGAATATGCTGTCAACTGAATCAATAAATTTAAAACATAAACAGTATTTAAAGCAACACACAGCAAACTTCACTGACTTTAGGCATATCAAATAAATTAAAATGAATAAGAGTCTGCAGGAAAATTTCTTTTGTCTGAAGACAATTTTTGAGTCTTGTTAAATGTTATTTGAACAATGAACTGAATGTTAAATACAAAAGTCTCCACTAGTTAGCTGAAACATTTTGCACTCAAAGCTTTAAAAGGTATATTAACAACAAAAATAGAAAATGTTTAAAAAAATGAAATATCTATATACGAATTACCATCAATATCTAGTCCATTTGACAAATGATTTGCATTCAGTTACAGAAAGAATATATCATAACTGTTATGGGTTGGTTTTGTGCAATGTATTGCTTTTCATGTGAAACGTTAGTTGTGTCCACGTGAAGATCAGATGGGAAAGTTACTGCATCCTTTAAGGTTTTTATATGGATGCAGGATGCAGAACATGCACCTATCAGCATCTCAAAACACATGTTAAAGATATTTTTAGTGAGTGAATTGACATTACATAAATTTGAGAGGTAATTATTTATTAGAAAATGCATCCAATGTATGAAAAATAAAAATTTAATAGGCATATAAAAAAATTGTATTCTTATGCTATTGTGTTTAATATATGGTGCCTCAGATTTGACTTACCTGAAAATACAGATTCACAAACTTCACAAGAATATGGCTCATTTTTAGGGTTTTTCCAGATGGTACACCAAATGTAAATCATGACAAAGTTTTGCAACCTTCACAAGAACATGGCTTCTCACTAATTGTTAACCAGATGTAATAGTAAGATTGTCCATAAAAGACAAACCACATGTTTCAAGGTACATCTTTTTTTTTGCAAGTTAATGTTCTCTTTGATATTCTTGAAAATATGAATAGGCAGTTGTTACATGAATATATCTGCATATATTTCTCTGTTCTTGAAAAGTCAAAAGTCTTGCTTTCTTTCATTTAAATTCTTGACTGTTTTTACGAATGCCATGATTTTCTGTTCAGCCAAAACATCTCTGAAGAAAAAGTAATAAGATGTATTTTAACAGAGACAGTGAATTAAAGAGAATTATATGTTGATAGATTTGCCAATATAGATGTTGTTACATTAAGTGTTTTGTAGTGAGAGAAAGGAATAATGAGGATTAAATTTTGAACAACATTTACTGTTAGTATATTGTACAGGGATGTTGAAAGATGAGTGGAATGTCTGTTTCAGTGACTGATCGTCAGGATGGCAGTCAGGTGTAAAGGAAACGCTGGAGGTTGACCTATTTCTTGTTCTGACCTGGTCTGGCAGAGATCACAGGATATGGTTGGTACACATTTAGTTGATTATGGTCATGGTGGTAGGTCGTTTTCGTTGGTTGGTAGGCCTGTTCTATGGAACGGGGGTGGCATTGGATTGGCATGGTTTTGGTAGGCCTGTTCTATTGAATGCAGCAGTGGTAGTGACTGCAAAGAGAATGCCTTGTGAATGAATTGAGTAGGCTGGGGTAGCAGCGGTCGGTTGCCCAGGCAACAAGGTATTGTTGGATTGGCACGGTTGGTAGTGATGACTGCAAAGGGAATGCCTAGTAAACAAGTCGAGTAGGCCAAGGTGATGGTAGTGGGTTGCTGAGCTTGTGTCGGATTGGTGTGTTTGGTACTTACTGAAGTGACAATGTTGGTGATGATGAAGGCTTGTAGCTGGGAGGTGTCAAAGTTGAAATTTTATCTTGTCAGTATTTGCTGAGGTGAGTGTGTCATTGATGATGAAGGCTTGTATCTGGATGTGGTCAAAGCTGGATAGTTGGCTGCTCATGGCTGGTGCTTGCTGAGGTGACAAGGTTGCGAACTTATCAAGATGAAGCTAGTTAGCCAAGCCTGGGAGTGGTAACAGACAGTGAGAGGACCTGTCATGTTGAGCGGTGGTGGTAGCAGTAGTAGTATCGCCCTGTCAGCAGCTCACAACTGTTTTTGGTTGTTCTTTGGTGGTCTCCATCCAGGGCATCTCTTTTTCCAGTGGGAATGTTCATGATTGACCACTGCTGGAGCTCACTTCATAGACTGGATGTGATGTGTGGAGCTAATGCACAGAAAATGACCTTTTTTCATTTAATTGTCTGCCTTTATAGCATGCACATCTGGCCAGCATGCAGAATGAATCAGGAAGAGATCTAATTATGCTTTATAGATTTTACTGATGATCAGAAAAATAAAATTGCAATCAATTTAAAATCAGTTTAATATGTGGCAAAATCTTTTGATTATTGGAAATAGTAAATTTAGTCTATTAGATTGGAATTGAAATTAACATAAAACATATTTCCTTTTTAAAATGGTTTTTAGACTTTAGGTATAGCTGCTTTTTTTTTTTTTAACTTGGTATCTACATAAAAGTGACTTGAAAGAAGCATATATTTCAGCTGATATTCTTTTCCAGTTAACCACACAGTAAGTGAAATTAGCCTTTGTATATGGGTGGCTATGTATTTATAACAAAGTAATTTCCCAAGTATTCAAATCTTTTAAATGATTGAACTTTATAGCATTTAAAATTTAATAAGCTTTCACTGAGAAATTTTTACCTGAGGCAATTTTTTTTAAAAGAATAACATACTTTATCATCATAAGACATAAATTAGTCGGTACCACCAACATGGATACCTTTAACCGCAATTTAACAATTGAAAAGCTTGTGTTTTAATATTTCCCCAAAATCAGAGAATTATCCGATTGAAACAAAATTTTCAGGGCTTATTCATCAATGAATTAATATTTTACTGAGTAGGTTATTTTCTTAAAAACCTTTGGGTAAATATTTTTTGGGATGTATGTCTCAAACACTCATTTTAATATTGCATGTATACTTTTTAATTGGGTTGGAGACATCGAAGTCTTGTTTTTTATAAATCTCTAGCACAAATATTGGATTTTAAAGGAAATTTTAAATTTGTTGTTTACATTTTTGATACACAATGGAGGCTCGATGAGTGACAAACGAAAATACTAATGTTTTAAAAATCAACAATTTTTGAGCATTATTTCTTTTTATATATAGTTCAACGTAGACAAATCTTATTTTGTCTTGAGTTGTTTGCCTTTATATGTAGAAATATTTTGTTTGATTACTGTTGTTTATTTGTTTGATGATCATCCTGAAAGTGCTTTGCATTTCATTCATGGAGGATACAGTCCATCTTGGCTTTTGAGTTCCTGATGATTCCGGAAGGTTCTAAATTTCTATCTCTGGAAGATTGGAAGACAGTTTTACGTGAGAGCCAGCCCAGAGAGAAAGAAATAAACATTTGCACGTCTTCTTGGTGCAGCAGCTATGATGCTTCTGATGAGTTAGTACAGAGATACACCTAATGTTGAACACTACGTATGAAACCAAATCCAACAGTTGAATGCTACATAAGAAATCAGAGCAAACTGTTGAACCAATTCAAAAGTGGTCAAGGCCGTTCAGTTAAGGCTCAATTCTGTGATCATCTGATCTTTGTGAGTTTGTAATATTATCCAATTTTGAAGCAATAGAAAGAAAATAATGAAAGATAAATTATTAAATTTTAGGGTGGGGATTTACATTTAATATCAATACCTCTAATGATTGATTAAATTCAATTACTTTTAACATAAATAAAGAGGGTTGTGTCACACCTCGCCACCTAAAAGAAAGAACATAAAAAATTTTGAGACATGGGGTTATTTCGGATATGCAATAAAGCATCAGCACACACATTATTCACACTTTTAATATAGCAAGATTATACTCTTACAAATGTTAAGCACTAACATAATAACTGTCTATTTTTACTTAAAAATGTAAGGGGATTGTGATCAGTATAAATTATTACTGGTTGGCAAGATAAAGCTACATAAACCACAAAATGCTGTAGACTCAATAATAGAGCCAATGTTTCTTTTTCCACTGTAGAATAATGTTTCTGATAAATATTGAATTTTTTCTTTGGAAAAATAACTGACAGGATGTTCCACTTTATCTTTGTTGGCTTGCAACAATACAGTACCTATCCCACAGCCACTAGCATCAACAGTGATGCTAAAAGGTTGTGAAAAATCTGGAGCTTTAAGGATAAGTTTAGAACAGCAGAGATTTAAGTTGATCAAAAGAATTTTGACAGACTAAGGACCAATCAAATTTCTTTCTTCTTTTCTTTAGCAAACATGTGAGCAGTAGTGTGACATATGAAAAATTCTTACAAAATCTTTGATAATAGCCTGGCATGCCAAAAAATCTTTGTAAATTTCTGACATTGGTCGGAGCAGGGTATTGTATGATATTTTGTATTTCCGACTCAATTGGAGTCATACAACCATCTCCAACTTTATGGTCAAGATATGTTCCTTTCACCTGACAAAATTCACTCTTTGCCAGATTAAGTGTAAGATTATAAACTTTAAGTTGGTCAAACACTTTCTGCAAAGAATTCACATGTTCTTCCCAAGTATTATTATAAATGATAATGCCATCAATATAGGTATCTACTCCAGGTAGATCTCCAAGGCAACAGTTCATGAGTCTTGGGAATTCTTCATTCTATAAGGCATTACATGATACTAATAGAAACCGTCTGGAGTTACAAAGGCAGAAATTTTCTTTGCTCCTTTGGTTGAGGACACACCCCAATAACCTTTTAACAAATCACATTTTATAATATACTTTGCTTTCCCTATTCTGTCAATACAGTCATCCATTTTTGGTATAGGATGCAAGTCTGTTTTGGTGATAGAATTCACCTTATGGTAATCCGTACAAAATCTAATGGAGCCAACAGGCTTATCCACTAAATATGCAATGTGGACCAATCACTTTGGCTAGGCTCAATGCCATGTTTCATCATGTAAGAGATTTCTTGACACATAATCTTAGCTTTTTGTGGATTAATCCTATAAGAATGTTGTTTGATGGGTGTGGCACTTCCCACATCATGATACACTAGTGATATCAGATTTGGTACATTGGGAAAGAGCCATTTAAAATTAGTGATCTTTCACGAGAAGGTAAATGAGAAAGTTTTATTTAAAAATTATTTAATTTGACATGGTGTTTATTTTTCAAGGCTATATTTTCTTTATCTTTGACAGATCCAGATTCATGGATTACTAACACAGGATTATCATTTGTCAAAAGGAAATGTAGCTTAATCATATTAATATGGCATAGCTGGGTAGATTTCCTATGATCAGGTGTATTCAGAACATAGGGTCACTTACCTTTCTAATTTTGAAAGTATGGTTAGACATAGGTAGCAACACAAGCACTTGATCATCTACCTAAAACTTTCACTCAACATCTTCTCTATCATACCAATTTTTCATTTTCTTTTGGATTAACTGAAGATTTTGACGAGCTAACTTGTTTGTTTCGGTTAGGCTTTTACTTAGGAGTGTGTGGAACTGAGATACATAATCTAACAAATTTACATTCCTCAGGTCTTCTAGTAACTAAGTTTCTTTCAACAGTTTCAAAGGACCATGAGCAGAATGTCCAAACACCAAATCAAAAGGACAAAACCTAAGTGATTCCTGGACAGATTCATGGGTGGCAATAGAAAAGGAATACCTTCTCTTTCTTTACAATGATTTAAACAATAGGTTCGAATCATGTTCTTTGATGTGGAGTGAAACCACTCTAAAGAACCTCGGAATTGGGGATGGCAAGCACTAGATTTAATAGAAGTGATGTCTAATTTTCACATCACTTGTTGAAATAATTTTAAAATAAAAATCAATCCTTGATCTGACCATACAATCTTTGGCAGTCCTACTCTAGTGAAGAATGTAACAAGAGCTTTTACAATCTTTCGAGCCAAAATGTCCCATAGATGAATGGCTTCAGAAAAATGGGTTGAGGCACACATTATTGTTAACATATATTAGTTTCCCAATTTGGTTTCGGGTAGAGCACCAATGCACTAAATAATCATCTAGACAAAGGGTTCTTCAAATGCAGGAATAGAATGTAACAGAGCAATGGGGATCTTTTGACTGAGTTTCCCCACTATCTGACATATATGGTTTCGTAATATTCGGACACATATCTCTGAATGCTGGGCAAATAAAAATGTCTTAATGTTTTATCACAAGTTTTACTTATTCCTAAATGGCCTTCCAGAGGAATTTCATGAGCAGTTTTCACTATTTCTGGTTGATAAATTTGAGGAACTACCACCTGGTGGACTACTGCCCAATCTTCGGTATCCAGAATATGAGACGTCTTCTACTTTCTCATAAGTGTGCCATCTTTTATAAAATTTCCTGTATTAATTTTCTTCAAATTTTCCAATACCACATTATCAAAAACAGGGAAAATCTCACGATCTTTCTTCTGTTCCATCACAAGTTGATTCCGAGAGAAAGGAATGTCAATGACAGGCTTCATGTTACCAACTTCACATTTAGTTGTATGTTGAGTAGGACGAGAACTCATATTTTTAGCAGAATTCAAGAGAGTTTGGGATAAATCAATTATCCCATTCCTCATATTATAACATTTCTTTTTACTGTTGCTCTCTTTCGAGCACACGTTGTTACACATGAAGCAAATATACTAGGGTTTTTAACTTTTGGGAGATGGATGATGGCTTTCCCACCAACCAATTCATTACCCAATAACATGGACACACCCTTCCTTGCTAATTTGAGAACAAATCCCACAACATAAGGAATTTTAACAACTTCATTACTAACCCTTTGAATATTCACAAATTTCCCTGTGACTGCATTCATCTCATATGGTAAACAACTTTTCAAAATCAGGGATTGGGTAGCTCCCATATCCTGCAAAATTTTAACTGGTACCTTAATACCAGCATTACCCACGTTTGCTACAGACCCAGTAGAAACATTGGGTTTGTCTTCTTTCCTAACATTTTCAACAAAAATCTCATGTGACATACTGTGGTTAAAAGACACTAGTCCTTGAGGTTTAACCTGCAATCATCATTCTTTTTAGCCCAACAATTTACTATTGCGTGCCCGGTTTTGTTGCACTGCAAATTTTTTCTAAGTTCTATACTAAACATTAAATCTGTTACGAAAAAAGAACTAAACAAAATGAACACAAAACGATCAGCTTTATAAAAGGACTCGTAACTGGAAAAACCGAATGAAAAAAGAATGTTAATAACACATGGGGAGTTTTCAATTCCATCCACCACTTTGTAGGGATTCTGAAGATTTAAAATACTTATTTTGAGAATTTGAACTTTCACTATGGTTTTTATAAGAATTGGGAAAATGGTCAGGGATATATGGTTGATTTGACTTCGGACTTGGGTTTGAACTAATTCAAAATTTACATCCTAGACAACCTTCTGATTCACATGAATTACTGGGCTCATGCTTACTGCGTTTATATGTCAAAACATAATCACCAGTTAACACAGCCATTTCATGTACATTATCAACCTGTTTCGCATCTAAATAGGTTTTCACAAAATCTGGAACACATTTCTTGAATTCTTCAATTAGGATCACTTTTCAAAGTTTGTCGTACTTCCTTAGACAAACTCCATCTCTAAAAATATGTTTCCTTTTGACTGGAAAACTCTATATAAAAGTTTGTTCATTACTATTCTTTAAACTCATAAACTTTTGGGAGCAAGCTTTTTGGATAGCTAATTTAACTATACTATAATCATTACAATCAGATGATGATAAACCAGCATAGGCCTTTTGTGCCTTAACCTTTAACGCAGTCTGTAATAATATGGGCCATGAAATTGTGGTCCAGCCCGAACTAATACCAACTTTTTCAAAATGTAGGAAATATTCATCTACTTCCTTTTCATTAAAAATTGATACTAATTTGCTTGGCTAGATCAAACCCTTTCTCTCTTTGTTCATCATTTATGCATCATTCTTCAATTTCTCGAAAACAAGTTTCTTGCGCTAGCTTAGCCTTTTCGACATCAGCTCTGGTACTAATTTAGATCTTCTCCAATTCAAACAACTGGGTAGGAGATAATTCCGGGGTATCTTGTTGTACTCAGCTTAAAATATCTTCATCAAAAATGTTATTATTCACCGTATGTTCAGCAATGACTTCAATTACCTGGGCCTTATGCACAGTTCTCCTAACTGACTTCAAACACATCATCTTTTCTAAATTCAAGCAACTAGTTAAAGGAAGGAGATTCTAAAAAATTTTCAACAATTGACATTTTCATTTTTTTCTCTCTACAATTATTGATGTCAACTGAGTAAAATAGAGTATCCCAGATGAACCCCCAATTATATTATTTTACAAATTTTATCTCACGAAAAAATTCAAACACAGTTTGCTTAAAAGAAAAAAAAGTGAGATTTTCTACTCAGGTACCATAACATATAGAAAACAAACATGAGATGTAAAGTTATACTTATTTTAATATAATAAAGATATAGAGTGGGAGAAAAAGGAAAAAATAAACAAAGAATATGAGAAAGGAAAGAAAATATACAAATTGTTATAAGAGAAATGTTCAATGCTTTACTTATCTGTCAAATAATCTTATCGATGATTTTTGATCATTATTTCTTTTGCTTTTTATAAATAGTTCAAGGTAGACAAATATTTTGTCTTGGTTCAGTTGTTTTCCTTTCTATGTAGAAATATTTTGTTTGATTATCGTCCTGAAAGTGCTTTGCTTTTCATTCATGGAGGATAGAGACCAACTTGGCTTTTGAGTTCCTGATGATTCTGGAAGATTCTAACTTTCTGTCTCTGGAAGAATGGAAGACAATTTTACATGAGAGCTAGCCCATGAATGCTAATGCTTTAAAAATGCCTAAAAAAGCTTATATACAGAAATTATTTTAAAATTTAGATTGGGTTGAGAATTGAATTTTAAGGTTCAAAGGGTGGCATTTAAAAAATGTTCTTCAGTTTATTTTTATAAAGTCTATCCTGGTATCTATTAGATATGAATTGTGTCCATTTCTGTCAAGATGTAGGCATGAACAGACTGATATCAATAGGCAGAAAGAGAACGAATTGAAACAATTATCAATATCATACAACTACTCTCTCAATGTAGATAAGAGAAAGAAAAGCTGATTATTTTTTTTATTTTCACTACATAGCCATAAAAAACATGTAAACAAAGAGAGGATTTTACAGACATGATGACAATTAAAACTTTTGCCCTTAATTTTTATTTCTTGACTCTAAATTTATCACTAAGTTGTTAGCTCAGGGTAAATGCTGTTTAGAATGAGTGGAATGTAATATTCCAGTCTTATTTCAAATACAGCCAAAGTGTGATTCTATGTATATGTGCATGGAGTTGCGTGTAAATCAAATAGAAGAAGCACATCTAAATCACGGCCACATAATGCAAACATAAAAAGATACACTACATACAGGCATGATGAAAGTGCATGATGGACATAAAATCACCTCTTCTTTTAAAATAGTGATTTCAGTTTTTGAAAAATAACTTTGCTAAAGAAAATAAATAATACAATATCAATGTTAGTATTTAAAGATTCTATTTAATGACACTTCGGTCTCATGAATAATACTGAAAATGCAATATCAGGGTTAATATTTAAAGATACCATGAAATGACACTTACATGATATACTCATGGACAGGTTGCCGCACTGGATAGGTCGCACCGCTACTTTATGGCTTAATAATTGATGATTAGCTGCTGGCTCACAGATAAGTTGCACTATAATCTGGGGAGTTACACATACCTTTTTAAACGTAAGAATTATCAGACATCTACCTTTATTTCAAAACTTACAATTATTAATACACTTTTGAAGATCGATTTCCATGTTCTTCTGCATAATTTAGTACTTTTAATTTAAAACCTGCTTTATAACTCTTTCTTTTACTTATGATTAGGGCTTGCAACAATTAAAATTATAAACTATAAATTTGGCTACCAACTATATCACTGTGCAATGAAAAATAGTGCAAACTTTTGGGTACTAGATTCATGCGCTTTGTTATTTGTAAATAACACTTAAGAACACCTTTTAAAGTTATATGAAACAACCATTAAAGAAAATTATCTCATAAAGAATATATTTCATTTAAAGTCATATTTTCCAACGTATTTTTGACAATATATATATATATTGCAAAATGAATCGTGGGACTATTTTTTCTTTGTCAATAAACATCTACATGTGGTTCCTTAACTTATGTATGCATGTTCAGGGTTTCTATGTCAGTCTAGTGCGAGGGCCCCGACTGAATGGTGACTGATGGATCAATGAATGTTTTATAATTTTATTTATTTATTGTGATGGATATGTGAATCTAGCAGCATGAGGCAAGTTTAAAGCAGTGAGTCAGTATATATGATACATAAATTGTTTCTATATGGAGAAAAACACAGATTTAGTGTTTTGTGGGTATTATTTTTGATTTCTCAGAAATCATGATGACAAGGTAGTGTCGCTTTGCATTTGTTGAGAGGATAGGTCGCACCCCTAATATTTTATGAAATTTTTGGTAAAAAGAAGTGCAACCTATACGTGAGTATATACAGGTCTTAAGAATAATTAGCAGCATGGCCCAGCATTGCCCATGCTTGATTAAAAAATCGTATGACTCATACAGCAATTGCTATCATTTGACTTAAAATATTTTTGCCCTTCCTTGCCTTTAAAGGAGTGCCCTTTGCCGTGCTGATGTTGCTACATGCCTTACTTCTTGCCTATCTCACACTGCAAATTTTTTCTAAGTTCTATACTAAACATTAAATCTGTTACGAAAAAAGAACTAAACAAAATGAACACAAAACGATCAGCTTTATAAAAGGACTCATAACTGGAAAAACCGAATGAAAAAAGAATGTTAACAACAGATACTTTTTCACACCCAACCCAGTTCTGCAAAATCAGAATCAATGTTGAGTTTAAGCAAGCGAATGAGCCAATTGGAGTAAAGTGCCATGCAGATTTAAATTTTTCCCACTTGTGACGAATGCAGCTATTGATTTTTTTTGCATGCTAGTTAACATTTGTGTCAGTCAGCTGTTGGCTCTCACGCTGGCCAATAGAATCTTCCTGCTTATTCGTGGCAGCCAGGTATAAGCTCTCACTCTAGCCAACAGAAAATGACCGCAAACTACATGAAAACTGCCATAGAAGCATGAAAAAATCGATTATTTCTACTATCAATGGGAGTTGGGAAATGCAAAGTCGGTCTTGGCCTTTTTGCTAACTTGGAGCATGTGCATGTAAATTTTGGTGCAAATCCGTCGAAAATTGCGACCGTGCATTCGTTACACACACAGATCCTGCCTTTTATAGATAGAGATACTGAAAATATCAATGTTAATATTTAAAGATTCCTTATAATGCTGCTTAGGCCTTATGAATAATAATAAAAATAAAATATCAATGCTAATATTTTATTGGTGCAAGAGAGAGATTATGACAAACAGTGGTTGTTGGATGCTACTTAGGAAAGAGAAATTTAAGCATCTTGTATGATGTTTTTATGAGGGGATAAAATACTAAGATATGTTTTGTATACATATTTCTGCATTGTATAAATCCATTAGGGTCTAGTACTTTTGCAAATTCCATCAAAATTTGACATCAATTTTAAGTTAGAAATTTAATTGAGGAAATGAGGAATTTCACACATGAAATCTCCACAGAATCACTACCACTGCTGGTAGAGATTTGAACATCAAGCAGAATATTTCATTTTTTAAAAACAAAAATACTAAAAAATTTACAAAGACATGTTTTCTATTCTGTGTGTCTTCATATGGTGCTGCAAAGATGACTTCAATGAAAATACAGATGTACAAACTTCACAAGAATATGGTTTCTCTCCAGTGTGTTTTCGCATATGTTGCTTCAAATAGGACTTGCTTGAAAATGCAGATCCACAAACTTCACATGCATGTGGTTTCTCGCCAGTGTGTATTTGCATATGGGACTTCAAGGATGACTTCTGTGTAAATGTAGATAAACAAATGTCACAAGAATATGGTTTTTCTCCAGTGTGTGTTCGTATATGAACCACCAAAGATGACTTCTGTGTAAATGCAGATCCACAAACTTCACAAGAATATGGTTTCTCACCAGTATGTGTTCGCATATGTTTTGTCAAATCTGACTTGCTTGAAAATGCAGATCCACAAATTTCACATGAATGTGGTTTTTCTCCAGTGTGCATTCGCATATGGTAGTTCAAATATGATTTCTGTGAAAATGCAGATTGACACACTTCACAAGAATATGGTTTCTCTCCAGTGTGTGTTCGCATATGGCGCTCCAAGTCAGACATAATTGAACATCCATATCCACAAACTTCACATGCATATGGTTTCTCCCCTGTGTGCATTCTCATATGGTTATTTAAACTTGACTTCTTTGAAAATGCAGATCCACAAACTTCACAAGAATATGGTTTCTCTCCAGTGTGTGTTCGCATATGGCACTCCAAAGGTGATGTTGTTGAAAATGCAAGTCCACAAACTTCACAAGAATATGGTTTCTCTCCAGTGTGTGTCCGCATATGGCCCACCAATTGTGGCTTCTGTGAAAATGCAAATCCACAAACTTCACAAGAATAAGGTTTCTCTCCAGTGTGTGTTCGCACATGGAGCTTTAAAACTGACTTCAATGAAAATACAGATGCACAAACTTCACAAGAATATGGTTTCTCTCCAGTGTGGGTTCGCATATGGCACTTCAAACTTCCCTTCAATGAAAATACAGATCCACAAACTTCACAAGAATGTGGTTTCTCACCAGTATGTGTTCGCATATGGTACTTCAAAGATGACTTATTTGGAAAGGCAGATCCACAAACTTCACAAGAATGTGATTTCTCTCTCGTGTATGTTTGCATATTGTGCTTAAAATGTGAGTCCCTTGAACATACAGATTCATAAAATTCACAAGAACAGGGTTAATTTATAGTGTGTCTTTCCATATTGTACCCTAAATGTAAATCATGACAATGGCTTGCAAACTTCACAGGAACATGGCTTCTCTCTAGTCTTTATTCAGATGTAACATTAAGATTTTCCAGAAAAGACAAACCCCACATGTCAAAATACACTTTGTTGGCAAGTTAATGTTCACTTTGATATTCTTGAAAACATGGATGCACAACTGTTACATGAATAGTGCTGTTTCTGATGAAAAGTCAAAAGCTTTGTTTTCTTTCATTTAAATTCCCAATAATAACAGTTCTTATGAATATCATGATTCCTGTTCAGCCAAAACATCTGTGAAGAAAAAGTAATAAGACATATTTTAAGAGAGTGAATAATACATGAAAACAGCTCATATATCAACAGATGTGTTTTGCTATATACTAAGGCTGGTTGTGATCACTAAGTTTGTCTTAAATAATTTCCGTTTGAGTTGAAACACAATATGCAAGTATCAATGTAATTTTTCTGAAAAATTTTCAAATGTCTATTATTCTTTAGAGATTCTTCTTCCCACATGTAAACAAACTCAGTTTCCACAAAAGGCAAGCAGACAGCAGCATAGCAACGACATAAATATTGTGAACATAAGAAAAAGAACATTCATTTATGCATAAATCTTGAAATGAGGCCAAAACCATTACATTTAAGCCATAACAACCAAAGATGAGAGAATGAAGAATCAATTTCAAATATTAAGTAATAAAATATTTTTTTCACAAGTTTTACAAGTGAAGATGATGATTTCAATCTGGCAATTATTAGTTTAGCATTAGTAATCAAATATTACACCGTTTTGTTTTGGTTTGTTTTATGGCATATCAACCTCAATATTACAACCGAATATCAACACAATGAAAAAAGTTTTTATAAGAAAATTCTGATATAAAATACATCTGTTTCAACTCTGTAGAAGCAATGATGTAGTTGAAAGTGATACTATGAAAAGTTGTTTAGATTCAACTTGTTATTATGAAATGCACCAGGAAATTTTTTAGGGAAACAAAGAAATACAAATCTGGCTTTCAAAATCTGATACAAATCAACCAATTATTGGACATGCATGAAATTTCCAGTATTTAATAAATGACGAAAGTTAATAACTGAATTTTCCATTTGAAATTTTTCACAGAAAAATGCTACATGTGATTACCTTAGTGATTTTATTTACTGATAACATGCTAAATTTGAATTTACACATTTTAAAAAGAGATCTGGAGAAATCAGTTGGATTTTTATCAAACTAAATACTATAGGATCTACATAAAAGGTGATTCATATATTGGGAAGAAATGTTCATATAAATTTTGCCCTTTTATACAAACTGTTAATATTTTCCCAAAAGAGTCATCCTAAAATTGTTTTAAAATTGCAAATCAATGTTAAATCATGTTAATTGTGACTGTGCAGATAGCAGCACAGAATTTACCTATTGGTTTGGTCGGCTGAAGCCAAGCAGTTTTAAAATTTCTAACACTAAAGGAATATAAAAAAGGAAAAAAAGATTCAAACATAGTTCAGGTCCTTTAACAGATTAATTATTAATTGACAATTTTATTAAGTATTGATGTGAAAATATTTGATTGCACCCAACACGGTCTTTTTAATTATTGGAAACTTTATTGAAAGATAAATAAACTAGATTCACAAAGAAATTATTGACCCTTCATTTAAATTTAATTTTTGATTCCTTTTAGCTACAAATTAGTAACATATCATAAAACATCTGTAACACTATGAAACATCATTCAAACATTAACATAACAACCATACCCTTATGCTTTTAAAATTATCAAATTATGCAATTTTATTGAAACTTTCAGCACTTATTCATCAATGAAGTGCATCAGTCAACAGATATAAAATTTTATGTTTGAAATTCATTTTTGTTTTTCCAAAGAACAGAAATAATCAAACAATTAAAAAAATGAAATATGTAAGTGAAGGCAACAGATGTAAAAAAAAATATTTTTACAAAGATTTTTCTGAAGGTATGTTACATCCCTACTTTTCAATATCATGCATACTTTTTTAATTTGGCATAATTTGTCAATGAATAATGAAAAACATACGAATGTTAGAAAAATGTCTCATGAGTTTATTTATAGATGGAAATTAATTTTTCTTTTCTCATGGATTAGCTTTAGACCATATTTCAAATAAAACTGAAATATAAGTTCAAAGAAGGCATCTAAAATAGATACCAACACAGAAACACAATAACTAAAGTTTAAAATAAACATTTAAAAATGAAAAATCATGAAGCTTGTATTTTAGTTTTAGTTTCAAGCTAATAGATTAAATTTCACATTTCCAATAAGCAAAATACTTAAATTGACATAAAGGATTTTTATATCAGTAAAAATCAGTTTTTAGCCATCTGACTGCACAATGTAATTCACTTATTAAAAAAATTTTCCAAAATAAAATATACTTATCTGAAACTTTGACGAAATTAGCTGATTCAAAGTTTAATTAATCTGATTTGAAAACAAATATTTCTTCTTTTAAAATATAACATAAATTAATTTTTTAACACAGACATAGGTGTTGACAGATTGACAACTGAAATTTTATGTAATATTTTTGTCTCTGTGGGACATATTTGTAAAAAATACTTCAGTAACACTCTGTAGGTGACTTTTTTTCACCAAGCAAAAGGTTAGTTTTGCCAATGCAAACTGAATTTGAATTTCTTGGTTATGGACTCATATCCTTCTATGACAACACCTAAAACAATTTAGACTAAAATTGAAAGCTAGGCTACTTCCATTTCAAATATAGTATATAAAACAACTATACATTCCACATTCAATAATTCCACATTGAATAAAAAAGGAATTAATATTTATAAATGATGCAGAGTACTAAATGTTAAGATATATATATTTAGAATGAAGTCAACTGCTCTTTCTTTTAGGTACCTCCACTAATTCACGATACCTAAGGTTTAAAATGAAGTTTAAAAAAAAGCTTTCTTGAAGGTTTCTTTTTAGCTTTAATTGAAGGCTAAAGGATTAAATTTACTATTTCCAGCAAGCAAAATACTATGGTGTATTTCAAATAGAAATTGTACTGATTGGAATCGTTTTTGTTTTGTTTTTTGCTACAATAGCTGATTAGCACCCTTTTTAGTTTTCTTTCATTGCAATGTAATCCTCTTTATTGAAAACTCTTCCAAAAATAAAATACACTTTTCTGAAACTTTATTTGAGAAATACTCATGGACATAAAGTATAATTAATCTGATCTGAAACAAATATTATTTACTTAAAAAGTTCAAATAACACATAAATGTATTGTTAAAGTAAACAACAGCTGTGCTTTTAACTGACAGAAACCATGTTTATGTGTTAAAATTAGGTTTGATAGATAAAGTCTCCATAAATTTGTCATCACTTGTCAAAATTATGGAGACTTTATCTATCAAACATAATTTACGAAAATGACGTGAGCACCTATTTTACATAATTTTTATACTCAGTAATCTTAAAAATGTTGGAAAATATTCTCCGTAATCTAATTTTAGGAATGTTGATTTTAAATATACTATAGTCATTGCTTTTATTTTCTCATAATGTTGCATATGGTCAACCATACTTTCAAAAAATGGGCATATATATATATATACATAAAAAAATTCAAACATGTTTTAAAAATCTTGGTGTTCAATGACTGGTATTTAGCTTTACCATTTATGATTAGTAAATATAGTTTTCACTTAATAATGATATATAATCTAAATGGCTGAAAGTAATACAGAATTTTAAGATTTAAAACTTAATAAATTTTTTCTAATTAAAATCTAAAAAAGATGAAAACAAATGTAAAATTTCATTATTCATCATAATAAAAAATTTCTTAAGACAATAGTGTCCTTCATATATCTTATTTATAAAAGCAATTACAAGATATTCTAATTAAATAATGTCATAGTTTTATCTATTTTACAATTCTGAGCAGATTTTCAGTAAATGATGTTCCTGCTCAACAAAAACAAAATGATGACTAAAATTCTCCAAGGAGTCCTGCTTTTAACTAATAGAAATATCAAAAGGCTGAATTTTTAATTGCTCAAAATTTAAAAAAAGTTTGGAGTAAAAAAAAAAAAAAAATTCAAAACTAAATTTCTCAATTGTAAGTCCTGAAAGTTTCAGCAAAATCTGACAATTGCAAGAATTTCAAAATCACTGTTTTTCAATGCAAAAAGACACTAAAATTTCCTATCCCCTGCTGATGCAAAAATCATGTTTTTTAGCCAAATGCTAGAAAGGATTGAAAAAATTTAATAAAAAAAAATACTTTCAAGTTTGGGACGTTTTTTTCATCCTTTTTAGTACCTCCACTAATTTTCAATACCTAAGGTTTAAAATGTTTTAAAAATAAAAACATCCTTGAAGCTTTCTTTTTAGCTTTAATTGAAAGCTCAATGATTAAATTTACTATTTTCAGCAAGCAAAATGCTCCGGTGTATTTCAAATAGAAAATATACCGACTGGAATCGATTTTTTTGGTTGCTTTCAGTAAAAACGGCCATTTTGACACATTTGTAGACATAAGTTAATTCTTGCGATTAAAAAAATCTTCCAAAAATAAATATATATTTTTCTGAAACTTTATTTGAGGAATATTAGCTGATTTAAAGTATAATTAATCTGATTTGAAAAAAATATTATTTACTTTAATTTTAAAATAACACAGAAATGGATTTTTAAAACAAAGAGTAGTGGTGATTACTTACTTTTCATCACTCGTAAATCACACAAGTGCTGATAAAGGTGATAATTTATTATTGTTTTAAAGAGACTTTATCTGAATTTTAAAAGACATATTGCAAATTATTATAATTAAAATTTAAAAAAAATGAAAAACAGATCTTGTAAAAATTCATCAAAAAAATAAAATTGCCCTTCACAAGCCTTATTTATAAAAGCAATTAAAAGCTTTTCTAATCAAATAATGTCATAGCTTGATTGCATTTTTTTTTTTTACGATTTGGGACAGATTTTCAGGAAATGAGTAGGTGTTTGAAAAAAAAAAAAAAAAATTGGTGATTTATAGTCCCCAAGAATTTAACAGATAAAAATTTAATTTCATGAAGTTAGGAACCTCCACAAGATCGCTAAAAAAAGAGTATAGCATGATTAAAAAGATGCCAAACTTGATGAAAACAAAATTTTATCGTCTAAATGTTTATGTCATTATTAAGAGGAAAGATCAAAGTATTTGGGGGGTATTTTTTTACGTATTTAATCGTTCCTAGCATGTCTGAAATTTTCATTAAAAATCTTGTTTTTTTTTGAGTCTGCAAATTTGACACATAATCAATCATGTCAACCATTTTTTTCAATTAAAAAAAAAATGAAAATCTCAGTTTGAAATTCTTTTAAAAATCAATTAGAATTTTTTCAAAACTTATTTTAATAAAATCAGAAATTATAATGTTTATTTAAAATATTTGGAAACCAGCATTAGTTTTTGCTCTGAAATGGTGTACTTTGAAAATTAAAGAAAAAGGTCATAACATTTCGTGTCACTTGACAGATGATGAATGACGTATTGATGGATTACGTGAGGATAATTTGTTCTACGGAAGGAGAAAAGTGAAATTATTTAGATTTAAGTGAACAAATTATTTACCTCGTTATTTTTAAGGATTACTTTCAGCACTCTAATTTTTTTTGTACTTAGCTTTCACCTTTACGTTTACGATGCTTTACAGAAAATATATTATAAAGAAATTAAATTAAGACTGTTGACAGTGAGATTAAATTTCATAAGAATGGTATCTAATTAATTTATTGGTGTCCCTCTTATGAAATTTTATCACAAATGTACATAAAATACATTTTACAGTGTTACTTGTATTTCCATTCATTTCATTATTAATTTTGATATTTAATTTATGAAAAAATGTCATAACTGAGATTAATATAAAAATAAGATCATATAAATTTCATAAGATGATACTGATACTTGTAGGTACCCTTCTCAGTTGAAATTGAAAAGTCAAGTTAACTTCTCCACACTTTACTTTCAGAAAATATTGTCCATATTCATAAAAATAACTAAAAGCATTTGAAATTAAATAATATCTTTGTTGTATTGAGTTTTACTTTTGTATGTTACAATTCAGAGCTGATTTTCAGGTAGGGGGTTCCAATTAAAAACAAAGAAAAACATGATTTGCATTCCTCAAAGCCTTCTGCTTTTAACTATTGCAATCACTAAACTAAACTGTATTTGATCGAATTTCGAGAGATTTCACAAAATTAGTTATGGGGGAGATAAGAAATATAAAAAAAAATATTTCTGCCATGAATTTAATAAAAAAAATAAAAACATATTTGTAATAATTTCCATCATCTGCGGATAGTTTCTGAAAGTTTCATTAACATCCAACAATTATTTTTATTTTTGCAAGATTTTCCAAGTTAATGTCTGTCATACAAAAAAAAAAAAAAAAAAAAACGTGCTAAAAATTGTAGTTCCGGTGATACTAAAAGAGAAACAAGGTTTTTTTTTTAATCAAAATTCAGAATGTTCTAAAAAGAAGGAAATTTTTTTAAAAATAATTAAAATAAACTTTGATCTTTCCTCTTAATAATAAACATTTTTAGACGATAAAATTTTGTTTTCGTCAATTTTGGTGTCTTTTTCATCATGCTTATGCTATTTTTTTTTTTACCGATGTCATGGAGCTACCTAGGTGGGAGGGTAACAAAAAAAAAAGTCAACATTCATTAGTGAAAAAATCCTGAAAGTTTCATTTAAAATCCGACATTTATTGGACTTTTGCAAGAATTTCCAAATCAATGTGTTTCTCACCCGAAAAAAAAAAAAAAACGCAAAAAGTAATCCAAAGGATCAAAACACTAATTACGTCAACCACTAAGGCAAAAAAAAACAAAAAAAAAAAACAAGATTTTTTAACCAAAATTTTGAACGTGTTAGAAATGATTTAATAAAATGATAAAAAAAATTACTTCCCTCTTTCCTTTTTTTTAATAATAACAAACATTTTGACGATAAAACTTTGTTTTAATTTTAGGACCTTTTTTTTCAAGTAAAAGGGGAGGTACCACCTATTTACCGTGATTGAATTAAAAAAAGGAAAAATAAAAACTTCAAAAAGCAAAATATCAAATAAAAATCATCTAATTTCCATTAGTCAAGTTTCTATTTTAAAATATTTCTTCAAAATGACATGATACCTGGATTTAATCAATTAATTTTTAATCTACTTTTTATTTTCCAAAACTTCACAACGAAGAAAAAGAAATTTTTTAAAAATGGTCAAAGTCGGTTAAATTTACCAAAATTCAGGGAGTTATCAATTTCAAACGAAATTTTCTGGACTTATTCAGCAGTGATGAATATTTTACTGAATATGTTATAAATATGTTATAAAAAAAAACTCAGAAGAATTATATTTTCATAGATATTTTTCATCACCCCTTTTCAATAACGCGCCTGTACTTTTCTTTTTAATTTGACATGAGTCTTCTTAATGTCTCAAACAAAAGTTTATTTATACACGAAAATTAACTTTTCTTTTCATAGGCCATTATCTTTTAAAAAAACCGAAATATAAATTGAAAGAAAGCATTTTTAAAGTGTTTTTTTTAGAAAAAAAAATCGTGGCGATAGCCATTTTTAAGTTCAACAACTGTTTTTTTTTTACATCTTTAATAAAAAAATATGTTTTTTAAATATGATATTTTTAATATTAAATATATTTAAATACGCAGGAAGTCTTACTCTTTCTTATTTTACAGTGGTTGAATTCAAAAAATAAAAATAAAAATTTCAAAGCGAAAAAAAGAAACAAACATAATTGCCTTTTTTAGACTGAAGAGTGAAGAAGCTTTTATTAAAAAAATAAAAAATATTTCTTCGAAATACCTGACACGATGAAAAAGTACATGTGCTTTACTTCAATTTTTTCTTTCCTAAGCCTAACAACAAATAAAAATAAATTTTTAAAAATGGTGACAAGTAAATAAATATTGATTTATTTTTTATCAAAATTATTTGCATTCTTCCACTTACCTTTCCTTTCATGAGAAAGTAACAAAAAAACGGAATGACATTTTCAATTCAAACAAAATGACTTTGTTGGGAATTCTGTTATCGTAATTAATTTTCTTATTGTTCATAACAATGTCTAAAAACTGAAATGAATGACTCGAAAATAATTAAATTAAGAAAGGGGAAAACAAGATCAAACGTGAAATCATTTCTTAGTAAAAAAAAAATAGTTCAGCTAATAAGCCGGAAAAAATATTCGGTGTTACACAAGATTTGATGCCTTCTATTAAAATTTCCCCATTTATTTTCTTGGCATTTGCCATTTACTGACGAAAAGTTATTCCAGAATCGATGCATGACGTTTCTTCAAGACCACTGCCGGTGCTAAGGACTCAGTCAGTTAGTTGTGTGCCATGCGTGATACACGCGTAGGCGATCATGTATCTTTCGACAAATGATTGACGAAGCAGACCTTTTCCCACAGTAGGTTGCCATTTCTCTCTACAGTAGACCAGTTGCTATAGAACCATTTCTGTCCTGCTAATTACCCATAGCTGGAGGAAGAAGAAGAGGATTCAGACCTGTCCCAAGAGTATTAGCACGTAAGTGAATGTAATGGATTTGAGTGGAATTTGAATTCGGCTCTCCGATTCCTCCACACAAAATATGTCATGTCATGTCATTTCATAAATTTAATAATAAATGCAAATTTTATTGAAGCTCAATTATGTACAATAAATTATAAATATCACTAATAACTAGAATCATTTGTGACATAAATAAAATAAAAGTAAACATGACCAATGGAACAAAATAAAAATGAAGACATTGCTACATATGCTTTTCTTTCGATATCACAGGGATTTTTTTTTAATGAATGCCAAAAAACGTTTCATGCTATTTTTAAAAATTTAGCAAAAATCAAGGAATAATTTGATTTAAATGAAAATTTCAGCACTCATCTATTAATGAATGAATTGTAGTGTCCATGGTAATGTAATAAACACATGCAGGCGAGCAAAAGAGAACAAATGAAACAAGTACCAGGCGAAAAGAAAAAAAATGATAAATAGTAAATATGAATGGCAAATATGGACTTTTGTGCCCACAAAAAACAGGACACCTTTTCTACTGACACAGCTATTATTTTAAATATGTCCATGCCCACAGCAATATTTTCTTAAAAGATCATAAAATATTATTTCGTTTTATAAAAATTTATTACTTACCATTTTAAAAAGAAATATATGTAAACAGAAATAATTTTATTCAAATTTAAAAAAAAAAAATATAAAATTATCAAAATATTCTTTTGACATTTATTTCTTCATAAAATTGTAAATAATAAACCTTTATAAAACTAAATATTTTATAATCTTGGAAATAAACATTTCTGATGGAGTGAAGATATTTAAAATAATAGCAGTGTAAATGAAAAACATCATTTTTAAACGCCATTTGTTTGTGGGCAAAACGGTCCATATTCCTCTCAAATTCTTTGTATTTTTGATACAACAGACGTGAACAGAAAGTCAATCTGTGGGAAAGGGAAATGACTTCTAGGAAGAATATAGCCAGAGTTCGTAGAGTTGATACATGTGTTGAGTTGGTTGACCAAGGTAATGGTAGCGACATTGAAATCTGGTCAATGGTGATTCAGTTGAAAATTTCAGCTTTATTTATGAGCAGCATTCTTAAAAGCAAATGTGGTGACATTAATGCATATTTTTTTTCTTTGGCAGCAACATTCATGATTGTCATCTTTTACTTTGAGGGGATTTGTTTTGTGGGCTGGATGTGATGCTCAGAGATCTTGAAAAAAAAGGATGATTTTTATGTTTGCTTTTGCTTTCTTAGCATTCATATCGAGTCAACATGTAGAGTGAATCAGGAAGAGATCTAATTTGAAGCAGAGTATAACTAATTTTATTAGAAGTATTTGTGGAAATTCTTCTTTTTGATCAGTTACATCGGTTCTGTTACAAGAGTACATATCTGTATTGTTTAATTCCTCTTTGTGTGTCCTTTTTTCAGTTTAGTTACTTCTGAGGTTTGACCCCTGTTAGCCCTTGGTCATCATTGGAACCAGCACACAAAAACCCAAAAAACATAAGCCTAAGAACATAGTTATTATTTTTCTCATCCTCCCAAACCTTACAACAGTATTAGTTACTTTTGAAGTTAGTACCTGTTACTAACCACTTCCTATTTAGCCCTTACTTATCACTGGAACTTTCACAATAAAAACATTATTAAAAACATAAGTTATTATTTTTCTCATTCTCCTAAACCATTGGGTAACACCAACGATAACATCACTGGTAGGTATCTTTTAAAATCTTTTCCCTATGCTTTGGTCTCTCTTATCACATTATTATTATTTGAACATTTATTTAATGTAGTCATCTATATTTTTCTCATATCCCTTTCAGCATGTGTTCACCATTGACAAACTGTTCCCAAATGTAATTTTCTTCCTTTCTGGGAAGTAATCAAAGCATCTTTATACAAATTCATGTAAGCAAAGTATTTGCTATTTGCCTTTACACATTTAGCTAAATGGTCTTGCTTCTATATTCATGCCTTTGGTTGCTCTCGTCATATTCCTTTTTAACCTTTTGTTTGTTTATTATTCAGACTAGTTTTATATATGTTTTTTTTTTAATGTTATGCTTCTAGGTTTTAATAAACATGCTGATGAACAAGACTTCGTTTTCAGCGTCTTAATTGCTGTAAGGCATTTATCTCTCTTGATATATGCACATGTATGCATAGTCAGGATGCAAAACAGTGCACTGATTTAGATGCTTCGTGTAAACCTTTCCTTCTTTTTTTATTCTTTCAGTCATTTTATCATTGAAACCAAGTAGCGACTCTGATATGTCATTTCTGTTTTTCTTGCAATCATAATAGAATAATTCATTTTTATGAGGTATTGGTGGGGCATAACAGTCATGCAAACTAACGAAAGAAATGACAAGCAGAATTATAACAGATTTTTTTTCCTTTTTGCAACAGTTTTATTTTTTTTAACAAAGAAAGTAATTCAGACATATCTGCATTCGCTGATTACTCTTAACTATCGGAAGGATAATATGATATTAATCTAATATCAATTTACTATAGGTGCCATCAGGCCGGTGCAAGAGTCTTGTGCCTCCCATCTCAGAATCTATGAAATGCCCCCCCCCCTGTAGGACATTATCAATTTCCATGAGGTAATATTCATAGAAAATACAAATTTTATTGTAATCTAATTATGCAGGAGAATGGATCATATGTAATATAGGTGAACAATTCAAGCAGAAAAATAGAAGGTAAATACAATGTGTCTAAATACAAATTAGAGACATCTTATAAAGAGCTCATTCCATCTTAAATAAATCAACAATGTTTTGTATCAATTTTTAACAACTATTTGAGATTTTTCTTGTTAAAAAGTTGAATAACATTAACACATTTAACATTATAGATAAAAAATAATGAATTTTATATTGATTTTTCAAGAAAACAAATTCACAGATTTGTAAAAAAAAAAAAACGCAGAATGAAGGCAAAATTTGTGAAAATCTTTCATCCTTTGATAGTCAGCTATACTTAGTTTAATATATAATGTATAATATAAATATAATATAAATATAAATGTAGGTAGAAAAAAAGCAAATGTTGATAAGATAATGAGAATCACTTAAGCACAACCCAAGGCCCTAATCAGACTTGGCAAAAAAAAAAATTCTCCCCAAAATTTATTAAATGTTTTTAGAAATTATGTCTAAATATTTTTTCATCTGTTACTAATCCTAACACATTTAATTTTATGTAACTATTTTTTGTATTGTTTAATATTTATATTTTTTATATGTACAAGTACATAGATAATTGAAATCAATTTTTTGTGAAGTGATAGAAAATCTGCTCTGGAAATGTAAAATGAAAAATACAATAAAACTAAGGCATTATTGAATTAGAAAAGCTTTTAATTACTTTTATGAGTAAAATATATTATTGACACAGTTGTCTTGAAAAATAAATTTGATGAATAATTAATTTTTACAAGAATTGTTATCATTTTAAAATTTGTTAAATAATTACAATGCATAAACTCTTAAAATTCTGTAATAATTTATAGTGGCCAACTGATGCTGTTATTAAAATTAAAATGTATTTACTAACCATAAATGGAAAAATTCCCTACAATTCAAAGAGACACAGAATTTGAAAATTTTTTAATATTTTTAGTGTATAAACATGACAATAATTGTAAATACAGGCATGTAGATACAATTAATATGAGGAGAGGGGACAGTAAACATCTGTGATGCAATTGTTTTATCTTAATTTCATGTCCTGACTCAGGTTGTCAGAATCATGTGCTGACATTTGGTCCCAGCCAAGATAAGCTAAAAAGTTGGAAACCTGTTGCTTAACATTTTTACTTCACATGGACAACAAAGATTTAAAGGCATTTTAAGCAAAATGAAAATATTCAGTGCTGATATATTTTTCTAAGCATCATTTGGTGAAAATGTTAATTTCCTACTTAATGTAATAAGAACAAAAGGCACTTCATACTGTGACATCGTCAGAAACATAAAGATTAGGTTTTAAAAATAAACTAAAATTCTGTGCTAGACAGTCTCTAATTTAAATCTCATCATGTGTATGTATATGCATTTCTGACAATTTTACTGCAAATATGTTTATTTGCACTTGCTCTGTGTACTATAGGATTGTTAATTGCTGATCATATTGAATCTTCAGATGGTAGGAAGTTCTGAAACAGAACATTCTACCAAACCTATATTTTGTTTATAATACAATCTTTCAGTATCATCATTTGTATGACACTATTAATAGGAATATGTTTATTTGCTCTTGCTCTGTCTGCTTTAAGATTATTTACTGCTGGGCATATTGAATCTTTAGATGATGGAAAGATCAGCAACAGAACACTCTAGTGATCTTAGATCTTGTTTACTACACAGACTAAGATTAAGAACTTCAAGAAAAAATCTGTGAAGTTGTATTTTAAAAATGTTACAAAAGTCGCAAAACTTTGGAAATGTCCAAAATATACAGAGATTTAAGTAAATAATATCCAAACATAACTGATTTTTAAATCAATCAGATGTAAATTATCAACTTAAGAGCCTTCATTACACAAAGTAAAGGAAGGGTTCATTGTTAACCTGTGAAAAATATGAAAAATTGAATTGGTTAGCATAGATCAAATAATTTGTGTTCATGTTGCACTAATATTCCAAGTATTTTAACATGTTTTATTAAAAGACGCTTGGCAGCTTGAAAATCTACGTGACTCCAAACAAAGTGTATAATATTTTTATACAGTCATAGTTATTGATTTGTTTATTTCTGGTCATATTGAATCCCAAATGTTTTAATACGTTTTGTTAAAAGACCATGAAAAGGAATCTGCCTAATATTTTGCACATCTAAAATAAATAAAAATTCATATTAACCTGTTTCATGAATATAAAACTCTGTTTAATTCATTTACAAATAATACGTCCTGTTTTTTGGGGTGGGGGGGATTTGTCCTATTTGCACCTGTATGCATCAATTTTTGACTGACCACCATGAAATTTATACACACTATATTGTCCCTTGTGGCATGTTTTGCCATTATGTTTTATCTCAAATCCCAATGAAAATGCAGATTCTTACAATTCAGTTTTGATTTCACACTGAACTTTTATATTCAGCCACAAACTTGATAAAAATATAGATTATGGACATAGATATATCAGTAAGTTTGTTTGCACATGGCATAGCAAACATGACTTTAGCAGAAGTATCCTTACAGGTATCATAAAAATATGGTTTCTCTCCATCGTGTGATTGAATATGGCCAACAAAAGTTTTAATATTTTTTCAGATGTATATTTCAAGCACCCGTTGCATTAGTTATACATTTTTTAGTTGGTGTGACTGTGTAAGGGGGCTGCATCCAACTTTATTTTTTTACAAATCTCTAGTACAGTTATTGGATTTTGAAGAGAATTTAAAATTTGTTTTTGACATTTTTCATATACAATGGAGGCTCGATGAGTGAAAAAAAAATACTCATGCTTTAAAAATGCCTAAACGTTTATATACAGAAATTCATTACTTCTAAATTCAGATTAGCTTTAGATGATTATCTTTCAAGTAGAACTGAAATTTAAGGTTCAAAGAAGGCATTTAAAATGTGTTCTTCAGTTTATTTTTTAGAAAGTCCATGCTGATATCTATTAATTAGACATTTAACTTGTGGCCATTTCTGTCAGATTGTAGGTACCAAGATATATATATGAACAGAAGGATATCAATAGGAAGAGAGAAATAATTAGCAATGCTACTGATCTCTCAATGTAGATAAGAATAGAAAGAAAAGCTGATTCATTTTTTTCATATGTATGCAAAGAAAGAATTTTACAGACATGACAGCAGTTAACAATCTTTGTCCATTTTTTTTACTGTTTCTTTATCACTTGAAGTACACAGTACAGGGAAAATGTTGTCCAGACTGAGTGGGATTGGAATGTATTATTCCAATGTCTTACTTCAAATACAGCCAAATTGTGATTGTATGTATGTATGTGTGCATGTACTTGTGTGTAAATTAAGTAGCAGATGAACATCTAAGTGACAGCCAACCACATAATACAAACATAAAAACGCACTACATACAGGCATGCATGCAGTCATATGCAGAAAGTGTAGGACAGAAATAAAAGAATAGGTATTTTGGCTTTCAAAAAATGATTTTTGCACAATAAGTAAAAATACGATATCACTTTTAGTATGTGAAGATTCCATTTTTAGTCTTATGTGGAATTTTCTGTTGTATATAGTTTTTTTTGACGGAGGGATCAAATACTAACATAATTTTGTTTAGTTGTGCATATATATTTATTCATTGTGTAAAACCATTGGTATTTAGTATATTTGTACCTTCCCACCAAAATTGTACATATAAGTTTCAAGCAAGGAATTTCATTGAGCAGTTGAGGTATTGCATGAATAAATTTTCTATCAGGATGTAGGACATGAATGGACTCATATTGATAGGCAGAAAAAGAGTGAATTGCAATAATTATCAATAATACAACTGCTCTCTCAATGTACATAAGAGAAACAATAGCTGACTATTCAGCAGAGGGCAAATGCTGTCTAGACTGAATGGGAATGAAATGTATTATTTCAATACAACCAAATTTTGATTCTATGTATATGTGCATGTACTTGTGTGTAAATCAAATAGCAGAAGCACACCTAAGTCACAGCCACATAATACAAAGATAAAAATATACATTACATACAAGCGAGTATGCAAAGTCATATCCTAAAAGTGCATGATGGACATAAAAAACACCTCTCCTTTTAGAATAGGAATTTCAGCTTTCAAAATTTACATTGCTAGAGAAAATAAATAATACAATATCAGTCAGATATGTGCCATGCATTATACATGCTTAGGTGACCATGTATCTTTCGATACATGACTGATGAGGCAGATATTTTCCCACAGTAGGTTGCCATTTCTTCCTTGGTAGACCAGTTGTCATCCAAGGCTATAGAACCTGGTCGATCCTGCAATTTACCCATACCTGGAGAGGGGGGAGAAGAAGAGGATTCATACCTTTCCCAAGGGTATTAGCACGTAAGTGAATGTAATGAATTTGACCGGAATTTGAACTCGGCTCTTCAATTCCTCAATCTGAGCCATTATCCATTATGCCACTATGCTACTAATGTTACTATTTAAAGATTCTACTTGCCAGCTGCGTCTTTTGAATGATACCGAAAATATAATATCAATGTTAATATTTATTGGTGCAAGAGCGAAAGATGCTGACCTAGTGTGGTTGTTGGATGCTACCTAGGAAAAAGAAATTTAAGCATCTTGCATTTTGTTTTTATGAGGTCATAAAATACTAGCTTAAGGTTTGTTTAGTTTGGGGGTAGTATTTTTACCACTTCCTATTGTACACATAAATTTAACATTAGGAATTTAACACAGCAGAATCATCGCTGGTAGCGATTCGAACATGAAGCAGTATATCTGAGATTTTACAAACAGATATGCAGAAATTTGAATAGAGGTTTTCTAGCATGTGTGTGTCTTCATATGGCGCTGCAAAGAAGACTTCAATGAAAATACAGATGCACAAACTTTACAAGAATATGGTTTCTCTCCAGTGTGTCTTCGCAAATGGCGCTTCAAATCTGACTTGCTTGAAAATGCAGATTGACAAACTTCACACGCATGTGGTTTCTCTCCAGTGTGAGTACACATGTGGTACTTCAAACATTGCTTATTTGAAAAGGCAGATCCACAAACTTCACAAGAATATGGTTTCTCTCCAGTGTGTGTTCGCATATGACGCTTCAAATTTGACATCTGTGAAAATGCAGATCCACACACTTCACAAGAATATGGTTTCTCTCCAGTGTGCCTATGCTTATGGTGCTTCAAATTTGACATCTGTGAAAATGCAGATCCACAAACATCACAAGAATATGGTTTCTCTCCAGTGTGTCTTCGCATATGGTTTTTTAAACTTGACATCAGTGAAAATACAGATGCACAAACTTCACAAGAATATGGTTTCTCTCCAGTGTGTGTTCGGATATGATGCTTCAAAGAATACTTATTTGAAAAGGCAGATCCACAAATATCGCAAGTGTATGGTTTCTCTCCAGTGTGTGTTTGCATATGGTACTTCAAATTTGACATCAATGAAAATACAGACTCACAAACTTCACAAGAATATGGTTTCTCTCTAGTGTGTATTCGCATATGGTATTTCAAAGATGGATAATTTGAAAAGGCAGATCCACAAACTTCACAAGAATAAGGTTTCTCTCCAGTGTGTCTTCGCATATGGTTCTTTAAGCTTAACTTCAGTGAAAATACAGACCCACAAACTTCACAAGAATATGGTTTCTCACCAGTGTGTGTTCGCATATGGCATTTCAAATTTGACTTCAATGAAAATACAGACCCACAAACTTCACAAGAATATGGTTTCTCTCCATTGTGTGTATGCATATGGTACTTCAAAGATGAATTATTTGAAAAGGCATCTCCACAAACTTTACAAGAATATGGTTTCTCTCCGGTGTGTGTACGCATATGACACTCCACATGTGACTTCT
Source organism: Acanthosepion esculentum (assembly GCA_964036315.1). Taxonomy (NCBI): domain Eukaryota; kingdom Metazoa; phylum Mollusca; class Cephalopoda; order Sepiida; family Sepiidae; genus Acanthosepion; species Acanthosepion esculentum. Next base: position 58,347,474 of record OZ038479.1, on the reverse strand, counting down.
GTGTAAATGCAGATCCACAAATTTCACAAGAATATGGTTTCTCTCCAGTATGACTTCGCTTATGGTGCTTCAAACTTGACATCACTGAAAATGCAGATCCACATACTTTACAACAATATGGTTTTTGCCAGCGTGTGTTTGCATATGATGCTTCAAGTTTGATATGTGAAAATGTGGATGCACAAACTTCATAAGAATATGGTTTTTTGCCAGTCTGTGTTTGCTTATGGCGTTTCAAATTTGACATCTGCAAAAATGCAGATCAATAGACCTCACAAGAACAGTGTCTGTTCACATATAGTACACCAAATGTCACTTCTTTGAAAACAGATCCAGACACGTCAAAAGAATGTGGTTTCACTCCAGTGCATGTTTGCATATATTACTCCAAATGTGACTTTTTCAAAAATGCAAAACCAAAGTGTGTGATTTTTTTCTAGTGTATGTTTGCATATTGCACTTTAAATGTGAGTTCTGTGAAAATGCAAATCCACCAAATTAACACAGATATAGTTCATCTCTTGAGGATTTTTCCAAATAGTTCACTAAATTTAAGTTATGACAATGATTTGCATACTTCACAAGAACATAGCTCCTCTCTAATGTTTATTCAAATGTAACACTAAGATTTCCCACAAAAGACAGACCACAGCTTTCAAAGTACTTTTTTGCAAGAATGCTCAGTTTGATATTCTTGAAAATGTCATTAAAAAACTGTTACATGAATATTGCAACATATATTTTTCTGGTTTTGATGAAAAGTCAAAAGTCCTGTATTCTATTTTCCATTTAAATTACCAATAATAACAGTTCTTATTAATATCATGATTTTCTGTTCAGCCAAAACATCTGCGAAGAAAAAGTAATGTCATATTTTAAAAGAGACAGTGAATAATATATGAAATGAGTTCATATTTTAATAGATACACTTAGTTATATACTAAGGCTAGTTAAGATCAGCACAGTGATGAAATAATGTAACCAGGAAAGATCAATAGAAATGTCAATAAGTTTATCTTAAAGAATTTATTTTTGAGTTGAAATGCAATATGCAAGCACAATGGCATTTTTCTGAACAAATTTAAAATGTTTAAAATATTATTCTTTAGAGATCCTTTTTTTGACTTGTAAACCAACTAAATTTTCAAGAGAAACAACAGCAGACTAATTATGACATAGTGAATAACAATAAGTAGAACAATAATTTAGACATGAATCTTGAAAAAATCCAAAAAACATTGAATTTAATTCATACTGACCAAGTCAATAAGAGGGAATGAATAATCAATTCCAAATATCAAGCAATAAAATATTTTTGATTTTTCAGAAATTGGTGATTTTCACAAAATAATGATTTCAATCTGGCAATTATGAGTTTGACGAAAGTAATTAAACATTACAACTGGATATCAACGCAATGAAAAAATGTTTATGCCATTAATAAGAAAAATTTTGATATAAAATCAATCTGCATTACCTCTGTGGAACAAAAGATGTTTTTAAAAATGATATGAAAAGTTCTTTACCTTCAAATAGTTATTAAAATATACACCAAGAAATCTTTTAGAGAAAAATTTCCAATATTTAATAACTGATGAAAATTCTTAATGAAAGTTTCCATTTGAATTTTTTCATGTGAAAGATGCTTCATATGATTCCCTCAGTGAATTCATTTACTTACAATGTCCTAACCTCATTCAAAAATGTACCTCCGGAGTGATTCTGTTTAATTTTTATCAAACTAAATCCCATAGGATCTACATAAAGGATGAGTCATATAATATTGGGAAGAAATGTTCATATAAATTTTACCCTTTTATACAAACTGTTAATATTTTCACAAAAGCACATCATCATAAAAGTATTTTAAAATTGAAATTTAATGGTAAGTAAATATCAATTGTGACTGTGTGGATAGCAGTGCAGGATTTACGTTTTGTTTTGGTTGGCTAAAGCTACAAAATTGGCTAAAGTTACAAAATTTCTTATATTGGACAAAGGAATATAAAAAAGATTAAAATGTAGTCCATGGATATTTTTACACAGTAATTATTATTTGACAATTCTAATAAGTATTGATGTGAAAATATTTGATTGCACCCAATAAGGTCTTTTTAGGTTTTGTAACATGAAACTTTACTGAAAGATAAATAAACTACATTCAGAAAGAAATTATTGATCCTTAAATTTATTCTTTGATTCCTTTCAGCTGTGAATTAGCAACATGTCATAAAACATCAGTGACACCTCAAAACATTATGCACATGTTAACATAAAAACCATATCTTTAATCAAGGAATTATGTAATTTTATTGAAAACTTCAGCATTTATTCATCAATGAAGTGCAATAGTCAACAGATATAATTTAGAATTTTACGTTTCATATTCATTTTCCATAGAACAGAAATAATTGAATAGTTGTAAAATGAAAAATATAAATAAGTGTAGGCAACAGATGTAAAAACATATTTTTACCAAGATTTTCTATTAAATTTAAAATTAAAGGTTTCTAATATAATTTACATCATTTGTGAATAAATCCTCAAAATTCCATAAAAATCAGAGAATTTGCAAGAATTTCAAAATCAAAGTGTTTTTCAACAAGACAAATTCATGACACCAGACAAACAGGATTTTTCATCAACATCTCAAAGGTTCTAAAAATGATTTTTTTAAATTATATCAGAAATCACTTGGTCTTACCTCTAAATAAAAACACAAAGATTCTGAACAGAAAACTTTGTTTCTATTAATATGTTGTATAAGACTAAGTGGTTTGAAACTTGATCACCAGTAAGTAACACAGGCAATTCCATTAAGTAGATCATGTGATCATAAAGTGAATAAATACAAAGTAGTGTAATGGTCACTGTTCACTATGTTTGTCTATCCACTATTGCTATATATTCACTCTCTCTACTACTATTTGGATTGCGATTCTCTTCTGATCATTATACAATTTGGCTATTACTACTTGAACAAGTATGACTAGTGCGAATATTATTAGAAGGCATTACTACTGGTACTGGTGTCTATGTAGTCTCAAATATAATGAGCATTTTTGGAAGTGATAACAAGCTTTCGCTTGACATAGCAAAAGTGACAGGCAAAGCCATCCAACATCACAAAATGATATTTGGTCAGTTTCTTTATCATGTCTGGTCATTCTTTTAGTGAATTTTTGGAGACACCAAAATTAATTTGTATTTTTTTTCTTTTAAATCAAGTGAAAAAGAGAAATTTTTCAAATTAAAGATATAACTCCATCAAACCAAAAATATTATTTAATCCATAATCTTTCAAATTTAACATAATCTAATTTTTGTAGAGTACATACCACAAAATGGATAAGATTTTTACCATAATAAAAGTAAAAAAAATGACACCTGTTTTAAAATCAAATTCAAACAAAATTTTCAGGACTTATTCACTAGTGAATGAATATTTACTGAATAATTTATTAAAAGCTTTAGGGAAACATTTTTTTGAGGCATGTTTCATCCTCATTTTTCAATATCATGTGTACTTTTAAATTTGGTGCAATTTGTTGATGAATAATGAAAAACATGAATGTTTGAAAAATGTCTCAAGAGTTTATTCATACATGGAAATTAATTTTTCTGTTCACACAGATTAAATTTCACATTTCCAATAAGCAAAATACTTTAATACTTAATACTTTTGAGGGATTTTTTTTTACATCAGTAAAATCTGTTTTTAGCCATTTGACAGCACAATGTAATTCTCTTTACAAAAAATCTTTCAAAAAGAAACTGTAATTGTCTGAAACTTTGAGGAATATTAGCTGATTTAAAGATTAATCTGATTTGAAGGAATATGACTTAATTCAAAATATCACAGAAATTAATTTTTTTTATTTAACAGTTAGGTAGTTGACAGCCAAAAGTTTACATAATTTTTACGTATGTGGGACATATCTGTAAAAATATATATATATTTAGCTTTTATTTAATAAGAATACCATAAGTGGTACAAATTAATACAGAATATTAAAAGATTTAAAGCTTTATAAATTATCCTAATGAAATTTTTAAAAAAATGGAAACAATTCTTGTAAAAATTCATTACTCATTGAAGAATTTTTTTTCTTAAGTTGATAATCTTATTCATATAAGCAATTAAAACCTTTTCTAATTAAATAATGTCAGTTTAATTGCATTTTTTATTTCATTATTCCGAGTAAATTTTCGGTAACGGCTGCCCTGTCTAAAAAGAAAAAGAATTAATGATTTAAATTCTCGAATGAGTTCTGCTGTTAGTTTTTTAAACATTAAGCAGTACAAAAATGATTTTCTCAACTTCCTTGAAGTGAAATACGTGGGAAGAGGGTAACAGATGCAAAAAAAGAAGAAAAAAAAGAAAAAAGAAAGAAGAATTTCCAAATGTGTTTTCTATAGCAAAAAAAGAAGCTAAGATTTCCTCTACTAAATTGTGGTTACCCCACTGATATAAGAAAAACAAGATTTTTTTTTTAATGCAAATTTGGAATGTTCTAAAAAGGATAAAAAAAATGTAATTTTTAATTTAATAATAAGAAAATCGTTAGGCTTTTCCTTTTCATAAAAGATTTTGACAATAAAACTTTGTTTTTATTAAGTTTGAGGCATATTTTCATCATGGTATGTACATTTTTAGCGATTCAGTCGAGGTACATGCTTTTAAAAGGTGGGTAACACCAAAAAAATAAATGTTTTTTTTTGTTATTTTGCTTTGAAGTTTTTATTTTTATTTTTTAATTCAACCACAGTAAAGAAGAAAGAGCATTCCTTATTAAATATGAATTCGTATTTATTTACGTATTTAAATATCATATTTTAAAATAATAAAATATCATATTTAAAAGACACGTCTTTTGTAAATTAAAGATTTCTTCTATTGTTAATTTCCTTAATCTTAAAAATGGCTACCGTAGAAACACATAAATCCATTTTCAACTTATCATTCAAAGAACAGAAATATAATGGTCGAAAAAGCTAAATCCATATGAAAAGTAAAATTACATTCGGTGTATAAAACATTTGATTTAGACATTTGTAAACAATGGTACTTTTTTTTTTTATTATTACGCATTGACACGTGTCAAATTAAAAGAAAACGTACAGAAGCGGTATTGCAACATATGTACAAAAATATATTCCCCCCAAGTTTATTTTAATAAATTAACCTATTCATTAAACGTGTTCTACATTACTGAATAGGTCCAGAAAATTTCGTTTGAATAATCTGATAATTCCCTGATTTATAGCAAATTTAGACTTTCTTTTGTTTTGTTTTTTAATATTTCTTCAAAATACCTGACATGATGAAGAAAGTACACGTGTATTTAGTTTCATTTCATTTTTTAAACATAAGGAATAATAATTAATTTTTTTAAAATGGTGACACAAGTCGGCAAATATTAATTTATTTTTTAACAAAATTATTAATATTTTTCCACTTACCTTTCATGAGAAAAAAAAACAAAATAAAACAGAATTACTTTTTCGGTTCAAAATGATTTTGTTGGGAATTTTGTTATCGTAACTAATTTTATTATTGTTCGTTCAGTTCAATGCCGAAGCTTAAATGAATGAATCAAAGAAAAGAATTCAATTAAGAAATGAAAAACAGGAAATCATATGAATGAATGTCCAACGAAAAAAAAAGATCGGTGTTAGATAAAATTTGATTCCTTGTTTTAAAAATCGCCCATTCTTATTTCTTGGCATCATTTACCGTTTACAGATATTCCAGAATCGATGCATGACGTCTCTTCAAGACCACTGAGATTGCCGACGCTAAGGACTCAATACCCCTCACCACCCGAAATATATGTCATTTTTAAAGGGTGTTCCAATAACTTGGGCCGATTTTAAATGTGAATTAAGTTTAAACATCTAATGATTTTTTTCTTCTTTTTCTTTCAGATTTAACAACTTAAGTCTTTGGCAATTTTAACCATGGAAAGATTAACAATCAAACAACGTTTTAAAAAGTTATCAAAGCCTATTACAAAAATGGACGTTCAAACAAAATTTGAATGAGAAGTTCCCAGGTCACATCATCTCTCGAAACAGCGAAGTCAATCGGCCACCACGATAGTGCAACTTGAAAACTTTAGATTTCTTCCTTTGGGGTCATCTCACAAAGTAAGGTCTATGCCAACAAGCCAACAAAAATTCAAAAGCTGAAGGATGCGATAAAAAGGCATATTGTTGACCATCGAGTGAAGGTGTGTTGCCGAAGTCTTGGCGGAGTTTTGGGCGATATTATTTTTTACACATAATTGCCATAACTTAAATAATATGATCCAGTAGAGAAATAAATAATTTTTTTCACCAATAACACCGATTTATTTACTACTGACTTTGATCCGTCTTAATGAAACACCCTTTATAATAATAAATGCAAATTTTTATTGAAACCGAATTATGTACAATTATCACTAATATCGAGAATCATTTCTGGCATAAATTATAAAATAAAAGTAAACATGACCAATGTAGAAAAATAAATAGCAAGACATTGCTATGTATGCTTTTCTTTTGGTACCATCAAAACGAGTTTTTTTCTCTCTTCAAAATGAATGCCAAAAAGCATTTCATCCTGTTTTTAAAAAATTAGCAAAATCAGGGAACAATTTGATTGAAATGAAAATTTCTGCAGTTATTCATTTAAGTAGTCTTATAAATACACAGATGATAACACGAATGAAACAACAAGTACTACTAGCGAGTCAAAAGATAAAGACGAGAACTGTTAAAATAAATGCCAAATTAGGCCAAAATGGACATTTGTGCCCACAAAAAATAGTGTTTCAAAAGGACGCTTCTTCCATTGATACAGCTATTATTTTAAGTATGTCCACATCCACAGAAATGTTTATTCAAGAGATCATGAAATATTATTTAGTTTTACAAAAAATTATTACTAATTTATAAAGAAATAAATGTGAAAAGAAATAATTTTATTCAAAATTAAAAGAAAATTATCAAAATATTCTTTTCACATTTATTTCTTCATAAAATGGTAAATAAAAAATCTTTATAAAACTCAATAATATTTCATAATCTTGGAAATAAACATTTCTGATGGAGTGAATATATTTAAAATAATAGTGGTGTAAATGAAAAACTCATTTTTAAGTACCATTTGTTTGTGGGCACAATAGTCCATATTTCTCTCAAATTATTTGTATTTTTGATAGAGTGGATGTGAACAGAAAGTCTCTTTGTGGGAAAAGGAAGTGACTTCCAGGAAGAGTATAGTCATAGTTTATAGAGTTAATACATGTGTTGAGTTGGTTGACCAAGGTAATGGTAGTGACATTGAAAGCTGGCCATTGGTGAATCAGTTGAAGGTTTGCCACAATTCTGTTTTATTTATGAGCAGCATTCTTAAAAGCAAATGGGGTGGCTTAATAACTCCTATATTTTTCTTTAGCAGCAACATTCATGATTGTCTTGTTTTACTTTGAGGGGACTTGTTTTGTGGGCTGGATGTGATGCTCGGAAATCTTACAAAAAGGACGATTTTTATTTTTGGTTTAGCTTTCTTAGCATTCACATCCAGTCACCATGTAGAGGGAATCAGAATGAGACCTAATTTGAAGCAAAGTATAACAGTAATTTTATTAGGAGTATTTGTGGAAATTCTTATTTTTGGTCAGTGATATCAGTTCTGTTACCAGAGTACATGCCTGTATTGTTTAATTCCCCTTTGTGTGTCCTTTTTTCAGTTTAGTTACTTGAGGTTAGACCCCCTGTTAGCCCTTGGTCATCATTGGAACCTGCACACAAAAAAAAACAACATAAGCCTAAGAACATAGTTATTATTTTTCTCATCCTCCCAAACCTTACAACAGTATCACCGGTAGGTAACCATTAAATGTTTTCTCTACGCTTTGGTCTCTCTTATCACATTATTATTTGAACATTTATTTAATGTAGCTATCTTCTATATTTCTTTAGTATCCCTTTCAGCATGTGTTCATTGCTCACACACTGCTCCCAAATGTAATTTTCTTCCTTTCTGGGAAGTAATCAAAGCATGTATATTCATGTAAGCAAAGTATTTGCTATTTTCCGTTACACATTTAGCTAAATGGTCTTGCTTCTATATTCATGCCTTTTGTTGCTCTCGTCATATTCCTTTTTACCATTTTATTCATTTTTAAACCAGACAACTAGTCTTATATGTGTATTTCTTTCTTTTTCTAGTCTTATGCTTTTAGCTTTTAATAAAACCTACTGATGAAGAGTCTTAATTGCTGTCAGGTGTTTATCTGGCTGTCTTGACATGGACACACCTACGTGTACTTGGGATGAAGAACAGTACTCTTATTTACATGCTTCGTGCAAACCTTGAAAATTGACAAATATTTAAGTTTTATAAATAAAAATCCCTATTTTATAGTTATTTTAGAAGAAGTGAGCAATATTAAATCAGAACATTTGTCTTGAAATCTGACAAAAATAATTCGATAGACCTCAACAAATATATTTTGGGGGAAGACTTGGTGCTTGCATAATTTAATAAAACACATTATTTTCTTTCAGATTTGTCTGAGAAAATCTACAATGAATATTTATTTTTGAAAAAAAATTATTTGTAATATTTCAGTGCAATTTTCAAATTCTTTCTAGTTGCTGGTGACCAAATGACTTTTTTAATAAAAATGTGTGTGAAGAATCAAAAAATGTGACCTTTGATGGGATTTTCTCATCAGAAGTGCATTTAAAAAAATTTATTATATAGACTAATGAAATTTAATGGGTTTCCTATTTGAATTTTCTGGTGAGTCTTAATTCTTAAGTTAATGATTGAATAAGTTCATGGTGAGTTCTATGACAATAAAATATCCATAGTAATTCCCCTATCTCATTATTAAATATTTAAGCTTAACAACCTTAAAAAAATATTACAATAACAATCATAAATATGAAACCCGGTTGTTATTTTATGAAGCAAATGTATATAAACAAAATATTTTGAAATTAATAACATTTTCCATTTCACTGAAACAGAATTTAAATACTTCTATCTTCCCTTCTTTCTTTCCTGAAAACAAACAGCAGTTTTGATACGTCTTGCCACACAATCAAAATTGAATATTTGATTATTTATGAGGTATTGGCAGGTAATGTTAAACATTCCTATTTCCCCTTTCTTTCTTTCCTCTTCTCACTAAAGCCAAGTAGTGTTGCTTATATGTCATTTCTGTGTTTTTCAGGCAGACACAACGGAATAGTCAATTATTTGTGACATACTGGCAGGACATAATGGTCGTGCAAATTGAGGAACTAGTTAAGAGAGTGACAAGCAAGATTATAATACAGATATTTTCCCCTCTTTGCAACAGTTCAAATTTTTTTATATAGAAATTTAAAAAGAATGTAATTGAGACATATCTCCTTTGGCTGATTAGTTTTCACTATTGGAGGATAATATGATATTAATCTACCATCAATTTAGTATAAGTACCAGTAGGGTCGGTGCAAGGATCTTGTACCCCCTATCCTGGAAACTATGACACAGTGCTGACCAACTCTAGTACATTGTCAATTTTCATGAGTTACTATTCCTATAAAATACAAATTTTACTGTAACCTAATTATGCACTATAATGGATCATGTACAATATAAGTGAACAATTCAACTAGAAAAATAGAAGATAAATACAATGTATCTATATACAAATTAGAGACATGTCATAAACATCACATTACATCTTAAATAAATCAAAAATGTTTTGCAGCAATTTTTAACATCAATTTGAGATTTTTCTGATTAAAAACTTGAATAATATTAACACATTCAAAATTTCTGATAAAAAAATAGTGAATTTTTTAAAAACATAAGCAAAAAAAAAAATCATGGATTTTGGAAAAAAAAGTTAAAATTCCATGAAAATATTTCATACTTTAAAGTCAGGTATGCTTAATTTGTAATGTACAGTGTAACCCGGATATAAGAGAAACCCGGATATAAGATAGATTGTATCTGGTTCCAAATTAGAGCCTGTGTTAATGTATATATAATAGACGAAACCCGGATATAAACGACTTCTTCTCCGGTCCCGACAACTCTCTTATATCAGGGTTACACTGTATAATCTAAATGTAGGTAGAAAAAAAGGAAATGTTGATAGGACAGTGAGGGTCACAAAGCACAGACCCCAATCAGATATTGCACAGAAAAAAAAAAAAGTTCTGACAAAAATTTCTGAAATGTCTTTTTTTAGAAAATAAGTGTAAATTTTTTTTTCCATTTGTTAATGTCTGCAACTGATTTAATTTTATGTAATTATTTTTTTATATTGTTTGATATTTATATTTATTATATGTACAAGTGCACAGAGAATTGAAATAAATTTTTTTTTTCTGTTAATCAGTATACCCAATGACAGAAAATTTGCTCTGGAAGCATAAAATGAAAAATGCAATAAAATGAAAACATTTAATTAGAAGAGCTTTTAATTACTTTTATGAGTAAAATATATTATGGACTCAGTCGACTTAAGAAAAAAAAATTGATAATGAATTTTTACAAGAATTATCATCATTTTTAAAAAATTTGAATGCATAAATAATTAAAATTCTATATTAATTTCTCGCAGTCAAGTGACATAGTTATTAAATTAAAACTATTTACTAATCATAAATGGAAGAGTTCACTACATTTCAAAGCTAGTGTATAAACATGTTAATATTTGAAAATACAGACATCTATGAGGGGAACGGATGGTAATCGTCTGTCTGCTTTCTTATTGTTTATTGTTGGTCATATTGTATCTTTAGATGATGGGACGATCTTGTTTACTTGACAGAGTAAAATTAACAACTACACGAAAAAATCCATGAAGTTGCATTTTAAATGTTACAAAAGTGGTGAAACTTTGGAAATGTTCAAAATATAATGGAGATTTAAGTAAAGAATATCCAAAAATAAGTTATTTTTGAATCAATCAGAGGTAAATTAACAACTTAAGAGTCTTCATTACACAAATTAAAGGAAGGGTTCTTTGCTGAACTGTAAAAAAATATGGAAAACAGAATTGGTGAGCACATTTCAAATTATTGCTGAGATAATTTGTGTTCACATTGCACTAAAATTCCAAATATTTTTATATTTATATTGCCGTATATATTTCTCAGTTCTTGAAAACTCAAAAGTCTTTTCTTTTCTTTAAATTTCCAATATTAACAGTTTTTATGAATATTGTGATTTTTTGTTCAACCGAAACATATACAAAGTAAAAAGTAATAAGATGTATTTTAACAGAGACAGGGAATTAAAGGGAATTATGTGTTTGACATGTTTCCCAATTGGAACTGAAATTAACATAAAAGTTTCAAGAAGGACATTTCATTTTTAAAATGTTTTTTTACACCTTAGGTATAACAGCCTTTTATTTTTAACTTGGTATCTACATAAAAGTGACTTAAAAGGAGCATACATTTCAGCTGATACTCTTTTCCAGTTAGCCACACAGTAAGGGAAATTAGCCTTTGTGACACAGATATGCATTTTAGTTTCATTCAAACAGTTTGTATGTGAGTTGCTATGTATTTATAACCAAGTAATTTCCTAAGTGTTCAATAGATGCCTTAAATGAACTGTGCAGCATTTAAAGCATTAATGAGTTTTCACCATGAAATTAATAACTTACTTTATCGTCCTAAGTCATATATTAGTTGGTACCACCAAAATCAATACTTTTCTTCTGCAATTTCACAACTGACATCACCATGTTAACATATTTGCCAAAAATCAGGGAATTATCAGATTCAAACAAAATTTTCAGGACTTATTCACCAATGAATGCATATTTTACTGAATAGCTCATTTTCTTAAAAAAAAAATTTGGAGAAATATTTTTTGGGACATGTTTCAAATACCCATTTTAATAGTGTATGTATATTTTTTTTAGTTGGGTGGGGATATCCATTATTTTTTTTTTTTTCACTGATCTTTAGTACAAGTATTTGATTTTAAAGAGAATTTTAAATTTGTTGTTTACATGTCATATAGAATGTAGGTCCGATGAGTGATGAAAAAAATTACTAATGCTTTAAAAATACCAAAAAGTTTACATACAGAAATGAATTATTTTTAAATTTGGACAACATTCAGACCATTATCTTTCCAGCAGAATTGAAATTTATGGTTCAAAAGCATTTAAAATGTGTTCTTCAGTTTATTTTTAGAAAGTCCATGTTGGTATCTCTTACTTAGACATTTACCTTGTGGCCATTTCTGTCAGATTGTAGGTACCAATAAATATGAACAGAATGATATCAATAGGAAGAAAAAGAGTGAATTGAAATATCAATATGATACAACTGCTCTCTCAATGTAGATAAGAGAAAGAAAGGCTGATTATTTTTTTACTTTCATTTCACAGCCATACAAAATATCCCTACATGCAAGCCACCAATCTACCACTGGGTGGCATGCCACTAGTGTTTACCACTGGTGGCCCACTGTTGAACCGCTGGCATGTTTGTATCAGCAATGTTACCACTTGCAGACTGCTAGTAGCCAACCGGTGGCTACCACCTGAGGATCGCTGGTGTTGCCATCTGTGGCCCGCCAGTGAGCCACTAGTGTCTTGCGTATAGGGATGTAAGCAAAGAGAGAATTTTACAGACATGACGACAGTTAAGAATTTTTTACTTTTCTTTTTGTTTATTTCTTGTCTCTAAATTTATCATTTTAAGTTCTCAGCAGAGAGTAAATGCTATCCAGACTGAGTGGGAGTGAAATGTATTATTCCAATACAGCCAAATTTTGATTCTACATGTATGTGCATGTACTTGTGTGTAAATCAAATAGCAGAAGCACATCTAAGTCATAGCCACATAATACAAAGATAAAAATATACACTATATACAGGCAAGTATGAAAATCATATTCTGAAAGTGTATGATGGACCTAAAAATAAACCTCTTCTTTAAAGCAAAAACTTCAGCTTTCAAAAAATGACATTAGTAGAGAAAATAAATAATACAATATCAATGTTAATATTTAAAATTTCCATTTAATCACAAGTGGGTCTTATGAATAATACTGAAAATATAATATCAATGTTAAGATTTTGTTGGTGCAAGAGAGAAAATAGATGCTGACCTAGAGTGGTTGTTGGATGCTACCTAGCATGTTACCTTGCATGTTGTTTTTATGAGGTTATAAAGTACTAGCATAAGGTTTGTTTAGTTTTGTATACATATGTATGCATGTTTAAATGCATTGGGTGGTTAGTATTTTTACCACTTCCATTAAAACAGTACATATAAATTTTAAATTAGAAATTTAATTGAGCAAATGAGGAATTTCACACCTGAAATCTTCAAAGAATTACCACCACCACCACTGATAGAGATCAAAACAGGAAGCAGTATATCTGACATTTTCAAAACAGATATCCAGAAATTTGAATAGATATGATTTCTATCTTGTGTGTTTGCATATAGTGCTACAAAGATGACTTCAATGAAAATACAGGTGCACAGACTTTACAAGAATAGTGCTTCACTCCACTGTGTATTCGCATATGGCACTTCAAATTTGACATGCTTGAAAATGCAGATCCACAAACTTCACATCTATGTGGTTTCCCTCCAGTGTATGTTCAGATATGTTACTTAAAAGATGGCTTATTTAAAAAGGCAGATCAGAAAAATTTCATGTTGTCCAGACTGTGTGGGAGTGAAAAGTATTATTCTAATATCTTATTTTATATACAGCCAAGCTGTGATTCTATGCATGTACTTGTGTGAAGCAGAAGCACATCTAAGTCACAACCACAGAGATTGGAATATGAAGCAGTATATTCGATATTTTACAGACAGCCCCCAAAGTTGCATAGATGGTTTCTATACTGTGTTCCTGCATATGGTGCTGCAAAGATGACTTCAATGAAAATACACATGCACAGACTTCACAAGAATATAGTTTCTCTCCAGTGTGTTTTTGCAGATGTTGCATCAAATATGACATGCTTGAGAAAGCAGAACAACAAAAGTCACACACGTGGTTCCTTTCCAATGTGGGTTTGCATATGGCCCACCAAATGTGCCTTCCGTGAAAATGCAAATCCACAAACTTCACAAGAATATGGTTTATCACCAGTGTGTGTCCGCAGGTGGAGTGTTAAGCTTGACTTCTGTGAAAATGTGGATCCACAAACTTCACAAGAATATGGTTTTTCTCCAGTGTGTGTTTGCAAATGGTACTTCAAGGAATATTGATTTGAAAAGGCAGATCCACAAATTTCACAAGAATATGGTTTCTCACCAGTGTGTCTTCGCATATGGCGCTTCAAATTTGACTTCAAGGAAAATACAGACCCACAAACTTCACAAGAATATGGTTTCTCTCCAGTGTGTGTTCGCATATGGTACTTCAAAGAATATTTATTTGAAAAGGCAGCTCCACAAACTTCACAAGAATATGGTTTCTCTCTAGTGTGTTTTAATATATGGTTCTTTAAACTTGACCTCTGTGAAAAGACGGCTGCACAAACTTCACAAGAATATGGTTTTTCTCCAGTGTGCGTTCGCATATGGTACTCTAAATGTAACTTCTTTGAAAACATAGATCCACAAACATCACAAGAATATGGTTTCTCTCCAGTGTGCATTTGCATATGGCACTTCAAATTTGACTTCAATGAAAAAACAGACCCACAAACTTCACAAGAATATGGTTTCTCTCCAGTGTGTGTTCGCATATGGTACTTCAAATAATACTTATTTGAAAAGGCAAATCCACAAACTTCACAAGAAAATGGTTTTTCTCCGGTGTGAGTTCGCAAATGACACTTCAAATGTGACTTTTGTGTAAATGCAGATCCACAAACTTCACAAGAATATGGATTCTCATGTCTGTGTGTTTGCATATGACACTTCAAATTTGACTTCTGTGAAAATACAGACCCACAAACTTCACAAGAATATGATTTCTCTGCAGTATGTCTTCGCATATGTTTCTTTAAATTAGACTTCTGTGTAAATACAGATGCACAAACCTCACAAGAATATGGTTTATCACTAGTCTTTGTTTGCTCATGGTGCCTCAAATTTGACATATCTGAAAATGCAGATACACGAACTTCAAAAGAATATGGTTTATCAGTAGTGTGTGTTCACATATGGTATTCCAACTATGACTATTTTGAAAATGCACAACCACAAACTTCAGAAGAATGTGATTTCTTTCTTGAGTATATATTTTACACTTCAAATGCAAATACTGTGAAAATGCAAATACACCAAATTCACAAGAATATAAGAATACAGTTCATTTCTACAGGATTTTTCCAAATGGTACACTAAATCTAAATCATGACGATGATTTGGAAGTTTTGCAGAAATATGGCTTCTCTCTAATATTTATTCAGATGTAACACAAAGAATTCCCATCAAAGAGAGACCATATGTTTCAAAATACTTCTTTTGCAAAATATTCACTTTGATATTCTTGAAAATGTTGTTAAAAAACCTGTTGCATGAATATTGCAGCATATATTTTTCTATTTTTGATGAAAAGTCAAAAGTGCTGTTTTCTATTTTCCCTTTAAATTCCCAATAATGACAGTTTTTATGAATATCATAATTTTCTGTTCAGCCTAAACATCTGTGAAGAAAAAGAAATAAAACATTAACAGAGATCATGAATAATATATGAAATCAGTTTATATTTTAACAGATACATTTAGCTATATATTAAGGCTGCTTGGGATGAACACAGGGACACAATAATGCAACAAGCAGGAAAGATCCATAGAAAAATCAATAAGCTTATCTTAAGTTTTCTTTCAAGCTGAAAAGAATAATACACAATATACAAGTAGAAAGATATTTAAAAATGTTCAAATATCTAAATGTCTAAAATATTATTCTTATAGAGATTATTCTTTCCGCTTATAACCAAACTCTGTTTTGTTAAAATACATAATTATCAATAAAATAAAAATAAAAATTTTTTTGAGTTGAAACACAATATGCAAGTAAAATGTTATTTTTCTGAAAAATTTTCAAATATCTAAAATATTAGTCTTTCGAGATTCTTCTTTCCACTTGTAAACAAACGCAATTTTCACAAAAGAGAAACAGACAACAGTAGAGCAATTATCATATAAATAAGAACATTCATGGAGGCACAAATCTTGAAATGATATCAAAAACATTAAATTTAAAGTATATTGACCAGGACAATGAAGATTAAATTCCAAATATCAAGCAATAAAATGTATTTATTTTTTCACAAGTTGTATAAATCAAGATAGTGATTTCAATCTGGCAATTATTGGTTTGTTGACATGAATCAAATATTACAACTGGATGACAACACAATGAAAAAAGATCTTTGTGTAAATCAATCTATATCAGTTCTATTAAAACAAAGATGTTTTTGAAAGTGATATTATGAAAAGTTCTTTACCTTCAAATAGATATTATAATATGCATCAGGAAATCTTTCAGGGAAATAAAGAAACTCAAAAAATAAAAACCTAGCTTTCAAAATCTGATACAAGTAAACTAAGTACTGGCTTTGCATAAATTTCCAGTATTTAATAAATGGCAAAAATTATTTGCAGAAGTTTCCATTTGAAATTTTTCAAGGAAAGATGCTACATGTCATTACCTCAGTGAATTCATTTACTTGTAAAATCCTAACCTCATTTAGTTTGACACATTTTGAAGATAGATCTCTGGAGAAATTCTGATTAACTTTTATCAAACTAAATGACAAGGTAAATCTTTGTTTTAGTTTAAGGAACAAAGAATAAGTAATCTCTGACACTTTTGCCCCAGCCCCTCAACCTCCGACGTCTTACTCTCTGGGTTGAGGTGTCTACTCAGTCCTAACTGAACTTAAGGGAGTGGCAGTATGTCCCCTGAGCATCCATAGATTATTTGACCGGCCCACTGATTTAATCCTGCTTCCTGCCCACGTTGTGATTGGTTTAATCCAGAAAGCAGAAGTGATGTTCATCCATTCAGTGTCGACTGAAGATGTAGAAACGGCTGGAGATTTTGTGCTAAGAAATTTAGAATGCAGCAAAACAAAAATTAATATCTGCAGAAAGCCGGACAAACAACTATTCAATGGTTGAATTGTTAATGTCGTTTATATAGCAGAAAAGAATAGTATAGAAAAGAAACAGGTTACAGAAAAGAAAAGTATTTGACGTAAAAAACTCATACACTGGATTCTAGACAGAGAGAGAATGTATTGTGATTAACTTGTTAAATTGTCTCAGAATGATATACAACTCTTGTGATAGAGGGATAAGATTTCTGTGCGGGGCTTAAAGTTTATAGTGGCATTCCTCCTCAGCAGTAGTAACATTCGTGGTAGCAGAAGCAGCGGTACTTATATCAACAGTAAATGTTAGCAGACGCTTCGTTCCAATCTCTGACGTCACTTCCTCTCCTCCTCGAGTCTAACTCGACTCTCCACTGTCTCTAGCCCAACTCTTGCCCAGGCTAATTCTCTTCTCCAGTCTCGCCAAGAATTTTCTGCCATCTCTCACTTTCTCAGCATAACTACGTGTTTATATAGGAAAACCTGGCTGGTCATAACTGACCCTTGGCCATATTACTTTGCACATGATTGTCACGGGGTTCTGGCTACTGCAACCAAAATCATGTGAATTCCAAAGTTCCTTATAGCTTACTAAGCTCTATTTCAATTTTTAACTGATAAAAATTATTTTGACATTTCCATTGTCTTCTAATGATGCAGATTCAATTAGGTACAACTTCTGACCTAGATCAGATTTCCCATCAGTAAACAAAATTCTCTGATCTAATTTTGCTACTCAGATCTACTCCAATTTCAATAAAAAAATATACGTATGTGTGTGTTTCCCCTAGACTCTCTGTCTCAAATCAATTTCAAATATCAAGCAATAAAGTATTTTTGTTTTGTCACAACTTGTATAAATCAAAATGATGATTTCAGTCTGGAAATTATTAGTCTATTGATATGAATCAAACATTGCAAATGGATGTCAGCCCCAAGAAAAAGCTTTGTGCCATTAATGAGAACATTCTGATATAAAAACAATTTGTATCAACTCTATAGAAACAAAGATGTTTTTGAAAGTGATATTCTGAAAAGTTCTTTTCCTTCAAATAGTTATTAGAATATATGTCAGGAAATCTTTTAGAGAAATAAAGAAATACAAAATTTCCAATATTTAATAACTGATGAAAATTCTTAATGAAAGTTTCCATTTGTAAATTAATAATAATTTATTATTTGAGAATTTTTTTAAGTATTGATGTGAAAATATTGCACCCAACAAAGTAATTAACAATAATTAATTTAATTATGGTAATATGAAACTTTATTGAAAGATAAACTAGATTCAGAAAGAAATTATTGAACCTTAATTTAGATTTATTCTTTGATTCTATTTAGCTGTGAATTATCAACATATATCATAAAACATCAGTGACACCTCAAAACATCATGCACATCATGAAACAGACATAAAAATGTATTTTTACTAAGATTTTCAAAAAATTAAAGGTTCCTAATATAATTTACATCATTTTTGAATAAATCCTGAAAATTACATAAAAATCACAAAATTGCTAAATCAAAGTGTTTTTCAAAAGGACACTCAAATTTCTCATACAAATTTACGATCCCATGTTGACACCAGATAAACGTGATTTTTAGCAAAAATTTCAGTTGTTCTAAAAAAGGATTTTTTAAAAAGTTGCATTAGAAGTCACTTAGTCTTTCTGCTAAATAAAATGACAAAGATTTTGACAAGAAAACTTTGTTTCTATTAATATTTGGTCATTTTTTAGCAAATGTTAGCTAATTTGTATTTTTTTCTTTTTAGCTGAGTGAAAAAGAGAAATTTTTCAAACTAAAGATATTCCCACAAAATTGTTCTAACTCCATCAAACCAAAAATAATCTTTCAAATCTAACAATCTAAACTCTTGAAGAGTACGTCCCCTGAAATGGATAATTTTTTTATTGTAATAAAAGCAAAAAAATGACATCTGTTTTAAAATATTTACAAAACTAAATTTTCCCAAATTATTCACTAGTGAATGAATATTTTACTGAATAGGTTAATTTATTAAAAGCTTTAGAGAAATATTTTTTGGAGGCATGTTTCATCCCCATTTTTCAATAACACATGTACTTTTAAATTTGGTGTAATTTGTTGATGAATAAGGAAAAACATATGAATGTTTGAAAAATGTCTCAAGAGTTTATTCATACATGGAAATTAATTTTCCTTTTCACACAGATTAGCTTTAGATCATCATCTTGGAAACAGAACTGAAATTTAAGTTCAAAGAAAGCATCTAAAATAGGCACTTTCACAGAAATACAATACCTGAAGTTTAAAATGAATATTTACAGTTTAAAGCTAACAGATTAAATTTCACATTTCCAATAAGCAAAATAGTTTAATACTTTTGAAGGATTTTTTTATATATAAATATACTTTTAGCCATGTGATTTCCTAAACTGAGAAAAAAGTAACGAGCCGGTGTGAAAAGGAAGTCAGCCATAAATAGAGAGACTCAAATCAATCAGGGTCAGAAGGGCGCAGATATTAAAGAGGACATAGGACTGACGGTCAAGTCCATCACTGTCTCAACCCGGCACTAAGAGCAGAAAGTGGGGTAGGAAAGCAGAACAACAACAACAAATTTACAACTGACTCCAAAAACAATTCCACCCGATAAGTACATTTTCCTCTTATCTTTTATTTCTCATTTACACTCTCTTTTTCAACTTAAATTGATCGCCCCTTTTTCACCAACTCGGCGGATACAACAAAAACAAGGAACAGACATTATTATCTTCGTTGAAAGACAGTGAACACATAATTTTTTTTATTCAAATCACATTTACTTAAATGACCTAAAAAGCATTTATCTTTTATGGAAACAGGAGACATTAATATACAAATTTGTTTATTCTGTATGAATGTTATTAAATATACTATATTCTATTTTTCTACAAACATTCCTTATCATGTTGTCTTTTCTTGAAATTTGTGTGTGTTTTGTGGACAGTGTATCCCGCATTAAATTCTCATTTTAATACAAGTATGCTGTACTCCACACTAAGCTTTTCCATTTGTGATTAGTAAATATAATTTTCATTTAATAGTATCATCTAAAAGGGTGAAATTATTATAGAATTTTAAAACATCAAAAACTTAATTACTCCAATTAAAATTTAGAAAAATGAAAATAATTCATGTATCAATTCAGTATGCATTGAAAATATTTTTTTCTCAAGACAATAGTGTCCTTATGAAAACAATTCATGAAATCTAATTAAATAATGTCATGTGTGCGTGTCCGGCTAAAAAAAAAACTACAATATTTAATAGCAAAATAAATATATATACAAACTCATTATCACCCAAACCAACTATTTGTAAAAAAATTATCATCAGATGCTTTGCATTTATGAAGATATTTTAAAATTAAAATGCATTAGAATGCATTCAAAATTCTCAGAATTAAAAAGTAAAAATGAATGGTAATAATTCTTATTCCCGATTATTATTACCGTTCATTTTTACTTTTTAATTCTGCTGATACTTTCAAAATGCTATACATGTACGTATTTTTAAAATTTTTTATCCTCTTGAATTTAATTTCACATCTATAGTAAATAAAAGTGTAACTTTATAAAAATAAATATTAAAACAACAAAGTAAATTGAAAAGAAGAATATTAAATATAAATATTTGACAAAAAGAATAATATTTGTTTATTCAAAATTCGAGTGTGTGTGTCTGGCTAAAACTAAAAACTACATAATTAACAACAAAGTAAATTATACAGACTCAGTATCACCCTAAGGAGCAGTGTGTGTGTGTGTGTGTGTGTGTGTGTGTGTATTATTGACTTATTAATTTTTTTCAGCCATCTATGGAAAATCATTTTTTATTCAATCTTTAAAAAATAAAGTTCATTGTTTTTTTAGGTTTGTAGCTAACATAAAAAGTAAATAATTTTAAATTAAGTTTTATTAAAGCAAAAAACTGTGGCGAGCCTTATTTTTTGAAAATTAATTTAAATAAAATATAGTTAAATTTGTAAAAAAAATATTCAACACGACTAATGTTGACCATAAATCATGTCTGTCTCCCCTAATTTTTATTTAACTAACTTCTTTTCTTTTCAAATACAAATATAACTTGAAATTTAAACATAATTGTTTTTTAAAATTAAATTCTCAATGTATCTTGCTTGTACTCTCTTTCCAAATAGTAATTAAATTCATTTACAGAGAAATGTTTGCTTTTTTAAATGTTTAAAAGTAAAACTTAAAAACATCCAAATAAAGTAAATAAAGTTAAATTAAGATATATTTAAACATATGTAATTTAATCATTTTTTTTTAAAGCAAAAGCTATAGCAAGCCTTATTTCAAAAAATAATTATTTACTATTTATTTTGGAGGGGAATTTAGATTTTTTTTTAAGTAAATAAAGTTTTACTTTTCTAGAGAAAAGACTACAATTTTTTTTTTTTTTTTTTTTTTGTGTGTGTGTGTGTTGAAATTTGTGTTTCTTGGAAATTTATAATCATTTTATCTTCACCTCAAGGGGACCTTTTACTTTACCATGGGGATATTAACGCTAACTCGTTGTTGCACTGATTTCCCTTCAGAGTTTGAAGTTCTTTATAGGACTACGGATCTCAGTTTGCCATTTCTTTTCTAACATGTTTTACTTTTCAGGCGAGAATTCACTAACATTATTCAACTACCAATTTGGAGCGACACACTCCATTTTGAAAATGTCCTAATTTCCCGCATCTTTGGCCCACGAAAAACCAGATTTTTAAGCCAAAATTCGAAAGTGACAGAGAAAGGATTAAAAAATTTAATAATAAAAAAAAAAAATCGTTTGGTCTTTCCTCTTAATAACAAACATTTTCACAATAAAACTTGATTTTTGTTAAGTTTAGGTCCTCTTTTTCATCATGCTATGCCCTTTTGAGCTGATTAGTGGAGGTACCTAGACGTATGTTTCAATACCTCGTCTGACTTTTTAATTTGCCACGTGTCGATGATTGATGAAAAAAAAACGTGCCAATCTCTTTAAAATGCCTCAAACAAAAGTTTCTTTATACATGGAAATTAATTTTTCTTTTCATTAGTTTTTATTCAATTATCTTTTTCAAAGATACGAATAAATTGAAAGAAGGCATTTGAATTGTGTTTCAAAATCTGTCTTTTTAGAAAGTCGTGACGGTTAGCCATTTTTAAGAAAGTTAACATTAACAATAACATCGAAATCTTTAAATTTACAAAAGATATATCTTTCAAATATAAATAAATACGAATTGATATTTCATAAGGGATGCTCTTTCTTATTTACTGTGGTTAAATTAAAAAAGTAAAAATAAAAACTTCAAAGTGAAATAAACAAAATAAACAAAATTTCCCGCAAGTTATTTTTTTATAACTTAAACATATTCAGTAACATATCCGTCACTAGTGTATGTCCAAATAATTTTGTTTGAATCTGATAATTCCCTGGTTTTGGGCAAATTAGACTAGTGAAGTTTAAAATACCTGACATGATGATGAAAGTATACATATGCATTCACTTTCATTCTTTTCCTGAACCTATCAACGAATAAATTATAAAACTACATTTTTAAAAATGGTGAGACAAGTCGTAAATATTGATTTATTTTTTATAAAAAATCAAAATAATTTATTCTTCCAGTCCACTTACCTTCTGATAAAATTTAGCGGAATGACTTTTTCAGTTCAAAATGATTTTCTTGGGATTTCAATTCTGTTATCTTAAACTAATTTTCTTATTGTTCCTTCAGTTCATATAACTATGTCCAGGCTGAAATGAATGACTCAAAGAAAAGAATTAAGAAATGGAAAAACACGATCAAAGGTGAAATCATTTTTTAGTAAAGAAAGTCAACCAAAAATAAAGTAATCGGTGTTGGACAAGATTTGGTTCCTTGTATTAAAAATCCGCCATTTTTTCTTGGCATTTGCCATTTAATGATAAAAAAAGTTATCCTAGAAACGATGCATGACATTTCTTCAAGACCTGTGACACTGCCGGCGTTAAGGACTCAGTACCCATTATCACCCCAAATATATATCATATAATAAATGTAAATTTTATTGAGACCCACGTATGTACAATATGTCGAGAAAATCTCAATCCCCCAAAAATCTAGAGATGGTTCAGGCTAAGGAAAAGAAGCAAAAGCACTTACGAAATCAGATTCCTTTCCGCGACGTAATGTGACAGTCTAATAACTTCCATGAAGTAAACTGTAAATGTAAACAATGTATTGCATTATATATTTATTCTTTGTAATATTACAAAAGATTGTGGCACAAGGGACAAGGCCGAAGGCGAAATGGGGAAAGAAAGACTGGTCCTCAGCAACTATCCTAGTCGTTATAATCTTCCTAAAACCAGATCTTCTTCTGATTCATCTTACACAAATTTCTACCACTAGCCGGATGTGAACGCCTCGAAACCCAAGTGAATCGGGTCCGTATATAGCTTCTGTTTTACTTACACACTCAAAGAAAAATACAGTCCAGAATTTCCACCCAAAAACACAGACAACGTCTAAAGAAACAAAATAAGAATGGAGCCGACCTGAGCCTAGGAAAAGGATATAAAATCCCAGCAAAGAGTCATCTTCGGCAGTCGGGCGGCACAACAGCCCGGATTCACAACGCGACCTCCAATCTACAACTCGCCAAAGGTCGTCGTCGCAGTAAGTTACAACTCACCCTATCTCTCCTACTGTACGCTTCTGCGGTCGACTTTTACAATTCTACTTATTTCTTTCTTTCAACGACAAGAGATTTCACCAATTTGTTGTATTTTACGTTAATACAATTGTTTATTTCTTAAACCTACATCGTTTCTTCTTTGTTCTGTCACCATACGCTTAACACAGTTAATCACAATCACTACCCATTCATTCAATACAATATGCCCAATCACCACAAGAACTTGTCCATCACCTGCCAATCCTACATGTACCACATATTCTACAATACACCCCATGATGTAAAAATTTGTGCAGTTCATAATGTCCCTTTTTTTTCGAAACTTTCTTTTTTTACCTATAAAATTTTTTATGGTGCATGAAATGATGGGCGAGGCAATAATCCCAGAAAACGAAACTTAAAATACAACAAAATATTCAAACTAAAACAAAACAGATGTTAGTAGGATCCATCCATCCCTCAAGATAATAAGAAAAGCCACTGTATTCTGCCGTTCAACAGAATCAAGCAGCACACTCACTAATGGAGTGGGAAGGAAAAATTAAACGTTGGAGTCGGGGAAAAACAAAGTCTGACCCATCCGAGATAAAAAAAAAAACTGAGGAGTTTGGGAATCTTAACATGGATTATAACAAAATTGAATGCCGGGGACAAGCCGTGAACAACACTTACTCACATTAACTAGGAAAACATAACAGTCTAACTTAACAGGGGATAGTTCACAGGAAACTGCCCCGTTGTGCTCAATGAGACTTAAATTTCGCTGAAATGTGTCAATATCAAACGCTTTCTATCAGATCTGATCTTCATCCTGAGCTGATGTCAAAAGAATCTAGTCAGATCCCTGAAAACGCCCACCCATGCAGACAAAGAACCAGTTGAAGGGGCTCCAGGTGCTGAATTAAATCTAGCCCAGCGATGTCAATAATTGGAATAAAATGGGTGCCACTGTAAAACCTGCCAGCAAGGGGTCACAGTTCATACGCTGAAATTCATCCAAAAGGGAGTGCAGTTCATCGATGTGCACTGATAAATCAATGCTATTATCCACCAGGAGTGGGAGTGGGAGTGGACAACTGATGCCAACATTGATTTCCAGGAGTATCTCCTTGAAGCGCTTATCACAGTCACCAAAGAGTATTGATAACTTGAATTCACTGTCAAGTCCTATGGACCACAAACTGCCAAGAGGCTTCAAAACATCACTGGATAGGTAGGTCCACCCACTACCAGTGTCCAACAAACAATTGGCAGAGACACTTTCACCATTTCTACTAAAGGTTACGCATAAGACACGTGGGAGATTAGTTGAATTCCCAGAATAAGTACGGAATGCACAGTCAATATGAAGGGAGGAATCCCCCCAGGTAGGTTTGAATTGAAGCCGTGACTCCGCATCTCTAAATGTGCCTCTCACGGGATTAGGGGCAGTGCCTGAGGGACTGCCTTCCTTGATAAGGGGACGATAAGGTGTCTGATAAAGGTAAGGTTTGATAAGGAGCCTGATAAGACAATTGATAACGAGCCTCCCTGGTATCCCATGACGGAAGACAATGTGGGAATTCTCTTACCAAAGAGATGAATCTATTCTCACTTAACTTCTCTAGGGAATTTAGAGAAAAGTATTTTTGCCATTAGACAAGCCCCAGAAGACTGGTCATTTGAGAAAACAGAGTTGAAAGAGTTTTCCAACTTCGCAAAGAATTGAGGCTTTCCTAGAAATAAATTCACTTAGTTGAAAAAAGACTTCGCTCATTTAACGGAGAAGTCCAGTATGTCCTGGAAAATGTCAATGATTTCATCTTCGCCCTACTATTCATCCTTCAGGACAGTGAGAGCCATTCGATAATTCTTATTGCTGATATCGAGAGTTAATCAGCAGTAAGGGCCTTCCAGAGAGCAAGCATTTTAAGAAGTTCAGCCTCTCAGCATCGTTGTCCACATCAGCTACACAATTCTCAAAACGAGATAAAAAACAATTCAAAAAAGTCATCCAGTCAGTATGCATTTCCAGGCCATTGAACGTAGGGCCAGTAATCTGGATCTGTGGTTATGATGAACGAGGACGGACTTCTATCCACTTCTGAGGAGCATGAAGATGGCAATTTCAGAGAATCAGTTGCGGCAGGGAGGAATTTAAGCTCAAGATCCTCGAGCTCCCCCCGGAACCTTAATGAGTACTTCAGGGATTCCTTCTCGATGTCCGCCTAGTCCTCCTCGGAAGAAGATTGAAGTTGTAATTTCTTAACACAGATCTCTACCGCCGTTAGGTCAGTGGCGTAGCTAGAGTAAACGTCACCCGGGGCGGTCCGCTCAAATGTCATCCCAATGACCCCGATTCACCCTATGCTGAATGGTTAGCTGTAGCTAAAGTTTCATACATGCTCTACCTCTACTTTACTCTACTGACCGGTACGTTACTGTTTACATGTATGATCCAAGACAAAATCCAATACCACAAAATAATCAGTTCAAATCAAAAGATTTTTAAAATGCAACTGTCCACTTTCAAAACAACTAAAATACAAAACACGGCAATACACAAAAGAATGACATTCGATACTATGGTCTTAGAATGAATGTTTTCTTGTTTTCATTGTGGCAAACTGGTCAATGACATCGTCAAAATCTGTTTGTCTTGTAAGCTCGTTTTCAATGGACAGCACAGCCAGACCCGACAGTCTCGACTGGCTCATGGTTGACCGGAGGTAAGTTTTTATAAGTTTCATTTTGAAGAAACTTCTTTCACACGATGCCACAGAAACACATATTGTCAGAAAGAATCTTAGAGTCAGCGTAAGATATGGCAATGACTCAACAAAGTCCCACTTGATGATAAACTGCAGGAACTGCAGTACAGTCCAGTTGTAGTGGACCGGCCGTGTGGTGTGGATGGAAGAAGTAGAGAAGATGAATTATCTCTGGGTTAAGACTTCGATGGCCGGTCCAGCCACATAAAAATGTTGGATTTAATGGAGTCCAAAGAAACAAACAAGACAAATATATATGTATGCGAACAAATATATATTATTAACAAACAGGTTAAAAACACGAATTACAAATACATCATTTAAAACATGAATAAAACGTTAGTGTCTGTATGGATAGTTATTGTGTGTGTGTTTGAGTTGAAATGTCCGTACGGTTGTGAAATTTTGTTTTAGCGTATTAGAGTTCACATACTGGAGATGTTAAGAGAAAGTTTTTGTACCTCGCACCATGTGCGAAGTTGTCGGCCTCAAAAGAGGCAAGTCTGGCCGCACGTGGGCGAAGCTGTGGAAAGAGAGACAGAGGCGAAAGGTCAGCCCGTATTTATACTCCCGGGAGAGAGAGACCCCTGGTGAAGCGTTAAGAAAATGAAGAGGAGCTAACTGCGACACAGTGCTTGGCTTCCTCCTATTCAAAAATATATCGTTCACTCAATGGAAAATTGTATCTCAGCGAATTGATACGCAGGCAAGACTGAAATTGTTGCACTTTTGGCTTCGTATTTCGCTTTGTTGTTATTAATGACGCAGAGTTAAAACACCAGATCACCCGATAAAAAAATGTTACAACAATGTCTCTTGTTAGTAACCAAGATTGTAGCAACTGAAACACATGAAAGCTGAAAACATTGCTATTTTTCCTACTCACAAATTTCCCGACAATTTATTAGAAAATTTCTGACGGGGGGACAAAACTGGGGGGGGGGTCATAAATTATTTCTGGGGGGGTCATATGCCCGCCTGCGAAACCCTGTGTCTCCACCACTGTTTTCAGACTATTTTTGGCACCTTAGCCTAGTTGAAAAATTTTGTTGGGGGTGACATTGTGTCACCCCTCCTGTGCTGGCACCCGGGTCGGTCCGCCCCCTCTCCCCCTCCTAGCTACACCACTGCGTTAGGTACTCTAATACATTTTTTGAAGAGCCAAAAATGTTTTCATCCTCCTGACGAGCAATATCTAGATTTGTCCTGATCTTCGATCGCAGAAGAGAAATCATTCTCTGTAATCTCTTCCTGCTATTGTCCATATCAGATACATGCGAGATTCTTATTTCGCAAACGGTTGAGAAAATCTCAACCCAAAGAAATCTAGAGACGGCTCAGGCCAAGGAAAAGAAGCAAAAGCATTTCTTACCTTAAGTTGCGAAATAAGATTCCTTTCCGTGACGTAATGTGACCGTCTAATAATTTGCATAAATTAATGAGGACAGAAAAAAATCACTTCCCCTCCCTTATAACTACATCAGGGATCATGTGGTAATAAAGTCATGTGACCCCCGTAACTATAAAAAGTTTATAGAAATTAACTTTTAGTTAGTATGAATCAAACAACCACAGCTATGTACATTGCTTTTCTCCATCCTGAACAGTCAAATTCTCCACACTAATATCGAGAATCATTTCTGACATAAAAGTAAACACGACCAATGGAGGAAAATAAAAAGAAAGATATTGCTATGTGTTATACAGGAATAAAGTGTCGCTGACGACACTGGAGTTTGAACACGGATCGCCAGAGAGCAAACACAAGCGATCCTATTTCGAATAAGTAGATCACGTGATAGTAAAGGGAATATGTCAGACAGCTGTGTCATGCGTGATACACGCTTAGGCGATCATGTATCTTTCAATATATGACTGACAAGGCAGATTTTTTTCCGCAGTAGGTTGCCATTTCTTTCTGCGGTAGACCAGTTGCCATCCAAGGCTATAGAACCCAGTCTTTCCTGCTATTTACCCATAGCTGGGAAAAGAAGAGGATTCATACCTTTCGCAAGTTTCGTAATGAATGTAATAGATTTGACTGGAATTTGAACTCGGCTCTCCGATTCCTCAATCCGAGCCGCTATCCATTACTCTACCGTACCTCCTGGAGTAATGGGAATTAGCGTGATGTGTAAGGGATCACTATTTCTATTCTATCCTCTATTACTATACGGATCACTAATTTTATTCTTTCCTCTATTACGCTATTCTATTCACTATTTCTAAACTAATTCTCTACTGATCACTACACAGATTGCTATTCGGTGGTTACTTTTCGAGCGAGTATTATCGAGCAAGTACTTAGTGTGAGTGATATTTGAAGGCGTCTCACACCAGTATTGTTCAATGGCGTTACTATAGATGTATCTGCGATTACAAAGTCTCTATTACAACGTGCGTTATGAAAGTGACAATGAGCATTTGCAGACATTACAAAAGTGGCAACGAGTGTTTCTTTGACATCACAAAACTATATATGCTTTTCTTTTGGCATTTTTTTACAAAATGATCACCAAAAAACTCGTCTGACCCTGTTTTAAAAAATTTAGCAAAACTCAGGGAATAATTTGATTTAAATGAAAACTCCAACACCTATTCATTAATGAATGCATTGTAAAGTACATCATATAATTGTATTTTAGCATTCTGCTGCCACTTTCTTTCAATGTCAATTTTTGTGCAAATTAAACACAAAAAGTGGATAACAGAGCCTTGATATTTTTCTCACTTCTCATTGGTCACTTAATAATATTAAAATCATGTTCTCGCCTACGTTCGCGTGGTTGACCTTTTCAAGTTGGCAACAACGCCTACGCGTTATTCAAAACCAATTTTCCGCCCAAAATCAGAAATACTCTCTGAAGCCTATCACGTGATTACGCTCATTATAAATACTTCGACACACATCCGTTCTCTCTCTTTTGGCTTTTCTTGCCCTATCTGACATACAAGATGTAGTAACTAAAGAACTCACGTTTCGTCCTTTACGGGCAGACGCCATCACACACGCACGTACGTACGTACGGAACATTGACATATACGAATTCACACACGCTTACATTCAACAATTTCTACGAACAACGCACATCTACAAACATTACGAAAATTCTCCCATTCAAGTCGTTCACTCAGCAAGTGAATAAGTACCAAAAATTGGCTCAACCCAGCAAGTAAGATTTTCTTCAGTAACAAACCTAACTCTTGTCAATATTACCTACGAGAAATATTACTTCAAAAACCTTCTGAAGCTACAAGTTTGTATTAAACATATTTTCAGCTTTCCAGAATTTCTTTCAATCAAACTTTTAACTATTTGACAAAAAACATTTCTTGTTAAAACTAATCTTTTATTTCACGGACAAAATTCTTTTCTGTGAGCTCAGATAAAAATATTTCTTTTGTAAAGGACTTTAAGAAATTCAGGTTAAACGGTACATAACTCTTCTGCAATCACACACTTAACTGTTTGTATGTCATTACAATATATAAAATGAAGATTGTTGTTATAACAACAGTTTTGTGTTGCTTCTGTTATTTCATATTTTGTGTTATTTTGTATAAATTCGAGAGGCCACTTCAACATACAGACCTCTACTGTATAAACAGAGGCCAGCATGAGAAAACTGTTGTGGGGTCCAAATGTCCATGTTAGGTGAACCCTGCAAACATTAAAATTGAAGAAATG
Source organism: Acanthosepion esculentum (assembly GCA_964036315.1). Classification (NCBI taxonomy): domain Eukaryota; kingdom Metazoa; phylum Mollusca; class Cephalopoda; order Sepiida; family Sepiidae; genus Acanthosepion; species Acanthosepion esculentum. Next base: position 58,317,237 of record OZ038479.1, on the reverse strand, counting down.
ACATAGACCAAGGCAAAGATAACAAGAACAAGAAGTTTAGATAAAATATGCCAAAATTTATTATTGGCAGAAAAAGACAAATACAGTTGATGAATCCACATGTTTTAAATACCCTGGGAGGTTGTGTTGACAGTTAACTGTTGGTCTTAGATGCATTGACAGTTGATGATAACTGGAGCAACTTGAGTGGTGCCAAAGGTTGATAGACAGTTGGTGTATTGGATTGATACTAGCTGGCAGTCATAGCCCAGGACAGACGGTTGTTGATAACCAGAAGATGAAGACAAAACTGCTTGAGATTGTCAAAGGATGATAGGCAGTCAGCGAAGGTTAATAGTTAGCATTTTGAGCCAGTACTAGCAGGCAGTCTTAGCCGAATGTAGGCAGTCTTAGCCGAATGTAGGCAGTCTTAGCCGAATGTAGGCAGTCTTAGCCGAATGTAGGCAGTTGAAACCATGGTGATCCGTGAGATGATGGACAGCAGGGAGTGAATCCCGAATTGTCAAGTGGATTGATAGAAGACGTGGAGCTGATAATTGCTGCTTGCAGGAGGCTGCTGGTCCAGATACTTCCCAGATGTGGTTGGTGGGAGTCAGTTGGTCACTGGCGATCACTGGTTGCTGGTCCAGATACTATCCAATCATCTTCTCCCCCCATCTGAGGAGTGCCTGGTCACTGCTGGTTTTATGGTGGAGGAGTGTTACAACAGTGCAGGGATTTGATGCTACTTTTGGTTATAAATGAAAGTCATAAAAATAACTCTCGGTGATGAAGTATAATGTAACTGGTCATAATAAAATTATGAACAGGAAAGAAAAAGTATTGGTTTTGGATAAGCAGCATAAAATGTCTCTGAAACGATGTACAGAATTAATAATCTCAAACTTTTCATGGTTAAATTGAAAGAATCCGTTCGCTTAAAAAAAGTAACAGAGTAGCAGGTCTCTGCGATAGAACAAATGAAACAAAAAGAACTACTAGTGAAGCAAAAAGAGAAGAAAAAGACAATTGTTAATATAAATGCCAAATAAGTCAAAAATGGACCTTTGTGTCCACAAAAATCAGTGTTTCAAAAGGATGATTTTTACATTGACACTGTTATTATTTTAACTATGTTCCCACCATAGCAATGTTTATTTAAAAGATCATGAAATATTAGTTTTATAAAAATTTATTACTTAGCATTTTATAAAAAAATAAATGTGAAATCATTTTATTCAAAATTAAAAGAAAATAGCAAAATATTCTTTTCACATTTATTTCTTCATAAAATGGAAAATAATAAATCTTTATAAAACTCAATAATATCCCATAATCTTGGAAATAATCATTTCTGATGGAGTGAACATATTTAAAATAATAGCGGTGTCAATGTAAAACCAAACATTTTTAGACAACATATTTTGCTAAAATTCTTTGTATTTCTGATACAGAGGATGTGAACAGAAAGTCTCTTTGGGGATAGGGAAGTAATTTTCAGGAAGAGCAGAATTGGCAGGGCCTGGGGTTGATACATGTGCCAAGTTGGTTGACTGAGGTAATAGTAGTGACATTAAAAGCTGGCAGAGGTGGATCAGTTGAAGGTTTGCCACAATTCTATTTTATTTATGAACAGTATTCTTAAAAGCAAATGGGGTAACTTATTGACTAATTTTTTTTCTTTGGCAGCAACATTCATGATTGGCACTTTTAATTTCTGGGGATTTCTTTTATTAGCTGGGTGTGATACTCAGAGATTTTGCATAGAGTATGATTTTTATTTTTGGTTTTGCTTTCTTAGCATTCACATCCATCCAACATGTAGAGTGAATCAGAAAGAGATCTAATTTGAAGCCGAATATAACGGTAATTTTATTAGAAGTATTTGTGGAAATTCTTCTATTTGGTCAGTTATATTGGTTCTGTTACCAGAGTACATGCCTGTATTGTTTACTTTCCCCTTGTGTGTTCCTTTTTGCAGTTTACTTACTTTTGAGGTTAGACCCCATTGCTGACCAATTTTTGTCAGCCCACTGGGACTGGCACAATAAAAACAAGAGTCCAAGCACACAGATATTATTTTTCTCATCCTCTTAAACCTTAAAACCAACGATAGCATCACCAGTTAAAATCTTTTTGCTAGGCTTCAGTCTCTCTAATTACATTATTATTTGTTTAATGTAGCCATCTTCTATATTTTTATATTTCTCTAGTATCCCTTTCAGCAAGTGTTCACTGCTCACACACTGCTCCCAAATGTAATTCCCTTCCTTTCTGGGAAGTAATCAAAGCATCTTTATACAAATTCATGTAAACAAAGTATTTGCTACCTTCTTTTACACATTTAGACAAATGGTCTTGCTTCTATATTTATGCATTTTGTTGCTTTTGTCATATTCCTTTTTAACATTTTGTTTGTTATTCAGACTAGTCTTATATGTGTATTTCTTTCTTTTTCTAGTCTTATGCTTTTAATAAACCTACTGATGAACAAGACTTCATTTTCAGAGTCTTAATTGCTGTCAGGTGTTTATCTGGCTGTCTTGACACATGCATAACAGTACCCTAATTCACATGCTCCATGTCAACATTGAAAATTGTGTGGGTGCAGGATGAATATTTATTATAGATATATAAATAAAAATCTCCAATAAGTTATTTTATGAGAAGAAGTTTGTGATATTATGCGGTACTGGCAGGTGATGTTAGTCACTCCCATCTTTCCTTCTTTTTTTCATTCTTTCATTCATTTTCAGACTGAAACCAAGTAGCATCTCTGATATGTCATTTCTGTGTATTTCACACAGTCAAAATGGAATATTCAATTATTTATGAGGTATTGGTGTTTAGTAATGGTGGTGTAAACTAAGAAACTAGGGAAGGGACTGACAAGCAAAATTATAATATAGATATTTTTCCTTTTAGCAACAGTTCAAATTTTTTTATATAGAAATTTAAAAAGAAATTAATCCAGACATACCTCTTTGAGTGATTAGTTTTTACTATCAGTAGTATAATATGATATTAATCTAATATCAATTTAGTATAAGTACCACAAGGACAAGTGCAAGGTTCTTGTACCCACCCTCATCCTGGAATCTATGACACAGTACCAACCAAATCTAGTACATTGTCAATTTTCATGAGTTACTATTCCTATAAAATACAAACTTTAATGTAATCTAATTATTCACAATAATGGATCATATGTAATATAAGCGAATAATTCAACTAGAAAAATAGAAGATAAATACAAATTCAAATTAGAGACATGTTATAAACAACACATTTCATCTTAAATAAATCAAAAATGTTTTACAGCAATTTTTAATATCAATTTGAGATTTTTCTTATTAAAAACTTGAATAATATTAACACATTCAAAATTTCTGATAAAAAATAGTGAATTTTTTAAAACCTAAGCAAAACAAATCCATGGATTTGGGAAAAAAAGACCCCAGAATGAAGTCAAAATCCATGAAAATATTTAATCCTTTAATAGTGAGGTATTCTTAGTTTGTAATGCATACTCTGAATAGAAAAAAGCAAATGTTGATAGGACAGCGAAGGTCACAAAGCACTGAACCCAATAGGACATGACAAAAAAAAAAGTTCTGGCAAAATTTTCTGAAATGTTTTTAGAAAATGTGTAATTTTTTTTCCATCTGTTAATGTCTGCAACTGATTTAATTTTATGCAATTATTTTTTTATATTGTTTGATATTTATATTTATTATATGTACAAGTGCACAGAGAATTGAAATAAATTTTTTTCTGTTAATCAGTATACCCAATGACAGAAAATCTGCTCTGTAAACATAAAATGAAAAATGCGATAAAATGAGGACATTATTTAATTAGAAAAGCTTTTAATTACTTTTATGAGTAAAATATATTATGGACTCAGTTGACTTAAGAAAAAAATTGATGAATAATGAATTTTTACAAAGAATTGTTACCATTTTAAAAAAATTTGAATCCATAAATATTTAAAATTCTATATTAATTTCTTGCAGCCAAGTTATATTGTTATTAAATTAAAACTGTATTTACTAATCATAAATGGAAGAGATCACTACATCTCAAAAGCCCCCAAGAATTTTAAGAATTTTTAATTTGTTCTTTAGTGTATAAACATGTTAATATTTGAAAATACCGACATCTAGATACAATTACTATGAGGGGAAGGGATGGTAATCATCTGTCCGCTTTAGGATTGTTTATTGCTGGTCAATTTAGATGATGGGAAGATCTTGTTTACTTGACAGAGTAAAATTAACAACAGCATAAAAAAATCTATGAAGTTATATTTTAAATGTTACAAAAGTGGTGAAACTTTGGAAACGTCCAAAATATATGGAGATTTAAGTAAAGAATATCCAAACACAAGTAATTTTTGAATCAATCAGATGTAAATTAACAACTTAAGAGTCTTCATTACACAAATTAAAAGAAGGGTTCTTTGCTGAACTGTAAAAAATATGGAAAACAGAATTGGTGAGCACAATTCAAATTATGGCTGAGATAATTTCTGTTCATGTTGCACTAAAATTTCAAATATTTTAATATATTTTATTAAAAGACACTTGGCAGCTTGAAAATCTATGAGACTCCAAACAAGGTGTATAATATTTTTATACCATCATAGTTATTGAATTACTTATTTTTGGTCATATTGAATTGCAAATGTTTTAACAGATTTCATTAAGAGACCAAGAAAAGAGATCTGCCTAATATTTTGCACATCTAAAATATATAAAAATTCATATTAACCAGATTCATGAATATAAGATTCTATTTAATGCATTTAAAATTTATATATCCAAATTTGGAGGTGGGGATTTGTCCTATCTGCATGTGTATGCACCAATTTTTGAGTGACCACCATGAAATTTATATACATTATATTGTTCTTGAGACATGTTTTGCCATTATATATTATTGCAAATTCTAATGGAAATGCAGATTCTTACAATTCAGTTTTGATTTCACACTGAACTTTTATATTCAGCCACAAAAGTTGATAAAAATATGAATTATGGATAAGATAATAAGATATATCAGTATGTTTGTTTGCACATGGCATAACAAACATAACTTTAACAGAAGTAACCTTACATATATCGCAAGAATATGGTTTCTCTCCATCATGTGGTTGAATATAGTCAACAAAAGTTCTAATTTTTAAGATTACTAAATAATTAACAAAATAAAAACTGTTTACATTGTTTTCATCATGTCAACACTGCTTAAAAACACCCTCAATAATACAAAATACTTTTCTGTAATATTTTAAACTAAAAGTAATATATATTTAAAATGAGATTAATTGAACATTAAATCAGCTTATTTTTCTCAAATAGTTTTTCAGAAAAGTATATTATATTTTTGAAAAATTTTTTAATAGAGATTATTATGAATATGGTTAATGACTAGTATTTTTCCATATGGTACACCAAAAGTAAATGTGCAAGCTTCACATGGTTTCTAATTGTTAACTAGATATAAAACTAAGATTTTCCAGAAACCACATGTTTCAAAGGACATGTTTTGCAAGTTAATGTTCACTTTGATATTTTTGAAAATAAGGATATGCAATTGTTACATGAATATTGTAGCATATATTTCTCAGTTCTTGAAAATCCAAAAGTCTTGTTTTCTTTCATATAAATTCCCAATAACAACAGTTTTTATGAATATCATAATTTTTTGTTGAACCAAAAAATCCGCAAAGAAAAAGTAATAAGATGTATTTTAACAGAGACAGGGAATTAAAGGGAATTATGTGTTTGACATGTTTCCCAATTGGAACTGAAATTAACATAAAAGTTTCAAGAAGGACATTTCATTTTTAAAATGTTTTTTTACACCTTAGGTATAACAGCCTTTTATTTTTAACTTGGTATCTACATAAAAGTGACTTAAAAGGAGCATACATTTCAGCTGATACTCTTTTCCAGTTAGCCACACAGTAAGGGAAATTAGCCTTTGTGACACAGATATGCATTTTAGTTTCATTCAAACAGTTTGTATGTGAGTTGCTATGTATTTATAACCAAGTAATTTCCTAAGTGTTCAATAGATGCCTTAAATGAACTGTGCAGCATTTAAAGCATTAATGAGTTTTCACCATGAAATTAATAACTTACTTTATCGTCCTAAGTCATATATTAGTTGGTACCACCAAAATCAATACTTTTCTTCTGCAATTTCACAACTGACATCACCATGTTAACATATTTGCCAAAAATCAGGGAATTATCAGATTCAAACAAAATTTTCAGGACTTATACATCAATGAATGCATATTTTACTGAATAGCTAATTTTCTTAAAAATCTTTGGGGAAATATTTTTTGGGCCGTATGTTTCAAACGTCCTTTTCAATAGTGTATGTAGATATACAGTGGGACCACAGTTCCCAAATTTAATTTGTTCTTGAAGCCCATTCATAACCTAAAACTATTTTTCCAATAGGAATCCATTCCTGATCCCAAGATGATTGCTTATTGAAACTTTTACAACAGTACTTTGTGCATAAGTTTATACACAAACTTAATGAAAATGATTAAAACTGAGAAAAAATAAACCCAATACTGAACAGAGAAAATATAGATGAACACTTTAATTTTACTGTACCTGTAAGTAGGAGAGTTGATGACGTGAGAGCATGGTGGTGTGGAAGGGAAAGGAAAGAGATGTTATTGTTTGGAAAGGGGGAGGAAAGACATGAGCAGCTCCTTATTTAGAAAAATAGAATAGATTGTTGATTTTGCCATACTAAACTGAGTAGGAAGAGACATTATCATCAACAACTTTCCTTTTTCCTTTATCACTGCTAGCTTTCTTTGAAGCCATGACTACAGGCTAATAAAGAGAAAAAAAAGCACAGTCCAATAAAATTGGAAAAGAAAGCACAGCACAACATGAATGTATACAACATGGCAGTTGACTCAGAAATTATTCTGTTCAGGTTAACTTGGTTTGGCAATGTTGTTTGACAACCAAAATTTTGTTTGATAACAGAGACATTTTCATCTTGAAGTTTCTGTTCAAAAATTGATTTGTTCAACATGTGAGATGTTCGAGAACTGAGGTTGCTCGGTATATGAAGAGAATGATATCAACAGGCAGAAAGAGAGTAAACTGAAATAATTATCAATATGATACTACTACTCTGTCAATGTAGATAAGAGAAAGAAAGGTTGATTATATTTTGTTTTCATTTCATAGCCATACAAAATATCCCTACATGCAAGCCACCAATCTGCCACTGGGTGCCATGCCACTAGTGTTTACTGCTGGCTTGCCATTCACAGCCCGCCAATGAGCCACTAGCAACTTGTGTGTAGGGATGTAAGCAAAAAGAGAATTTTACAGACATGATGACAGTTAGGAATATGTTACTTTTGTTTTTATTTCTTGTCTCTAAATTTATCCCTTTATGTTCTCAGCAGAGGGTAAATGCTGTCCAGACTGAGTGAGAGTGAAATGTATTACTCCAATTCAGCAAAATTTTGATTCTATGTATATGTGCATGTACTTGTGTGTAAATCAAATAGCAGAAGCACACCTAAGTCACAGCCACATAATACAAAGATAAAAACATACACTACATGCAGGTCAGTATGCAAAGTCATATCCTAAAAGTGCATGATGGACATAAAAAACACCTTTTTTTTTAGAATAGGAATTTCATTTTTCAAACATGACATTGGTAGAGAAAATAAATAATACAATATCAATATTAATATTTAAAAATTTCATTTAATCACAGTTGGGTCTTATGAATAATACTGAAAATACAATATCAGTGTTAATATTTTATTGGTGTGAGAGAGAAAGATGCTGATTGGTGGAATCTACCAAGGAAAGAGAAATTTAAGCATCTTGCATGTTGTTTTTATGAGGTCATAAAATACTAGCATGAGGTTTGTTTAGTTTTGTATACATATGTATGCATTGTTTAAATGCATTGGGTGGTTAGTATTTTTATCACTTCCATTAAAACAGTACATATAAATTTTAAATTAGAAATTTTATTGAGCAAATGAGGAATTTAACATCTGAAATCTTCACAGAATTACCACCACCACCACCACTGGTAGAGATCAAAACAGGAAGCAGTATATCTGACATTTTCAAAACAAATATCCAGAAATTTGAATAGATATGATTTCTATCTTGTATGTGTTTGCATATGGTGCTACAAAGATGACTTCAATGAAAATACAGATGCACAAACTTCACAAGAATAGGGTTTCACACCGGTGTGTTTTTGCATATGGCATTCCAAATTTGACAAGCTTGAAAATGCAGATCCACAAACTTCACATCTATGTGGTCTCTCTCCAGTGTGTGTTCACATATGGTGCTTCAAAGATGGCTTATTTAAAAAGGCAGGTCCATAAAAATTCACGGTGTCCAGACTGAGTTGGATTGGAAAGTATTATTCCAATATCTTATTTCTAATACAGCCAAATTGTGATTGTATGCATGTAATTGTATGAAGCAGAAGCACATCTAAGTCACAACCACAGAGATTGGAATATGAAACAGTATAGTATTTATATTAGTCGGACTATTGTCCTCATCTTTGTTGCCATATTTGTCACAACGTTTCGGCCATTGTACGCTCTGGCCTTCTTCAGGTGGTTGGAATTTCGAACTGAACCCTTTATTTCGATCACTGGGGTAGACTGTTCTAGTTCCACGTGCCATGTTTGATGGATGTCAGTTATCAGTTATCTCCCTCTGAAAGTTCTCCACTGCCTTAACCGGGTATTGAACTCACACTCTTTGGGTCTGTCACTGGATCTAACCAACGCCTTTACCCACTGTGCCATGTGTCCTTGGCGACAAAGATGAGGAAAATAGTCCGACTAATGTAAATACTGTACATAATACCTCATCTCAGAAATATAGACAGACTATGAAACAGTATATTTGACATTTTACAGACAACCTCAAAAATTGCATAGATGATTTCTATACTGTGTGTTCCTGCATATGGTGCTGCAAAGAGGACTTCAATGAAAATACACATGCAGAAACTTCTCAAGAATATGGTTTATTTCCAGTGTGTTTTCGCAGATGTAGGTTCAAATACAACATGCTTGAAAAAGCAGATCCACAAAATTCACATGCATGTGGTTTATCTCCAATGTGGGTTTGCATATGGCCCACCAAATGTACCTTCTGTGAAAACGCAAATCCACAAACTTCACAAGAATATGGTTTATCACCAGTGTGTTTTCGCAGATGGAGCATTAAACTTGACTTCTGTGAACATGTGGATCCACAAATTTCACAAGAACATGGTTTTTTTCTCCAGTGTGTGTTCGCATATGGCGTTTCAAATTTGATTTCAAGGAAAATGCAGACCCACAAACTTCACAAGAATATGGTTTCTCTCCAGTGTGTGTTCGCATATGATACTTCAAAGAATACTTATTTGAAAAGGCAGATCCACAAATTTCACAGGAATATGGTTTCTCACCAGTGTGTCGTCGCATATGGGTCTTTAAACTTGACATCTGTGAAAATACAGCAGCACAAACTTCACAAGAATATGGTTTCTCTCCAGTGTGTGTTCGCATATGGTACTCTAAATGTAACTTCTTTGAAAACATAGATCCACAAACATCACAAGAATATGGTTTCTCTCCAGTGTGTGTTTGCATATGGCACTTCAAATTTGACTTCAATGAAAATACAGATGCACAAACTTCACAAGAATATGGTTTCTCACCAGTGTGTGTTCGCATATGGTACTTCAAAGAGGGCTTATTTGAAAAGGCAGATCCACAAACTTCACAAGAATAGGGTTTCTCTCCAGTGTGTCTTCGCATGTGGCTCTTTAAAGTTGACTTCTCTGAAAATACAGACCCACAAACTTCACAAGAATATGGTTTCTCTCCAGTGTGTGTTCGCATATGGTACTTCAAATAATACTTATTTGAAAAGGCAAATCCACAAACTTCACAAGAATATGGTTTCTCTCCAGTGTGAGTTCGCAAATGACACTTCAAATGTGATTTCTGTGTAAATGCAGATCCACAAACTTCACAAGAATATGGCTTCTCACCAGTGTGTGTTTGCATATGGCACTTCAAATTTGACTTCTGTGAAAATACAGACCCACAAACTTCACAAGAATATGGTTTCTCTGCAGTATGTCTTCGCATATGTTTCTTTAAATTTGAATTTTGTGTAAACACAGATGCACAAACCTCACAAGAAAATGGTTTATCACTAGTCTTTGTTTGCTCATGGTGCCACAAATTTGACATTTCTGAAAATGCAGATACACAAACTTCAAAAGAATATGGTTTATCAGTAGTGTGTTCACATATGGTATTCCAAATATCACTTTTTTGAAAATGCACAACCACAAACTTCACAAGAATGTGATTTCTTTCTTGTGTATATATTTTACACTTCAAATGCAAATAATGTGAAAATGCAAATCCACCAAATTCACAAGAATATAAGAATACAGTTCATTTCTACAGGATTTTTCCAAATGGTACACTAAATCTAAACCATGACGATGATTTGCAAGCTTTGCAGAAACATGGCTTCTCTCTAATATTTACTCAGATGTAACACAAAGAATTCCCATAAAAGAGAGACCACACATTTCAAAATATTTCTTTTGCAATATGTTCACTTTGATATTCTTGAAAATGTTGTTAAAAACCTGTTGCATGAATATTGCAGCATATATTTTTCTATTTTTGATGAAAAGTCAAAAGTGCTGTTTTCTATTTTCCATTTAAATTCCCAATAATGACAGTTGTTATATCATGATTTTCTTTTCAGCCAAAAGATCTGTGAAGAAAAAGTAATGTCATATTTTAACAGATAAAGTGAATAATACATAAAATCACTTCATCTTTTAACAGATACATTTAGTTATATACTAAATCTAGTTGAGATCAGCACAGGGACAGAATAATGCAGTAACCAGGAAAGATCAATAGAAAAATCATTAAATTTATCTTAAATAATTTTCTTCTGAATTGAAACACAGTTTTATTAGTTTGATGAAATGAATCAAAAATTATAACTGGATGACATCACAATGAAAAAAGACCTTTGTGTAAGTCAATTTATATAAATTCTATTAAAACAAAGATGTTTTTGAAAGTGATATTATGAAAACTGCTTTACCTTAAAATAGATATTATAATATGCATCAAGAAATCTTTTAGGGAAAATAAAAAATACAAAACCACCCCCAAAAAACCTAGCTTTCAAAATCTGATACAAATCAACTAAGTACTGGTTTTGCATAAATTTGCAGTATTTAAGAAATGACAAAAATTATTTGCGGATGTTTCCATTTGAAATTTTGGAAGGAAAAATGCTTCATGTGATTACCTTACTGAATTCATTTACTTATAAAATCCTAACTTCATCTAGTTTGATACATTTTAAAGATAGATCTCTAGAGAAATTCTGATTAACTTTATAAATTTAAAATATCAAGCAACAAATGTATATTTGCAAGTATTTCTAAATCAAAGTGTTTTCAAAAAGACACTCAAATTTCTCATGCAAATTTATGATTTCATGTTGACACCAAACAAATAAGATTTTTAACAAAAATTTCAAAGGTTCAAATAAGGATTTTTTAAACATTGCATTAGAAGTCACTTGGTCTTTCCTCTAAATAAAAACACAAAGATTTTGAGAAGAAAATTTTGTTTCTATTAATATTTGGCCATTTTTTAAGCAAAAAATTTGTATTTTTTTCTTTTTAGCCGAGTGAAAAAGAGAAATTTTTCAAACTAAAGATATTCCCACAAAATTATTCTAATTCCATCAAACCAAAATATACATAATCTTTCAAATTTAACAATCTAAATTTTTGAAGAGTACATACCATGAAATGGATAATTTTTTAACTGTAATAAAAGCAAAAAAGTGACACCTGTTTTAAAATATTTGCAAAACTAAATTTTCCCAATTTATTCACTAGTGAATGAATATTTTACTGAATAGGTTAATTTATTGGAAAGCTTTAGGGAAAACAATTTTTGGAGGCATGTTTCGTCCCCACTTTTCAATGTCACATATACTTTTAAATTTGGTGCAATTTGTTGATGAATAATGAAAAAAGTATGAATGTTTGAAAAATGTGTTTATTTATACATAGAAATCAATTTTTCTTTTCACACACATTAACTTTAGACAATCATCTTTGAAACAGAACTAAAATTTAAGTTCAAAGAAGGTATCTAAAATAGGTACTTCCACAGAACCTGAAGTTTAAAATGAATATTTAGAAATAAAATATCTTTTTTTGAAGCTTTTATTATCGTTTTAATTTCAAGCTAATACAGTAAATTTTACATTTCCGATAAGCAAAATATGTTAATTGATACTTAATACATTTGAAGGATTTTTTTATATCATTAAAATCTGTTTTTAGCCATCTGACAGCAAAATGTAATTCTCTTTATAAAAAACTTTTCAAAAATATACTTGTCTGAAACTTTATTTGAGGAATATTAGCTGATATAAAGATTAATCTGATTTGAAAGAAATATTACTTTAATTTAAAATATCATAAAAATGAATGTTTTAACACTGAAAGTTTGCATAATTTTTTGTCGATGTGGGACATATCTGTAAAAATAACTTGAAGAATATAATATTAAAGGAATAATATAGAATTTAGGAAAATATTCTCCGTCATCTAATGTTTTACTGAAATTTAGGTACTTTGGTTTTAAATTTACTTCTTTCACATTTCCAATAAGCAAAATACTTTGACATGATATTTTTTTTATATCAGTAAAATCTGTTTTTAGCCATTTGACAGCACAATGTAATTTTCTTTACAAAAATCTTTCAAAATTGTAATTGTCTGAAACTTTATTTGAGGAATATTATCTGATTTAAAGATTAATCTGATTTGAAACAAATATTACTTAATGTAAAATATCAGAGAAATTCACTTTTTAACACAGTAGTAGTTGTTAAAAGTTGAAAGTTTACGTAATTTTTTGTCTATGTGGGACATCTGTAAAAATCACTTGAGGAATAAAATATGAATGACATTTTGTTATTATTTTTAAATACCCAGAAAATTTTAGGTACATATTCTCTGTAATCTAATGCCTTATTGAATTTTAGGTACTTTGGTTTTAAATTTACTTACTTTCTGATAATATTGAGTATGAACAATTGTATCTTTTACAAAAATCAGCACATTTATATCACCTTTAAAAAAGTCAAAATTCTTTTTAAAATACTACTCAATTGTAGTAAGCTTCCCTACTTATTATATATACAGTCTTTACTTAATAACAATATCATCTGGAACAAATTAATACAGAATATTAAATTTTTAAAACTTTATAAATTATTCTAATTAAGTGAAAAAAATATGTACACAATTCTTGTAAAAATTCTTTATTCATCAAAGAATATTTTAAAGTCAATAATCTATCTCATTCATATAGGCAATTACAGCCTTTTCTAATTAAATAATGTCTAAGTTTTATTTCATTTTTTTTATTTCAAGAGTCAGAGTAAATTTTCGGTAATGGGTGCCCAGTTTAAAAAGAAAAAAATAATTGATGATTTAAATTCTCCAATAAGTTCTGCTTTTAACTAATATAAACATTAAGCAGTACAAAAATTAATTTCTCCAACATTCTTGAAGTTAAATAAGTAAGAAGCGGGTAACAGATGTAAAACAATTTCTGAGAATTGAAAGTTTGATTAAAATCTGACAATTATTTGATTTTTTGAAGAGAATCCAAATCAATGTGTTTTCTACTACAAAAAGACATGGTAAAATTTCCTATAATAAATTACAGTCACCCTGTTGATATAAGAAAAACAAGATCTTTAATGTTGTAAAAAGGAACAAAAAAATGTACTTTGTAATTTAATAATAAAAAATAATTATTTGTAATTATGAAAAGAAAAGACCAAAGATTTTGACAATAAAACTTTGGTTTTAAGTTTGGGGCATATTTTCATCATGGTATGCTCATTTTTGGCAATTCAGTGGATGTACCTGCTTTAAAAAGGTAGACAGCGCCAAAATTAGGTACCTCCAGCAGAAAACATGATACCTAGGGTCTAAAATGAATTTAAAAAAATGAAAAATCTTTCTTGAAATATTATTAGTTTTAATTTCAAGCTAATAGATTAAATTTAATATTTCCAATAAGTAAAACACTTAGCTGCATTTCCAAAACTTATTTAAATTGACTGGAGACAGATTTTTTTTGCTAAAATAGTTAATGAGTGACCTTTTTTAGACGTCTATCATCACAATGTAATTACCTTCATTTAAAAATCTTTCAAAAGTAAAATATACTTTCTGAAACTTTGAAGAATATTAGCTGATTTTAAAGTATAATTTATGGGATTTGAAACAAATATTTACTTTAAGTTTAAAATATCACCAAAATGGATTTTTTAACACAGTAGTAGCTGCTGATTGAAGCTGTTGACATGGTTAACAGATTGATGCTTATGCTGTTATTCAACCATAATTGAATATAATATGAGAACCGTTTATATGTCATTTTTAAGTAGTAATCTCAAAAAATAAAGAAAATATTCCCCATAAATCTAATCCTTTATTGAATTTTAAATACTTCTGGCTTTAAATTTATTATAATTATCACTCTTATTTTCTGATAATGTCTTGTATGATCATCCGTGTCTACAAAAATCAGCACATTTATACACATACAATTTAAAATTCTTTTAAAAATGTTGGTGTTTGATGATTTGTACTAAGCGTTTCTATTTATGATTTGTAAATATAGTTTCCCCTTAATACTATCATCTAAAATGGTGAAATACGGAATTTTAAAACATCTAAAACTTAATTATTACAATTAAAATTTTAAAAAATGAAAACAATTCATGCAACTATTCAGTATTCATTGAAAATTATTTTTTCTTAAGATAATAGTGTCCTTAATATTAATTTATGATGAAAGCTTTTCTACTTAAATAATATCATAGTTTTATAGCATTTTTTATTTGGTAATTCAGAACAGATTTTCAGTAAGTTGTGTTTCTGATTGACGAAAACAAATTGATGATTTCTTTTTTCCAGAAGGCCTGTTTTTAACTAATATAAAAATATGAAGGTGGAATTTTAATTTCTTGAAATTTCATAAAATTAAATAACAGATGTAAAAAAAAAATGGTTTTACCAAGATTTTCTAGAAAAATTAAAAAATAATTTCATTCTTTTGTAAGTCTTGAAAATCTGATTAAAACCTGACAATTATTTGATTTTTTCAAGATTTTCTAAATGTTTTTTTTTTACCAGGAAAAAGATGCTTAATTTCCATCTTTGGCCCACTGCTGACATAAGAAAAACAAATTTTTAACCAAAAATTTGAAAGTGCTAGAAAGGATTAAAAAATTTTCATAATTAAAATTCTTTTTTTTGTCTTTCCTCTTAATAATAACAAACATTTTGAAAGTAAAACTTGATTTCTAGGGCCTTTTTCATCATGCTATGCTATTTTTAGCTAATTAGTGGAAGTACCTATGTTTGGATTTCATTATTTTTTTAAATTTTACTTTTTAATTCAACCACAGTAAATAAGAAAGAGCATCCCTTATAAAATATGAATTCGTATTTATTTATGTATTTAAATCATATCATGTTTAAGACTTTTTTTATTAAAGATTTATAAACTTCTTAAAAATAGGTATCACCATGACTTTCTAAAAAACATTTTAACTAAAAATCATATTTTAAATTAGGTACCTCCATGAGATCGCTAAAAAGGAGCATAGCATGATGAAAAAGACGCCAAACTTGACAAAAACAAAATTTTATCATCTAAATGCTTGTTATTATTAAAAGGAAAGATCAAACTATTTTTGGGGTATTTTTTACACTTTTTAATTGTTCTGAGAACGTCCAAAATTGTTAAAAATTTTTTTTTTTGAGTCAGCAAAATTCACAGATAACCAATCATGGCATTCATTTTTATCCATTTTATAAAAAAGATGAAAATCTCAGTTTGAAATTCTTTTAAAAATCAATTATCATTTTTTCAAAAATAATTTTAAGAAAATCAGAAATTATAATGTTTATTTAAAATATTTTGAACCAAGGTTAACTTAGCTTCTGCGCCAAAATGATGTTATTTGAAAATAAAACAAAGCAGGTCATAACCTTTCGTGTCACTTGACAGGTGTTGAATGACATATTAACGGATTACGTGATCATAATTTGTTCTACGGAAGGCGAAAAGTGAAGTTATTTAGATTTAAGTGAACAAATTATTTACCTCGTTATTTTTAAAGAAAACTTTCAGTGCTCTAATTTTTTTTTTGTACTTAGTATGGAAAATATATTATAAAGAAATTAACATAAGACTGTTAAGAGTGAGATTAAATTTCATATTTCATAAGAAAGGTATCTAATTAATTCATATAAATTTTTATCAGAAGTGTACATAAAATACTATAATTCTATGTACATTTATTACATTTTACTGTCTTATTTGTATTTCCATTCATTTTATCATTAATTGTGATATTTCATTTATGGAAAAATGTCATAACTGAGATTAATATAAAAATAAGATCATATAAATTTCATAAGATGATACTGATACTTGTAGGTACTCTTCTCAGTTGAAACCGAAACTCAAATTAACTTCTAAACCAATGCTTCGCAAAAGTAAAGGCCTTAACAGCGGAGAACAATGCTTAACTCAAATAACACAACTTAATTGTATTCTGGTTGGTCTTCCGTACTTTATAATTACAACCCAATTATAAACACAAAATTACATTTCTTAATTATTGCGGATTTTCTGATTAGTCAAAATGATACAATTTACAATGCGCTAAAAAAAAAGATCTGTCATAAGGACACATAGGAAACCCGATGCGGCTTTTAACTAATTTTATAATATTTTAACAACTTAAATGTAAAAATCTATTATAATTAAAGAAATAACAAATAATTGTATTAAAAATTAATTTTTCATCAAAAAAGTTTTTGCTTTCAGAAAATATTGTTCATATTCATAAAAACAACTAAAAGCAAATAAAAGCATTTGAAATTAAATAATATCTTTGTTTTATTGAGTTTTGTATATTACAATTCAGAGCTGATTTTCAGTTAGGTGGGGTCCAATTAAAAACAAAAAAATCATGATTTGCATTCCTCAACGCCTTGTGCTTCTAACTATTGTAATCACTAAACTAGATTCGATCGAATTTCTAGCGTTTTCATAAAATTAGTTATTGGTGGTGGGGATAATAAATATAAAAAAAAAATTTCTGCCCTGACTTTAATAAAAAAAAAACAACATATTTATAATAATATCGATCATCTGTGAATAATAGTTTCTGAAAGTTTCATTAACATCCAACAATTATTTTTATTTTTGCAAGACTTTTGCAAATTAATGTGTGTCATACAAAAAAAAAGTGTTAAAAATTGTATGTTATTTTACTAGTTCCGGTGATACAAAGAGAAACAAGGTGTTTTTAATCAAAATTTATAATGATAAAAAGAAGGAAATTTTTTTAAAATAATTAACAAAAAACTTTGGTCTTTCCTCTTAATAATAACAAGCATTTAGACGATAAAATTTTGTTTTCGCCAAGTTTGGCGTCTTTTTCATCATGCTATGCTCTTTTTTCAGCGATCTCATTGAGGTACCTATATGCTTTCTTTCCATTTATATTTCGGTTCTTTGAAAGATAATGGCCTAAAGCTAATCCGTTTGAGAAGAAAAATTAATTTCTGTGTATAAATAAACTTTTGTTTGAGACATTTTTAAGACATTGATACGTTTTTTCGTCACTCAACAACTCGACACGTGGCAAATTAAAAAGTACAGGCGTGGTATTGAAAACGGGTGATGAAAAATACCTACAAAAATATAATTCCCGAGTTTTTTTTATGACTTAACTTATTCAGTAACCTAATCATCACTACTTAATGTCCAGAAAATTTCGCTTGAATCAAATCAAAATTATTAGCATTCTTCCACTTACCTTTCAATCATGAGAAAAAAACAAAACGGAATGACATTTTCAGTTCAAAATTATTATGTTGGGAATTCTGTTATCGCAACTACTTTTCTTATTGTTCGTTCTATTCATAACAATGTCTAAGTTGAAATGAATGACTCGAAGAGAATTAAAAAAAATGGAAAAACACGATCAATTGGGAAATCGTTTTTTCGTAAACATATTTCACATGTCAGCCGAAAATAAATTAATCGGTGTTAGACAAGATTTGGTTCCTTGTGTTAAAAATCCGTCATTTTTTTTTCTTGGCATTTGCCATTTGCCATTTACTGATAAAGTTATTCCTGAATTGATACATACTGTTTCTTCAAGACCACTAACACTAAGGTTATTTGCCTTACCTCCCCACAAGGTAGGATGTGGCACAAGGCCGTTTTTTAATGCAGGACAAAACCAAGCCCATAGGCTCGGGCAAAAATTCCCCTTAGACCCTGTATACGCGGGGTCAGGTAGTTGTCTACCACCACAGAGGAGACTTTGCTCTTCGGCATAGCCTTGTCTGGGTTACTCTCTGCCCGTCGTCAGAGAGTTCGACCAGGACAGCTGGAGACGAATCTCCAACTAATTGCCGAAGCAAGCCCACCACTGACACTAACGACTCAGTACCTCACACCAACCAAAATATACCATGTCGTTTTTATAGATTTAATAATAAATGCAAATTTTATTGAAACCTAATTATGTACAATAAAAATATCATTAGTATCATTTTACTTCTGATGCAAATCAAGAATATAAGTAAACCTGACAAATGGAGCAAAATAAAAAGCAAATCATTGCTATATATGCTTTTCTTTCAGTACCACCAAAACGAAGGATATTTTTCCCAAAATGAATCCCAAAAAATAATTTCAGTCTGTTTAGAAATTTAGAAAAAATCAGGGAAGGTTTTCATTTAAATGAAAATTTCAGCAGTTATTCATTAATGAATGTATTGTAATATTGTGTAAGTAATGTTATAAACACACAGAGCCTAGCATGAGAGAAAAAATGATACAACAAGTGCCACTAGTGAGGGGAGAGGAAAAGAAGATGAGAATTGATAATAAATGCCAAATAAAGCAAAACTAGATGTCCGTGCCCACAAAAAAATAGTATTTCAAAAGGACACTTTTACCATTGACACTGCTATTAGTTTAGCTATATCCACACCCATCGTAATGTTTATTTAAAAGAGCCTGAAATATTATTCAATTTTATAAAAATTTATTACATACCATTATTTATTACTTACAAAATTATCAAAATATTCTTTTCACATTTATTTCTTCATAAAATCTATATAAAACTAAATAATATTTCATTATCTTGGAAATAAATAGCTGATGGAGTGAACATATATCAAATAACAGCACTGTATAGAATATAAAATCCTATATTTTACAACCAATAGGTGAAACACGAATAAGAACTGCCCTCACATAAATAGGATCAGAATCACTAAAACAAAAACTTTTGTACAAATCAGTAAAAAATAGGATCCAAAATTAATAAGTGGTTTCTAGAATTTGATTGGACTGTACAATCATGTGCTATGCTTCTGACTACAGCTGTACATTTGAACACTAAATGAACTGGTCACTGGGTGCTATCCTGTGTAAACTGAAAAGTTTTCACTTGAAGCATATCACATGATCAGGATAACTATATATATAGCAATTTCGGGTACAATAAAACATGCACAGCAAATACCCAGTCAGCAGCTGCATGTGGATCATCCATTGATGACAAGCAGTTGGTATCTGTAAACACCCGAGAGGAATTCTCTCATTAACATGACACCACCTCAGTTCAAAGGAATATTCACACAACTCAAAGAAATATTTATAGCTGTGGAAAAAAGCAAGTCGGATCATCTTTTTGTATGTCAATTTCTTTTTGGAACCACTGTAATCAGAATTCATGTATTAGCACTCACACTCTCTCTCACACACACACACACACACACACACACAGCAGCCTTGCATACACTCTGTTAAAATGTTCTTCACAGACATGCACATATATACATATCTGACTCTACAAACTACCCTTTAACAAATTGAAAATTTTGTCGAACTTTTGAACTTTGATTTTTTACAACCAGAACAAATACAATGTTTACCATGTAAATACAGATGTTAATGTGTGCATAAATATATGACTATTTCAATCTGGTTTTCCTTTTTTGATATGTAAAAAAATCATTTCTTTGTTTTATGTTGAATTTGGGGGCACAGCACTCATTTTAATTTTTCACTTTAACCTGGGTAAACTGACCCTACAGGTGTCAATGAAAAACTCAACATTTTTAAAATCTATATGTTTATGGGCACAACAGTCCATATTTCGCTAAAATTCTTTGTATTTCTGAAACTGAGAATGTGAATGGAAAGTCTCTTTGTGAGAAAGGGAAGTAACTTCCAGGAAGAGTAGAGTTGGTAGGGCCTGGAGTTGATACATGTGACATGTTTGACTGGGGTAATAATAGTGACAATGAAAACTAGCCAGTGGTGGATCAGTTGTACGTTGCTTGTTTGCCACAATTGTTTTATTTATGAACAGCATTCTTAAAAACAAATATGGTGGCATATTAACTCATATTTTTTTCTTTGCAAGCAACATTCATAATTGGCTCCTTTTATATTGAAGGAATTTCTTTGTGGGCCTGGGGTTATGCTCAGATATCTAAAACAGAAGATTATTTTTAGTTTTACTTTCTTAGTATTCATATCCAGCCGACATGTAGAGTGAAAGTGATCTAATTTGAAGCAGAGTATAACAGTAATTTTATTAGAAGTATTTGTGGAAATTCTTTTTGGTCTGTTCTGTTACCACAGTACATACCTATATTGCTTAATTCCCCTTTGTGTGTCCCTTTTTTCAGTTTAGTTACTTTTGAGGTTAGACACTGTTTTTGACAACTTCCTGTTAGTCCTTATTTATCACTGGAAGTAGCACAATGTAACAATATGATTTCTCACACATCTTGAGAAGATAATTACTTTCCTTTTAAGCCCATTCAGCTATCTGAGTTTTGTAGGAATTCCATCTTTAGTCCATCCTTGAGGCAACTGAATTGCCAGGTTTTCAGGATTCATGTCTTCATTTTGCCTTTGAATTGGTAAACATGAAATTTTATCAATGATTTTAGATAGTCATGAAAATAGTCCTTTGAAGACTTGATTACTAATGTGGCTTTGAGATGGTCTCAACACTTCCGGATAAGGGGACGGGACTCCAGCCACTATTCATATAAACAGTGAGAGAATCAGCAGGGCCTGAGACCACAAGTGAGTAAGTAGGTAAGTAACTGCCCAGTGACAGAAGGACTGGTAGTGGGCAATCAGCAGGAACTGAAGTGACAGGAGAGAATGTAAGAGTCCTTTCCGTGGGCGTAAGTTAGTAGGATAGCAGTCCACTCCTCGGTTAAGTGAGAAATCGTATTGTTGCTACTTCCCAACTAGAGAGTCTTGAAAAACAATTACCTTCACTTTTTGTTGAAAGCCAGGACAAACCTGTGCACATAGCAAGTTGGGTGTATATACAAATACAATCAACCTTGGATGTCATCACAGGTGCAGGGAACGATGGACAATAGGAGAACATCATCACAAAATTTGTCACAAATTCGCCAGGAATTTCATCACAACAATGAAAACATTAGCCCAAGCACACGGTTATTATTTTTCTCATCCTCTAAAACCTTATCCCCAACAATAGCATCACCGTTAGGTAACCATCAAAATCTTTTCACTATGCTTCATTCTCTCTTACCATATTATTATTTGAACATTTGTTTAATGTAACCATCTTCTATACATTTATATTTCTCTAGTATCCCTTTCAGCAAGTGTTCACTGCTCACACACTTTTCCCAAATGTAATTCCCTTCCTTTCTGGGAAGTAATCAAAGCATCTTTATACAAATTCATGTAAACAAAGTATTTGCTACCTTCTTTTACACATTTAGACAAATGGTCTTGCTTCTATATTTATGCCTTTGGTTGCTTTTGTCATATTCCTTTTTAACATTTTGTTTGTTATTCAGACTAGTCTTATATGTGTATTTCTTTCTTTTTCTAGTCTTATGCTTTTAATAAACCTATTGATGAACAAGACTTCATTTTCAGAGTCTTAATTGCTGTCAGGTGTTTATCTGGCTGTCTTGACATGGACACTCTGACGTATACTCAGAATACAGAACAGTACTCTTATTTACATGCTTTGTGCAAACCTTGAAAATTGTGAGGGTGGATGACAAATATTTAAGTTTTATAAATAAAAATCCCTAATAAGTTATTTTAGGATTAGTGAGCGATATTAAATCAGAACATATGTTTTGAAATCTGACAAAAATAATTCAATAGGATTCAAAAAATATATTTTGGTGAAGGCTTGGTGCTTGCATAATTTAATA
Source organism: Acanthosepion esculentum (assembly GCA_964036315.1). Taxonomy (NCBI): domain Eukaryota; kingdom Metazoa; phylum Mollusca; class Cephalopoda; order Sepiida; family Sepiidae; genus Acanthosepion; species Acanthosepion esculentum. The sequence continues at coordinate 58,294,806 of OZ038479.1, read as the reverse complement.
AAACACATTATTTTTGTTCCGATTTGTCTGAAAAAAAAACCTACAACGAATATTCATTTTTGAAAAAATTATTTGTAATATTTTAGTGCAATTTTGAAATTCTTCCAGTTGCTGATGACAAAATAAATTTTTATAAAAATGTTTTTGAAGAATCAATAAATGTGATCTTTGATGGCATTTTCTCATCAGAAGCACTTTTAATTATATTATATAGTCCTGTGAAATTTAATGGTTTTCCTATTTTAATTTTTTCATGAATCTTAATTCTTAAGTTAATGATTAAATAAGTTTATGGGGAATTCTATGACAATAAAATATCCATAGAAAATTCCTCATCATTAAATATTTAAGCTTAACAACTTTGAAAAATTATTGCAATACCAATTATAAATATGAAACCTTGTCATTATTTTAAGAAGTAAATGAAATGATTTGAAATGAAAAATTTTATGTCACTGAAACAGACTTCAAACTCTTCTATCTTACTTTCTTCCCCACAATCAAAATGGAATATTCTATTATTTATGTGGTATTGGCAGCTGATGTTATCACTTTTAACTTCTTTTTTTCATTTTCTAACTGAAACCAAGCTGCATCTTTGATATGTCATTTCTGTTTTTCACAGAGTGAAAATGGAATATTCCATTAATTGTGAGGTATTGGTGGGGCATAATGGTTGTGCAAAATAAGGAATCAGGGAAGGGAGGAACAAGCAGAATTATAATATAGATATTTTTTCTTCTTTGCAACAGTTTGATTTTTCTATATAGAAATTTAGAAAGGAAGTAATTCAGATATATCTTTGGCTGATAATCCTCCTGATAGTGAAGAATAATATGATAATAATCTAATATCGATTTAGTTTAGGAACCACCAGGGCCATTGTTAGGGTCTCATGCCCCCCAATCTATGACAGCACAGAACAGGGGCCACCAATCAGACATGGCAAAAAAATTCTAACAAAAATTTCTGACATCTTATTTTTAGAAAATATGTCTAAATTTTTTTTTCATCTGATACTATCCAAGCTCATTTAATTTCATGCAATTATTTTTTGTATTGTTTGATATTTAGATTTATTACATGTACAAGTGCACAGAGAATTGAAATCAAATTTTTTGTGTTAAACAGGATCCTCAGTGACAGAAAATCTGCCCTGGAAATGTAAAATGAAAAATGCAATAAAACTTAGACATTATTTGATTAGAAAAACTTTTAATTACTTTTATGAGTAAAATATATTATGGACTCAGTTGTCTAAAGAAAAAAAATTGATTAATGATGAATTTTTACAAGAATTGTTATCATTTTTTAAAAATTTGAATTATTATGATGCATAAACTCTTAAAATTCTGTATTAATTTGTAGTGGACAAGTTATATTGTTATTAAATTAAAACTGTATTTACAGTTCACTACAATTCAAAGGTCCCCAGAATTTTAAGAATTTTTAGTTTGTTTTTTAGTATATAATCTTGTTAATAATTGTAAATAGGGACATCTAGATATGATTACTATGAGAGGAAGGGATGGAAAGCATATGTGATGTGATTGTTTTATCTCAATTAGAAACATTAACCTAAAGAGTACGTTTTAAAAATAAACTAAAATTGTGTGCCAAACAATCTCTAATTTAAGTTTCATCATGAGTATGTATATACATTTCTGATAATGTAAATGCAGATATGTTTATTTGCACTTGCTGTCTGCCTCCGAGTTATTTATTGCTGATCATACTGAATCTTCAGACAACAGGAAGTTCTAAAATAGAACACTCTACTAAAGTTTAAAGGGACAGACAGTAAACATCTGCGATGCAATCGTTTTATCTTAATATCATGGCCTGACTTAGGTTGACAGTCACACGCTGACGCTTGGTCCCAGCGAAGATGTGCTGAAAAACTGGAAACCTGTTGCTTAACATTTTTACTTCACATGAACAACAAAGACTTAAAGGCATTTTAAGCAAAATGAAAATATTCAGTGCAGATATATTTTTCTAAGCATCATTTGGTGAAAATGTTAATTTCCTACTTAATGTAATAAGAACAAAAGGCACCTCATACTGTGACATCGTCAGAAACATAAAGAGTAGGTTTTAAAAATAAACTAAAATTCTGTGCTAGACAGTCTCTAATTTAAATCTCATCATGTGTATGTATATGCATTTCTGACAATTTTAATGCAAATATGTTTATTTGCACTTGCTCTGTGTACTATAGGATTGTTAAGTGCTGATCATATTGAATCTTCAGATGGTAGGAAGTTCTGAAACAGAACATTCTACCAAACCTATATTTTGTTTATAATACAATCTTTCAGTATCATCATTTGTATGACACTATTAATAGGAATATGTTTATTTGCACTTGCTCTGTGTACTATAGGATTGTTAATTGCTGATCATATTGAATCTTCAGATGATAAGAAATAGAACACTCTACCAACCTTATATTTTGTTTATAAAACAATCTCTAAGCACCAGCAGTTGTATGTATATAGACATTTCTGACAACGTTAATGTAAATATGTTTGCTCTTGCTCTGTCTGTTTTAGGATTGTTTATTGCTGGTCATACAGAATATTTACACGACGGAAAGATCAGCAACAGAACACTTAACCCATCTTAGATCTTGTTTACTTGGCAATCAGACTAAAATTAACTGCACAAAAAACATCTGTGAAGTTATATTTTAAATACGTTCCAAAAGTGGTGAAACTTTGGGAATGTCCAAAATATATAAAGATTCAAGTAAGTAACATCCAAACATGACTGATTTTTGAATCAATCAGATTTAAATTAACCACTTAAGAGCCTTCATTAAGCAAATTAAAGGAAGGGTTCATTGCTGAACTGTAAAAATAGGGAAAACAGAATTGGTGAGCACTTTTCAAATAATGGCTGAGATAATTTGTGTTCACGCTGCACTAAAATTCCAAATATCTTAATATATTTTATTAAAAGACATAATATTTTAAATGTTCCAAAAGTAGTGAAACTTTTGAAACGTCCAAAATATATGGAGATTTAAGTAAAGAATATCCAAACATAAGTTATTTTTGAGTCAATCAGATGTAAATTAACAACTTAAGAATCTTCATTACACAAATTAAAGGAAGGGTTCTTTGCTGAACTGTAAAAAATATGGAAAACAGAATTGGTGAGCACTTTTCAAATTATGGCTGAGATAATTTGTGTTCACATTGCACTAAAATTCCAAATATTTTAATATATTTTATTAAAAGACACTTGGCAGCTCGAAAATCTATGAGACTCCAAACAAGGTGTATATTTTTATACCGTCATAGTTATTGAATTACTTATTTTTGGTCATACTGAATCGCAAATGTTTTAACAGATTTCATTAAGAGACCAAGAAAAGAGATCTGCTTAATATTTTGCACATCAAATATGACAAACTATTTTGATTATTGGAAATATTAAATTTAATCTATTAGCACAGAATTGAAATTAACATAAAAGCTTCAAGAAAGATATTTCATTTTTTAAATGCTTTTTAAACTTTAGGTATAGATTCATTTTTATCTTTAGAGATAAAAGAAACTTGAAAGGCACATACATACATTCAAAGAATGCAGAAAGTGCAGGACAGACATAAAAGAATAGGTATTTTGGCTTTCAAAACATGACTTTGGCAGAATAAGTAAAAAATACAATATCAATTTTAGTATGTATAGATTCCATTGCACTCTGTATTTGTAATCAATTGGATGTACAAAAAGGAAATAATTCTGATATCTCACATTGAGTACTATGATATCAATGTGATTTCATATCTCCCATTCAGTCAGTATAAAAAATAAAATTAACTAGACTGTAAGGGAAATTAACCTTTGTGATACAGATGTGTATTTCAGTTTCTTCATGTATATGTGTGGCTATGTACAGGATGCGATGGATAAATTGTCGCCTAAATTATGCAAAAAATGAAAATAGCACTGACATCATTTTATTAGATATTTTTCTGTAATTTTGGTAAATATATCTTGTGACAGTAAAGAGTAAATCTATTCAATAAAATCACCGTTGGCTTCAACCACAGCCTCCAGATGACTTCGGTATCTCCTACAGCTCTTCTGGACAGTCTCTTTAAGTTGGTGAATGCTGCCATAATCCTTGCCTTCAGTTCATCTTTGGTGTTATGAAAAGTTTTATTGGTCTCTCAATCAACTGTGCCTCGCACATAATAATCAAGGGGATTGGAGTTTGGAGAGTTAGGTGGCCAGATGTAAGGGGTGATGCCATCAGAGAAATTGTCCGACAGCCATGACTGGGTTCTCTTGCTTGTGTGGCATGGTGCAGTCTTGTTGCCAGGCATAGAATCTTGCAGCAGCCATCCTCTTGGACTAGGGAAGCCTTACCTCCTCAAAGCACTTGATGTAGGCCTTCATCTTCAGTCTGAGAGACGATGAATGGAGGCATAACATCAATGATTACTAGTGATCACTCCTAACACAAATAAGATGACTGGATATATAATCCAGCTATTTCCAAATCCTCTTCACTGTCTTCAGATTGACACCAAACACTCTGAAATGTTTGTATTGAAACTTTTGGCATGAATACCAAGCAGCACAGCATGCAGTTTCCAAATTTCTGGCAGAGTGAATTGCATCATGGTGCTCGTTTTTTCAGTGACCAACTGCCTCTACTATACTGCGCAGTCAACAAAATTGAAAACAAAAAAAGTGCATGCACAAAATTAAATATATAAAATGGTGAAAAATTTACCCATTGCACTCTGTATTTGTAATCAAGTAATTTCCTAAGCATTCACTAGATGCTTTAGCTGATCAAATGTTATAGCATTTAAAAATTTAACGAGTTTTCACTGAGAAAATTATTTTTTAAAAGAATAACATACTATATCATCATAAGTCATAAATTAGTAGGTACCACCAAAATAGGTACTTTTTTCAGCAATGAAATAAACAATCAACACACTCATTAAAATATTTGCCAAAAATCAGGGAAGTATCCAATTCAAACAAAGTTTTCAGGACTTTTACATCAATGAATGAATATTTTACTGAATAGGTCATTTGGGGAAATATTTTTTTCAACACATATTTTAGAAATCTTTTTTAATATTGTATGTATACTTTTTCATTTTTTGGGGAGTGTCCAAATTTTTTTTACAATTATTAAAAAAAATGATTCTTCCATAAAAAATGGAATACTGAGTGTGAACATATGAAAAATATGAAGATTTTTTCTTTTAGTAACTGTTAGGTTATTTTTGCATGGATGAACAAAAAGGAAATAATTCTGATATCTCACATTGAGTACTATGATATTAATGTGATTTCATATCTCCCATTCAGTCAGTATAAAAAATAAAATCATTCATTATACTAAGTTTAATAAAAGTGTATAGAATAATAAAAATATATTCTTAAACTATTCGTTAAATAAAATTGTTTTAAAGATTACTGCAGTGGTCTTTACATTGTATTATGTTCTCCTGCAGGAGAAAGACTGCCTTCCCACTTTGTCCTTTGATCTCACAGGCTATCATGCATAAATAAAAGGTTATTTTCATTCTGTTGTAAGTAAAAGGTAAGCACTACTTTCAGAAAATCCAGTTAATTAATCCTTAAATTTATTAACAGGTTTTGAAACAAATCCCTAGTACAAACAATTCATTTTACAGAGAATTTTAAATTTGTTTACATTTTTCATATACAATGGAGATTCAATAAGTGATGAAAAAAATACTATGCTTTAAAAATGCCTAAAAAGTTTAATTACAGAAATTATTTTTGAATTTGAATTAGCTCTAGGCCATTATCTTTCCAGTAGAATTGACATTTATGGCACAAAGAAGGCATTTAAAATGTGTGCTTCAGTTTATTTTTTAGAAAGTCCATGCTGGTATCTATTAATTAGACCTTTAACTTGTGGCCATTTCTATCAGATTGTAGGTAACAATAGATATATATATATGAACAGAATGAGATCGATAGGCGGAAAGAAATATTTAGCAATACTACTGATCTCTCAATGTAGATAAGATAAAGAAAAATTGATTCATTTTTTTTTAATATCATAGCCATAAAGAGATATGCATGCAAAGAGAGGATTTTACAGACATGACAGCAGTCCTTTCTTTTACTATTTCTTGTCTCTAAATTTATCACTTTAAGTACACAGCACAGGGAAAAGATTGTCCAGACTGAGTGGGATTGGAATGTATTATTCCAATATTTTACTTCAAATACAGCCAAATTGTGACTGTATGTATGTGTGCATGTACTTGTGTGTAAATTAAGTAGCAGAAGCACATTTAAGTGACAGCCAGCCATATAATACAAATATAAAAACGATACACTACATACAGGCATGCATGCAGTCATATGCAGAAAGTGCAGGACAGACATAAAAGAATAGGTATTTTGGCTTTCAAAAAATGACTTTGGCAGAATAAGTAAAAAATACAATATCAATTTTAGTATGTAAAGATTCCATTTTTAGTCCTGCATTATTCTGACCTGTTATGTTGAATTTTCTTGCATATAGTTTTTATTTGTGGGGGGGGGGGGGAATCAAATACTAACATAATTTTGTTTAATTTTGCATATATATTTATTCATTGTGTAAAACCATTGGTATTTAGTATATTTGTACCTTGCCAACAAAATTGTACATATAAATTTCAAGCAAGGAATTTCATTGAGCAATTGAGGTATTGCATGAATAAAATCTCCACATAATCCCTGTAGAAGTTTTTTTTACCTTCCAGCATGTTGATGTCAATATGCAATGTCCATGAAGATAAAAAAACAATGCCCAGGCACTTCTATAAAGTTTCATAAGAACATATAGACTAAAAAATTGTATTCTTAAACTATTGGTTATATAGGATTATAATTACTTTAGGAACAAAATATGAATAAAGGCATCACCTGGATGCCAATGAATGATTAAGAAAGAACCCAAAGTGAATGCAATCAATTAACATTACCAGTCTGTCCTGCACTTTCTGCATATGCATGCCTGTATGTAATGTATCTTTTTTATGTTTGTATTATAAAGAAAGTCTTTGTTTTTAACCTCTAACCCAAGAGGCTACTGTCGATAAAGAAACATTATTTTCATGAATTTTAAGTAAAAAGCAAACAAAATTACAAAATCCTGTTAATCCTTAATTTAACATTTTCATTAATTTAGAACATTTTTTTAAAAAATTGTGTTGGCTGAAGTCATAGAATTTGTCATGAAATATGTAAGAAAATAGTCAAAAAATAAGATAACATTTAATAAAAAGAAAGTTTAATAAAAGCATATAGAATAAAAAATATTATATTCTTAAACTATTTGGGTATATAAGATTAAAGATAATTTATTTTCAAAAATAAATCCCAATTTCTGGGACTATTGGACTGCTGGTAATCCATATATTTTTTTAGTTTTCTGCATGCATTTTAAGCCATGGAGGTCACTAGAAAGTCTTTGTTTTTAACTTCTTACCCAACAGGCTACTGTCGATAAAGAAACATTATTTTAATGAATTTTAAGTAAAAAGCAAACAAAATTAAATCCTGTTAATCCTTAAATTTATTAAATATGTTTTAACCACAAATTTTACTAAAATAATATCCCACAAAAACTGATGTTTGAATCAATCAGATGAAAATTATCAAATGGACATCATACATTACAAAAAATAATATAGAGGTTCAGGGCCAACAGGTTAAAAATATGCAAAATAGAAGCAGGGAGCAGAATTCAAATACTGCTTGAGATACAGTGTAACCCGGATATAAGAGAGATTTTCTCTGGTCCCAAATTAGAGCCTGTGTTAATGTATATATAATAGACCAAACCTGGATATAAGAGACTTCTTCTCCGGTCTCGACAACTCTCTTATATCCGGGTTACACTGTAATTTGTTTTTATCAAAAGACCCTGAAAAGGAATCTGCATAATATTTTGCACATATAAAATAAATAAAAATCTGCATTTACCTGATCCACAAATATATAACTTTATTTAATTCATATAAAAATACTTCCAAAATGTATAGACTTTTGACTGAACTCCATGAAATTTATGTTATTTTCTCTAGTGATAGTTTTATAATCAGAATGATTTTTTTTAATTCTTAGCATAAGCGAAATGTCATTCCCACACTTCTCATCAGATGTGTTTACATGTGCTAGATCATATATGACAAATTTGGAAATGCAAACCCAAACACCTGACACAAGTATGATTTTTATGTCTGTGTTGACATGCAGCACAAAAATGTTAATATTTCTGAAAATGCAGATATGCAAATTTCACAAGATCAGTGTTTCTCTTTGGCAGAGATTTGAACATGAAGCAGTATATCTGACTTTTCTACAAAAAAAAAAATTGCATATGTTTTTTATCCTGGGAGTGTTTGCATAGGGTGCTGTGAAGATGAATTCAATGACAATACAGATCCAAAAACCTTACAGGAATATGGTTTTGCTCCAGTGTGTGTCCGCATATGAAGCTTCAAAGATGACTTCTGTGAAAATGCTGATCCACACACTTCACATGAATATGGTTTCTCCCCAGTGTGTGTTCGTATATGGCATGCCAAAGCTGACTTCTGTGAAAATGCAGATCCACAAACTTCACAAGAATATGGTTTCTCGCCAGTGTGTGTTCGCATATGTTGTTTCAAATAGGACTTGTTTGAAAATGCAGATCCACAAACTTCACATACATGTGGTTTCTCTCCAGTGTGTATTCGCTTATGGTACTTCAAAGATGATTTCTCTGAAAATGCAGATCCGCAAACTTCACAAGAATATGGTTTCTCTCCAGTGTGTGTTCGCATGTGGCGCTTCAAATAAGACTTCTTTGAAAATGCAAATCCACAAACTTCACATACATGTGGTTTATCTCCATTGTGTGTTCTCATATGGTTATTCAAACTTGACTTCAGTGAAAATAAAGATGTACAAACATCACAAGAATATGGTTTCTCTCCAGTGTGTGTTCGCATATGGAGATTCAAATCTGATTTCTTTGAAAAGGCGGATCCACAAACTTCACAGGAATATGGTTTCTCTCCAGTGTGCGTGTGCATATGGCATACCAAAGGTGACTTTTTTGAAAATACAGATGCACAAACTTCACAAGAATATGGTTTCTCGCCAGTGTGTGTTTGCATATGGCACACCAAATGTGGCTTTTGTGAAAAAGCAACTCCACAAACATCACAAGAATATGGTTTCTCTCCAGTGTGTGTTCGCACATGGAGCTTCAAACTTGACTTCAATGAAAATACAGATGTACACACTTCACAAGAATATGGTTTCTCTCCAGTGTGTGTTCGCATATGGCACTTCAAATTTGACTTCAATGAAAATACAGACCCACAAACTTCACAAGAATATGGTTTCTCTCCAGTGTGTGTTCGCATATGGTACTTCAAAGATGACTTATTTGAAAAGGCAGATTCACAAACTTCACAAGAATATGGTTTCTCTCCAGTGTGTCTGCGCATATGGTGCTTCAAACTTGACTTCATTGAAAATACAGCTGCACACACTTCACAAGAATATGGTTTATCGCCAGTATGTGTTCGTTTATGGTGCTTCAAATTTGACTTCTGTGAAAATGCAGCTCCACAAACGTCACAAGAATATGGTTTATCGCCAGTATGTGTTCGCATATGGTACTTCAAATTTGAATTCTGTGAAAATGCTGATCCACAAACTTCACAAGAATATGGTTTCTCTCCAGTGTGTGTTCTCATATGGTACTCCAAATGTGACTTCTTTGAAAACGCAGACCCACACACATTACAAGAATATGGTTTCTCTCCAGTGTGTGTTCGCATATGGCAGTTCAAATTTGACTTACACGAAAATGCAGCTGCACAAACTTCACAAGAATATGGTTTCTCTCCAGTGTGTGTTCGCATATGGTACTCCAAATGTGACTTTTTTGAAAATGCAGATCCACAAACTTCACAAGAATGTGATTTCTCTCTTGTGCATGTTTGCATATTGCACTTTAAATATGAGTTCTGTGAAAATGCAGATAGACCAAATTCATAGGTATGCGGTTTATTTGTAGTGGATTTTCCCAAATGGTATACTAAATCTAAACCATGACAATGGTTTGCAAACTTAACAAGAATATGGTTTCTCTCTAATGTATACTCAGATGTAGCACTAAGATTTTCCACAAATGATAGACCACATGTTTCAAAGTACTTTTGTTTGTAAGACAGTTCACTTTGATATTCTTGAAAATGTATATAAACCACTGTTACATGAATATTGCAGCATATATTTTTCAGTTTTTGATAAGTGGAAAATCCTGTTTTCTATTTCCCATTAAAATTTGCAATAATAAGTTTTTATAAATATCATAATTTTCTGTTCAGCCAAAACATCTGTGAAGAAAAAGTAAGACATTTTAACAGAGACAATGAACAATATATGAAATCATTTCATATTTCAACAGAGACAATTAGTTATATATTAAGGATAATTGAAACCAGCAAAGCAACATACTAATGCAGCTGCCAGGAAAGATCAATATAATAATATTTTCATCTTAAATCTTTTGAGTATGGAACACAATATGCAAGTACAATTGTATTTTTCAAAAAAAAAATTTGAATTGTTTAAATAAAACATTATTCTTCAGAGTTTCTTCTTTCCACTTGTAAACAAACTTAGTTTTCACAAAAGACAAGCAGACAACAGCAGAGCAATTATGATGTAATATGAATAAAAATAAGGAAAAAAAAACATTCATTTAGACAGGAATCTTGAAAGTAGGAAAAAAATTAAATTTAAAGCATAATGGCCAAAGGACACTTTAAGGTGAATGAGAAATCAATTTCATATATCAAGTAATAAAACATTTTTCATTTTTTTCACAAGTAGTATAAATTGAGCTGTTGATCTCAATCTGGCAATTGAAAAAAAAAATCTTTATGCCTTTAAGAAGAAAAATTTTAATATAAACATCACCATAAACATAATGCATCACCTCTATAATGATGTTTTTGAAAGTGATTTTATGAAAATTTGTTTACCTTCAAATAGTTATTATAATATGCACCAGGAAATCTTTTAGAGAAATAAAGAAATACAAAAAATAAAAACCAAGTTTTCAAAATCTGATAGGAATCAACTACATATTGGCCATAGACATGCCATCTGCATTCATCCTCACAACTAAAGGACAAAATACTTCACTGGTGACAAGCATGAGATTGCATATTAATCAAATCATCTAATCAATCATATTTTATTCCTCTTCTCCACTGGCATACATGTGCACCTTTTCTAAATGGTAGCCATCCAACAATACCCACCTTTCAACTGCCAAGCTCATGGCATAGTTGTCTACTGGAGTAAATGAGTGAAGCGAGAGCCTCCTGGAATCTAGTACAACCTAAGTCAAATGGCATCACTCATGTCATACAGTGGAGAGGATATATACAACATAACAGATACTATACTGTCTGATGAACTGAAATCACATGAGGGAGAGACCCACTACAACAGACTTGTGACTACCCTGGATAATCATTTTAACCCACAACTGTGAGTACCAGAAATTCCCTTTTACTGAATGAAATAAACAACTGACTATATCGATGATTTATCATGAATTCAGGCAGCTTGCCCCAACTTGTAACTTTGTCAACGTTGATGCAGAAATCAAATCCCAAACCAATGCAGGTTGTAAATCAAACAGGTTATGGGAAAAGGGGCTTACCACACTCAACATGACCCTACAATGTCAGCCTGCCAGAACATTGCAGGTAGTGATTCCCTAGTCTCAATGAATGACTGAACCCTCACCACTCTGCTGACATTAATTACGTCAGCACTGAAACAAAGCATCACCAGCTCCCAAACCAACCTCAACAAAAATGTCATAACTCTGGTGGCACATGGCCACACCCTGATGGCCATCTGAGCTGTCCTGCATACAACTGCCACTGCAACACATGCATGAAGTAGAATAACTTTTCCTCTGTCTGCCGTTCTCAGCCAGCATGTGGGCAGTTGTGACCTGCACCCCAACAAACACTCCAACCACTACCCCCAGCAAGATACAAGCAGAGACCGAACAGGAAGGTACATCACCTCAAAGACGATGATGAGTCAGATGGTGTGACCAACTTTGTGTATAAAGCAGCCAACAAGCACACTTCAACATCACCTCTGGAGCAATCCACCAAATACTGAAGTTTTGCAATGACTCTGGAGCCACTGTCAACATACTTTCTAAGGCAGACTTGGAACAATTGTCTCCAAGGCCCCAACTGGAGAAATCTATGACTATCATATCAGCCTATGGCAACAACAAACATATATTAGTACTGGGAAAATTCTAAACTACACTTTGTGCAGGAGAAACTACATGCCAGGCAACAATATATGTGATGACCGGTGAAGAAAACTATCAGAGAGATTCAAACTCCTGTCAGCTAGAGACAGCATAATCAATGTTGTTAATGTCTCCAGTGGTGAGTCTTCATCTGCACTCCAGGTGCTCCTAAGGGAATACACAGACCTTTTTGATGGACTTGGATAACTAAATGTCTGACAGACTGAACTACACATTGACAGCAACATTCTTCCTGTTGCCCAACAGTATCAATATATGCCATGTCATGTACAAAAACACATTGAACAACAAATCTGAGAAGATGAAGAACTGGGAATGATTGAGAAAGCAAGTGCACCAACCTCTTGGGTTTCCCCAATTGTTATAGTACTCAAGAGAACACCAGGAAAGGTCACAGTCTGTGTAGGTATGCAATCAGTGGATAAAACCATAAGAAGAGAATGATATGCAACACCAACACTTGATGAACTCAAGGCTATGTTATCAGGAGCAAAGATTTTCAGTAAATTAGACCTTAACCAAGGATACAACCAACTAGAATTAGCTGAAGAATCTAGATACATAACAACCTTTGTAACACACCTGAGATTATAAAATACAAATGCTTATTTTTGGTGTCAACTCTGCAAGCAAGATTTTCCAGGAGACAGTGTACAAAACCCTTGCAGACATCAAAGGGGCTGTCAATATCAGCGATGATGTCCTCTGTTTTGGAAAATCTAAGGAAGATCACAACACCAACCTTCGAGCAATATTTCACTGTCTCAGAAAGAAGGGCCTTACCCTGAATGCCAAAAAAATGCGAATACAACAAAACATCACTTGAATTCTTGGGACATATCTGTTGGAAAGATGGCATTACACCGAGCGCTAACAAAAGCAAAACTTCCAACCCCAAAGAATGCATCCAATACCTGCAACCTGCTGGGAATGACAATCTTCTTTGGAACACACTTCATTCCCACTTTATTCCCAACTATGCAACCGTAACCCATGACCTTTGACAATTAATACCCCCCCCCCACACACACACACAAAAACCAACTCCCTGGGCTTGGATGCAACATAATAATGATGCCCTCAAAAAACTACAGACTGCCTTAAGCAAAGCATGGTCACTGGACTACTTTCACCCCAACAAATCAACAGAAATATATACAGATGGCAGTCCAATAGGCATCTCTGCAGTGCTCACCCAAGAAGGATGAGTGATCCAATTTGCTAGTTGAGCTCTCACACCAGTATAAATCACTTATCATCAAATGGGCATTTGAGTACTTCCACATTTACATTTTTGGCGCACAATTTATTATCCACACTGACCACAAGCCACTAACTGCCATCTTCAACAATACTCAAGCCCAACTACAGCCTACATAGAATGCTGGGTATTACATATGAAATGACTGTCTGCTACCATGACAACCCAGCTAACTCCCTAAGACATCACCTGGTAACAGAGAAGAAAAGGCAACTGAAGAAAACCATTAAGGCAATGACAGTTGACAAAGTTGCCACAGAGATGACCAAAGACCCAACACTCACTGCTGTAATTAAAGCCAATACCAATGAAAGCTGACAATGACGATGTTGGCAAACACTCCAACCCCCCCCTTCCAGTGCAGGTCCAAATAGTTACTAACACACAATGGGGACATCATCCTAAAAGGGCACTGGGTAGTTCTTCCTCCTCTGAGAAAAAATCTGGTTCAAAGGAATGCACACTTTTGTTGAATGCACTATCAAAAATTGATTCAGCTGTCAAATCTCCACACCTAACCTGATGAAAGAACCCATCATAACATCCCCACTTCCTCCAGTTCCAGGGTCAGCACAGACTTTGGACACCACCCAAATGGGAAGTATATGCTTGTTGTCACAGATGAGTTCTCTTGCTATGATTGTTAACATCATCACTTCAACCTCAGTGAGAAGTGTAATACCACGACTTGACAAAATCTTTGCATAATTTGGAATACCTAAATCATTGAAGACCGACAATGGCCTTCCATTCAATGGCCAGGAATTCAACACATATGCCCACCACACAGGTTTCAAACATAGAAAAACCACACCCTTGCAGCCCTGAGTCAATGCCAAAACTGAATGCTTCATGCAAAGAAATTCATCAAAGTCATGTATACCTAAGGATTGAACTACTAACAAGAACTCATGTAGTCAAGGTCACACCAAACAACTCAAACATCAGACAGCTTGACACCCACGCTAAGGCTAGTATGAAGCAATACACTGATAGGAAATGCTATGTTAAGCCCAGCAACATCTGTGTTGGGGATACATTCATTGTCAGAGACACTTCAATCATTGACTCATTTATTACCATCCATCATCAATGACAGTAGTACAGCAGAAAGGGTTGATGATTACTGCCAGGTGAGGAAGCAACCTTGTCACGAGAGACAGTAGCTTCTTCAAGAAACCTCCAAGAACAACAGATGCTGAGATCAATCTAAATGACCACAATGATTCAGACAATGAAGAATCCATGAACCAAACCTACTCAGATTGCGATCACAACTCACAGATTGCTAAAACCGAGATGCTCTGTGAAAGAGACATTAACCAAAAAGCTAAAAGACTATGTATTGTAATTATGAAATATAGATTAAAAAATAAAAATAAAATTACACACATCCACTCTACTTGAAGTTCTAAAAAAAAAAAAAAGGGAGAGATAACGTATAACTCAGTTAAGGGGCAGCAACTAGTTTCGGGCAGCAAAAGTATAAACAAGACACTATGGATCTTGCTAGTTCCCTGAATCCACGGACATGAATCGCTAATCAAAGCCATTCGCATTCATCCTCACAAATAAAGGGCAAAATACTTCAACCAGTGTATTTTGCTTACTGGAAATAGTAAATTTACCTTTAGCTTTAATTTAAAGAAAAAAAAATGAAGGTTTAAGAAAGCCTTTTCATTTATTTTTTTTTTAGTTTAAAAACCTTAGGTGTCGCGACTTTTGTGGAGATACCTACTTTCTTTACGTACCTCCAGTAAAAAAAGAAAGAAAAAAGAGCAATGATGAAACAATGCCACAAACTTTTTTATCGTTGATATCTTTGTTAGACTACTAAAGGAGTTTTTGCTTTTTGATTATTTAAATTACATTTTTTTTTTCCTTTTTTAGAACGTTCGAAATTTTCGTTAAAAATTTTGTTTTTCTTGCGTCAGCAGAGTGGCCGTGAATTCGTATCGGAAATATTAATTAGCATCTTCTTTGCTGTGAAAAACACATTGATCTGGAAATTCTTGCGAAAAATCAAGTACTTGTTGCATTTGAATTATAATTTAAAAAAAACAAACTTTCAGGACTTATTCAGAAATTATAGAGAAATGTTCCTTTTTTTAGAAAATAAAATATTCGTAATAAAAACATATATTTTTTAAATAAATTTTAATTTTACGTCTGTTTCCCTCACTTAATTTTATGAAATTTTTGTACAGCTTCTTAATGTTTGTTAGTTGTAGGTACCACCAAAGGTGCAAAAAAAATAAATACATACTTTTTTTCCCGTGATGAAAGGCGAAAGCAAAAAATCTACACTTCGCTTTTTAAAAATATTTGCTCCAAAATAGGGATTTATCCGATTCATACGAACCTTTCAGCACTTATTCAGTAGTAAATTAATATTTTACTGAATAGGTTAATTTATCAAACTTTGGAGAAATACATTTTTGGAAGTAAGTATGTTTCATCACCCCTTTTCGATATCGTGTGTGTACTTTTTCATTTTGGTGCGATGTGTAGTTGAATGACGAAAAAACGTACCAATGTTTTAAAAATGTCTCAAAAGTAAGTTTATATACCCACAAATCAATTTTTCTTTTCATACGGATTAGATTTCTTTCAAACAGAACCGAAATTTAAGTTCAAAAGAAAGCATTTAAAATATTTTTCCGGGGTCTTTTTTTTCCGTGGCGGTAACAAAGTAAAACTAACAATAACATAGAATTTTTAAAATTTATAATAAAAGGCATTTTTATCTTTAATGACGTGAATACGAAGTCATTTATAGATCCTATTTCTTATTTAATGCGGTTGAACAAAAACTTCAACGCGAACAAAAAAACGAAAACAAAAATAAACAAACAAAAAACATCTAATAATTTCTTTTGTAAAATATTTCTTCAAAATATCGAACATAAACGTGCATTTAATTTTACTTATTTTTTTTCCAAAACCTAATAAAGAGAAATTTAAAATATTGTTTTATTTAACAAAAATTGGTAAAAAAATAATATTGATTTTTTTTAGTTTTATCAAAATTATTTCTATTAACTTCCACTTACCTTTCCAGGAGAAAATGCAATGACTTTTTTTTGTGTTCAAATGACCTCGATAGGAATTCTCTTCTAATCGAAATAATTTTCTTATTATTTGTTCAGTTCATAACAATGTCTCAGTTGAAATTAATGACTCAAACAAAAGAATTCAAGAATGCCAACTGAAAAAGATTAATCGGTGTTAGACAAGATTTGGTCCCTTGTGTAAAAACCCCTATTTTCTTTTTCTTGGCATTTCCGGATAAAGTTATTCCAGAATCGATGCATGACGTTTCTGCCGGGGCTGAGGACTCAATGCCCCTCACCAACAGAAATATATGACATGACATTGTGCCCTCATGCTACATGTCGTTTTTTTATTTTATAGATTTGATAATAAATGGAAATTATATTGAAACATATCACTATCGAGAATCATTTCTGACATAAATAAAATTAAACCAGACCAATGGAGTAAAACAAAAAGTAAGACAATTACTGCTATATGTTTTTCTTTCAGTTCAACCAAAATACATGCTTTTTTTCCCCTAAAATCTAAGCCCAAAAACGTTTTTACAAAAATTTTGTAATAATCAGAGAATAATTTGATTGAGATGAAAATTTCATCACTTATTCATTAATGAATGAATTTTACATTGTATAACTGATGTTAGGTGGAGTAATGGATAGCAGCTCAGATTGAGAGCCGAGTTTGAATTCCAGTCAAATCCATTACATTCACTCATGTGCTAATACCTTTGGGAAAAGTATGAATCCTCTTATAGCAGAACAGACCGGGTTCTTTAACCTTGGATGGCAACTGGTCCACTGCAGAAAGAAATGGCAACCTACTGCAGGGAAAAATATCTGCCTCGTTAGTCATGAACAAAAAGTAGCATCAATGAGGCACAAGAAAAACAGGTCAAGAACTGTTAAAAATTGCTAAATTTGGAAAACATGAACATTTTTACCTGCAAAAGAATGGAGTTTCAAAAGGACAGCTTTTCCATTGAAACTTCCATTATTCTAACTACTTTCATTCCCTCAGCAAGGATTATTTAAGAGATCATAAAATATTATTTAATTTCATAAAGATTTATTTAACATTTTATAAATAAATAAATGTGAAAAGAAATCATTTTATTGAAAATATCTAAAAAATTATGCAATTTTCAAAATATTCTTTTCACATTTATTTTTTATTAAATGATAAATAATAAATCTTTATAAAATGTAAACACTTTTTATAATCTTGTAAATAAACATTGCTGAGTGAGTAAACATAGTTAAAAATAGTAGTATCAATGAAAAAAACCCATCATTTTTAAACTTTTATTTTTGCAGGCATGTGATTCCATGCCTCAAATTCTTTGTATTGTTGATACAGAAGATCTGAATGGATTGTCTCATTGTGGGCAAGGAAGGCAACTTGGGGGAAAGTAGAGTTGGAAGGGTCTAGAGTTGATTGACCGAATGATATTGGTGACATTGAAATCTGGCAAGTGGTGGATCAATTGGAGTGTGCCTATTTGCCAAAATTCTGTTTGTCCTCATGAGCAGCATTCTTAAAAGCAAATGTGGTAATTCATGAACTCAGGTTTTTGCTTTGGCAGCAACAGTCATGATTGGCTTCTTTTACTTTGTATTTTATACTTTTTGCGGGGATATCTTTTGTAGGCCAGGATTGATGCAGGGTGAATCCTGAAAATACGATATAAGTTTTAATATTTAAAGATTCCATTTAATATTTCTTATGTCTCATGAATGATATAGAAAAGATAACATCAATGTTCATATTTAAAGACTCTCTTAATGTCACTTAGATTGTATGAATAATACTGAAAACACAATATAAATATTAATATTTATAGATCTGATTTAATAATAGTTAAGGATTCCATTTAATTACACTTAGGTCTCATGAATAATAATGGAAATACAATATCAATGTTGATATTTACAGATTCCCTATATTGTCACTTATATCTTCTGAATAATACTGAAAATGCAATATCAATGTTAATATCAAAACCTTACCTATAATGAAAATTAAGTCTTATAAATAATACTGAAAATACAATATCAATGTTAATATTTAAAAAATCTATTTAATGAGATATAGGTCTTATTTTCTTTAATTTAAAAAAAAAATCATTTCCTCAAAGCAAGGCAGGAATGCCAATTATACAAAGGGAGTTACAAAGAGTGAAAGTTAGCAAAAAGACTGGGTATAGGGGGATTGAGAAAAGAATAAAAGATGAATTTAAAATTTTGAAAATTGTAGTTATCAGGGAAGCAAGTAAACGGAATGGAGTTCTACTGTTGGGAAGTGCAAGAAAAGAAACTGTTGGAGTACAAATAACAGTTACATTTAACTATTTCAACAGTAAAAGGGTGGGACCTAGTTGCCAATCTAGTAGCACATTTAAATTCATGTAGTCAGGGCACTAAGGAAAAAATTTGTCAGAGCAGTTTCCATGAAAATATTTGTAGAAAAGACAGAGGCAAACCACATCATGTCTTTGAGAAAGTGACTGAAGTGGAGATGCCAAGTCAGGACTGATTACATCACAGACCCTTCTTTGGATGTTGTCAAGAACCTCGAGATGAATAGAAGGAGCACCAATATTCAATGCACGGTAAAATGATAGATTTGTAAATGTGCAAGATAGAATCTGATGTGAAAAGCCTTCTGGCACGATACAATGAACCAACTTTCCTTACAGTAGATAAAGCTATTGATTCAATGTAGATGTTCCACTTCAAGTCAGTTGAAAACATGAGGCCAAGAAGGCACAATGTGACACTCTCCAGGAGTTGAGCATCAACCATGCTGATGGCGGGCAGGGAAAATTCTCTATGGTGGTTAAATGAGAGCAGTTTTGTTTTGGAGGCTTTAAAATTTACAAGCCATTTCCTGCCACAGTCAACTACTGATTGGAAGTAATTTTCAAGAGTAACTGCCAGGTTAACTTTGTCAGCTATAATGGATTTGCTACTGAGATAGAATGGTAGTATCATCTGCATAAATGCCTACTTGGGAACTGATGACATCAGGAATATCATTGATGAGGAAGATCAGAAAAATTGTAGGACCCAAGACAGAGCCTTGAGAGACACCTGCATTTGTGTAAAAAGATCTGGAAGTGAGCCAATTCAAAACGACCTTCATGATTTGATAGGAACGATTGGATTAAATCAAACAATCATCTGGAAATACCATAGCCCTGAAGCTTACGTAGAAGACCAGCATGCCAAACCCTGTCAAATGCCTTTGAGATATCTAGAGCCACAGCTCAAGCTTCACCATTATTATCAAGAGCTTGATATGCATATTCAGTGATGGCCATGAGAATGTCAGCAGCAGACTGGGCAAAACAGAAGCCATATTGTTTGTCAGAGAGTAGGTCGTGAGAGGTAAGATTCTTAACCACTTCAGTATTGATTAAAGCCTTGAATAATTTGCCAAAAAGCAGTAGGAGACTAATAGGATAATAGAGAGGGCAGAAGGTTCACCAGAGTTCTTAAAATCAGGAACTACAGAGGAGGATTTCCAACAAACTGGAAAGCAGGAAGCAGCAAGGCAATAGTTGTGGAGTTTGGAGAGAACTAGAGCAAGCATGGGAGCACATTTCTTTGGAATGGAGGGGTTATGCGCATATCATTCAGCAGAAGCACAGTTCTAGGGGGTAAATTAGGTGTGGGTACTCCAAATGACTCGTGTGCTGAGCCGCCAATAATTTCTAGAACCAAATTTGCGAGATGCTATACATTGTTTCATTCTATCACAAACAGTAACTTCACTTCTTTGAGGAAACCCTTGCACTTGTTACGAGCAGAGCCAAAGAGATATTTGTTGCAATTAGACATGTCACTCTGGTACAATTGGAACAAGTGATTCCTGTGGCATATAGTGGCTAAGCATGCAGGTCAGAACCAAGGAGATGAACATGGTTTAACTTGGTATTTCCTTGTTAGAATGAAAGCATCGATGCAGGTTTCCACCTACGAGGAGACCTCAGATGTGCATTTTTGAACAGGATGATTAAAAACTTAATTCTAAGAGACATCGCAAAGGAAATCATGCAACAAATTCCAATCTGCTCATTGATAATAGAAATATATTTTGTTAGTAGGAGGTTCTTTTTGGTGGTGGATTGGAAGGAGATGTTTACAGACACTACTGCAGGATCAGAGTTGCCAAGAGGGCAGAGATACATAGTACAACAAGGGTCAGGGATAGAGGTAAAAAATAGATTGAGAAGAGAAGCATTTCCATCAGGGTTACTGGGGGAAACGCATGGGGAAGTCAACCACTTGCCTTGTAGTTACCTTCCAGAGGTAGTTGCAGGGACACCCTTCCATGCATGACATGACACTGCAAGAACCTCAATATTGTGCAACTGTTGATCAGAGCAGCCTCTCAAGATGCTACACAAGATTTCAGGCTCTTAACTACCAGTCAGGAACAGCAACTGGGAAACTGCCAACCCAGTACCCTCAGTATGAAGAGACATTGCTACAAACCACACACTTCACAAGAGATTCATGACAGCACTACTACTAAGACCAGAGAAAAGGAAAGGGTCCAGAAACCTCTTCCTAAACAGGAAACAGGGGATAAGACTCTACTCCTGTTCAAGTGAAGGGGGAGGAGTATTGACTGGGTGATTGGAAAGCCTATCTACTATTATTAAAAATAAAAAACACACAAAAACAAAACTAAAACAACCCCAGGTTTGACTTCCAGATAAATTATTTCAAAGAATGAGCTTTCAGATAACTTATGTGTAGAGTTGAGCTGTGGTCCACAGATGCCTCAGCACACACACACACACACACACACACACACACACACACACACATATATGTGTGCCAACAAGTTTTAAAAAATATATGAGATAATTAAGTTTAAGTCCGAAGACTAACTCTTTCAAAGTGCATTCTCATAATCCCTAGTCAGTCTCAACCAAAGAGAAAAAAACTTCATTAGGTTGAGACCCCAATCAACTAACATTACATTAACAAACACATTATCGGTACAGACACACACATATATATATATATATATATATATATATATATATATATATATATATATATATATATATATTTATATGGCCAAAAGTAAATGGGATATGTCAAGAGACACCATAGAATTTGGTTAAGGAAGGAGTGGCCAGTCCCGGCCTTTTATTCTTACTTCATTGGGGAGGGGGATACTTGTCTATCCTACATTTTACATGTCCTTTTTTTCTTTTTTTAATAATGAAAAAAGAGAAATACCAACTCTTTCAAACTGCATTCTCATAATCCCTATACTGAAAATAAAGATTCAATTTAATGACATTTAAAATAGAATATCAATTTTTAAGATTT
Source organism: Acanthosepion esculentum (assembly GCA_964036315.1). Classification (NCBI taxonomy): domain Eukaryota; kingdom Metazoa; phylum Mollusca; class Cephalopoda; order Sepiida; family Sepiidae; genus Acanthosepion; species Acanthosepion esculentum. The sequence continues at coordinate 58,272,759 of OZ038479.1, read as the reverse complement.
AAAGCTACTATTTAATGGCACTTCGGTTTTATTAATAATACTGCAAATACAATATCAATATTTAATGATTCCATTTACTTACATATGAAGAATTAATACTGCAAACAATGTTAATATTTAAAGTTTCCATTTAATGAAATTTTAAAAAGATTTTCTAACTGGTATCACTGTTGGATTAGCATGGTAAGTGGACATGCTATAATGACAAGAAGTAAGTAGTAAGGAGAATGAAACAAGAGATGCACAAGGTAACAGGTTTATTATTCACCAACCAACTTACAATAGATAAAATATACAGGGAGTATAAAAATTAACCCCATTTTAGAATGTTCCTTAAAAAGGAAGATATCTGCATTATGAATAATCAAGAGTTGTCTCCCCTTGTTTTATTACTCTCCTATTTGATAGAGCTGTTTCTGTTTACTGGGACTATAAAAGAACACTATATGCGAACCTTGTATCCTAACTTAAATAAAGATTTCTTAAGCCTATACCTGCATATTTTTGTCATTACAAACTGCATCCACAGTTTACTCTAACATTAACAATCACCCCAAGTATGGCAGTACAGCCACTAGCATGCAAGGAGTTACATACAGGGTGTGAAGAAATTAGGAAGAGAAACGTTAGTAATGAGGAGAAAGAGAAAAGAGTAATCAGGAGGACAATAGATAGCAATTAACATTGCATTTAAATTTTCGCATATTAAAGTTGGCTGGAAAGCATGGAGCCAGGAGGGAGTTTCACAAGCAAAAAGTGTGAGATATTAAACTGTTACAATAGAAGTTACACAGTTACATCTAGCTTGCTCAAATTGATGAGATCTTACCACAGAAAAAAAAAAAAGAAAAAAGTACGCTAGAATCTCCCATACTAATGGCCCCTCGCTGACAAAAAGAAAAAAAAAGGATTTTTAACCAAAATTTCAAACGTTTTAGGATCAAAATTTAATAATCAAAACACATTTTTGGTGTTGATCTTTTGTCTTCTTAATTTATTTTAAAATAAATATTTTGATGATAAAACTTTTTTTAAATAAGTTTTTCAATGTCTTTCTTATTTGCCGTGGTTGAATTAGAAAAAGTAAAAATAAAAACTTCAAAGTGAAATAGCAAAAAGCAAAACATCTAATTTCATCAGATGAAGTTTCTATTTTAAAATATTTCTTCAAAATATCTGACATGATGAAAGTACACATGCATTTACTTTCATTTCCCCACCCCTGCTAAAGTGAACAACAAATAAAAAGAAATGTTTAAAAATGGCGAAAATTATTTGTATTCTTCCACTTACCTTTCATGAAAAAAAAAAAACAAAACAAAATGGAATGATTTTTTCAATATGTATATTCAAAATGATCTTGTTGAGAATTCTTTTTTAACTGGAATAATTTTCTTATCGTTTGACCCTTTAACAATGTCCCAGTTGAAATGAATGATACAAAGAAAAGATAAAACGTGAAACTATTGGTAAATTTGCAGATAATGTTTTAGTGACCAATTTTTAAAAAAGCATTATTCCTAGTGTAAAAAAGCCTAATTATTACAAAAATAGCAATAAAAATTGGAGAAACTACTGTTTAGAGAGCAATGATTCTCAATGTGGTCCAGGTGGACTACCGGTGGTCCACATAGCATTTGTAGTGGTCCACAGAGAATTCATAACCATAAAAAATTGTAGCCATTTCACAAAAATGTATCTAAATTATTCATAATTTGAAAAATTAAAAAAATATAATATTTTGTTTAATTACACATGTCCAATATATTTGAAAATTTGAAAATTACATAGGTATTACGCAGTGCTATATTTTATTTTTTTATCAATTATATATATATATATATATATAAAAAATGTTATATATACTATAATATAATTTTTTTTTTCATATAAAAAAATTATAATATATATAGTATTTGTTTACTAAAATAAATTATAAAGTGTATATAGACTACTTTGTCTGTTTATTGAGTATTTTAATATGAAAATTGAACAACCTAAAAGTAAAAGTAGGAGTGGTCCATTTGAATTTTTTAAAGAAAAAATGGCCGTTGGACTGAAAAAGGTTGAGAAACACTGGTTTAGGGGATATTGCCAATCTTAGTTGGGTCCCAGGTACAGCCTGGCCTCCATGGTTTTACCTGGGACCCAAATATGATTGCAATATCTCCTAAACGGTAGAGTTTCCTCAATTAAGAAATGAAACAAGTACCATCAGTGAGGTGAGAGAAAAAATTTTGAATTGTTAATATAAATGCCAAATTTGGCAAACATGGATCTTCGTGCCTGCAAAGAAACAGTTTCAAAAGGATGGTTTTTATGTTGACACTACTATTATTTTAACTACATTCACTCCCTTAGCAAGGTTTATTTACAAGGTCATAAAATATCATTTAGTTTATAAAGATTTATTATTTACAATTTTATAAAGAAATGTGAAAGGAAATCTTTTTTTTTCAAAAATAAAAAAAATTGAAAATTATCAAATTATCCTTTTCATGTTTATTTCTTTATAAAATGATAAATAATAAATCTTTATAAATAATATATATAATTATAATGATATACATAATTTTTTATAATCTTGCAAATAAAAATTGTCAAAGGAGATAACATAGCTGAAACCATAGCAGTGTCAATGGGAAAACAGTCCTTTTGATATACAGACTTTTGCAGGTACAAATGTCCATATTTGCCTCAAATTTTTTATATTGCTAATAGAAAGGATGTGAACAGAATATCGCTTTGTGGGCAAGGGAAGCAACTTAGAGGAAAGATAGAGTTGGTAGAGCCTGGAGAGTGACATTAAAATTTGGCCAGGAGCAGATTAGTTGAAGCTTGGCCAATTCTGTTTTAGTCCTTATGAGCTGTGTTCTTAAAAGCAAATTTGGTGGCTCATAACCAAATTTTTCTTTCATTTTTTTTTTTTTTTAGTGACAACATTCATGATTGACATCATTCATATTGTATTTTGTATTGTGATGTTATACTTGGAGACCCTGCGCATGGACGAATTTTAATTTTGGTTTTGTTTTCTTAGCATTCACATCCAGTTGACATGTAGTGTGAATCAGAAAGAGATCTAATTTAAAGCAGAGTATAACAGTAATTTTATTAGAAGTATTTGTGGAAATTTTTCTTTTTGGTCAGTCATGTCTGTTCTGTTACCACAGCCCAAACCTGTATTGTTTTATTTCCCCTTTGTAAGTTTCTTTTTTTTTTTCAGTTTAGTTGTTTCTTAAGTTAGACCCCCATTTCTGACCATTTCCTGTTAGCCCTTAGTTATCACCAGAACCAGCCCAGTAAAAGCAGGAGCCCAAGCACACAGTTCTAATTTTTCTCATCCTCCTACATCTTATCCTCCAACGGTAGCATCACCGGTAGGTAACCTTTAAAATGTTTTTTCTCTGCTTCAGTCACTCTTATCTCATTATTATTTGGACATGTGTTTAATGTAGCCATCCTCTGTACATTTATTTTATGTTTGTATCTCTCTATTATCCTTTTCAGTCCACGTTCACCACTTACACACTCTTCTCAAATGTAACTTTTTTTCCTTTCTGGTCTGGGATTTTATCAAAACAGCTTTATACATATGTAAACAAAGTATTTGCTACCTTCCTTTACACATTTAGGCAAATGGTCTTGCTTCTCTATGTTCATGACTCTGGCTGCTTTTGTCATATTCCTTTTTATCGTTTTGTTTGTTATTCAGACTAGTCTTATAAGTACATTTCTTTCTTTTTCTAGTTGTACTCCTTTTGCCTTTAATAAACCTGCTGGTGAACAGGACTTGGTTTTCAGAGTCTTAAATGCCTTATGGTGTTTATCTGTCTGTCTTGAGGTATGCACATATACCAGACAGATGCATACTCTGGATGCAAAACATTACCCTTATTTAGATGCTTCATCTAAACCTTGAAAAGTACATGTTCACTGCTTACACACTGTTCCAAAATGTAACTTTCATTTTTACTTTCTTCCTTTCTGGGTAGTCATCAAAGCAACGTTATACATATTCATGCAAAAAAAGTATTTGCTACCTTCCTTTACACATTTAGGTAAATGGTCTTGCTTCTCTATGTTCATGACTTTTGTCATATTCCTTTTTACTCTTTTGGTAATGGATGTGTGAGATAATAGGCACTCATTTAAACCTGAACAAAAATCTGCATATACATGAATATCATTATTTTTTCTTTTTTACATACACTGTTGGAGCTGCCCACTCAAAAATTTGTGTTCTACTTCAACTTAATAATATTTTATTTGTGATCTAACAAATTCCATTGGTTAAAAAAGATTCCCAATACATTTCCTACTGCGATCAAAAAAAATCTGTAAAAAAAGTGGATCATAGAACCTTGGTATTTCTCTGATTCCTGATTAGTCAATTAATGCTAATATCATGTTTTCTGCACAGTTAAAATTAATTTACCACCAAAAATCTGTCTAAGTGTTCAGAGTCTATCACATGACATACAACATTATAAATACATAGCGACATCTTCAATTCTTCCTCTTTTTTACCTTCTCTTACATACAAGATGTAATCTCTGTGGAGAAATTGCATTTGTCCCTTAAGGTGAAAATGCTGGGAAGATGCTGACACATGCATGCACACACATATACGTATGTACGTATGAACATTGCACATCTCTTATTAACTCCTTCAACTACATGCAACAGAAACTTATCAACTTCTAATGGTCAGATTTTCTTCAGCAACAAACATGCCATCCAAGAGAATACAACTTTCAACTTTTACCAGTGCAACCCTTTGAAAGTCAACAGTATACGTTGCCGCCACGTCAGTTAAAAATTCAACTCTTACCAGTTTTCAACTCTTACCAGTTTTCCACAAGCAAGAAATATTATTTCAAAACCTTCTGGAGGTATAAGTTTTGATTCAAAATATTCTCAGCTCTCCAGAATTCTCTCACTCATATTCATCTTTCTTCGGTGAACAATTTAAGCGGCAAGTTATTTCAACTTATTTACACAAAATTTTATTCAAAAGTTTAAAATCTAAAAACTAAAATGTTTAGTACCAACCACAATTTCTTGATATTGCAAGTGAAGACTACAATTTCCTTTCACTAAACAAGTTTCATTGAACTCTTCTCATATGAACTTTCCAGTCTATAACATTTTTTATCAAAGAACATTTCTTTCATTGAGACTGAACTTTATTTCATGAACTGAAATCTTTCCTGCAAGTTCAGATAAAAATATTTTCTCTTTAAGAATTTTAAGTTAAAGGTAAATAACTCCTATTAATTACAACTCTTACTATATGAAAATCACACACTTGATTGTTTTGTATCTCATACAGTAAAATGAAGATTGTTGTTATTATAAAAAGTTTTTTCGTGAATGTTTCTCATGTTTGCTGACAGATTTGTAAAGTAAATAAAATGTACAGATTGAATTGAGGTTGTTCAAACCGCTACAAGAATAATCTCTAGGTGAAAAAACTCCTAGAGTTTCTAATCTTTCAAAGTTCTCTACTAATAGTTTACACAACTGCAAAAGTTACACTATGTTTAGGTTTAAACACAGAAGCTACATTTTCCTTGCCTGCATTGTTGTAAATTTTCTGGGGCCTTTGGAGAACACTGTAAGAAAATTGTTTTTTTAACTTTTTAAAAAAACTTTCAGTCAAAATACTTGTTTTAGGGGAGGAGCAATTCACTTTTTTACAGAAAATTTGAAGAAAAAGCTAGGAAAATAAACTACAAGTTTAACCCAGATAAATCGAGGGTATGGTCAACAGAGATACCTTTCTTCAGACACATAATATCAAGAGATGGAATAAAACCAGGTCCCAAGAAGCTTGAAGCGATCACCCATATGAAGCCCCCTTCCACTGAAGATAAGAAACAGCAAGTATTATGGGATTGATTAAATACCTCAATCAATTTTCTCCACACATAGTAAGCCACATGAAACCACTACAGGACCTGATGTCCTAGGACAAGGAGTTCACTTGGACTCCTCAGCAGGAGGAGTCCAAGTGAGTCTTCGAAAACATCAAAAAGGAGATTAGCAATACCACATTGTTAAGGTACTTAAATCCAAAGACACTCATAACACTACAAGTTTATGCCGCAACTCCAGTACTGGAAGCAGTATTGCTACAGAATCAAATACATGTAGCATTTACTAGTAAGACACTAACAGGACCAAGAAACCCAGGACTCTAACACTGAGAGAGAAATGATAGCTGTCATATTTGGATTAGGAAGATTCCATCACTATATATGGAGACACAAGGTGACTGTACACTGACTACAAACCACTAGTGTCGATAGCGTTGAAGAATTTGGCACAAGCAGTACCAAGACTAAACTTGTTACTAAAAGTGAAAGCATATGACTTCATGTTAAAGTACAGGTTTGGCAAAACAGTCACTATAGTAGACTGCTTATCGAGAGTATTCCCTAGACCAGGGACACTAGCGAGAGGTATTTATCCCTATATACACATACTGAATCATCACCAAAATACATTGCCAACATGGTTACAAACTGTGAAACTATGAAGGATCCTGCTCTAAAAGAGTTAACAAATGTCATTGTAGCAGGAAGGCCAGCAGACAGAAGCAGCTGTCCACACACTCTATTGCCCTATTTGAACTTTGGAGATGAAGTGGGAATACAGGATGGTGTTCTGTTGAAAGGGAACAAGATAATAATGCCAGTGTCAGTCCAACCAGACATACTACAACAAGTACATGCATCCCACCAGGCGATTGATAAAACAAAGCTAAGAGCAAGAATGGCAGTATACTGGATACGGATCATTGAAGACATGGTTACAAAATGCCTATCGTACCAGAAATACCAGCCAAGCACTTGAATGGAGATGCTACTACAACATAAGACCCCACCCTACTCCTGATAATGCACAAGTACTGATCTTTGCTATGAAAGGCAATGAATACCTCCTCATAGCTGATCAGTTTAGCAAGTTTCCATCCACAAGACATCTCCATTCCACCACATCCACAGCTGTAGTAATCCAACTGAAGCTGCTATTTGAAGAAAGGGATGTACCAGAAATAGTCTACAGTGACAATGGACCCCAATACACAAGTGATGAGTTTACCAGCTTCTCCAAAAAATATAATTTCAAACACATCACTTCATCACCCGACTATCCCAATCCAATGGGAGAGAATGGTGGGAGAATGCAAAAAGTTGTTGATGAAAGCCAGAGAATTAGGAATAGACTGTCACCAGGCAATGATTTCTTACAGAGCAACACCTATCTCAAATCACCAGCAGAATTACTCAATGGTCGACCACAAACAGCAGCCAGGAGACAAACACACTGGAGACTGCTTGCAGCAAAGTAACAACTGAGCAAAGGAATGTCATGACAAGCTGAACAAACAGCAGCATATTCCACTGTCTGCAGGTCAACAAGTCTATGCACAAGACCAAAATACAAAACTGTGAATCAGGTGTCATTGTACAAGCCACAAAAGAGCTGAGATTGTATTTAGTAAAACACAATAATGGGAATGTCTATCGCAGGAACCGACAATTCCTCAGACCTGCCAGGTGGAGTCAACTAGATTCAATCTCAACATTGATGGCAATCACCCACTGACAGCACCAGACAGTGCACCACATTCACCAGACACCCCACCTTCACCACAAAACAAAATGGTTCAACCATCCCCAGACAAGCACTGTACGATACTGTTCTAACAACAATCAATACACTACAGAGACTAGATGCGACACACAGTACAGTAGATAAGGGTGTTGGTTAGATCCAGTGACAGGACCCAAAGAGTTGTGAGTTTGATACCTGTTTAAGGCAGTGGAGAACTTGGAGAGGTGAATTAACAAAAGATAACTGATAACTAACATCCATTAGACATGGCACGTGGAACTAGAACAATCTACACCAGTGAGCGAAATAAAGGGTTCAGTTCGACATTCCAACCACCTGAAGAAGGCCGGAGCATACATCGGCCAAAACATTGTGATAAATATGGCAACAAAGATGAGGACAATAGTCCGAATAATGTAAATAGTGTAGACATATTTAACATTCACAAAACAAAAACAGTCTTTCTTTCAGGTATGACATTGTTATACAGGTTGAACTGAAGACTATAAATCTCATATGCTGTAATTGAAAGTACTAACAAACTAATCTTCAATAAAGAAAGAGAGATTTTATATTACCTACTAATCTTCCTTGGTAGAAACTCTCAAGTAAGGTGCATTAAATCTCTGAGTTCAATATAATAACGCCTCTTCCTTCTTTTTGTATGCCACCCTTCAAGCAATAAATGTGTATACATACACTCGGCATCAAAGAAAGAGGAAGAAATTCATTGAATCTTCCCAAGGAATTGAATCCAAAATGTTCACAAACTCAGAATGGTGTTAACATGTGGAAAAAGAAGACCCAACAGACTGATATTAAATGGACAGAAACTTAGTTTCAGGAAAGAGGCTGGTGTGTTGGTTGTGTAGGGTAAGGGGACATCTAACTGCAATGTGTCCCAGGAAAAAGCCCAGAGAAAAGAAAGATCCTTCACTTGTTTTGTCTCTATGCTGAACCCAGGAAGAAAATTAAACATTTAAAAATTACTATAATTATTTTTTTAGAAAGATTCAATTCCAAATTTTGCAAGGAAAGATAATTCATGTGACGACCTCACCAAATTAACCTACTTATAAAATCCTAACCACATTGAGTTTTACACATTTTAAAGGCATGTCTCTGTAGAAATGCTGTTTAACAGAGTTTATCATAGTAACACAGAATGTTTCATATTACATTGGAAAGAAATGTCTATGTACATTTTGAATATGTTTTTGATACTTTTCTCTATTTGACATTTGTGTGTCTTGCAATGTCCAGATGGACAAGGACATCTCCAGGGCCATAAAGGCCTCTTTTCTGATAAAGGGGACTGAAGAAAGAGCCCTCAAAATGAAGGGTCTAGCAAGACAAGACCATGCGCTACAACAACAAACAAGGGAACTACAGCCAGAGGGGCTTTGAAAATATAGACTTCATCCCTTCCATGCATTATAAACAGAGTTCTCAAAGCTAGCTTTGGAATATGTACATCACTTAAAACCAGATGAGCTGCTAGTAGACACAGAGGAACTGACAATTGTAGAAGGCAGAATTATTTTCATCTTTATTGTGGACAAGAAACACAAGATTATAAGGTCGTCGAAAAACTACACAATCAAAGTCCTAGTGGAACATGGTATAGCATTCTGCTAGGACTTGTTTTCAACTCCCAAAATCTGTGTAGAAAGTGGATCACAGAGCCTTGATATTTTTCTCACTTCTCATGGGTCAGTTAATATTTAAATCCTGTTCTCAACTATGTCCGAATAACATTGACCTACTTCCTGACCTGATGAATAAACAATTCCGCCCAAAATCTGTCTATGCCTTTTGGAGCCTATCACATGATTACGTTGATTATAAATACCAGACACAAGTTCTTTCTTCCTCTTTTTGATTTCTCTTGCTTACTAAAATGTAGCTGTTTAAGAAATTGTGTACCGATCTTTTTTGAGCGAGCGCTATGAAAATATATTCACACATGCACACATATACTTACATACAGAAACTTAATTACGAACATTATGAACATTACAAGCATCAACATATTACAAATATTCAAATACAAGCAACGGAAACTAATTAAACATTATGGAATATTCACTCCTTCAACTCTTCTAAAGCTAAAAGTTTATCAACATATTCTCAGCTTTACAGAATTCTTTCAACTCTCTCACGGTGAACATTTTAAGCAGCAAATTCATTCAACTTTCTATGAGCTCAGATAAAAAAAATATTTCCTTAGTAAAGACTTTAATTCCAGTCAAAGGGAAGTAACTCCTATTAATTATGCTTATATATCATTACATACATAAATATAAATGTCCTTGTTATAAAAACCATTTGGTGTTCCATCTTATTGTTTCATATTTTGTGGGTTTTTTGTGCAAATATAAATTCTAGAGGTCACACCAACTACTGACCTCTACAATGGATTCGATATGCAACACACAGTGAAGGGGGAATGTTTCATCTTGTGGGACATACTTTTGCTCACTCCGAAGACCGTGTAGTGATAGTGAAGAAAGACATCCAGAATAAGAAATATGTGATTATGGTGGAATACAAAGAAGAAAGGAAAACAAGAGTAACCATTTTTGAGGTACTGAGTTTCATTACAGGGAAGCAAGTCAGCACATTTTGCCAACAATATGATGAAATTGTGGAATGATCCTGGACAAGAAGATGGAGGAATGGAGATTTAACCTATGCTGGATCAGAAAAGCATTCAATGCAATCTCTTGTAGAATAAGTGACTATGATTAAATGTAATCATCTCGGGTTTATTTTATCACCAAGACTCTCAAGTCAATATCCTGCAAAAACATTGACTGATATCATCTATACAGATGATCTAGCTATCACTGCAGACACCATTACCAATGCCACAGTTCTCCTACATCATCTAGAAAATGCTGCCAACAACGTTGGACACTATGTTAATGCCTCTAAAACTGAATTCATAGGCTTCAGCCAGCAAGGCTCAATATAAACTGTCTCAAATGAAACGATAAAATGTTGAATATTTTACATACCTAGGAAGAGAAATAAATTCTACTGAAAAGGATGTGAAAATTCATGTAGCAAAAGCCAGGGCTGCCTTAAAATGTATGTAATCTGGAAATCTGATCTACCAGACAACCTCAAGTGGAGATTCTATCAAGCCACTGCAAAGGTGGCGCTAATGTATGGTGCCACTGCTTGGGCATTTGGACATGAACTAAAACCCTAGAGCCTAAGCTTGATGCAAAGTACATTTGGATGCACCCAACTAAATCAGGGCTTTATGGATCCATACCTGAAATTTTTTTCAATCTTACACAAACACAGAATGTGCTTTACAGGACACAATAGCTTCATGTCGCGCACATCTCGCCTATGGAACTCCCTTCCCTATTACTGTTTCCCCTGATAAATACAATCTCCAACGGTTTAAGTGTAGCGTCACTCGACATCTCCAGTTGCCTTGATCTATACACTTCCCTTCTCCACATCCTTTCATTTCTCATTCCTATCTGCTCTCGCTCCGGATCTTTTGTGGCCCCCTAGCCTTGATCGACCCACTGTCTTTCTCTTTCTCCACATCCCCTCCCTTGCCACTCCTATCTGCTCTTCCTCCAACCCCCTCTTTAACCCCTTGCGTGATAGTGGCCTCCGGCCTTGCTTGGGGTGATATGATTAAAAAAAAACAAGAGCTAGCAAATGATCTACTGCTCTGGACACCTAGCATGAAGCAAGATGTGTTGGTCGCCCAGCAACCACCTACATTGACCAACTATGTCATGATGCAGAATGCCACCCAAATGACCTTCCGACAGGAACCATGATGGTTAGCATGATAGACCCATGAATGTCTGAGCTAGCTCGGGTGTAATTGGCAGTAATGCCAAATAAACAGAACTGACAAATTTTGCAATAAACACTAACAAGAGAAAGAAAAGATCAGGAAAAAAATATTAGCAAGAAAACAATGTATGCAAGGCAAAGCAACAGTAATAAGGCAAAGCAAAGAGTGATAAGGCAAAAAGTTCACAAACTAACACACAAAAGGAGATACAAACAAGCGATTGCAACGTTTTGATTTCAAGACAAGAAAGAATTAATCTGATGAGACCGAGAAGTGACTTATTAGCTATGAACACTTCCCAGCATGCATCTGTATGCTTTGTTGATAAATTAGGAAGGGAGAAGTGTTTTGCATGAATTTTCCCATGAATTGAATCCAAGAGTAATGAGGCAAAATGTTCACAGATTCAGAATGGTGTTAACATGTGGGAAAGGAGGCGTCAACAGACTGATATTAAATGAACAGAAACTTAGTTTCAGGAAAGAGGCTGGTGTGTTGGTTGTGTATGGTAAGGGGACAGCTGCAGGAAAAAAAACACAGAAAAGAAGGCACCCCCACATCCCACCAAGACAGCAAGAGGGAAAGACAATGCATCTTCATTGGCAGAACAGAGGGAAACACATAAAATGTCCTCCTCACACATTTCCAATACAAGAAAAGCTGGCAGACAATGATGAGGAATTAAATGTAATCAAAAATGGAAGAAAGAAACCAGCAACAATGCAGAAGACCTTGGGGAGTTTCAATCCTGACATCTCAGGAGAGAAATCCTATACAGAAACCTTGGGGAAAAAGAGGAAGCTGAGCCAGCAATGGGAGGAAATGAAGGGACAAATTAATTAAAGTAAAAGTAAAGCTGGAAAAGAAAATCAAGGAAAAGTCAGTAGAGGAAACTGCCTCCTTCAGCAGTAAGTCTTCCCAAAAAAGAAAATTATCTCATCAGAAAAATACAGACTAATAACTGAAAATGTCTCCCCAGCCCCACACTATTTCTCCTGTTCCTAAAGCAACTCCCTCATAGGAAAAGCACCCAAGCTTCCTCATTCAATATCAATAGCGGACCCTCCCTAGCCTAAATAGACATCAACAAAAATACTGCAGAGGAGATACCACAGAACAAACATGTGGAGGAGAAATCATCTTAGGAAAAACGTGCTGTGAAGACATGGACCTCTTTGAGAAAAAGAATTTCCATTCTAAGTGCCTGAGGGAATTATGGGTCCTCCAAAATTTCAAATGAGTGGGGGGAAAAAATTTGAAGTTCCCTAGAAAATCTCCTTGGTTGCTGAGAGCGTGATTTGTACCAGTCCATGCTCATAGAAAATTTGGTCAATGAGGCAATCTCTTGTTTTTGCATGACTCCTCCATTGGATCTATTAAAAGTTGGAAGAAATTTTCTTCTGGAAGGGCCCCCCTTTTTATGCACCCTTCCCTTTATAGAGCAGCAAAATTAACATTTACCAGGTATATTGGTTGGTTGTTTGAGGATGGCACCATTAAAACTGAAAACTACTTAAATGAAATACTTGTTCTCCTGAAGAAAACTAATAAAAAAAATGTTAAATAACACATACAAATGAAAAAATGAAATAATCATTATGGATAATCAATAAACCGATGCTGAGATCATCAAATTTAAAATCTATATTGCTTGTCCATTCAAAATACAAGATTTATTACAAAATATATGTAGTTTAAATACAGGTGGAACCTTAAAAATAGCTTCAAAGGGCCACATATTTCAGTATATACTTATTGGTAGTCAGGTATAGACAAAGGGGAATTGGCACTTGTGTGATTGTATATGGTGCATAATATATGATGACTCTGAAATTCACATCAAATAACCTGACAAGAATACAGTCTCTAGTGTGTGTTTACACACAGCTCACCAATGTCGATACTACTGAAAATGCAGATCTGCACATTTCAAATTAACATTATTTTTCTCACAAGGGATTTGCAAAAGATGTTTTAAATTTGATTTTTCCTCAAATGAAGAATCACAAAATTAGAATGGACAGAGTTTCCTATCCAGGGGTTGTTCACAAATGGTGACATCCATGAAAATGCAGATTCACAGGCTTCATAAAAATATGGCTTCTACTGAGTGTGTGTTTGCACATGATACTCAAATGAAGACTTTTGGGAAAATGCAGAGTCACAAACTTCACAAGAATATGGTTTCTCTCCCGTGTGCGTTCGGATATGAAGCTCCAAATTTGACTTTTGTGAAAATGCAGATCCACAAATTTCACAAGAATATGGTTTCTCTCCAGTGTGTATTCTCATATGACGCCGTAAAGATGACTTCCGTGAAAAAGCAAATCCACAGACTTCACAAGAATATGGTTTCTCTCCAGTGTGTGTTCGCTTATGGCATACCAAACTTGACTTCTCTGAAAATGCAGATCCACAAAGTTCACAAGGATATGGTTTCTCTCCAGTGTGTATTCGCATATGGTTCATCTTGTTTGACTTCTGGGAAAATGCAGCTCCACAAACTTCACATGAATATGGTTTCTCACCAGTGTGTGTTCGCATATGGCTTGCCAAATTTGATTTCCGTGAAAATGCAGATCCACAAACTTCACAAGTATGAAGTTTATCTCCAGTATGTATTTGCACATGTGCCAACAAATGCAATCTGTTTGAAGATGCCCATCCACAAATATTACAAGAATAGTGTTTCTCTACACTGTATGTTTCCATATGGCATATTAAATAGAAATATTTGCAAACTTTACAAGAATAAGGCTTCTCTGTAATTTTTACTCATATGTATGAGTGTTTTTGTAGAAAAGCAAAACCCCTTGTTCCAATATACATGTTTTTGGCAGTTAATGTCCACTGTGATGTTTTTTAAAAGATGAACAACTTTTGCATGAAGACTGTAACATATTTTCTGTTCTTGATGGAAATTCAAGAGACTTGTTTTCTTTCATTTAAATTTCCAATAATAACAGCTTTTATGTATCTCAGGATTTTCTGTGAAGCAGAAACACCTGTGAAGCAAAAAATAATAAATATATTAATAGACACTGAATAGTATATGAAATCAGTTTTTATTTTAATTGATGCATCTAGTGATATAATAAGGCTAGTTTAGGTCAGTCCAATGGCACAAGAATCCAGCAGACAAACTCAAACACATTGCTGTCACCAACAGTTTGAGAACGAAGATTTGCTTAACCATTAATATTTGTCCAGTATATAAATGTTTCCGTCAGTAAAAAGATGTATTCAAAGAAATGTAACAATTTTGATAAGTACAATTGTTTCTATCTCTTTGGCTATCAAGAGTTGCTAATTTGATGCTGCAATTATGAAATGCCCCAAAATGCTGACAATTATTAAAAGTTGAAACATTTTTTTAAAATGAAGCAAATGTTTTTGGCAGCATGAAGTGAAATGTTCCACATATCTACAGACTGTAACCAAAAATATATACCAGCCATGTCAGACAGGTACTTATGGATGCAAGCCTAAAAGGCTGTTCTTACAAAAATCTACTTGAACAAATTGGTGTTCAGAATAGAAATAAAAACACTATTCGTTCATTTTTCATGAAATGAAATGTGGTTCAGAAACAGAGAATCAAGTCATGACTAAGAGAATACAGTAGTCAAATTTACCTTTAGTTATAAAACATAAAATGAAATTCAGTTTTCCTTTTTTTCATGAAAGTTGATAATTTTGAAATGAGAAATCAATGACTAACTGCTTCTTGTTCAATAGTAACACTGAAATGAGAGAAAAGTAATCTGAAGTGAAAATAAGGGAAATTAATAAAATTACAGAGAACACTGTTATTGTAGAATACATGATCAAGTGCAGATTTGATGCTTTAATTTTGTGAAGTATGATGAATTTGTAATGGAAAGTCAATGTGTAACTGTCTCTTGCTTGATAGTAACACTGGAATATGAGAAAAGCATTCTGAAGTGAAAATAAGGGAAACTAATAAAGTCAAGAGTAACATATTGCTTATGAAGAGTACTTATCTATTTGATAAAAATCTTGTTAAATCATTCAATATCAAAAGCAGAATAGAAAAATCAGGTTTATCTTAAATAAATTCCATTAGAGTTGAAACAAGTAATACCAAATTTAAAAGGACATTAACATTTTTCTGAAAAATGTTAAAATGTCTAAATCTTTTAGAAATTATTCTTTCCACTTATAAACAAACTGTTTTGACAATTTACAAACAGACAACAGGATAACAATTATGATGTAAAGTCATTAAAAATGATAAAAAGAGCATTCATTTAGGTGTGAATGTTGAAATGAAGAAAAAAACAATGATATTACCAAATAAAGCTTTGATTCTTACTTTAACCTTTACCCCACCAGGTTCTTTCTAGAGTTGTTTCCCCTACCACTGCATTATTTTGAGGGCACAAAAAACATGGTCACCTACTGCTTTAAAATTGTTATAACTTTCTTTGTGTTGTATGTATAGATTTTATTTTTTGTATACTAATAAAAGAATGGATGAGTAATATTTTCATGTAATTCCTTATGTTTTGCATGCATGTTTTGATTTTGAAAACAAAAAAATTTCCTTTTCTGTTAAGGAAGAATTATACATTATAAAAGGACAATATTTTTCTTTTAGAGATTATTCTTTCCATTTATAAACAAACTGTTTTGACAAATTACAAACAGACAACAGGATAACAATTATGATGTAAAGTCATTAAAAATTATAAAAAGAGCATTCATTTAAGTGTGACTCTTGAAATGAGGCAAACGACAATGATATTATACAAAAAGCATTTAAAGTATAAAGACCAAATGAAATTTTAATTTTTACTTTAAGGAATTGAGAATGAGGAATCAATTTAAAATATGCAAACATTTTTGTTTCTTCACAAATAAAAATCAAGATGGTGATTTCAATCTGGCAATTATTAGTTTGTTGATATAAACCAAACTTTTCAGTTGGAAAAAAAAAATTACATAAAAATCTTTTCTTTTTGTGAAAATCTTATTAATATAAGTGATATTAAGAAGTAAGAAATTCTGATATACAAAACAATTCAGAACGTTTTACAAAATATTAAAAAATATAATAATAAAAAATACCTTGGGCTTTCTTCTCAATAATAACAAAGATTTTGATGATAAAACTTTGTTTTTATCAAGTTTAGGGTATTATTTTTTTCATGGTATGCTCTTTTTTCAGCGAATTAATTTCTAAAAAGTTCATACCATGATGAAAAAAGGCCCCTTACTTGATAAAAACAAACAAAGGGTTATCATCACATTGTTTGTTATATATTATTAAGAGGAAAGACCAAAGTATTTTTTTTATTATTTCATTAAAATTTTTTAATCCTTTCTAGCACATTTTAAATTTTGCTTAAATTAAAATCTTGTTTTTCTTGTGTCAGCTGGTGGGTCAAAGATTAGTAATGGAAATTTTAGCATCTTTTTTGGCATTTAAAACACATTGTTTTGGAAATTCTTGCAAAAATCAAATAACTGTCAGATTTTAATTAAATTTTTAGGACTTATTTACAGATGTATGAAATCATTTTTGACATTTTTTTTGACATCTGTTACTCCCACTTAATTTTATGAAATTTCAAAAAATTAAAACTTCATATTTATATTATTAGTTAAAAAAAAAGTAGGATTTGTTTTTATCAAACAGAAACACCATTTATGGAAAATTTGCTCTGAATCGTAAAACAAAAAATAATAAACTATGACATTAATTAGAAAAGCTTCAAACTACTTTTATAAATTAAGATTTATTAAGGACACTATTGTATTATTAAGTTACTAAGAAACATTTTTTTGGATGAATAATGAATTTTTACAAGAATAGTTTTGATTTTTTAAAATTTTAATTAGAAAAATTTACTAAGTTTTAAAAAATCTTTTCAAACGTTGTATTAAATTTCAGCCTTTTAATCATAAATGGAAAAGCTTAATTACAAATCATCAAACACTAAAAAATTTTGATTTTTTTTTTGTATGCGTATATAAACGTGCGATTTTGTAAGTACCGTCGACCAGAAAATAAGAGCGATAACTATAGTAAATAAACTAAAGACATTTCTAAAATTCAATAAAACATTAGATTACGGAGCACATTAAAGAAAAATTATTTCCAGTAAATTTAAATTATTATTTTTTTTTAATTAGTAAAAAGAGAAAGTATTTCGCTTATTGGAAATTGCTTGAAATTAAAACTAAAAAAAGCTTCAAAAATTATTTTTCAGTTTTAAAAATTCATAAATCTTATCGCGTTTTTGCTTTTAGAAGTTTTTACTTTTTAATTTAAAAATAAAAATAAATGTCATATTTAATTTAATTAATAAGTCTCTTTCTTTATTCTTCCTGTAGCGGAATAAAAATATTTTCAATGCGAAATAAACAAAATCCAAGTAATTTCCCTTCGAACAATTTGTAAAATTATTGCTTTTAAAAAAAACATGTCATGATTAAAATTAAAAAATCATAGCTAAAAATTTATTTTCATTTTTTCTTTCGTTTGCTAAAGAGAAAACAGCAACAAACACCAAAAGAGAAATGAAAAAGTGATAAGTCGGTAAATAAACAATATCTTTTTATTAAAATTCAAAAATCAAAATTATTTGTCTTCTTTCACTTACCTTTCAGACCAGAAAATGCATTTGGAAAAATGAAACAGGACGATTTCTTTATGTTAATGACTTAGTTTTTATTTCTTAGTCGTGTCAACCTACTGAGTTTTTATATTTATACAGTTCATAAAATAATGTCGAAGTTTAGACAAATAACTCAAGAAACGGAAAAAAAAACAAAATCATCATTGAAAAAAAATATGTCAGCGATATATATATATATATATATATAGCCTTTTTCGTCGATGGATAATGTCAATGTTTTCGTATTAACCGGTGTTAGACTTGATTTAGTTCCTTGTGTTGACGTTTACGGAACGAATTTATTCAAACGTCGGCAATATTCATACATTCGTGCTCGCAAAAAGAAAACAAAAAGGCGGTTTTTTCCTTGACACCCCTATTATTTGAACTATCTTCACTCCAATGTTTATTGTTTTAAATGATTATTGATAATTAGAATTTTTAAAAAAATAAACCTAACCAATAAAAAAAAAACATAAAGTGAATTTATACATTTTTTGTTCTCGAGAACTTACAACAAAAATATTAAACACTATTTATTAGATTGTTTATTTAGAAGAATAATTTTATATTTACAACATTCTAAAACATAACTAATACAATTGCATTATTAATAATTACCATTAAAAATCTTAAAGCAATGCAATATTTAATCCATTACCAATTTATAAAGAAAAAAAATGAAACAATATTCATAAATTCCTAAACATTTACAATATTATTAAATTTGAAGCAGCTAAAAGGAAATCCTTATTATTTCCCATTTTATAAAGTTCGAATCAGTTGGCAATTTTTTTCTCTTAGGCTTCGATGGCCAAAGGAATCAGCTGTTCAGGTCATCTGTGGGTAGAGTGCCAAAGAGACTTATCATCATTTTTCGGAAACTTCGGACATAAGAACGAACTGGATCAAGATTCAAGGGTATAAACAATTGATTTAGATTGGGGTGAGTCCTTTGTAATTCGGAGTAACGAAAGTTCGTTTAAAAGTCAGACCTTGGTAGTAGTTGTCAGCTTGGAAATAGGTTCGGCATCAATCTACTGTGTTTTCCTCGGCCCTAAGAAGGGCGGAAAGTGTGATAATCAGATGACCGCTTAACGCGACACGCTTGACTCGTTTCTCTTCTTCTGCCTTTCGACTGTTTGTTTATATCCGTTTTGATAATTGTTCCCAGATCATTGGCACGAATATTGGTTTCAGTTAACATC
Source organism: Acanthosepion esculentum (assembly GCA_964036315.1). NCBI lineage: Eukaryota > Metazoa > Mollusca > Cephalopoda > Sepiida > Sepiidae > Acanthosepion > Acanthosepion esculentum. Next base: position 58,253,449 of record OZ038479.1, on the reverse strand, counting down.
AAAATTCTCTTTGTGCTCATTTTCTGATTGACTAAAATTATTTTATTTTCCGGCGTTCTTTCTTGTTTCATGGCAGAAGTTATACGTGGAGCCTCTTTTATTTTGGTAGATTTCTAGAGAGAGGTTTTAAAGGAAAGTAAATGCCTTATTTTATTTTGAATTCATATATATATATATATATATATATATATATATATATATATATATATATATCTTATGGGAACTCAATTTCCTTTTTCGATTGGGTCAGGTTCTGTAGGTTTTGGGGCTGGGTCCATCAACGAGATTGTGTTAAATTGTCAACTAAGCTTGATGCTAAGTTGAAAAAATTAGTTCATAATAAGTATGGAGTTACAGCAGAACCTAATTTAAATAACATTGTTAATCTGTCATCTCACGAATTGACTGAGCTAGAATCATTTGTTCTTGCTCATGGGTTGGACTTTTGCATCCCACCCTCTATGCCCGATAAAGAGAAGATTTTTTTCTGAGTTCGAGGTCTTCTATGCCCAGTTGGCAAGACTGACTCCCACTTCCGAGGAGGCAGTTTTTGATTTGAAAGCCCAGTTAAATAATTCTGCACATGTGTTTTCCAGTTCCTCTGTAACCACTTCTGAATCGAAATGGAAAGCTGAATATCAGCGAGTGATGAATTCTCTGAAGAACAATCATGATCAAATAATTTCCAGACCAGATAAAGGTGCTGGAGTAGTTATTTAAACCGAGCTGATTACGTAGCCAAGATGTCTTCTATTTTAGAAGATACTTCTAAATTTACCAAGCTTGGATCAGCAGACACACGTGATAGAACTACTTTAGCTGAAGTAAAATTTCAGAAACTTCTTCTGAAATTGGTAAAGACTGGCGTGCTTCCACAAGAAACTGCCAATGAAATTCGTCCGTCCGGGTCGATTCGTCCACGGCGGTATGGGCTCCCCAAAATCCACAAGGAGGGCATACCATTGAGACCAATTTTATCAATGGTTGGTTCAGCCCAACACAAGGTAGCCCAATGGCTCTCAACGATTTTGCAACCTGTGTTGAAGGGCTTTAGTGGATTTTGCATAAAGGATTCATTTTCCTTTGTCGACCTTATACAAAATTTATCTTCTTCGGGCAAGTTTATGTGTTCTTCCGACATCTGTTCTCTATACACCTGTGTTCCTCTGATGGAAACTATTGATATTTGCTGTGATATGCTTTATCGTAGTTCTTTGTCTCCACCAAGTATTCCGGAGTCTGCATTTGTTGAGTTGATGAAATTTGCCACGTCTTCTGTCGAATTTAGTTTCAACAACACCATGTTTCGACAGATTGACGGGGTTGCTATGGGTTCTCCTTTGGGTCCAGCTCTAGCCAAGATATTTATGGGCTTTCACGAAGAAAGAATACGGAAGAATGTACTTTGTCCTCAACTATATCGTCGGTATGTTGATGTTACTTTTTGTTTATTCAACAACGATGTTGAGGCTGATCAGTTTCTTTCTTTTCTAAATGGTATCCATCCAGCACTAAGGTTCACCGTTGAGAAGGAATCCAATTATCAATTGGCCTTCTTGGATGTATTAGTACATCGAACACCAACAAGTTTTCTTACTTCTATTTACAGGAAACCAACTTTCGCGGGATTGTATACGCGTTGGGACTCCTTTTGCCCCACAAAACGTAAGATAAACATTATCAGAACCCTCCTTCATAGGTTACTAAAAAAATTTTCAGAGTCCTTCTTGGACGATGAGATCAATTTTGTCAAGGATACCCTATGTGGTTTAGGTTATCCACTTAACACTGTTCATTCGGTCATCCGTAACAAAATTGAGGAGTTCAGAAGTGCCAAACTCTGTGTTGTTAAAAAGTGCCCTGTTTATCTAAAATTGCCTTGGATTGGAACCAAATGTGAAAGTATGGTTAGACAAATTTCATCAAGGGTTCGTCGCTGTTTTTTCTCTGCTGAGGTCCGGATAGTTTTTCAAACCCGGCCCATGGTTCGTCCAGTGTTTAAAGACGTCCTCCCTCCTCATCAAATTAATTCTATAATTTATAAATATGGTTGTAGTTGCGGGGCTGACTACATAGGAAGGACAACACAACGCTTGGACAGGAGAATTAAACAGCACGTTCCTACCAAAATCAGGAACCACACTTTGCTGTTGAATGGACTCGTCCTAAACACTTGCGGGTCCGCCATATGTGAGCACTTATTAAAGAGCAGATTTTGTGCAGCTAATTTTAATGTTGACCGGTTCACCGTGTTGTCCTGGTCACACTCGTTATTTCACCTTAAGGTGCTGGAGGCACTTTACATCGGGTCCCGCAAGCCTTCCTTGTGTAAACAACGTGGGTGTTTGTTGGGGCTTGCTGTCATTTGCCTCTAGCTCCTTTTGCTCATATTTTTCCCTCCTCCTCTACATTTCCTTTTCATTGTACATTGTCTGTGTTTTTAATTTAAATTAAATCTCCCGTTGTATGCCTGATGGGCGGGAGCGAAACCGGTTGCTTCGCCCGTTTTTAATATGTCTAGTAATATCAAGCTTCATACGTTTATTGATGTGATAAAATTTTGTACCTTCAAAAATATCTTTATATATATATATATGAGAGAGAGAGAGAGAGAGAGAGAGAGAGAGAGAGAGAGAGAGAGAGCATGTTGCTACCAACAGATAAGCACAAGCCTTTTATCACGTACTTTAAAATATACAAACATTTCTTTGAAATGTATGCTAAAGCATTTATCGTTTTTGTCTATGCTTATTTTATTGTATCTTGTATATTATTTATTTGTGATTTTATAATTTTGATGTTGACTTTTTTACCCTCCAAGCAACATCGCATATACATAAAAAAGAAAGCACATTCAGACAAGGAAAATGCATCACCAGGATTACCCACAACAATTTATGACACCCGACGTTACATTTTTTCTACCTAAATCATCTCGGAATAGAAAAAATGATTTTACTGACATATGTTACCTTCTTAATAGATTTAAAAGAACTTTTCAGAAAGAAAATTACAAACAGTTGAAAAGTTCTCTTAAATCAATTAAGACTGTAATGTATCTTGGTAAAATCATTTTTTTTATTCCGAGATCATCCATTAAGGTGAGGATCTCTGATTTTTTGTACTAATAGTAATACAAAGCAGAAGTCCACGGTTAGTAATTAAAATAACATTTTTAGTCTCTATTTTTAAAATTTCTAAATTAAATTAATTTAAAGTGTCGGGTTACCTCCTCCTAATTTTTGAAACTGCTACTAGGAGGCGCTTTTCGGACTATAAATACTCGGCGATATTTTTCTCATTCTCTTCTCACCTGATCTGCTTATTCATCAACATATAACCTATCGCGGAAAACGCGTTCCCTTTGAGAAACGCATGGACAATAAAATACAATACAATACATACACACACAAGTACGTACGCACATTCACTCACTACACATACTTTGGACCCAAAATGTTTCCGCATTTATTTGTTACACACATTATTGTCTTGTATACCTTTGTGGTTAAAACATTATCATTTTTTTGTGCATATTGATTCTTGTCGTTTCTTTTTATTTTTTTTACGTGGACTCACATCCCGAGTCCGCCATATTTGTTGTGGTTATTTCAGGAGACAGCGTGTTATTCCCAATTTCAAACATCGACGTTACTAACGCCCGAAACTATTTGAGAATCACATAAACCAGCCAGCAACACTAGAAAGATAAAACCGAGAAAATGATAGCTTAAAATATAAAAATGCTTAAAGATTTCAACACACGAAAAATTTTCCAAAAACTGTAATACTGTTTTAAGAACAAATTTTTAAGACAATCCCGTTTGTGTTGTGTTGGGATCTTTGTAAAACTTTTTTTTTTCAGCGGAAATAATGTTATGGTCCAGAATGGTGATGATATTTCATTCTAAAAATAATCTTGCCATCAGTGATGATAGAAAAGAAGGATATTTCATCATCCTAACTCTCGTCATTATAAAAACGATCCTTCCGCCACAAGAGAGTCAGTAGTGTAGAGAACAGTAGAATAGACTAGGGTACCTGTAGCAGGAGTCAGTGATGAGTAGACAAGAAGCAGTATAGAAACACTGGTCTAGCCAGCGCTCCGTGAAGATCGAAAACAGACGATTTTAAACGGCATCCCCACAAACAAATTTCTCGGAACCAAACCAAGTAAGCACTGACTTTTAAACAAAAGAGATACTGAGAACATTTTTCCACACACCATATCAATATTCTGTAATTCACATCACAAAAGAAAGATACAAATTCTTGTTATTTATGTCAACACGTGTCACAAGTTTTTATTATTGTTATCGTTGTACGTTTTATGCATTTGAATTTCTGTTATTAATATCAACCCCGTTACAGATGCATCGGCGATTAATCTTTATGGAAATGTAAAAATTTGCGACTTAAACATTTTTTCGAGTAAAATTTAGTCATGAAAATATTGGTGATTATTACAAAAAGAACAACATTTTCTCAGATTTCTTATAAATAAAAACCATATTCATTTTAAAAATAAATAATTAATGAATATGTACTGAAATTTTCATTTAAATTGGGTAATTCCCTGATTTTTTGGTAATTTTAAAAAGTGCTGCCCCATCCCATTTTTCTTCGATAGTTTGTGGCCTCCAGGTTGGTAATCATTGAAATCGACATGTAACAGAGAGGGGTCCTCGTATCAATCCTTCGGGGGAGGGGAGGGGAGGGGCGAAACCCTATCGTCGCCCCTGCCCATAGTGTACTGTAGCAGAAGTCTTCGTTAATACTTGGATTACGCGGTGGAGGAGTTCCATTACACAATAACAGATCATAGCAAGAGAACGAATTATTCCATGAATTTGCAAAACTATTTGTTTTTTGTAGATTACGTAGATTTTTTATTTTTGTGCGAGTCCTTGTCGGTATCTAGGAAATAAGAGGATGATTTTTTTCTATTTTAAGGTAATTTTTTTCTTTTCAGATATCAGTTGACTAATCCAATTTTCTTCTAAGAAAATGTCTACATTGATTAAGCCTACATAGTAATGTTTTTATTTTTATATTTTTACTCCATTACCGTTAGTAATATTTAATTTTTCATTTATGTCAGAAATGATTCCCGATAATATTTATTATAGTTATGTTTATTGTACATTAATTTATTTCAATAAAATTTGCCGAGTTCATAAACCAGTCAAATCTATTACATTCACTTACGTGCTAATACAATTGGGAAAGGTATGAATCCTCTTCTTCTCCTCCCAGCTATGGGTAAATAGCAGGACAGGCCGGGTTCTATAGCCTTGGATGGCAACTGGTCTACCGCAGAAAGGAATGCCAACCTACTGCGGGAAAAAAGCTGCCTCGTCAGTCATGTATCGGAAGATACATGATCGCCTAAGCGTGTATCACGCATGGCACATAACTGACTGAAAATTTGTATTTAAGTTTTTCATTAAAAAAAAAAAAATTGTCAGTTTTAGAACTTTGGAAATTTTGTTTTAAATTCTTGCTTTAATCCTTTTTAGAACCTTCAAAAATATTGATTAGAATTTTGTTTTTCTTTCGTCAACGGATGACTCTAAATTCGTAGAGGAAATTGAGTATCTTTTTTGCGGTGTAAAACACGATGATTTCGAAATTCTTGCAAAAGTCAGTCAACTGTGGGATTTTCATGAACCTTTCAGAACTTGTTCACAAATGAATTAAACCTTTCTTTTTAAGATATCTTGGTAAAAAAATATTTTTTACGTCTGTTAAAGTTAAAAACCCACATTGAATTTCATGAAATTTTGAGAAATTCTTTTTTGTTTAGCTTAATACTTATATTAGTTATAAGCACGAGACCATGAAAAATTTAAACCACCGATTTTTTCTTTCACACGGGGTCACCAGTTACAGGAAATCTACTCTGAATCGGAAAATAAAAATACAAAAAACTAAGACGTTATTTAATTAGAAAAGCATTTAATTGATTCTATGAATAAAATAATATTATGGACACTGTTGTTCTAAGAAAACATTTTTTGATAAATAATGAATTTTTACAATAATATTTTTTCATTTTTTTAAATGTGCTCTTTATTTAAAAAGTCCCAAACATTAAGCTATCTGTCAACACTTCATAAAAACACTTGCATTCGCTTTAAAAATGTTTTTTCTGCGATATTTTAAACTAAAAGTAAGTAATTGTTGTAATTCAGATTGATTAAACTACCCCCAGTAAGGTTTTTAAAGGTACATTTTATTTTTAAAAGGCATTTTAATAAAGGGAATTAAGTTCTGTTGACAGATTTGTAATTATGGACGATTTTAGTGTTAATTACAACAACAAAAATTAATTCCAATCAAATTAAATTTTGTTTGAAATACAGCAAAGTATTGTGCTTCATGGAAATATCAAATTTAATCAATTAGCTTGATATTTCAATAAAATAAAAACTTCAAGAAAGATTTATCATTTTTAAAAATTCATTTTAAACCCTAAGTATCACGTTTCTTTGAAATTTGGAGGTACCTGCAGTGCTGTTCAGAGGTTTGGTGATGCCCGGGGCCAACTCCTTGATTTTATGCCCCTAAGACTCAAGTATTTGTGGGGCAGGGGGCATACTATACTGGATTCAAACTGAAATTTCGATTTTGAAGAAACTTGTCACATTTGTCAATTAACTCCAACTGATTTTCTTTTGCCACTTGTTTTTTTTTTTTATTTGGCCTGACACATCCGTATTTTCTGTTTGATTTTTGGCGGTACATGTTGTCATTGTTTGATTTTTTATGACGTTCACTAACCCACATAAGCTATGTCCGGGTTCTGTCAGTTACCGAGGATAGGAACAATATAAAGAAGGAAAGAATAGAGGAGAGAGAGAGAAAGAGAGAGAGAGAGAGAGAGAGAGAGAGTTTTCTTTGTCACTCTCTTAGTGAAAAGGAAAGTGTATATTTCCATATGGTGTTAACTACTACCTAATGTTACTACATATCCTTCATGTCTGTGTTTTAATTGATAGCAATGGAATAATAATACTCCAGATTTTTAAAAATATCACCAAGCCACTTCTCTGACATCTTCTGCCAGCTCTTCAATTTGTCTTGTTACTGTTCTTGCCGATAAGCTGATCACCGAAAATAATTCCTTTTTTTTTTCAGGACAAAGAACGTCCGCTACCTTCAACAATAATTCTTTGAAGAACTCTCCATCAATAGATTTCATTCTTTCTACAAGTGTCCAGCCGTCGTTAAAATTTCAGCACTCTAAATTTACTTTTAGTTTTATTTCTTTAGTTTCCATGGGTTATTTTTGCTCAGGCAAAAATAAAAAATAAAAATAAAATAAAATGAAATAATATAAAAAAAGACTTCTGGAAAGAAAGAGAAAAGCCTCAATTGAAAAACTCTGAGGAGGGAGGATACAAAGTAACTTTTCCAGAAATCTCTTCGCCTTGAAGTGAACTAACTGTCTGTATTCGATGCTAATTGGATAATCGGTATTAATAACTTAATACTAATAATATATTTAAATATTAATCAGTATTAATAATTTAATACCTCTAGGTATTAAGTTGACGGACCGGATGTGACCCATCCCTGTTCTATAACGTCATGAACCGACTCAAATAATCTTGCTCCGTAAATCTAAGGTTTTTAAACACAAGGAACCAAATCTTGTCTAACACCGCCTACTACGAAAATATTAATTAATATTATCCATCGGTGGCATATTTTCCCAGTAGTGATTTTATGTTGGCTTTGTATTTATTGCCATTTCTTACTTCCTTTTTTGAGTCCTTCGTTGAAACTTCGACATTATTTTCCGAAATTAACAAACAATGACAGTAGGTTGACTGAAATCATTTGAGCACAAAGAAATCGTCCCGTTTCATTTTTTTATAAATGCATTTTTCTGGTCTGAAAGGTAAGTGGATAAAAACAAATAATTTTGATTTTTTAATAAAAAAAGAAATCGTTATTTACCAACTTATCTGATCACTTCTTAATTTCTCTTTTATTTGGTGTTACTATTAGAGTTAGCAAAAAAAAAAAAAAAATGAAAATAAATTAAATTCAGCTATGATTTATTTTAAAAATAAAATCATGTCAGTTCTGTTAAACTTTAACATCGAAAAAATAAAAATGTCCTTAATATATATTATTCATAAAAGCCATGAAAAGGTTTTTTTAATTGAATTGAATAATATCTTAATTTTATTGAGTTTTGTATTTTTTACAATTCAGAGCTAAAGTTTGGGTAGATGCATGGGACGAATTACAAAAAAAAAATGATGCTTTATTCTTCAAACAAAAACAAAAAATTTAAAAAGTTATAAAGATGTACATAGTTTTCATAAAATTAAGGGGGGGTAACAGATGTAAAAAATTTTTTTACCATCTTTCGATAAAGCAAACATTTCTAAAATAAATTCATTTTATTTTTGAATAAGTTCTGAAAGTTTAATAAAAAATCTGACAATTATTTGATTTTTGTAAGAATTTCCACATTAAAGTGTTTTCAACTGAAAAAGGCACTAAAAAAATCTAATGCTAAATATTAGGTGACCACTGACTGATCTAAAAAAAAAAAGATTTTCATCCAAAATTTCAAACGTGCTAAAAAAGAATAAAAAATTTTAAAAAGTACTTTGGTCTCTCCTCTTATTATAAACTTTTTCATCATTAAACTTTGTTTCTATTAAATTTGGGGCCTTTTTTCATCAGGGTATGCTAATTTTTTAGCGAAAAATTGGCCATGCCTAAAGAAATAATACTTTTTACATAAATTTATTTTTATAAACAAAACTTACAGTAGTAACTGTTATTTACTGTTATAAATTGTTTGAAGGGAAATTACTTGGATTATTTTGTTGTTTCAAAATAAAAGAAAATATTTTCATTATACAGAAGGATAAAAAGTTCTTTTCTTATGACATTTTTGGCTTTTAAATAATTAAAAAAAAAAACTTCCGCGTTATTCTTTAAAAAGTTAGATACAGTTAACAAGGTGGGAAAATTATGGAATAAGTAAAACCGAGTAATTGATGGAGTTGGGACGATTTTACTGAGTTGTGTTAAAAAAGAATTATTGAAAAATCAAGAAAATATTGAATTTTAATAATTTATTTGACAAAATAATGTTACAGGAGCTGATTGAAAAATTATTCTTTTTGGTCGAAAGAAAATCACAATTTGTTTCTAAAGATAAAATGTAGGTATCTCCACTAATTCACAGAAAAAGAGCATACTCTGAAAGGCCTCAAATTTGATGAAAACAATTCTTTATTGTCTGTTTGTTGTTATAGGAAAGATCAAAGTATTTTTTATTATTTTTTTATATTTTTTAATCCTTCCTATCACATCCAAACTTTTAGCTATAAATCTTGTTTTTTATTTGAGTCAGCAAAATTGCCATTAAATTGATGATATCTGTCAACTTTCAGAAATTTGTAAACAAAAGTTAAATTTTCCATTTAAAAATCTCGTAAAAGTCAATTATGCCCTTTTCAAAAGGTATTTGAGGAAAATTTTAAAAAATCTAAAGTTTACTTAATGTAAATGGAACCACTTAATTTTTTAGCAGAAGAAATTTAGTTGAAAATAAGAGAAGCATGTCTAACCATGGTGACTTGTTCTTGGAGGTGTGAATTGACATTTACGTCAATGTATTAACAGCTTACATGAGGGGAAGTTATTGGACGGAAGGACAAAAGTGACAATATTTTCAAATTTTAAGTGAACCAACCTATTTAACTATACAGTAATTTAAAAAAATTAAGTACTTTCAAAAATCTAATATTTTTAATGATTTTTTTTTAGGTACTTTTTTTAACAAAGATATGTCTAAGCCTACACTATTTTCATCCTTAAAATTGAAACTAAAAACGAAAATAATTAATAATTGCAGTATGTCTCTCACTTAAAAAATTAAAATATTTAGTGAAATAGGATGTATAAAAGAAAATTAAGTTTTGAAAATGCCACAATGATGGTCAAACAAAGAGTCAGTGAATTCAACATGCGCTCACAGAACGAAAACACAAAATTTTCTGATGTCAGTTTCTTGCTGTTAGGGGAACAATTCTTAAAACACTTGACATTATGTCAAGCATATCCATCCATATATCTGAAAAAACGTTTTTATGAAACTGTAAAATTCTTTTTAAAATGAATGTCGTAAATTGTAATAGGCTTTCAAATTTATGATCTGTAAAAATAGATCTACTTAATTCCCTAAAGAGCAAGGATTGAAACTTAATTTTAAAGTATTTAACACATTTATCACATTTTGTATTTAAAATTGAAAAAAAAGAAAACAATCCTTGTAAAACTTCATTTTTCATTGGAAAAATATTTTGGCTTCAGACAAAATTGGCCTTAACATATTCATAAAAGTCATTAAACATTTTCTAATTAAATAATATCTTCGTTTTATTGTTTTTTTTATGTTACAATTCAGTGCTGAATTTTGGGTAACTATGCATTTTAATTTACAAAAAAATTGATTTATATTCAAAGTCTTCTGTTTTTAACTAATATAATCACTAAAAGGCATGATGTTGAATTTCTTGAGTTTTCATAAAATTAAGTAGTGTGGAGCAGTATAAAAAATATTTTTACTATGACTTTCTAAAAATAAAAACCTGTCTAAAATAATTTCATTCATTTGTGAATAAGTTCTGATAGTTTCATTGAAATCTGATGATTATTTGATTTTTGCAAGAATTTTCAAATTGGTGTGTTTTTCACCTGAAAAAAAAGAGCTAAAATACTAATGGTAAATATTACAAAGACTGCTGATGTAAAAGAAATGAGATTTTTAACCAAAATTTTGAATGTGCTAGAAAAGATGAAAAAAATTTAATAAAGTAATCAAAAAATACTTTAGCCTTTATTCTTAGTAATAGCAAACATTTTAATGATAAAACTTCATTTTTATTAAGTTTGGGGCCTTTTTTCTTCATGCTATGCTGTTTTTTCAGCAAATTATTGGAGATACCTAAGCTTTGTTCATATTGATGGCCATTGTTTCAATGTGACTCACCCTATCTAATTTTTAAAAAGTTTGTTTTTGAAGTCTCTGATGACAATTTATTTGTCCCTTAACAGAGGAAAAACAGAACATTGAATAAAGACAAATATTTTTTGCAAAAATACAATATGCACTATAAGTCCGTTTTAAGAAAATCAAAATGTACACCTCTGTGTTGGAATACTTATTTTTAATCAGAAAGTCTAAAATCTTGCAAAAAACATAAACAAAGCATAAAAAAATAAATGAAAAATTAAAATGCCTGCAGAAAATCAAGGAATTATCCAATTCAGTATTTTTTTTATTTTTCTTATTAACAAATGAAATTTATATTCTTTTTTTTTATGTGCCATGTCCTTTCAGGACGGAGGCAATCATGGCTCTCCACCTCCTCCTATCCCTCGCAGCTGTATACAAGTTCCTTCCCTCTGCTACCTCCCTCAGACCAAGTTCTTAAGCTCACTAGGTATATCATGCGTTGTTTTCCTTTGTCTCTCTTTAACCTGTGAGTATCAGATTCTCCAGGCCCCCCCTTCCTCATTATGTGGAAATTTATATTGAATGTTTTATTTTTAAGACACTATTTACATTATTCGAACTATTGCCCTCATCTTTGTTGCCATATCTATCACAATGTTTCAGCTGTTATATGCTCCGGCCTTCTTCAGCTGGTTGGAATGTTGAACTGAACCCTTTATTTTGCTTGCTGGGGTAGACTGTTCCATGTACCATGTCTAATGGATGTCAGTTATCAGTTTCCTATTAATTCACCTCTCCAAGTTCTCCACTGCCTTAACCAGGTATTGAACAACTTTTTGGGTCCGGTCACTGGATCTAACCAATGCCTTTATCCACTGTGCCATGTGTCCTTAAGGACATCTGTGTATGAATTTATTTTTAAGGTTTTGATGAATGTTTATCAAGTTGCTCAATCATAGCCTTACATTTTTACTTCCTTTATGGTAAACCTGTTCTAGTGGATTTTAGATGATTTTTATTTTCCCCACAGATTCATGATACATAAGGTTTAAAATGAATTTTTATAAAAATGAAAAATCTTTCTTGAAGCTTTTATTTTAGATTAAAAATTGACTGGAAGGAGTTTCAGTTTTAAATCATTAATAATCACTGATTTTAGCACAATTTTTAGCCATCTGTCATTACAATGTAAATCTATTTATTGAAAGATCTTTTAAAACTAAAATATACTTTACTGAAACTTTACTTGTGAAATATTATCTAATTTATAATTTAATTAATCTGATTAGAAACAAATATTATGCTAAGTTTAAAATATCCCAAATACTTTTTTTAACACAGCAGTAGCTGTTTATTTAAGGTGTTGACAGCTTGAATGACAGACGGAAATTTATCTGTTTTTCAACAGTTGATATATCTGTGAAAAAATTGAAGAATATAATGTGAGAACCTTTTTTATATAATTTTTAAGTTCTCGGTAATCTTAAAAATTTAGGAAAGTATTCTCTGTAATCTAATATCTTATTGAATTTTAAATACTTTAATATCTGTCTATATTTCTGAGATGAGGAATTATGTACATTATTCAGACAATTGTCCTCATCTTTGTCGCCATATTTATTACAACGTTTCAGCCGTTGTACGCTCCAGCCTTCTTCAGGTGTTTGACATTCCAACCACCTGAAGAGAGCCATATTCCAGTCCCTTTTCATCATATTCACTTATGCGTCAATTTCCTTGAAAAAGGGATGAATCCACCTCTTCTCCCACCAGCTATGGGTTAATTAGTAAGAGTTGTATGACTAAAAGCATTAATATTTTAAAAAATGAAATAAAATAAGATTGCATACAAAATATCTAGATTTCTGCATAAAATAACCTCAATAGATGATATGCAGCTAAACAAAGAAGAATCCAGGTGGCCTGTTCTGGTTTTTTGATTACACAATATCCTCCTGATGAAGACCACAAATATGCAGACACCCTCTTGCTGTGTTTAGTGTAAATAATTAATCATTGTTTGTGGCTACATATTGTAATGAACTTCAAACATGTTTCTTGCCATATAAACTAAGAACGAAAGAAGTGCTTTTTTGTAAAATTAGAGAAAAAGAAGCACTTTTTAAAAGAATAGTTCCTTCATTGGTATATTAGGGAAAAAATTAATAAAATAAAAAGTAAAAATAAATTAGCAATCTGTAAAATTTTTCTAGTTTATTTTTCTTTAAATTTTTGTATGAAAGTAATTAAAAGGACTTTGTTGTGTGAAATGGAATATTTTGATATTAACAGTTACAGATTAACTTTAGGCAATTATCTGTCAAATAAAACCAAGATTCAAAGACATTTGAATTATTTAAAATAGACTTTTAACTTTTCAAAGGTACTCAAATTTTAACATAATCCTGAATGCATGTTTTTCTTGACAATGCAAATCTAAACAAATGTACAAATATTTTCACAATAAACTTTGTCAATGATTTGTAAATAATAACAGTTTATATGGTAGCCCATATAGAGACAAAATCAATGTACTCCAGTGTACAGCACATGATCAACTATTGATATTAGCAGTTTTGCAGCCTTTCGTCATCTCTAGTCACCATTAGTAGCACCTATATTAACATTGTTTTTTTCTACAAGCATCAATAAAAATAAATAAAAGATTCTAAATGTGTTCAAGTTAAATTCTTAAGATTTACTTAAAAATAAATTTCTTCTATTGTTTCGTTCTTTTTTTTTTTTTTAGCCAAGAAATCTCTTATGTTTTGAATAGACAAGTAGAAGATATTTACAAAAATACAAGATTCTGATGGTTAAAACACTGCATATACTGGAGCAATTGCAGCAGTAAGTATATCGACTTCAAGATAGCCTTAGAGATCTGCCATCATGCTGGTTTCGTCCTTTTAGATTGATTTCCATACCAAAGCTGAAGATGCCAGTCAACCCTATTATTTAAAAGTGTTTGAATTCAGGGTTTTCTTTCACCTAAACTGGCTTTCAACCAAAGCATGGATGTCTCCTTAGCTATTTAATTAATAGCTGGAGAAAGATTCTGTCTTTCTCAATGGCATTAGTGAAAAGTGAACAAAACATACTTCGTCAAAATTTGGCACCCTGTAAACCAGTTCTACATTCCATACCAGAAAACTTATGCTATCTGTCAGTGCTAGTTAACAAATATTTGACACCTTGGCTGGAAACTCCCATATATTTTGAGGCTCTGTGTTTCAGTCTACCAAGCCAAAAGTTAAATCCCAGTCTGGTTAGGCAGTATGTTTGGCTTTTATATCTAACCAGCTGGAGATGTGGATTTTTAGGTGGCAGATTTAACAGCAACAACTGTTGGAGCTATTTGCCTCTGCATGCATTTGTACATAGTCTCTCCATGCATTCCTGCATGGCACATTATGTATTCTTTTAATTCCCGGTAATCCAGCATCAGCCAAAGGTTTTCTATGTAGGCTGAACCACTACCATCAATGGTAGCATTCATACTTTCCCTGTCGCAACAGTACATATATCAAGTTCAAGATAGCCTGACACATCTGCCATCATGCTGGTTTTGTTGTTTTAGATTGATTTCCATACCAAGTCTGAAGATGCCAGTCCGCCTTATTATTTAAAGGAGTTTGAATTCAGGGTTTTCTTTCACCTAAACTGGCTGTCAACCAAAGCATGAATGTCTACTTAGCTCTTTAACTAATAGCTGGACAAGGGCATTAGTGAAAAGTGATCAAAACATACTTGGTCAGAATTTGGTGGCCTGCATGCCATTTCCACTTTCTATACCAGAGAACTTATGCTCTCTGTCAGTGCCAGTTGAGATAATAAAAAAGAGGATCTAGGCTATTCCAATTGTTTAACAAATATTTGATACCTTGGTTGGAATTTCCCACAGATTTTGAGGCTCTAGGTTTCAGCCTACCAAGCCAAAAGGTAAATCCAAACCTGCCGTATGCATAACCTCATTGGACATGGCATATCAGTTAATGAGAATTTTTCAACACACTTCGAGCCTCTAGGTTTCAGTCTACCAAATTGAAAGGTAAATCCTAGTCTGCCAACAAAAGTATGAATGTCTACCTAGCTATTTTGCTGATAGCTAGAAAATGATGGATTTGTGCCTTTCCTCAGAGTATGTGTGCAATGTGAATGAAATAGACTTGACTATAATTTGAACACTGCATGCCAGTTCCACTTTCCCCACCAATGAAATCATTCTATCTGCCAGTACCCAATTATGATAAATAGAGGCTCTCAGCTAAGACGGTGTCAAAAATATTATATCCCTTGGTTGGAATCTCCCATAGACTTTGAGGCTTCAGCCTATCAGGTCAATAGGTCCATCCATTACCGCTCCCTGCACCACAAGACTTATTCTCCTTTTGCAAAATTATTAACAATTTGTAGAAAAGGACAAAACTTACATTTCTTCCCAATGTAATATGAATCAGTCTGATAGACTTTTGTTAGATAAATGTTAAACAGCATGTCTTCAGAGATGTGCCTTTAAAATGTGTAAAATTCAATGAGGTTAGGATTTTGTAAGTAAATGAATTTGGTGAGGTAATCATATGAATCATTTTTCCTTGCAAAATTTTGGAATTAGATCTTTCTAAAAAAATTTATGTACTGCCAAACCATCTTTTTTCTTCTTTTGCCTATTTACAGATAAATAATTTTGAAAGTATAACAATCAAAAATATCTGTGATTCTATAGAATATATAGAAATTGTTTCTTTACCAGGATTCTTATTAATGCAACAAAGATTTTGATAAAGAAAATGATAAATTATGCCATTTTTTGTGTTGATATCCAGCTGAAATGTTTGTAGTTTCATGTCCTCAAACTAATAATTGCAAAACTGAAATCACCGTCTTGAGCTATACAGATTGGGATACAGAAAAATAGTTTATAATTTGACATTTTAAAATGATTCCTCATTCTCTCTTCCTTAAAGTAAAAATCAAAACTTCCATTAGTCATTATGCTTTAAATTGAATGCTTTGTGTATGATGTCATTGTCTTTTGCCTCATTTCAAGATTCATGCCTAAATGAATGTTCTTTTTATTACATTTAATGGCCTTACATCATAATTTAAATACTATTGTAGTCATGTATTTTACCAAAACAGTGTTTGGTTAATAGTGGAAAGAAGAATCTCGAAAAGAATTGTATATTTTAGACATTTGAACATTTCCTTGTATATATTTTACAACTATTTACAGCTAAACAATTTTCATCTTATCAATTTCAAAAATATCTTTGGTTCTATTGAGTAGATACAATTTGGTTTTATTTTTTGTGGGGAGAGAAGAAATGCCTTCATATATTTCCCAAGGGTATTTGCACATAAGTGAATGTAATTCAGCTCTCAAATTGCTCATTCCAAGCTGATATCCATCACACCACAATGCAATTTCCTTCCCATCAACAAACAATTGACACATGAATATCACCATCTTGATTTATATATCTGGTGATATAATAAACATAGTTTATGACATGATATTTTAAATTAGTTCATCATACTCTTTTCTTTAAAGTAAAACAAAAATATTCATTTGAACTTTATACCTTAAATTCAATGCTTTGTGTATGATGTCATTGTCTTTTGCCTCATTTCATGATTCATGCCTAAGTAAATGTTCTTATTGTTATATTTAATGACCTTACTTACAATAACATAATTGCCATACAGCTATGTGTTTTGTCAAAACTAATTTTGTTTATCAACTGAAAGTTTAATCTCTTAAATCTATTATTTTACATATTTTAGCATTTTTGAAAAGTACCAATTGTATATTGTATATTCTTTTCAATTCATGTGGAAATTATTTTAGGTAAGGCTATTGATTTTGATATTGATCTTTCATTTTATAGATCTTTGTGAAGAGAAAACCATTTATTTATATTTTGGAAAATGTTTGATAGTTAAGTAATCTTGTTTCAAAGAATTTTGTCTACAGCAATGTCTTTGATCTTCTCTGACTGATAGATAATTATGTCCTTGCACTAGTCTAAACTAGCCTTAATATATAGATACATGTATTTATTACAACATAAACTGACTCTGTATATTTTTCACTATCTCTCTCATGGTTTTATTTATTTTTTCTTCACAGATATTTTGGCTGAACAGAAAAATGTAACATTCATGAAAACTGTTCTTTTTGGAAATTTAAAGAGAGAAATATATGTTGCAATCTTCATGTAAAATTATCACAGAGAACTGCCCGACTTTGAACTCGTTTTGTGTAACGACCGTAGCTTTTTTCAAAAGCAAAGGTCGCAAATGAGCCGCACGTTAAGTATGTGCTTTGAAATATGTGATTAGCCTTTTCTCTAAAGCAGAGTAAAATTAAAATTTTTTAGAGAAGACATATTCTTGTGAATTCAAATATAGTATGCCATATGGAAGAACACAGTTCAGAGAAACCATATTCTGATGATTTTTGTGGATCTGCATCGTCACAGAATCCAAATTTGGTATGCCATGTGCCAGCAAACACTGAAAAGAAACCATGCTGTTGTCAGGTTTGTGGATCTGCATTTTCACGGAGGTCATATTTGGTTCGGCACATGAAAATACATACAGAACACAAACCATATTCATGTGAAGTTTGTGGCTCAGCATTTTCACTGAAGTCATATTTAGAGCGGCATATGCAAACACATACTGGGGAGAAACCATATTCTTGTGAAGTTTGTAGATCGGCATTTTCAAGGGTGTCAAGTTTGGTATGCCATATGAGAACACACACTGGAGAAAAACCATACTCTTGTGAAACTTGTAAATCTTCATTTAAACAAAAGTCACATTTGGAGCGCCATATTCGAATCCATACTGGAGAGAAACCATATTCTTGTGATATTTGTGGATCTACATTTTCACGGATGTCCAATTTGGTGTGCCATATGCGAATGCACACAGGAGAGAAACCATATTCTTGTGAATTTTGTGGATCTGCATTTAAACAAAAATCTCATTTGGAGCACCATATGCGAACACATACTGGTGAGAAACCATATTTTTGTGAATTTTGTGAATCTGCATTTACACAGAAGTCTCATTTGGTATGCCATTTGCAAACGCACACTGGGGAGAAACCATATATTTGTGAAGATTGTGGGTCTAAATTTTCACAGAAGTCACATTTAGAGCACCATATGCGAACACATACTAGAGAGAAACCATATACCTGTAAAGATTGTGGTTTTGCATTTTCACGGAAGTCAAATTTGCTATGCCATATGCAAACACATACTGGAGATAAACCATATCCTTGTGAAGTTTGTGGATCTGCATTTTCATGGATGTCAAGTTTGGCATGCCATATGCGAACACACACTGGAGAGAAACCATATTCTTGTGAAGTTTGTGGAACTGCATTTAAACAAAAATCCCATTTAGAGCGCCATATGCGAACACACACTGGTGTGAGACCATATTCTTGTGAAATTTGTGGCTCTGCATTTTCACAGAAGTCACATTTGGAGCGCCATATGCGAACACATACTGGATAGAAATCGTATCTATCCTAATGTCCTTTTGTATTAATAATAATTAAATTTACTGCATCATCTACAAATCTTTACTGGACAGATACACTGTTCTTATGAAATTTTCAGTGATGTCTACATTTGTGAGCCACATAGAAACCTACATTGGATAGAAACATTCATGTTAGATTATTTAATCTTTATTTCCACAGTTGTGATATATGATGCAACATATGCAAACACACACTGGTGAGAAACTATAATCTTGTGAAGTTTGTGAATCTGTATTTTCAGACACATCATGTTTGGTGGGTTATATGTTAACACTCACTGGAGAGAAACTATATTCATGTCAGCTTACATTTGCTGAAGTCATGTTTGCTGTTCCCTTTGCAAATTGAATAGATTTAAAAAATCACATATTTTTCACATAATCTAGAGAGAATACTCTTGTAAAATCTGTGATGCATCATTTTAAGATACTGTGTTTTAAAGAAATTCACAGCTGAAAAATCACATGCGTATATAGCTTGGTCTTGTCAATCAATATTTTTTTATTCTTATTTACAAATAAACATGCAAACCTTATCTTTCTCAGATTTGTAAATGAAATTTGTGGATACACATTTTTCAAGTATAAAATGAGAAATATAAATAAAATTGAAATATAAAAATCTGAATTTTTATTGCAATTTGCATTGCAAGCATAAAGGCAAAACAAAAGAAAGCCTAATTTAGATTAATGTAGGCAGGTCAGTCAAAACTTTATACAAACAAATGCAAATGGCAAATCAATAGAAAATATCTTGAAATAACTTTCCTACATTTTGGACATTTTCCAAGATTTTACTAGTGCTGTAACATTTTTAAAATGTAGCTCCACTGATTTTTATGTGGTGTGCATGTATAAATTTGAAATATTGCAGTGAAAACATTCTTATCAAATGCATTAGTAAATATTCAATCATTTTTTGGTATAATTTATATATATAATGCAAACAGAACATATAAAAAAATGTTTTATTTTTTGTACATGGGGAAATAAACTCATTTTTCAAGAATCAAGTAAATGTGAATTTTGATATATTTTATATAAACAGAATATTACGATCATTCCTTTTGATAATTTTTAATAAAAATGTGTGAAGTCAACACAAATTATGTCTGTCAGATTTAAGTTTCCATATAGTTTTCCATATTGCCCCCCCCCCATATTTTGTGGAATTATTTAGTCTGATAGAATCGGTGTGAATCTCTTTTTAATGTTACTTTCATAAGTTTGGGACTTTTATAAAGTTTCACTGGTGTTTTAACATTTTTAAAATGTAGCTTCACTCATTGTTATCTAGTGTACATATCAGTCAGTTATGTGCCATGTGTGGTACATGCTTAGGTGATCATGTATCTTTTTGATACATGACTGACGAAGCAGAATTTCTTTTCCCGCATGAGGTTGCCATTTCTTTCTGCAGTAGACCAGTTCTATCCAAGGCTATAGAACCCGGTTTGTCCTGCTATTTACCAATAGCTGGAGGGAGAAGAGGAGGATTCATGCCTTTCCCAAGGGTATTAGCACATAAGTGAATGTAATGGATTTGACTGGAATTCGAACTCTGCTATCTGATTCCTCAATTCGAGCCGCTATCCATTACTCCACTGTGTCTCTGCTAGTGTACATATATATAGGTTCTATATATACATAGTGTACATATATAAATAAATATTGCAGTGAATAAATTCTTATCTATCAATTATCAAATGCATCTGTAAATATTCAAACATTTTTAAAATCTAACTCCACTTATTTTCGATGTGGTGTATATGTATAGATCTTAAGTATTGCATTGAATAAATTCTTACCTATTAATTATCAAAGGCATTTGTTATATGGCCAAATATTTTTTGTTATTCTTATTATCTAACATTGAAATAAAAAGATGGTCAATAATTTTTCAGCTTACTCTTTTGTGATGATGGACAATACATTCTTAATTTTTAGAAGATTCTCACATGAAATACTCTCATTATAATTTATTTATTCTTTATTTTTCCTTTCCTTGAAATGTTTTTAGTAGGATCATTACTGTACACAACCATTAAACACAGCATAAGAAAGTTAATCTCCATAAATCTGAAACATTCTTAAAAAGATATATATTCTGCATTTTGAAATTTCTTTTTTAAGTATTATTTTTATGACCAAAGTATCATTAAATGGAATCTTTAAATATTAACAGTGATATTGTATTTTCAGTATTATTAATGAGAACTAAGTGTTATTAAATGTGATCTTTTGATATCATATTGGTAAAATTATTTCTTTGCTTACATGTTTGTAATGCTGTGAAATAGAAGTTTAAAAAAATTTTCTAATAACCTATTCAGACATTAAACAATAAGTGCTGAAAATTTCATTTCAGTCAGATAATGCCCTGCTTTTTAATAAATATTTAAAGGTATGGGGTACCATTATTTTATTTAATTTCAGAAAAAATGCATCAATTTTGGCAATACCTATATTCATGTATTATTCATAAAGAACTAAGTTTCATGGAATGGAATCTTTAAATATTAACATTGATACTGTATTTTCAGTATTATTTATAAGACCTAAGTGTTCTAAATTTCTTAAAAATTCTTAAAATTCTGGAGATCTTCAATTTTTGTGAACTTTTGCATTTATGATTAGTAAATACAGTTTTAATTTAATAACAATATCACTTTGCTGCTACAAATTAATACAGAATTTTAAAAGATTCATAAGTTTATAAATTGTAATAATTAAAATTATTAAAAAATGATAACGGTTCTTGTAAAATTCATTATTCATCCATAATATATTTTACTCCTAAAAGCAATTAAAATCTTTTCTCATTAAATAATGTATTGGTTTTATTGTATTTTTCATTTTACAATTCCAGAGCAGATTTTCTGTTGCTGGGGGTACTGTTTAACACAAAAAATTTGATGATTTCAATTCTCTGGGAACATATACTTATAACAAATATAAATATTAATACAAAAAAAAAATTTCATAAAATTAAGTGAGTCTGTGTAGTATCAGATGAGAAAACAAATTTTTACACTTATTTTGTAAAAAAAAAAAACATTTAAAAATTTTTGCTAAAATGTTTTACCAAGTCTGATTGGAGTCCACAGACCGTGCTTTGTGATCCTTACTATGTTATCAGCATTTGCTTTTTTTCTACCAACATTTATATTAAATGTTACAAATTAAACTACGTACAACTGTCAATTAAAGGATGAAAAATGTTTGCGGATTTTGATATCATTCTGGCGTCCTATTTACGTCCAAGTTCATTAATTTGTTTTGCTTTTGCTAAATCTCAAAAAATCACTATTATAAAATTTACTATTTTTCATCCATAATGTTGAACATGTTAAAATTATTCAACTTTTTAACAAGAAAAAATCTGAAATTGTTGTCAAAGATTGCCACAAAACATTGTTGATTTAGTGAAGATGCAATGATCTATGATGACATACTCTAATTTGTATTTAGATACATTCTATTTATTTTCAAATTTCTACTGGAATTGCTCACCTATATACCATATGATCCATTATTGTATATAGGTTGCAATAAAATTTGGATCTTTACTGAAGTAATCCATTAAACATATAGCATAATTATATATGAAATTTAATCGCCAGAAATATGAAACATTCTTTAAACGATTCATATTTAATCTGCACTATGAAATTTGTTTTTTAAGTATTATTTTATTATGTGTCATTACAAGAATGTTTAAATATGAACATTGATATTATATTTTCAGTATTATTTATAAGACCTAAGTATCATTAAATGGAATCTTTAAATATTAACATTGATATTGTATTTTTGTGGATTTTGATATCATTCTGGCGTCCTTTTTACGTCCAAGTTGGTGCTTGCATAATATTAAATTATGCAAGCACCGACTCTCCACCAAATTATATTTTTTGAGTTTTATTGAATTACTTTTGTAAAATTTCAAGACAAATAATTGGAATATTCCAATTTAATATCTCGTAATTTTTCTGAAATAATGTATTAGTGATTTTTTATTTATAATAATAAATATTTGTCTTCCAACTACACAATTTTCAAGGTTCTGCATCCAGAGTATGCATCTGTCTGGTATATGTGTATACCTCAAGACAGACAGATAAACACCTTAAGGCAATTAAGACTCTGAAAACCAAATCCAGTTCATCAGCAGGCTTATTAAAGGCAAAAAGAGTAAAACTAGAAAAAGAAAGAAATATAAGACTAGTGTAGTCTGAATAACAAACAAAATGATAAAAAGGAATATGACAATCATAAATGTTGCTGCCAAAGAAAAAAATAAGATTTTATGAAACACCACATTTGTTTTTAAGAATGTTGTTCATAAAGACTAAAATAGAATCATGGTGAATGAGCAAGTGTCAACTAATTCACCATTGGACAGATTTCAAGTTCACCTTCTGACCTTGGTCAACCAACTCGACACATGCATCAATCCCAGATCCTTCCAACTATGCACTTCCTCTAAGTTGCTTCTCTTTTCCATAAAGAGACAATCTGTTCACATCTACTGTATTGTCAATACAAAGACTTTCAGGCAAACATGGACATTTGTGCTTGTAAAAAAAACATTATTTCAGAAGAACGGTTTTTTCCATTGACACCACTATTATTCACACTCTCAGCAATGTTTATGTACAAGATTATAAAAATTTATTACTTTTTATAAAGATTTATTATTTACCATTTTATAAAGAAATAAATTTGAAAAGAATATTTTGATAAATTTGTAATTTTTTAAATAAAATTTCTTTTCACATTTATTTTTTTGTAAAATGGTAAATAATAAATCTTTATTAAAAACAATTATGATTTTGTGAATAAGTGGCCCAGGGAGTGAATGTAGTAAAAAAAATAGCAGTACCAATGGAAAAATGTCCTTTTGAAACACAGTTTTTTGTGAGCAAAAAAGGTCCATATTCATATCTTTTTTCTTTTGCCTCAATGGTGGTACTTATTGTTTCATTTTTTTTCTCTCATGTTCCTATCTGTGTGTTTATAACATATACAATGTACAATGCATTTATTAATTAATACATGTTGAAATTTTTATTTAAATCCCAAAAATTACCTGATTTTTGCTAAATTTTTTAAAATAGGGTAGAGCAATTTTTTCCTTTCATTTTGTAAGAAAAATATAGCCTGCATTTTGGTGAAACCAAAAAAAAAAAAAAAGCATACATATCAGAGAGCAGTGACTTTTTATTTTGCTCCATTGATCATTATATATATATATATATATATATTTATGTAGGAAATTGTTCTCGGAGTCTAGTTTGGCTTAATATGCCTTTATTAAATGTAACTGAAGAGTATTGCCGTTTTAGCTAAGACTGACGAAGTTAGCTCCTCCTCATTTCCTTAATCCTTCAACAGGGGTCTCTCTCTCCCACGAGTATAAATACTGGCTGACCTTTCGCCTATTCCTCTTTTTACGGCTTACGCACACGTGCGGCCAGCTGTCTCGACTCAGGCCGCAACCTCGCGCGTGAGGCGAGGTAAAAAAACTTTCTCTTTTATTTACTTATTCCAATATGTGACATCTCACACATACATCGTTTTCCATATTCTGGGAACACGCTAAAAACAATATACGCGTTCGTACGGACACTCAACACACTCACCATAACTTCTCCATACAACACTCTGTAACCCTTCATGTCATTGTAATTTGTTATTAATATATATTTGTTTGCATACATGTATATCGGTCTTGTTTGTTTCTTTATCTTCTTTGGACTCCATTATAGTCCAACATTCTTATGTAGCTGGACCGGCCAGCAGGAAATCTTAACCCAGAGATATCTTCACATCTTCACACATTCACACCCCGCACGGTCCTCTACACGACTTATTCTTTACAAATCATAAGTTAGGGAAGGTAATGTGGTTGTCTTACCACATTCTCCTCGGCTTTGTTTTCTCCTAGTGCGACACAAAATCATCCAGGTGACTGGGTCTCTTGACAATTCTCTGGGATCATCTCAGTGGCGACTGATCTGGGGTTTCAAGTGTTACGGGAACAGTCGGCCAGAAGTATTTCATTTCGTATTGTTTTTGTCTTCTTGGAGTGGGACGCTCTGATTCTGAAAGCTGATTATTAGTCTGTGGTAGTATGCTCTCGTTTTGAGGGAGGCTATTCTGGTGTCGATCTCTGATTCGTCACTATCGGGGTCTTGTTCCTCAAAAGAATCCATCGGCAGTGTTACTATCAAGAGAGAGATATATTGCTTCAGGGGAGAGCTGCTCCATCCTCTGGTTTGATAACTTGCCGGCAGGGGCCACATCTCTGAGGGAAACATTCGATTGTCTCTCCGTTTCTAAGTAAAACAGTACCTGGCTGTGAGAGCCAAGAAAGGAGAAAGATCCCGGACGAACTTCGGCTTGGAAATTTTTAAAACCCTTCGTGAGGTGTTGTATTAGTTCTTGTACACAATAGTGTTCTTATAGCGTACAGAGTCTCGGTTATTAGTCTTCCTAATGCCTAATTGGGAGGTTTTGGTTTACGAGTGTAACTGTACGGTCTTCCATATTATGTCATTGTATCTGTAGAGGATCGTTTGGGTTTGAGTGTTGTTGAATTAGAAACAGGTGCTGTTTATTCCTGCTAGAAGTTCCAACTACAAGACCATGGCAGACTCAGAGATTGAATCCACCAAAAAGAAGTGTAAAGAAAACAAACAAGACCGATATATATGCGTCAAAAATATATGTATTAAATAACAAATTTACAAGTGACAAAGACATTAACATTTGTGTTTGTGTGGGGACGTAAAGAGTTTGTATATTGTTGAATGTTCGTACGTACGTGTATGTGTGTTTCATGGCATTTTCCCATAGATGGGCAAAACGCGGATTTCTATGAGCTATCACATTTTAAATGTGTCTGCTGGAATGCAAAGTGAAAAAGAGAACGAGGCGAGAAGTTACCCAGTATTTATAGCGTAGCGAGAGCGCCCCTAGTGAACAATTAAGGAGGAGCTAACTCCGACATATCTCTCACACTGTCCATTCCCTTGAGGGTTGTATGGGGCAGTCCAGCTTACGGCCATTCCCTGTACCAATAAGAATTTTCTTGGTGGGACATGATAGGGAGGTCCCGCAATCTGTATGAATATAAGCTAGCACTCTGAATATTGAGAACAGTGAACAAAGACCGCGTATGACTGTTGTTGCACTTATATTTAGACAGGGAAAGGCAAAATGGAATCGCGAGTACTCGTCACCAACAATTAGTAGATATTTGTTTCGGGATTCAGATGGAAGGGGGCCCTTAATGTCCACGCTCAAGCTCTCAAATGGCTGTGTAGCTTTTACTGGGATTCCCGGTTCGAGTTTGTAGAAACTTGGTTTTATTCGAGCACAAATCTGTCCACTGTTGGTTATTCGTTTCATGTCCTCAACTGAAAAATGCAAATTCCGGCTTCAAACCACATACATCAACCTCGTGATGCCTGCATGACAGAGGTTGTTATGAACATTTTGTAGATCTTCGATGCTCTTTATTGATCCGCACACTCTTGACAGCGCGTCCGCCATTGCATTTCCCTTTCTCGACCGATTGAAAACGTCAAACAAAAATCAGAAAAGCTATGCCCTCCATTTTGTTATGTTTTCATTTTTATTTTGCGTGACGTCTTGGGATTAAGCATAAAAGCGTCTGACTTTTGGTCAGTGATTAACTTAAAGCGGTGATCAATTAGGAAAGGTCACCATCTTTTAACACCTCAACTATGGTATAAGCCTCCTTTTCGACAGTTGAATGTCTGCGCTCAGATTATGACAATGTTCTGGAGAAGAACACTACAGAGCGCCCGGATTACCTTAATGCGGCAGCTATGGTATGGTCAGAAACATTGGTCTCTACTTCTTGGGAAATGTCACGGTTCATCGAAGTGATGGCTGAGTTGGCAATATCTCTTTTTAACCTCTTAAATGCTTTAACATCAGAAGGTAAAAGAAATTTGGTAATTTTCATAAGTATGTACTTTTTCAGAAAAGGAGAGTATCCGTTGAATATATTGAGCAAACATACCGATGGTTCGTCGCAAGGCGGCTATGGTGTTGGGAATAGGTAATTTTAACAGGGGTTTTAGACATTCAGGGTCTGTCTTCATGATTCTTTTACCCATAATATATCTGATAGTAGTCTGATGGTTGTCGACCTATAACAATTCTTGTTATGGCTGAGTGTAAGATATATTTCTTGACAGCCGCCAAAAAACATTTTAGGTTGCGATTGTGGTCGGCCCAGTCATGGCCGCACCCTGTCACATTATCTATGTAGGCAAAGGTGCCTTGTAAGTTTTCTTAAAGAATTATCTTATCGAGGACGCTCTGGAAACTGGAAACTCCGTTAGTGACCCTGTTGGAACTGATAAAGTCGTCCACGAGCTACAAAAGCCATATAAGGTTTATCTTTAGGGCCTATAGCTACTTGATGGCAAGCACTCCTTAGGTCTAACGTGCTAAATATTCTGTATTTGGCGATTTCGTTTATCATTTTATCAATATGGGGTGTAGTGTATGCATCCAGGAGGGTGTATCTATTCATAGTTAAGGAGTAGTCTACCATCTTTTATTTATTATTATCAGAGGATGTTATTAATACATGTGCCCTCCGCGGTGATCTGCTTTCTTTGATTATTCCTTCTCTTAATATTTTTGTTGTTTCTGCTTGAATAAACATTTCGCCATCAAGAGAATGTTTTGAGATTTGGTGGTCACTGGTTTACAGTTTTTGGTTAAGCTTTTGAAAAGAGAGGGGTATTGTACATTTATAGCGGTCAAGCAACGGATGTTCAACACTTGTTTAGGACCCCAAACGGGAGATTAATACTAGAATTATGTTTGAGGAATTGTGGCCCAATATGACATCACAGATTTTGCATCATGAAAAGTTTGGTGTTAGTATAGTTAGTTTGATTCAACTCTAGGCCGGTCAAAATGTATCCTCTAACTTGTAAAGTGTTCACCATAGCCACCTAACTAATATAATTTACGATTTTAAATCATTTTTTTTTTGCAATATCAACACTAACAAAACTCTCTGAGCTTCTTGTGTCGACTAGAGCATTAATTTCTATTCCGTTTATTTTTACTGTTAATATATCCTTTAACATACATCTAGGGTTTGCAGTTGATACGATACTAGTCGCAATAGGAGCATTCGAACCAGGTGGAAAAATACTTGATTGGCAAATCTTAGAGAAATGTCCCTTCTTCCCGCACTTGTGGCATTTAGTTTCCCTGACTGGGCAACAAGACCGGGAGTATAGTTTGAGACCACATTTTCGTCTGGCTGCAGCACTAGCTGTGTATGCAGTGTCTCCCAGACTGAAAAGATTTTGAACTGGCGGAGAGGGTGTAGAAATGAGAGAGTTTGTCGTAGAGGACTGTTTTTTCTCTGTTTGAGTTGTTTAGACTGTTCGACTAGTAGGAGTGTGAGTACTTAGTGCAGCCTCTGCAATACTTGTTTGCAGGTATGAACAAGATTGCTTTTTCTATCATCCCCAAGGTAAAGTGCCTGAGTAGCTAAAACTAGTTGTATATTTTCCAGCAATCTTTGATGGCTATAGTTCGAGTCTAGTCCATTTAAAGGAATCGCTGATAAATTCGTCCTTTGCCTGATCTGCTGTTTATATTTCGTCTCTTCACAAAAAATCCATCCAAAATGTCCATGGCACTCTAGTAAGTTTTGCAGTGGGAAATTTTGGAATATACATATATGGAAACATGGTGCATTAACAAGTTAAGCCTATCCGTATCAATAATAGGAGTGGATAAACTATTATCCAATGGAAACAAAAATCCTTTGAATAACTGTTTCCAATATTGCCAGACGTTAGTAGAAGATGGGTCTGCAGAGTCCAAGTCGAGACGTTCTTGTTTAAGATATTTGTCCATAGTTACGTTCAATAAATCGTAGTGAAAAAGTTCAGCTTAATGTGCCTTTATTGATCATAATTGAAGAGGCTTGCCGTTTTGGCTAAAACGGTGTAACTTATTTATACAAATCATCAGACAGGGGAGGTAATCGGGTTCTCTTACCACAAGTGATATTTATTTATTGTACATCATTATGTTTCAATAAATTTTATATTTATTATTAAATCTATAAATATAACATGTAGCATGAGGGCACAGTATCTTATATTTAGGGTGATGAGAGTGTCTTTAGCACCCGCAGTGTTAATGACCTTGAAGAAGTTATGCATACATTCTGTTGTGACATGTACTCACCATGAAACTCAATGTGGAGTGGGGAAGTGACATAATTCAAACCGTTGTGTGGCGGTCGGTCAAGGTAAGAAACATGGAATCTGTTTCACTTTGTCGACCAAATTTTATAATGTTTCTGATTGGATGGATGAGACTACATTTAAATGAGATCATCTGGAAAGATATAAAGTAAATCCCTTTCACCCTCCAAATGGTCTGTTAAGCTCTGCTGACGTGTTTTTGAATTTCTCTTAGACCAATGAAGAACATTTTGGATAAAGCTTGCAAAGAACTTTTTTGAAACAGAAATACATTTTAAGTTATTTTCACTTATTTTTCCTTTTGCTTTGAATCGGTTTCTGATTTTCTTTCTTTTCAGTGTTTTATTTCAGTTTTCTTTTCGACTTCAGCTGCATTTGTATTTTTCTGGTTGGACGTAATAGTCTTACTAGGCTGTTTTAGTTTTACTCTGGGTTTTTTTTTCGTTTTAATATATGGTTTATTTTAATTTTACTTATTATTCCCTTTATTTGAAAGAACTTTTTCAAATAATTTTTTGAACAAAAATGGTATTTGTTAATTGTGTGACCTTTTGAATTTTTCTCGTCGGTCGTTTTTTTTTTCAGTTCTCCATCTTCGGTTTTCAACTGACATTTGGTGTATTTTATTTTGTTTCTCTGAGTTAACTTCTAGTTTACTCAGACTATTTTTCTTTATTTTCATATATTCCGTAATTTTTTTTTTTTTTTTTTTGGTTTAAACCCTTTGATTCTTTTTTTAGGCGTTTGGGGAATTTTATTTTCATCTGTTTTGGAACCTTATTTTTCTTCCGAATTTTTTCCTTTTTGTGTTACTCTTGTTAATTTTCTATTGTTACTTTCCTAATATTGTTTCTTTTTCCTCCCATCCCTCCCCTTAATTCTATATAATTTACTGCAATAAAAATACCCATACTGCTTAGTCAGTCTGAAAACATTTATTCAGATCGTCCAATAAAATGGATCCGCCAGACAAAACCAACATTGAGGAGTACCTGGATTTAAAGGGAACCAACAGTAATTCTATGGAGGCCAATAATATCCAACATGTGACGTGTGAAAAAACTATAGAGGCCAGTAATGTCCAAAACGTGACATGTGCAAAAACTATGGAGACCAATAATGGCCAAAATTCGGACAAAAAGTGCAACAATGCTGAGGCCGGCGAATCATCCTGTTTTTGGAAGTCCCCCACCAAATGCATTACCAATATTGCAGAGTTTTTGGAGCGAGCCAAGAGTTACGCTCACCTTGTAGTAGAAAGTAAACTCTTGGAAGACCCCCCCCCCCAAGAACTAAAGGAATTTGAAAAAAAAAGTGTCAGTCTTCACGGTGGACAAGCGTTCACAAAAAAATTGTCGTTCCTGGAAAGATACAGTGATGAAATCACTGGAGCCCTGGGAGTGGGGGTTAAGCCACAGAGAATCATCAAGGGTATAGGATTCTTCATGTGGGCAAAATGGCTACCCACACCGGAAGATTGTGTAAAAGTTGCCAGTCAAGAGCTTATTATGAACGACTTAATTTTAAGGATGAAGGCAGGTATAGGACCACCGTAGCGATATTCGAGGTCGATTCTCAGGTTATCATGGAGAATCTTGCTGCTTTCCTGTCGCAGTATGGCCAGATACTGGATGTCTCCTGCGACGACCTCTCCAACTGTTTGGACGTAGGAGGCCTGAAATTGCCGGTAATAGCCCACATTCTCCGAAAAGCTTTCGCCCACTGCTTGTGCAGTTGTGGAGAAGGAAAAGTGGGGAATGGCTGCTTGCTGGTAGGGTTAAAGGGAAGTGCCAGACAGCAAATCCTCAGTCCCCTGAATCTCCCATGAATAAAGACACGGACAGACCCACATCCTCTACCAGCGTTAAAGGCAACGCCCGGGCCGCAAACACCACCGCCTCTTTTCAAGAACTACAAAAGAAATACGACCCTGGATATGAGAAAATGGAGAAGATAAAGCTTCTCAAATCCAAATCAGAGGTCAATAATTGCCACCAACCAAAAAGCACACCCCTCGACCTCTACCCTTTCCTGCCCTGTTGTGAAATCACAAAGACTTTTGTCAACACAATCATCCCCTTGCAAGAAAATTCCCCTCAGAATCGGATCAAGGAGCTAAGTTACCTACTGTCCGTAAGACAATATGCATATAAAGATGCTGAAGTCCCAGAGGCAAAGCGAGTTCTGAAGGTCATCCGAACTGGGTCGGGGACGCGGTAGACGTAGGGTATGGTCGAGGAGGCCATCAAATCATTTATAATGTCATCCCCAATTGCGATCTTTGAGAAGGATGCAATCAATAAGCTGAAGCAGTTCCGTACAGGGAGTGCCCCAGTTTTAGTTCATCCCACCGTCTATAAAAGCTGTAAAATTAACTTACCCCTAGGATATCGGCGATCTCTCCTATGACGGTACTATCAAGAATGAGATGTTCAAGTCAGTTTCACAACCCTAATCTGACTGATAATGGCTCTCTGTTTTTCAAGTTTGAATGCCCGGGGTATGAGGTCAGTCTCGCAAGGCGATGTTCGCTCACGATCTTCAACGTCTCGGGATGGATATATGTTGTTTGCAGGAGACCTAGTTTTCAACTCGTAATCATGAAGACATTCTGTCTAAGAGGTTTGTTCTCTATTCAGCATGTTTTGATGAAAGCTTGAAAGGTGTTTCCTGGCTGTGAGCAAGTCTGTGAAAGCAGCGTGCACTCTTACCTCCGCAGATCGAGCGGACAGGCTTTGTGCGCTGGATATTACCATAAGGCTCTCCATCTATTTGGAGTTTATGTGCCCAATAACCATGCGAGTGGCCTGATTTGTTTTGGCAGATTGAACCGAAACGAATTTTTGATGACATCTCGTTCGGTAGTTTTAGCAGGCAATGGGAATGCCATCGTTGACCCCGATATAGATCGTATAGATGAAAGATCGGGTACTAACAATCCAGATGTGAAATCGTTTCTAGACTTTATCCGCGGTATTGATCTTGTCGATAAGTATCACAATGAGCATCCCCGGGAGGTAGTGTGGACTTGACTAATAGGGGCAGTTGAGCCTTGGTGGCGCGTGCTAGTTACATTGACCGAGTCCTAGTTAAGATAGTTGAAATCCAAGTTAAGATAGTTGACGTCCAAGTTTTCATTCGATAGTTTACACGAATTATGGTGATTATCATCACCATGACACATACATATAGATCATACGACAAGCATTCATTGGCTAATCTCTTCAAAACTAGCTCGCTGATTGGTCAATTCCGAGCAATCAAATCGCTTGCACGCGAGGAATGATATTTCCCGCGCACTAAGCTGGGAGCCTGTCACGTGATACACCACCCTTATATAAGCAAAACACGAGTACGCCTTCTCTCTCCTTTTTCTCTTTCGTCTCCTTCCTTGCTGTCAAAATGTGACCTTCAAGTACTCTCGTCTTGACCTTGCGGTCGGACGTTAAAGAACATTACCAACATTCACGCAAGTACGAATTCTGAACTCTACCAACATTTCTTAACACGCAACAAGAACTTTATTCTTCTAAAATTATAGTTTAATAATTAATTCAACTTCGTGAGCTCCGGTACAAATATTTCCCAAATCTAAGAGACGTAACTATATCAAACCTTTAGCTAATATGCATGTACATCAAAACAAATAAATTCAAATGTTATGTTTTGAAACATTACGTTCTGTCTTGTATTTTTGCTATGTGATATTTTACGCCAAATATAAATTGCATGTGACCGCCACATTTGATGGTGACCTCTAGCGTCTTTGTTTGTCCTTTTCCACGTAATTCCTAATCAAATTTAAATAAATGTGGTAGGGTCTGCTACATCTGATTGACAATCCTTCACATTTGTGACCCGTCGTCCGTTGCGGATTCCGCTACAGGATCATAGGCTCGTTCAGCTTCCTGTGAACCCAGATATGCCTAAGGTTAGGATGGCTGGCTACTGGAAATTGAACACATCATTATTTGATGAGTGAGATTTTCTGGACCAGCTGCTACTAATGCTACAGCGTGAATTTATGGTGCTGTGGTTGGGATTATGTAGTGGGAAATTTAAAATCCAAACTTAGGTCTCTTGCTGCTAATTATAGCCACCAACTCAATCTAGCTGGATTAGCAAAGAAGAGAAAATTGATCAGGCGATTAAATCCTGTGATAATGGGGATGTAGCCTTAGCTAGGGGTGGAGCTGGCCTCCTTGCTTGCTTATCAAGAAGGATCAAGCTCTAGTAGTTAAGGCTAGTTTAAAAGAATGCTTTCCGATGCAATGAAAATGGCTGCTAGATTGCGTGCAGAAGGAGTTTAAAATGCACCCAGTCGACATATCGCGAGCATCACATTGCTAGACAAGTGAATCATGACTACAAATGTGGGCATATGTGAGGCTTTTCGAGACTACTTTCGGGATCTGTTTACCAGTGAGCTCGGAATAAGCTATAGCCTTAACACAACTACAGTCTATATTTCTTCATTTCATTACAACCACAAGGACAGAGACTCTTAACGTAACATTGTGAGTCACATTCACACACACGTTTTCTCGCACAATTTTCAAACTGTTTAATTCTCTTACAAGTAACACTCCACTACACTACATCTTAATAAAATTCTACAAACTCGCACACTTTTAATACAATTCGCAGTCTGTAAAAAAGAACATTTTTCCTCGCTCAAAATTCCAAGGACAAGTAAATTTCAGCATTTCAAACACAACTGAATTACTCAGTGCTTTGTGCAATTGTTGTTTAGTTATGCATATATAAATTCCATTTACTTATGCAACTTCTCTTGTTGAATGTGTTTCTTCCTCTTGTTTCATATTTTGTGGTAATTTGCGTAAAATTAGTTAAGGCTAGGCGGTGATCCCACAGACCGGTGACCCCTACAAATGCAAATATTCAATGGGGTCATAAATTTTAAAAGTTGAAAATTTATTCCCTCACCCCACAGACAAATTGTACGTATGGGGACTAGATAGGACTTCATAGAGTCTCTGAGGTACAGTGTAACCCGGATATAAGAGAAACCCGGATATAAGAGCGATTTTCTCTGGTCCCAAATTAGAGCCTGTGTTAATGTAAACAAAATAGACCAGACCCGGATATAAGAGAAACCCGGATATAAGAGAAACCCGGATATAAGAGCTTTATTCTCCGGTCCCGACAACTCTCTTATATCCGGGTTACACTGTATATGTAAGTAAGGGTAGTAAGTAAAAATGTGTTGTTTTGGTGAAAGACTTATTATAGCATGGCCGGGTCAGTGATTGTGGCTCGCTTAGTTTTAGTGTAAGACACATTAAGACCAGCTCACCCCTCCGCCGCCCTAATTTTTGGCCTTGTGCCACACTTGTACTTTGTGCAATAAATAATTCTTTTAAGCGCTGTTACTATATCATATCCTGTTATAGTTATTATTACAAAGACAGAAGACGTTGCTTGTAAGCAATGAGGTAATTCATTGCAATCTAGAACTATATTGTTACTCGGGGACGCTGGTTACTACAACAGGTAAGAGTTCCATCTTTTTCTCCTCCTTTCACGTCGAGTTTTGGGTACAATGCTTCTGAGTTGCCTAGCTGTCCGAATTTGCCCCTCTCCCAATCCGTTGGCATTTAAAGTTTCTGACAATTCTCGAATAACTTTCTCCAGAAATGCCAAGAAAAAAAGGTGGGAGTTTTAACAGAAGTTACAAAATCTTGTCAAACACCGGTTAATATTTTTCGGCTGATATTGTCATGTGAAATATTTCTGTTTGATCGTGTTTTTCCCATTTCCTAATTCTTTTCTTTGAGTCATTCATTTCAGTTTTAGACATTGTTATGAACAACAAAAAAAAAAACGAACAATAAGAAAATTAATTACGATACAGAATTTCAACAAAATCGTTTTGAACACAGAACGTCATTTCATTTTTTTTCTCATGGAAAGGAAAAGGTAAGTGAAGAAAGAGAAATAATTTTGATAAAAAATAAATCGATATTTACCGAATTGTTTTACCAATTTATTTGTTGTAGGTTTAGAAAAACAATGAAATTAAATCCAGGTGTACTTTCATCATTTCATATTTTGAAAATATATTTTTAATATCGAAACTTCACTACAAAGGAAATTTGACGTTTTTATTTCGCTTTGAAATTTTTACTTTTTTTTTTTATGCAACAACAATAAATAAGAAAGAGCATCTTTTATTAAATATGACTTCGTATTTACCTACTAAATATCGTATTTAATATTAAATATTTTAAAATAAAACTAAAAAGGCATAAAACTATATGTTCCAAAACGTCACGAACTTTCTAAAAAAAAAAGCCCGGAATAATATATTATAATATAATTTTTTAAATGTTTTCTTTGAACTTAAATTTACGTTCTATTTGAAAGATAATGGTCTCACTAAAAACACTAATGATAATCCTTATATAAAAAAATTAATTTCTGTGTATAAGTAAACTTTTGTTTAAGATATTTTTGAAATAGTATAATAGTTTTTTTTCGTAACTCATCAACACATCGCGCTAAATTAAAAAAGTACACACGCAGTATTGAGAAATTGTATTGAAACATACCTCACGAGAGTATTTTTCCAAAGTGTTTTTTAATAAAAGTAAAATATTTGTGTTCACGTCTGTACATTTCGTTTCAATCGGATAATTCTTTGATTTTGGTAAAATATTTTCAAACGAAGTGTCAATGTTGCTTTCTGCGTCGGAAAAAAAGTACTCTTTTCTTTTTTTCTTCAAAAAAAAAAAGAGTGGGTAACTAAAAAAAACAGAAAAAAAAAGCATAGCATGATGAAAAAGAGGACAAACTTGACGAAAACAAAATGTTATCGTCTAAAAATGTTTGTCATTATTAAGAGCAAATACCAAAGTTTTTTTTATTATTTTTTAAAAAATTTCCTTCTTTTTGGAACATTCTATATTTTGATTAAAAAAAACTTTTTTCTCTTTGTATCACCGGAACTAGTAAAATAACATTTTTTAGCACTTTTTTTTTTGTATGACAGACATTTTAATTTGGAAAATCTTGCAAAAATAAAAATAATTGTTGGATGTTAATGAAACTTTTAGAAATTATCCAGAGATGATGGAAATTATTATGAATATGTTTTTTTTTATTAAAGTCATGGCAGAAATATTTTTTCTTATATTTATTACCACCCCCAAGTAATTTTATGAAAACTCTAGAAATTCGATCGAATACAGTTTAGTGATTACAATAGTTAAAAGCACAAGGCTTTGAGGAATGCAAATCATGTTTTTTTTAATTGGATCCCCCCACACACACACACCAGAAAATCAGCTCTGAATTGTAACATACAAAACTCAATAAAAGAAAACAAAGATATTATTTAATTTCAAATGCTTTTATTTGCTTTTATGAATATGGACAATATTTTCTGAAAGTAAAAAAAAATCTTTGATGAAAAATGAATTTTTAATACAATTATTTGTTATTTCTTTAATTATAATAGATTTTTACATTTAAGTTGTTAAAATATTATAAAATTAATTAAAAGCTGCATCCACTTTCATAAATGTCCCTATGAGATAGATCTTTTTTTACCACATTGTAAATTGTATTGTTTTGACTAATCAGAGAACCCAGAGTAATTAAGAAATGTGATTTTATGTTTATAATTGGGCTGTAATTATAAAGTACGGAAGACCAACCAGAATACAATTAAGTTGTGTTATTTGAGTTAAGCAGTGTTTGCTGCTGTTAAGGGCTTTACTTTTGCAAAACACGTGTGGAGAAGTTAAGTTGATTTTTCAATTTCAACTGAGAAGGGTACCTAAAAGTATCAGTATCATCTTATGAAATTTATATGATCTTACTTTTACATTAATCTCAGTTATGACATTTTTCCATAAATGAAATATCAAAATTAATAATAAAATGAATGGAAATACAAATAACACAGTAAAATGTAATAAATATACATAAAATTATAGTATTTTATGTACACTTCTGATAAAATTTCATAAGAAAGGTACCTATAAATTAATTAGATACCTTTCTTATGAAATTTAATCACACTCTTAAGTCTTATTTAATTTCTTTATAATATATTTTCCATAAAGCATCGTAAATGTAAAGGTGAAAGCTAAGTACAAAAAAAAAAGAGTGCTGAAAGTTTTCCTTAAAAATAACGAGGTAAATAATTTGTTCACTTAAATCTGAATAATTTCACTTCTTTCTTTCTGCAGAATAAATTATCCCCACATAACTTATCAATATGTCATGAAAATGTCTTTCATCACCTGTCAAGTGATGCGAAAGGCTATGTTTTATTATCAAACTCCATCTTTTCGGTGCAGAAGCTAAATTAAGCTTGGTTCAAATTATTTTAAATAAACATAATTTCTGATTTTCTTAAAATAAGTTTTGAAAAAATTATAATTGATTTTTAAAAGAATTTCAAACTGAGACTTCCATTTTTCTTATAAAATGGGTGACATTATTGATTATCTGTCAATTTTACTGACTAAAAAAAAACAAGATTCTTAACAAAAATTTTGGATGTGCTAGGAATGATTAAAAATGTAAAAAAATATGCCCCAAATACTTTGATCTTTTCTCTTAATAATAACATAAACATTTAGACGATAAGATTTTGTTTTTGTCAAGTTTGGCATCTTTTTCATTATGCTATGCTCTTTTTTAGTGATCTCATGGAGGTACCTATACAGTTACAAATAACATTTTTTTATTCCTTTTTTTAGAATGTTCGAATTTTTCTTTTTTAGTGAAAAACATTGATTAGGGAAATTCTTGTAAAATCAAATTATTGTCAGATTTTAATGATCTTTTCAGGACTTATTCACAAATGATTGTTCTTTTTTTTTTTTTAGAAAATATTGGTAAAAATATATTTTTTACATCTGTTAACCCCAACTTATTTAATTTCATGAAATTTTGAGAAATTAATTTTTGTATCACTTAATGATTGTATTAGTTAAGAGCAATCCTTTCTTAAAACACAATTTACAGTTACCAAAAATCTGTTCTGAATCATGTAATCAAAAATTCAATTAAGAAATTATTCAATTAGGAAAGGTTTTAATTGTTTATATGAATAAGATAGAATAGATGAATGACACTATTGCCTTAAGCAAAAAAATTTTTTTTGATGAATAATTTTTGCAAGAAATGTTTTCATTTTTTTTTTCAATTAGAATAATTTATAAAGTTTAAAATTTTTAATATTTTAAAATTTTTTTAATATGCTGTATTAAATCATACCAGTTAGGCTATATAGATATTAAATAAAAACTATATTTACTAATAACTGGAAAAACTTACTACAATTTAGCCATGCCTTGTATTTAAAAAAAAAATTTCAATTTTTTTTTATGTGTATAAACATACTGATTTTTGTTCATACATGACATTATCAGAAAATAAGTGAATTTAAAAGCACAGTACTTAAATTTCAATAAACCATTAGATTACAGAGAATATTATCCTAAATTTTTCATTTTACTGGATAAAAAAGGTACTCACATTGTATTCCTCATGTAATTTTAACAGATAAATCCCCATAGAAAAAAATTAAACTTACAGCTGTGAATATGTCAACAACTAAACAAAGCACCTACTGTTGTGTTAAAAATGCATTTCTGTAATATTTTAAAGTAAATAATATTCGTTTCAAATGAGTTTAATTAAACCATAAATCATCTAATATTCCTCAAAGCTTCAGAAAAGTATACTTTATTTTTGAAAGATATTTTAATAAAGAGACTTACATTGTGGTGACAGATGGCTAAAAACAGATTTTTAGTGATTTAAAAAATCCTTCTAGCGAGTTTAAGTAATTTGCTTATTGGAAATGTGAGATTTAATTCATTACCTTGAAATTAAAACTAAAATAAAAACTTCAAAAAAAATTTTTCATTTGTAAAAAATCATTTTCAACCTTAGGTATCAGGTTTCTATGGACATATCTTTTATCTTTTCAACTGTAAATTGATGAGATCTCAATCCCAGTCTAGTGCTACACTTAAATCCCAAAACACTAGATACCATAAGGAAGATCTCATACAAACAATTACCATGAAAGTATTTATAGAAAAGACATAGAGAAGCAACCTTACGGTGGTGGAAAAGGGACTGGAGACATTCATTCAGTAGTGAATAAGTCCTGAAAATTTTGTTTGAATCAGATTATTCCCTGATTCTTGGTAAATATTTTAAAACAGAAAGTTTTTTTGTTTTTTTTCTGCTTTTATTGAGGCAAAAAATATAGATTTTGTTCAGACCTACTTTTCAAAAATTAAATTATGTTGAATTTGAAAGACTGGAATAAATAATATTTTTAGTTTGGAGGACTTAAAACAATTTTGTAGGAATATCTTTAGTTGGAAAAATTTCTTTTTTTCATTTGGATAAAAAGAAAAAATACAAATTAAGATAGCTCAAAAGATTCGCTAAAGTTTACCGTACAAAAAATGGCCACATTAATAGAAACAAAGTTTTCTCATCTAAACCTTTGTGTTTTTATTTAGGGGAAAGAATGTTGAGGGAATTTTTTTTAAATTATTTTTAGAACATTTGAAATTTTGTTTAAAAGTCTTGTTTGTCTGCTGTCAATATGGGCTAATAATTTTATATGGGAAATTTGAGTGTCTTTTTAAAAAGCACATTGATTTAGAAATTTTTGCTATTATTAGGTAATTGATGGATTTTTATTTATTCACAAATGAATTAGAAATGTTTCTTTTTTCAGGGTAAACGTATCTCTTATCTTCTTTTATTTATTTATATTTTTAATTTTACAACTGTTTGATTATTTCTGTTCTATGGAAGATAAAAAATGAATTCCAAACATAAAATTCTCAATTATCTCTGTTGACTAATGCACTTCATTGAGGAATAAGTACTGAGATTTTCAATAAAATTGCATAATTCCTTGATTTTTGATAATTTAAAAAACTAAAGGAAAGGTTTTCCTGTTAACATGTGCATGATGTTTCAAGATGTCACTGATGTTTTAGGACATATGTTGCACATTCAAAGCTAAAAAGAATTAAAGAAAATTTAAATTAAGGATCAATAATTTCTTTGAGCATCTAGTTTATTTATCTTTCAATAAAGTCTCATTATAATAATTAAAAAGACCTTGTTAGATGCAATGAAATATATTCACATCAATACTTAATAATATTGTCAAATAATAATTGTAATGTATAAAAGAATCAATGAAGTATTTTTTAGTCACTTCTTTATTCAGTGTAAGCAATTTTGAAACTGCTTGGCTTCAGCTGACCAAACCAAAAGAAAAATCTGGGACTACTATCTGCGCAGTCACAGTTTACCATTGAATTTTAATTTTAAAACACGTTCCTGATGAGGTTCTTTTTGTAAAAATATTAACAGTTTGTAGAAAAGGGCAATATTTAAATGAACATTTCTTCCCCATATTCTATAAATCACCCTTTCTGTAAATCCTATAATAATTAATTTTATAAAACTTAAACAGAATTACTCCAGAGGTATATTTTTAAAATATGTAAAACTTAATTAGGTTAGCATTTTATAAGTAAATGAATTTGCTGAGCTAATCACATGAAGCATCTTTCTTGCAAAATTTCAAATGCAAACTTTGCAAAATCATTTTCGTAATTTATTAAATACTGCAAATTTTATGCATAACCAATACTTTGTTGATTTGTATCAGATTTTGAAAGCCATGTTTTTATTTTTTCATTTCCCTAAAAGATTTTATGGTGTATATTATAACTGTTTGGAGGTAAACAGTTTTTCATATCACTTTCAAAAACATCTTTGGTTTTTTGAGGTAATGCAGATATCAATATTTTCTTATTAATGGCACAAAGTTTTTTTTGTATTGATATCCAGTTGTAATGTTTGATTCATATCCACAAACTAATAATTGCCAGATTGAAATCACCATCTTCATTTATACAACTTGTGAAAAAAACAAAAATACTTTATTGCTTGATATTTGAAATTGATTCTTTGTTCTCTCTTCCTTAATGAAAAGAAACAAGTTTCAATTGGCCATTAAGCTGTAAATTTGATGATTTTTGCCTCATTTCAAGAATCTATGCCTAAATGCATGTTCTTTTTCTTATTATAATTCATCTCATAACATAATTGCTCTGCTGTTGTCTGCTTGTCTTTTGTGAAAACTGAGTTTACAAGTGGAAAGAAAAATCTCTAAAGAATAATATGTTAGACATTTTAAATTTTTTCTGAAAAGCATCATTGTACTTGCATATTGTGTTTCAACTTAAAAGTAAATTATTTAAGATGAACATTTATTTTCTATTGATCTTTGCTGGCTGCTGCGTCCCTGTGCTAATCTCAACTAGCATTAATATATAACTAAATGTATCTGTTGAAATATGAAATGATTTCATTTATTATACACTGTCTCTATTAAAACGTCATTACTTTTTCTTCAGATGTTCTGGCTGAACAGAAAATCATGATATGGAGAAAAAAACTCATTGAGAATTTAAATGGAAAATAGAAAACATGAATTTTGACTTTTCATCAGGAACAGAAATTTTTGCTGCAATATTCATGTAACAGTTGTTTTCCAAGAATATCAAAGTGAACATTCTTGCAAAAAAGTGCTTTGAAATTTGTGGTCTCTCTTTTGTGAGAAATGTTAGTGTTATATCTGAGTATACATTAGCGATAAGCCATGTTCTTGTGAACTTTGCAAACTGTTGTCATTATTTATATTTAGTGTACCATATGGAAAAAAAAACTACAAATGAACAATATTCTTGTGAATTTAGTGGATCTGCATTTTCACGGAACTCTCATTTGAAGCACAATATGCAAACATACACTAGAAAGAAATCACATTCTTGTGAAGTTTGTGGATCTGCATTTTCATGTAAGTCAAATCTGAAGCACCATATGCGAACACACACTGGAGAGAAACCATATACTTGTGAAGTTTGTGGATCTGCATTTTCACAGAAACCACATTTGGAGTGCCATATGCGAACACACACTGGAGAGAAACCATATTCTTGTGAAGTTTGTGGAACTGCATTTTCAAAGAAGTCACATTTGAAGCTCCATATGCGAACACACACAGGAGAAAAACCATATTCTTGTGAAGTTTGTGCATCTGTATTTTCACTGAAAACAAGTTTGAAGAATCATATGAAAACACACACTGGAGACAAACCACACGCATGTGAAGTTTGTGGCTTTGCTTTTTCACAGAAAGCAAATTTGAAGTGCCATATGCGAAAACACACTGGAGAGAAACCATTTTCTTGTGAATTTTGTGCTTCTATTTTTTCATTGAAGTCAAGTTTGAAGCACCATATGCGAACACACACTGGTGAGAAACCATATTCTTGTGAAGTTTGTGGATCTGCCTTTTCACACAAGCCATCTTTGAAGAACCATATGCGGACACACACTGGAGAGAAACCACATTCTTGTGAAGTTTGTGGATCTGTATTTTCATTGAAGTTGTCTTTGCAGCGCCATATCCAAACACACACAGGATAGAAAACATATCTTTGTGATTCTTTAGATGTCCATTTGCAGATCAAATCTCTACCCGAGAGAAACACTGTTCTTGTTAAATTCGAATATCTGCATTTTCAGAGATGTTAACATTAAGCTGCATATAAACACATAGTTGTCATATATGATCTAACACATGCAAACATGCTGATGAGAAGTGTGTTAATGACATTTTGCTGATGTTATGGATTTTTAAAAAATCATTCTGATTATAACAATATTACCAGAGAAAATAAAATTTTATTAATTTCATGCAGGTTATTAAAAAATCTATACATACTAATGCAAGCAGAACAAGTTAAGAAAATTGGAAGCATTTTTTAAAAAATTTTTTACATTAATGAAATAAAGTCATATATTTGTGAATCAGGTAAATATGGATTTTTATTTATTTTATATGTGCAAAATATTAGGAACATTCCTTTTTAGAGTCTTTTAATAAAAGGTGTTAAAACATTTGAGACATTTGTGTGATGAGAATGCAAATTATCTGAGACAATATATGAACTGTCCTATTTTTTACAGTTATGCCACGAACCCTTCTTTTATTTTTTGTAATGAAGGTTGTCCTCTTAATAATTTTTATCTGTTTGATTCAAACATCAGTCTGTTTTGGATGTTATTTTCATAAAAGTTGTGTTTCAAACCCATTTAATAAATTTATGGATTAGCAGGATTTTGTAATTTTGTTTACTTTTTACTTAAAAACTAATGAAAATAATAATTTTCAGAGGCGGGGTGAGGCAAAAATACTAAACCCCACTGGTTTTATACATTGAGTAAATTTACATCTAAAAGTAAACAAAATTCTGTTAATATTCAATACTCCCTACAAAAATCACATGCAACATAAGATTCAGCTTAACTGGGCGAAAAATGAAAGACTCAAAAAGCAAAATCACAAATTAAATTCCAAAAATGTCTCTTCCACCCACCAGATAACTGACAAATTTGTAACCCAATAAAGGGAGGGGATGGGGTATAGAAACAAAATTGGGGGGGACAAAATGAAACTAGGCCTTATATATTCTAGCTAAGTTAAACCGAAAACAAATCCTAAAATGCTAAATTAAAAATGAGAAAACTGTCCTAAAATACACTAACATGGACTGGGATGACTGATAAATTAAACTAGAGGCTCAAAGTCCTCTTTTCTAAGTAGCATCCAACAACGACTCTAGACCAATAAAAATATTAACATTGATATTGTATTATTTATTTTCTCTACCAATGTCATTTTTTGAAAGCTAAAATGCCTATTCTAAAAGAAGGTGATTTTTATGTCCATCATGCATTTTCAGGATATGATTTTGCATACTCACCTGTATGTAGTGTATATTCTTATCTTTGTATTATGTGGCTGTGTCATAGGTGTGCTTCTGCTATTTGATGCACATATACATAGAATCAAAATTTGGCTGTATTGAAATAGTACATTTCACTCCCACTCAGTGTGGACAGCTTTTATCATCTGCCAAGAACTTCAAGTGATAAATTTAGAGATAAGAAATAAATAAAAAGAAAAGTAAAATATTCCTAACAGACTTACATGATGTCTGTAAAATACTCTCTTTGCTTACATCCCTACACAAAAGATGCTAGTGGCTCACTGGCAGGTTGTGGATGGCAAACCAGCAGACCACCAGTGGTAAACGCTAGTGGCATGCCACCCAGTGGCAGATTGGTGGCTTGCATGTAAGGATATTTTGTATGGCTATGAAATGAAAATAAAAATAATCAGCCTTTCTTTCTTTTATCTACATTGAGAGGGCAGTTGTATCATATTGATATTTCAATTCTCTCTTTTTCTTCCTATTGATATCAGATATACTACTTCCAGTTTGGATCTCTACCAGCAGTGGTGGTAATTCCGTGGAGATTTCAGATGTGAAATTCCTCATTTGCTCAATAAAATTTCTAATTTAAAATTTATATGTCCTGTTTTAATGGAATGTGATAAAAATACTATTCCCTAGT
The DNA here is from genome assembly GCA_964036315.1 of Acanthosepion esculentum. NCBI lineage: Eukaryota > Metazoa > Mollusca > Cephalopoda > Sepiida > Sepiidae > Acanthosepion > Acanthosepion esculentum. The sequence continues at coordinate 58,209,100 of OZ038479.1, read as the reverse complement.
GCATTTAAACATTGTATACTGTTACGAGGATGTATTTCTATAAAAAGAAAGTCGCAATGAGGTTAAAATTTATAGTAAGGGATTCTACTGAGTCCTACCTGTTAAGACAAAAAAGTTTTCTTTCATGAAGTAGTTGTAACATAGAGAAATTTGAAATAGAACGTTTGGAAAATTCTAGATCATTCCAGTGTATTCGAGAAGAATCTAGATGATTCAAGAAACATCTAGAAATATGCAAATTAGGTGTTAGCCCCTATAAAATAGGTTTTTGGTAAGGGTTGTCAGTTGGATAAAAGGAATTGCTGCCAGTATAAACTCCGGCTTTTGATTCAAGGATTATTATATCCAGCTGAAAGAATAAAAAAGTTACCAACCAACAAAAACCCAAAAGAGAATTTCATGGAACAAATTTGGTAAATAGAATTTTGACTATTTTCATTGACCAAACTAAAAATTAATCTTTATTTACACACATTTGTGGATTTCCAACTATAGCACTTCACTAGCCCTAACATAGTAAAGACACTTGACTCTCCTCACTTCTTCCTCATAACACTTCGCCAGTAACTCTGTGTTTTCTGTTTGTATAGCCAATTGTATATCTTGTATATATTTTATTTTGTGTTTTTTTTTTTTTCAGTCAATTAAATATTTGTCTGTGATTTTATTTCTGTGTTTTGGCAAATCATTCTTTTTTCCTTTGTTACAATTATCAACACGTAACATATACATATGTATATACAAAACGAAACAAATCTTATGTTAGTATTTTATGACCTCATAAAAATAACATGCAAGATGTTTAAATTTCTCTTTCCTAGGTAGAGTCCAACAAATCCCTCTAGGTCAGCATCTATCTTTCTCTCTCGCACAAATAAAATATTAACATTGATATTGTATTATTTATTTTCTCTACCAATGCCATTTTGTGAAAGCTGAAGTTTTTATTCTAAAAGAAGCGCTGATTTTATGACCATCATGCACTTTCAGCATATGACTTTGCATGCCCGCCTGTATGCAGTGTATCTTCTTATGTTTTTATTATGCGGCCGTAATTTAGATGTGCTTCTGCTATTTAATTTATACACAAGCGCATGCACACATGCATACAATCATTGGCTGTATTTGAAGTAAGACGCAGGAATAATACCCCCCCCCCAGTCAGTCCGGACAGAGTTTACTCGGTGCTGAGAACTTAGTGATAAATTTAGACAAGAAATAAAGAAAGGACAAAATGTTTTAACTGTCATCATGTTCATAAAAATCCTCTATGTTTTTATGGCTATGAAATGAAAATTAAAAAAATAATCAGTTTTTCTTTCTCTTATCTACATTGAGAGAACAGTAGTATTATATTGATAATTATTTCAATTCACTCTCTGCCTATCGATATCATTCTGTTCATATATATCTAGTGGTGCCTACAAGCTGACAGAAATGGCCACAGGGTAAATGTCTAATAGGTAACAGCATGAACTTTCTAAAAATAAACTAAAGAATGTATTTTAAATGCTGCCTTTGAATTTTAAATTTCTATTTGAAAAGTAACATTCTCCTACATAAAAAGAAAAATTAATTTCTGTATATAAACTTTTTAGGCATTTTAAAAGCATTAGTCTTCTTTTTTTTGTCACTCATCGAGCCTTCTTGTATATGATAAATGCAAGCAATAAATTTAAAATTCTCTTTAAAATTCAATATTTGTTTAAAAATCTATTAGTAAATTTAAGGATTAATTAACTGGATTTTCTGAAAGTAATGCTTACCTTTTACTTACAACAGAATGTAAATAATGTTTTATTTACACATGATGTGTCCAAAGGAGTCAGTGGAATGACAGTTATTCTCCCATGGGAAAATGTAAAGAAGTATGCAAGACCAGCAGTGTAGTAATCAAGAATTTGTTATTTATGTTTAAAACTAAATTTTATTTAACCCTATATAATCAATAGTTTGAGAATATATTTTTTTTATTCTATGCACCTTTATTAAACTTATTATAATAAATAATTTTATTTTTTATACTCACTGAGTTGGAGATATGAAATTAGATTAGTATCATAATACTCCTTCAATATTGAATAGTATTCAATGTGAGATATCAGAATTATTTCCTTTTTATACATAAACACCATAAATAATGTAATAGGTTTTTAAAAGAAAAATTCTCAAATTTTCAATATATTCACACTCAGTATTCCATAAATTTCTAATTGGAATAATATCTTTGGGGATTTCTTTTTATATAACTGTAAAAAAAATTGGACAACCCTCACTAAATTAAAAAGTATACATGCAATATTGAAAAGTGTATGAGAAATGTGTCAAAAAAGATATTTCCCAAAAGTTTTTTTTTAATAAAATGACTTATTCATTAAAATATTCACTCATTTCTGAATAAGACCTGAATCTGATACTTAACCTTATTTTTGGCAAACATTTTAACATGGGAGTGCCGATTGTTTACTTTCTTTTCAGAAAAAGTATCCATTTTGGTGGTACCTGCTAATTTATAACTTATGAGGATAAATTAGGTTATTCTTTTAAAGAAATTAATTGCCTCATTTAAAATTTCTCTGTGAAAACTCATTAAATTTTTAAATGCGATAAAGTCCAATCATTTAAAGGATCTATTGAATGCTTGCGAAATTACTTGGTTATAAATACAGAGCTTCCCATATACAAACTATTTGAATGAAACTAAAATGCGCATCAGTGTCACAAAACTAATTTCCCTGTCTGTCTGGTGAACTGGAAGAGTAACTTACTTCCATGTAACTTTTATGCAGATACCTGTAAAAAAAAACATACCTAAAGTGTAAAAAGAATTTTTAAAAATATATTTATTGAAGCATTTATGTTAATTTCAAATTCCAGGCAAATAGATGTGAATTTAACATTTCCAATAAGCAAAATACTTTGCTATATTTCAAATTGAATTTAAATTGAGTGGAATTTTTTTTTCTGATTATTAGTAAAATTGGTAAAATCATTGATATTAGCAAATTAGGAACACAACATAATTTGCTTTATTAAAAAATCTTTCAAAAATAAAATATACTTTTCTGAAAAGCTATTTGAAAAAAAATGATCTAATTTAATGTTCAATTAATTTAAATTGAAATGAATATTACTTTTAGTTTAAAATATTGCAGAAAAGTTATTTTTGAGGTGGGTGTTTTTATGCCATGTTGACATGATGAATACAATATAAACACTTTTGTTAATTATCCAGTAATCTTAAAAATTTAAAGTTTTGTTGGTTATATTCAATCACATGATGGAGAGAAACCATATTCTTGTGATACATGTAATGATACTTCTGCTAAAGTCATGTTTGCTATGCCATGTGCAAACAAACATAATGATATATCTATATCCATAATCTATATTTTTATCAAGTTTGTGGCTGAATATAAAAGTTCTGTGTGAAATCAAAACTGAATTGTAAGAATCTGCATTTTCATTGGAATTTGCAATAAAACATAATGGCAAAACATGCCACAAGGGACAATATAATGTGTATAAATTTTATGGTGGTCAGTCAAAAATTGATGCATACATCTTTTTTCTTTCTTTTTTTTGTACATGAATGAAATAAAATCATATATTCATGAACTAGGTTAATATGAATTTTTATTTATTTTAGATGTGCAAAATAATCATTGTCTTATGACAGAATGTGCTGAGATGTTTGGGATTCAGTATGACCAGAAATAAACAATTCAATAACTATGACTTCAAAAATATTATTGTTGTAGCATACCTATGGACGATTCACATAAATACAGTAGTAAATACTGTATGTTGGTCTGCAGTTGGAGATTCATTATGGAATTCACTTGACTCACTTCTAGCAGTTGACTACTTCTTCTACACACTGCTGGAGAATCTTTTATGTGTTTTTCTTGTCCTAAGTACTATTGTTCATTACTGAACTTTGTTTAATTATTCTATTCAGTAACCTTCCCTAGGTTACAACAATTATACACCTTGTTTGGAGTCTCTCATCGATTTTGAAGCTGCAAAGTATCTTTTAAAAAATATATATTAAAATATTTGGAATATTAGTGTAATGTGAACACAAATTATCTCAGCCATTATTTGATCTATTCTAATCAATTCTGTTTTCCATATTTTCTACAGGTCAGCAATGAACCCTTCCTTTATTTTGTGTAATAAAGGCTCTTTAATTTAAATCTGATTGATTTGAAATTCAGTCATGTTTGGATATTATTTACTTAAATCTTTGTATATTTTGGATGTTTCACCACTGTTGTAATATTTTTAAAATGTAACTTTAAAATGTAACAGATTTTTTCATGCAGTTGTTAATTTTAGTCTGATTGTCAAGTAAACAAGAACTAAGATAGATAGTGTTCAATTTCTGATATTCCCATCATCTCAAGATTCCATATGACCAGCAATAAACAATCTTAAAGCAGACAGAGCAAGAACAAATAAACATATTTGCATTAACATTGTTAGAAATGTATATACATATATGAATGATGACACTTAAGTTAGAGATTGTCTGGCGTAGAATTTTAGTTTATTTATGAAGTATACACTTTACGTTAATGTCTCTAATAATGTCACAAAATGAAATCCATTTTTTCTTACTACATTAAGTAGGAAATCAAAGTTTTCACCAGATGACCCTTTTCAGGTTAGAAAAAAAAATTGGAATTGAATATTCCTATCTTATTTAAATCTTTGTTCTTCATCTGAAGTAAAAATGTTATGTAAGAACCATGAAAATAAATGTTCAAACTGTATAAAACCTCTGAAAATATCAAATAGAGATCTCTTTTACTAGTCAAATCATTTCTGATCTGTATGCATCAGCTGATGTGCCTGTCTTTATGCTTGAAATTCAGTTTTTCATTCTTGACTGACAAGGATTTCATACAGGGGTCGTTTGTCTGAGCTTTGCCAATTGACTCATGTCTGTTCTTTGTTCTCTGTACAAAATCTTTTAGCAAATTACTTTGCTTCAATATTTATGCAATTCACCTGCCATTTGTTGCTTCTGAATTCTTTACCAATCATCTTTAGCTTTCTTTACCTCCTAAGTGCTGTGCAACCAAGAAATGGTGATTTCTTAGAGAATCATCAACTTGGATGTTTCCAAGATCGGCACCGTGTCTGGCCTTTGTATTGTTGTCTATAGTTTTGAGGAAATTTATTTGCTTGAGAGTTCAAAATAATTATTTTCATTAGTCAGTTTCTTAGTTTGCAGGACCATTACGCACTGCCTATAAATTATAAGTGATAGACGGTTTCATTGTGATTGTGTGAAAAACACAGAAATTAAATATCAGAGATGCTATTTGGTTCCAGTGAGAACATGAAAGAAAGGAGGAAAAGTAGAAGTGTTTAATGTCTCCTGTCAATACCGTATAAATGATGGACTATTCCATTTTGATTGTGTGGAAAGACATAGCAAAGACGCTATTTGGTTTCAATAGGAACGAAAGAAGGGATGATAGAAGTGTTTAAAGCCTGTTTCAGTGAAATGCAAAAAGTTGTCGATTTCAATTCCTTTGTACACACTCCTTAAAATAATGACTAGTATTCATATTTGTCATTGTTATTGCAATATTTTGTTAAATTTGTTACACTCAAATATTTAACGATGCGATAAAGGAATTTCTACAGATAATTTGCCATGAGTTTATTCAGTCAGTTAAGAATTAAGATTAATCTGAAAATTTAAATAGCAAAACTGAAATTCCCATACATCTTCCTAGTATATAATAAATTATTTTTAAAATACATCTGATGAGAAAATGACATAAAAGATTACATTTTTTTATTCTTCAAACATATCTTTGTTAAAAAAAATCTTTTGTTGTCAGTAACAGGAAGAATTTCAAAATTGCACTGAAATATTACAAATAATTAAAAAAAATAAATATTCAATATAGAGTTTTTTTTTTTAACAAATTGAAAAGACAATAATGTACTTTACTGCATTATGCAAGCACCAACTTTCCACCAAAATATATTTTTTGAGTTTTATTAAATTATTTTTGTCAGACATATGTTCTGATTTAATATAGCATAGTTTTTCCCCTAAAATAACTTATTAGGGATTTTTATTTATACAACTATATGTTGTAGCATACTTACGGATGATAATGGGTATGTCCCCATTCACATAAATACAGTAGTAAATACTGTATGTTGGTGTGACACTATTTAGCTATGGTAATTGGCTAACTAATTAACTATAGAAATTAAAAACGGGAAATACTTAAGTCGAGAAAGAGCTATATCGAAAGACAGTCTGAGCGATATTTTTTAAAAAAATGGGAAAAGATTTTATTTCATTTACGAAGAAAGATACGTTTCGCAAAAGACAGAAAATCCGTAAGAGAAAGCCAGATTTAAGATTGTCAAAATTAATGTCATGATAAGAGAGTGACGCGCCAAGGGAAACAGAATTCGGGAAAGAAAGACAAAGCCAACCACACATGGCGGCCATAAAAAAAAATTTGCCTTTGGTCAACTGCATATAGGCAGAGGAAATCAATATTAGTTATCTTTCAGAGATACCATTTAATTTTTATTCTTGGGTCCCAACGAAGAAAGCCATCTGTTATATGTACGGATCTTGGCATGACAAGGGAATCGCGAAAAAAAAAAGTATTATTATTTCTTATTCAAACTGTTGACGACAGACACTTCATCGCCAAAAGTGAGCATCTGGCAATACAAGAATTTTAAGACATGAGAAAAATAAAGAATTTGATTCTCAGGTAAACACGACCACCCAGTTAAAAGTTGACTAACGGAGAAAGCAGGTGTTGGGTTTTGACAGTGATTAATGAGTTGGTAGAGATTCTGCTAAGTGGATTTTGGGTGACTCAGAAAAAGGATAAGATACGATAAAAATTTAATTATGGCAATGTGAAATTCATAAAAATTTTGGCTGATGAAGAGGATTCTGGAAGATAAATTTAATTTTTGTGGGCAGGAAGGTCTGTGGGAGATGAAAATAAATTAATAAATAAAATAATAATAGAAAACAATAAAGAATTTCATGTTCCCATAATGCAACAGAAAAAAAGGAAACCTAAAACAGTTTCTGGTGACATGTGAAATTTATACCCCCCTCTCCCCTCCCGTTGCTTCTGGAAAGGAAATGATCAGTCTCTTTTCACTTTCCAATGATCGAGTTTAGATGTGTTTGGTAGTCATGCCAACGAAGGTGAAATTCGTCCACTCTCACCCATTCTCAGGCTGACCTGAGATTGACCATTCTTCACACATTCAAATGTTTGTACCTATGTGCGTTAATAAACATTGGCAATTCATTTTCTACTCAAATTTTTTTTTGCTTATTGCGGTCCACCAACATTCAAGATCTGTTAGCAGCACGAAAAGTCTAATAGCACCCTCCACAGGTCCATGTTTGCTGAATTTAGCATTTAATTAACAATTCTTGTCTTCTTTTCCTTTTGCCTCGCTGGTGATACTTGTTTCATTTATTCTCTTGTGCTACCCTCTGTGTGTTTATTACTTATACAATATAAAATGCAATAATAAGTGTTGAAATTTTCATTTAAATCAAATTATTCCCTGATTTGGTTAATTTACAAATTAGTACCCATGCTCAGTTTGCAATAAAATTTTTCTAATACTTACATTTAACTGTAAATGTACATGCTTCATTCAAAAATGACCTGATAAATTTGATAAAATCTACCGTTTTGGAGTTATCAACAGTAAAAGTTTGGATGCATTGGCGTCGCAGCAGTCATTACTGACATTGTTTGTATATATTTGCTGTGGAATATTCACTTGTTTTGATTATTGCGCACACAATATAGTTTTCTCGCATAGTAATTGATACGTTCTTCCGCACTTAGCTTTCCGCAGCAAATGTATAAATGCAAATTGAGCGCAAGTCCTAATCTGCACATTAACCCCTGATTTTTACTAAAAGTTTAATAAAAAGAGTGAAACTTCTTTTTTTTGGGGGGGGGGGGGGGCTTTTATTTTGGAAAAAAATAACAATTGCATTTTGGTATGTTTCTACCGTATGAAAAGTATATAGCAATGTCTTTTTTTTTTTTTTTGCTCCATTGGTCATGTTAGTTAAATTTTAGAAATAATTCTCGATATTAGTGAATAGTATTTTTGTACATAACTGGGTTTCAGTAAAGTTTGCACTTATTAAATCTATAAAAATGACATATATTTCGGCGGTGAGGGCAGTGTCAGTGATATTGAAGAAACATCATGCATCGATTCGAGAATAACAATAAATGCCAAGAAAAAAAATGAACGATTTTTAACACAAGGAACCAAATTTTGTCTAACACCGATTAATTATGTTTTTTTTTTTCGGCTGACATTATCATTTGAAATATCTTTACTAAAAATGATTTCACCTTTGATCGTGTTTTTTCCATTACTTAATTCTGTTCTTTGAGTCATTCATTTCAGTTTAGAAACTGTTATAAATTAATGAACTGAACCAACAATAACATTATAAGAATATCAGAGAATTCCTAACAAAATCATTTTTTGAACAAAGAGAAAGTCATTCAATTCTTTTGTTTTTTCACTTGAAAGGTAAGTGGAAGAATACAAATAATAATTTTCATGAAAAATAAACCAATATTTACCGTCTTGTTTTATGATTTAAAAAAAAAATTATTCGTTGTTGGGTTTAAGAAAAAAATTAAATTAAATCTAGGTATATACTTTCATTTGGGAGAAATATTTTATAATTTAAAAAAAAATGGAAACTTAAATTTACTAAAACAAAGGAAATTAGATGTTTTAGAAATGTTTGTCTTTTCGAAAGTCATGGTATCAAATTTTTTTTTTTTTATATCTGTTCCCCCCATCCCCCGAAATTAATATGAAAACTACAAAAATTTTATTTGCAACCTTTATTTATTTGTTTTTTAATTAAATGCACAAGTAGACTCTGAATAAAAATCATCGATTTATTTGGTAAAAAAATGCGTAAAAATACAAAACCCAATAAAAAACTAAGACAATATTTAATTAAAAAAACTTTTAATGGCTTTTCTGAATAACATATGGTAATTTATCTGAAGGAAAACATTTTTTTTAATGAAAAATGAATTTTTACAAGAATTTTTTTCTTTTTTTCAATTTTAAATATTACATAAAAGGTTGTTATATATTTTAAAATTAAGTTTCTTTTTGCAATTCAATTTAAAGATTATAAATTTGAAAGCTTATTAAAATCTGAAAACCACATATATTTTTAAAATAATTTTTTCAATATTCCAAAATTGTATAAAATCATCTCCGACAAAAAAAGTATGGATGCACAGCTTTAATGTCACGTCAGGTAGAGTTGTTTCCTTTGATAGAAGCCAGATATTTTTTACTTCAGAAATTGCTTTGCATTCGTTCAGTTAACAACACAACACCACTTGTCAAGTTTTCTGGATGAATATCGTCGCATTTTCAAAATATTTATTTTTCTTTTTAATTTTTTCAGTGTGAGACAAACTGCAAATTTCTTTTCCCATTGCGCTGTTTCCGTGCCTAAAAAATTGAATATAAAATAATAAATTTTATATTCAATTTTAGGCACGGAAACAGCGCAATGGGTTTATTCTCAGAAAAATATTTCATAACTAACACAGCTGTTTAAAACGCTTGTTTTTGTCATGAAAGTCATGCGGCGAAAAAAACAATGTCGTCTGCTAAGTGTTGTTGTCATGATCCGGGTCACGAGGTGTTAGTTAAGAAAACAAAACATATCAAGCCATTTTTCAAACATATGTTTAAAAAAAAAAACATTGTTGAACCCAGTGTTGACCTTTTTTTTTTTTACCTTTCTTCTTATCTGGGAGTGGTGGGTTTCACAGCTTGTTATATAAATGTTTAAATTGATGACTGGTTGGCCTTTGACCCAAAATATGTCAAAGTCAATTTAGCTTAATTTTTCCTTATCGCTGCTATTTTTCTGAGAAAAACGCACGCACACACACACACATATGCACTAACCAGCTTCACTTAAAACGAGAACGAATTATATCACTTTTTGCCCTATCGTCCGGTAAATTCCCCTGAGGTAAGTTGTTTAGGTACCTCCAAAAATTCGTATAAGGTTTTTTAAAAATATAAATAAATCCTTTTCGAAGCTTTCCAACCGCTTCAATTGAAAGCTAAAGGATTAAATTTTCTAATTCCAGAAAAAAAAAAAAAAAAAAAAAAATACTGTGGTGTGGAGTATTTCAAATAGAAATTTGAAGGATTTTTTTTTTTTTTTTAGTCAATGCTTCTGAAAAACAATCGAAACGGCCATTTTTTAACTTTTTTTTTTTGAAAATCCCGCTAAAATAAGATATATATCTCTGAAACGTTACTTTCGTAAAATTATCAAATTTAAAGTTAAATTATGTTCTGCAACAAAACTCACTTACTTATAGCATAAAATTTTCTAGACAAACATTTCTTGACCTCGGGGTCTTGTTATTATCACGTCTCCATCGATAATTTGATGGCTAAAAAAATGTGTTGACAGATTTAGTACGGTGCATCAAGTGACATAAAGGTTTTTTTTGTTTCTTATAAAAATTTCTTACATTATTGAGTTACCTCTATCTCTTTCATTATTTAATAGCTATGATAATGATAAATAATTTTTATTAATTATTAATATTACATTAAGTTATTGCATTTTTAATTTAATAACTGACATAATAACTAATAAAATTATTATTATATTAATAATTAAAAATTCTCACTGAGTTATTGTTTAAATTGATATATGAAATAATTTTATTATCTCAATTTAATTTTTAATATAATAACTGAGAGTGAGATAAGACCCTTTACATGTCAAGGGGCTTTCCCCAAGGAGGAGACAAGCTTTGAAACCATAATATCACTTATGAGATATCATACTAAAAAAAACAAAACATTTTGACGCACAAAAAAAATATTTTTAATTATGGTAAAAATTTTTGGTAACATTATTTGTATTAAGCTTTTAATTTTCGCTTAGTAAATATAGTCTTCACTTAAAAACTTAATAACCGACCCCACACTCTGCTTGGAAGAATTTTAAAACATTTTTTTAAATTAAAGAAAAATGAAAAAACTAAAAGAAAAATCCAAACAATTCTTGTAAAAATTCTTTATTCATCGAAAAAAAAAAAATTTTCTGCAGATAATAATGTCCTTAATGTATATTATTTATAAAAGCAAATAAAAGCATATCTAATTTGATAATTAGATAATTTATTGCAGTTTTTATTTTACGATTTGGAGCAGATTTTTAAAAAGTTCGCAGTAGTTGTGAAAAAAAATTGATGATTTAGTTTCTCCAAGGAGTCCTGCTTATAAGTAATATAAACAATTTGTGTAGTCTTGGAAATTCTAGAAAATTTCATAAAATTAATTTGGTGGGGGGTAACAGATTTCTAAAAATAAAAATTTCAAAAATAAATTAATTCATTTTTTAATATGTCCTGACAGTTTCATTAAAATCAAACAATTATTTGATTTTTGCAAGTATTTCCAAATTAATGGGTTTTCCCCTAAAACTGCTACACTAAAATGGCGATGACCACAAGTATTACAAAGTTAACAAAAAAAACAAATGAGATTTTTTACCCAAATTTAGAGTGTGTTAGAAAGAAGGAAAAAATTTTTAAAAATATTTAAAAAATATTTTGTTCTTTCCTCTTAATAATAACATAAAAATTTTAATGATGAAACTTTGTTTTTATTAAGTTTCGGACCTTTTATCATTATGCTATACTGATTTTTTAGCAAATTATTGGAGGTACCTAATTGACGTACATCAGTTAACACCTATCAAACACATGTGCGAAAGCAAGCACCACGGTTGGAAAGGTCTCTCTTTAAAAATTTTCTGATAACAAAAGTAATGTTTCTTTCAAATTACATTAAGTATACTTTAAATTTTCTAATTTTCCTAAGATAACATAAGAAAAAGGTGTAACTGAATTTTACATGATTTTTAAACTGTTAACTTTGATTTTGTTTACAAAATCAGACAAAAAGGGCTGATATGATCGAATTTATGAAAAAAATTTTGAATCAAGTAAAACAAGATTTTTAAATAAAATTTTTAACATTATCAGAAGGATTAAAAAATCTGAAAAAATATTCAGAAAATACTTTGGTCTTTCATCTTAATAGTAACATCAACATTTAGACGTTAAAAATGTTTTTATCAAGTTAGGGACCTTTTGTCTTCATGCTATGCTGGTTTTTTTGTGAAGTGTTTGACAAACCTATTTTTCTAGCACTTTAGAAAGTTTGTCTTTCTTGTGTCTTACATTTGTTACCTTAACTTTTTCAAAGAGAAACACCATTTACATTTGAATTATAAAACAAAAAATGCAATAAAACTATGATATTATTTAATTAGAAAAGCCTTTTAAAAATATCTTTAAATAGGATATATAAAGAACACTATTGTCATAAGAAAAAAATTGTTCAATGAAAAATGAATTTTTACAAGAATTCTTGTCATTTTTTTTTTTATTAAGTTTTATATCTTTTATAATTCTATATTAATTTCAACCTTTTAAATGATATTATTCTTAAGTGAAAACTATATTTGCTAACCATAAATGAAAAAGCTTAATACAAATCGTCAAACACCAATATTTTTAAAATAATTTTGATGTAACAGATAATTGGGTCAATCTGACAAGAGACCCAGTGTTGGTTGTGTATGGTGCAGTTAGCATCAGGAGATATGTCCTCCTCTTTCACATTTTTGTTGAAAGAGGATATTTTACTTAGAGTGGGTAGTGCTGACAAAATTTGCATATGAACCTGTATGAGCAGGTATTTGTCAATAGTCAGCATGGATCTGGGACTGAGAGAGATATACACCAGCTTTTTCTCAGCTGAATAGAGTGCTCTCAACATGTGGAAAGACAGACCCAACAATTTGGGCATATATAGATGACATCTTCATTGATGAAAGTGCAGTTTTCTTTATGCGAGTGTGACTCAATGATGGTGCAAGAGTGCTTTGCTTGCAGGTCTGGGAGAAGTGCAGCATGCTTCCATGGGAACAAGTGAGTAAAGTCCTGGAGACTCCAAGTGTTCATGGCTCATAATACGTTCTCTCTCTATGGAAAGCTTTGAGGCTACTTTCTGGTATGTGGTTGGCTTAGGGTAGCAGTGGCATTCTTGAAGTGATAAGCCACTGCAGTAACCAATGGGTGGGATGATGAAACTTGTGACCACTCCCTGAAGCACATGATCCACAAGATGGTGATGAGAATGCATAAAAAAAAACCCTGCAAGAGAAGCCTGGTGTGTGAGCAGCCTGGAAAAGACAGTGTGGGTGAATTTAAATTCTCTGGCCACTGGGGTGGCATTGGAAGTGAATGGAGACATTGTCGAGGATGCATGCTGGCTTTGTCATGACAGTGACACCCAACATAACAACCTAGCTGAGCTCGATGCAATGTTTAGACCTGGCCCTGCAATGGAAGGTGAAAGTGTTGCATCTGGTCACTGATTCTGCATGCACTCAACACTGGATCAGTGACACCTTGACCAGAAAGGCATGCTTGAAAATGAAGTCAGCATGCGAAATGCTCATGCGAAGATGACTGAGGACTTTTTGACACTAACTGCGAAGTTTAACCACACTTTGGATGTAGGGGTGATTAAATCCGACCAAAATAAAGCTGACAAACTTACCTGAGTTCTACAGTGATGGTTGGATTTGTTGAAAAAAAACACTGAACCTATCCTCTCAGCATTTGATACAGCCATGGGTGAGCTGAGTCCATGCGAAATAATGGAAATACATCAGAGTAGCAATCACTCTGGTGTTAAGATAGGTACCTCCATGAGATCACTAAAAAAAGAGCATAGCATGATGAAAAAGATGACAAACTTGACGAAAACAAAATTTTATCCTCTAAATGTTTATGCTATTATTAAGAGGAAAGATCAAAGTTTATTTTAATTATTCAAAAAAAATTTTCCTTTCTAGAACATTCTGAATTTTGATTTAAAATTCCTTGTTTCTCTTTGTATCACTGGAACTAGTAAACTAACATATACAATTTTTAGCACGTTATTTTTTTGAATGACACACATTAATTTGGAAAATCTTGCAAAAATAGAAATTCTTGCCGCATCCACTTTCATAAGGGAGGCACGGTGGAGTAATGGATAACGGCTCGGATTGAGGAATCGTAGAGCTGAGTTCGAATTCCAGTTGAATCTGTTACATTCACTTACGTGCTAACACCCTTGGGAAAGGTGTGAATCCTCTTCTTCTCTCTCCAACTATGGGTAAATAGCAGGACAGACTGGGTTCTGTAGCCTTGCATGGCAACTGGTCTAGGAGAAGGTCAACTCTGAATTCAAAACCATTCGGCGTCTGCACCGGCATCCGGCGGCCTCTTGGTTACTCCTGCCTCTGCGTCTGTGGAAATTCTGCGGCAAGTAAGAGCATATTCCTCTCTCCACTGGGATAGCACGCGAGGTGTGGGGACCGCGTGTGAAGTTCAAACTCCCTTGTTACTCTGTTTCAAGAGTTCACCGCCGTTGGAATTGGGAATGGCTGTCGCTCGTTTCAGCATTGGCGATAGATCGCCGTGCTTGGTCGGCCTTCGTTCCGGACGCGGTGAATTCCTTGGAAGGAGCCGGCTTAACCGATCCAGGGGGAATGCCGCAACATACATACATACATTATGAGATAGATCTTTTTTTAGCGTGTTGTAAAGTGTATCGTTTGGACTAATCAGAAGACCCGCAGTAATTAAGAAATGTACTTTTGTGTTTATAATTGGGCTGTAATTATAAAGTATGGAAGACCAACCAGAATACAGTTAAGTTGTGTTATTTGAGTTAAGCATTGTTCTCCACTGTTAAGGCCATTACTTTTGCAAAACACGTGTGGAGAAGTTAATTTGATTTTTCAATTTCAACTGAGAAGGGTACCTACAAGTATCAGTATCATCATATGAAATTTATATGATCTTATTTTTATATTAATCTCAGTCATGACATTTTTCCATAAATGAAATATCAAAATTAATAATAAAATGAATGGAGATACAAATAACACAGTAAAATGTAATAAATGTACATAAAATTATAGTATTTTATGTACACTTCTGATAAAATTTCACAAGAAAGCTACCTATAAATTAATTAGATACCTTTCTTATGAAATTTAATCTAACTCTTAACAGTCTTCTTTTAATTTCTTTATAATATATTTTCCATAAAGCATCGTAAACGTTAAGGTGAAAGCTAAATACAAAAAACAACAAAAAATAGAACGCTGAAAGGTTTTCTTAAAAATAACGAGGTAAATAATTTGTTCACTTAAATCTAAATAATTTCACTTTTCTCCTTCTGTAGAACAAATTATCCTCACGTAATTCGTCTATATGTCATTCATCACCTGTCAAGTGACGTGAAAGCTTTTGACCTACTTTGTTTTATTTTCAAATTACATCTTTTCGGCGCAGAAGCTAAGTTAAGCTTGGTTCAAAATATTTTATAATTTCTGATTTTCTAAAAATAAGTTTTGAAAAAATGATAATTGATTTTTAAAAGAATTTCAAATTGAGATTTTCATTTTTTTATAAAATGGAAAAAATAGTTGCCTTGATTGACTCTCTGTCAATTTTGCTGTCAAGATATTTAACAAAAATTTCAGATGTGCTAGGAACGATTAAAAGATGTAAAAAAAATACCCCAAAATACTTTGATCTTTCCTCTTAATGACAAACATTTAGATGGTAAAATTTTGTTTTTGTCCACTTTGGCGTCTTTTTCCTCATGCTATGCTCTTTTTTAGTGATCTCATGATCTATGTTAAGAGTACCATTTACTTTGTCAAATAAGTTGATCCCTCTGTACCTAGCACAGCTGTCAAGAGTTGTTCAGAGGTGTCCTGAATGCCACTCCATAGACCTAGCACCAGTACACTGGCAGAATCGAAGACTGGAGGTTTGCAGTACATGGTCCAGGCTGTGGATGGATAGTATGCATGATGGCTGTGGTTATTACCTGACTTTGATTAACTGCAGGCCAACACAGTTCTCTATTTGATATACCATAGTGCGACAAGTTTCTGTGAGTGCTATTCATCAGTTGGAGTTGACATGCATCCTGCTGCAGTGGAAAGAGATGGTGACAGCAATGAGGATGAAGTACCACCCTTGCGAAGGAGCACCAGAAGGAAATGCCTGTCTCCCTGCATGTTGGTTTTGTGATCAGGAGATCAGGGAGGAGTTTAATGGAGAATTGGGTCGACCCAACAAGTAAGCACCAGGAGTTAATACTCTTCCACAATTGATTGTTGAGAGAGTACAAATGATACTGGCCAGATATTAGCCAATAATCAATGTGTATCTGGTATTGAGCAAGCTATATAATACCAGCTTTTTCTCAGATGAAAGGTGCACTTTCAGCATACAGACATGTGGGAAACCAGACCAACACATTTGAATTTTTATTTATATATGCCAATTTTTGTAAGTATGGACGACCATACATGACATTATCAGAAAATAAGAGCAATAAATATAGTAATTTTAAAGCTAAAATTTCTAGAATGCAATAAAACATTAAACCACAAAATATTTTCTTAAAAATTTAAGCATATGAGTACTTAAAATGATATAAGAAAGGTGCTCATGTCATTTTCTTCAGTTATGTTTTACAAGTAAAGTCTTCATAGAACAACATTAGATCTGTCGTCACCTCCAAAAAACGTATTTCCCAAAAGTTTTTTAATACATTAAGCTATTCAGCAAAATATTTATTCATTACTGAAAATTTTGTTTGAATCAAATAATTCCTTGATTTTAGACAAATATTTTCAAATGAGGTGTTATTTTGGCTTCCATTGCAGGAAAAAGTATCCATTTTAGACCAAAAGGTAGGTACTGCCAAAATTGTTCAAATTACCTACGTTTGAAATCAGGTACCTCTACTGAATCACTGAAAACAATGATCATACCATGATAAAAATATGCCCCAAACTCAATAAAAAGTTTCATTGTCAAAATCTTTCTTATTATTAAGAGAAAACAACAGAGGATTTTTTGATTATCAAATTGCAAATTAGATTTTTTGATATTTTTTAGAACATTTGCATTTTCATATTTTAAAAATTTTAATTAGAATTTATAAATTTTTAAATCTTTTAATATTTTGTATTAATTTGGACTGGTAAGGTGATAATGTTATTAAGTAAAAACTATATTAATAATTGAAAAAGCTTAGTACAATATAGTGATACCCAGTATTTAAAAAAAAATTTTGTATGTGTATAAATGTGCTAATCTTTTTATATGCAGTTGTTCATACAGGACATTATCAGAAAATAAGTAAATTTAAAAGCACAGCACCTAAAATTAAAACATCAGATTACAAAGAATATTTTCCTAAATTTTTAAGATAACTGGACAGTTAAAACTATGGAAAAAAAGGCACTCACATTATATTTCTCAGGCAATTTTAACAGATATGTCCCCCCAGAAAAAAAAGATTATATAAATTCCTGGCTGTCAATCTTTCAACATGTAATCAAAACACCTACTTCTGTGTTAAAAAATGCATTTCTGCAATATTTTAAATTAAAGTAAGTCATTCATTTCAAATCTGATTAACCATTAAATCAGCTAATATTCCTCAAATAAAGTTTCAGCAAAATATATTTTATTTTTGAAAGATTTCTTTCATAAAGAGAATTACATTGTACTGGCAGATGACTAAGAACAGCGATTTTTTAATGATTAAAAAAATGCTTCTTGTCAGTTTAAGTATTTTGCTTATTGGAAATGTGACATTTAATCTATTAGCTTGAAATAAAAGCTTCAAAAAAGATTTTCCATTTTTAAAAATTGATTTTAAGCCTTATGTATTGTGTTTCTCTGGAGGTACTTATTTTAAATGCCTTCTTTCATCTTATATTTTCTTTCTGTTTGAAAGATAATAGTCTAAACCTATTCTGAAAAGAAAAAATATTTTTCCTATATAAATAAACTCTTGAGATATTTTTCAAACATGTATACCTTTTTTTTTGTCACTCATTTTCGCATTTCACCAAATTAAAAAGTACACATGATATTGAAAAGTGCGACTAAAAAAAAACACATTTCTCTCATTTTTTAAAAATAAATTAATCTATTAGAAACATTTCTTTATTAGAAAATCTTGCTAAAAGTTTTTTTTTCGCCTCTCTTCTATCCACTAATTTATCTATATTTTTAATTTTACAATTGTTGCATTATCTCTGTTCTATGGAAGATAAAAAATGAATTTCAAACATAAAATTCTAAATTAAAGCTGTTGACTCATACACTTCATTGTTGAATAAGTGTTGAAATTTTCAATGAAGCCTTGAGTTTTGATAATTTAAACTAAGGGTATAGTTTTTATGCTGACATGTTCATGATGTTTCAAGGTGACAATGATGTTTTATGACATTCATTGTTAAAAGGAATCAAAAAGGAAATTTTAAATGACAGATCAATTATTTCTTTGAGAATCTTGTTTATTTATCTTTAAATAAATTTTCATATTACAGTAATTAAAAAGACCTTGTTCAGTACAATGAAATATTTTCACATCGATACTTAGTAAATTGGCAATTGATAATTGTAATGTGTAAATGCATGAACTATTTTTTAGTATTTTCTTTATTCAGTGTAAGCAATTTTGAAGCTATTTGGCTTCAGCCAACCCAACGCAAACATAAATCCAGCACTGCTACTGCACAGTCATGCTTGACATGATTTAGTATTGAATTTTAATTTTAAAACAATTTTATGATGAGGTGTTTTGTGAAAATATTAAGTTTGTAGAAAAGAGTGATATTTTAATGAACATTTCTTCCTAATATTCTATAAATTACCCTTTCTATAAATCTTATAGTATTTAATTTTATAAAACTTAAACAGAATTACTCTAGAGGTATATTTTTAAAATATGTAAAACTTAATTAGGTTAGCATTTTATAAGTAAATGAATTTACTAAGGTAATCACATGAAGCATCTTCCTTGCAAAATTTCAAATGTAAACTTTGCAAAATCATTTTCGTAATTTATTAAATACTGCAAATTTTATGCATAACAAATACTTAGTTGATTTGTATCAGATTTTGAAAGCCATGTTTTTATTTTTTCAGTTCCCTAAAAGATTTTATGGTGTATATTATAATAACTGTTTGGAGGTAAACAGTTTTTCATATCACTTTCAAAAACATCTTTGGTTTTTGGAGGTAATGCAGATATCAAAATTTTCTTATTAATGGCACAAAGATTTTTTTTTATTGTATTGATATCCAGTGGTAATGTTTGATTCATATCCACAAACTAATAATTGCCAGATTGAAATCACCATCTTCATTTATACAACTTGTGAAAAAACAAAAATGCTTTATTGCTTGATATTTGAAATTGATTCTTTGTTCTCTCTTCCTTAAATCTGTGCTACTTTGTAATCCTTTTTTCCTTTTTATATTCCTTTATTTCGTGTTAGAAATTTTAAAACTGCTTGGCTTCAGCCAACCAAACCAATAGGTAAATTCTCTGCTGCTATCTGCACAGTCACGATTAACATGATTTAACAATGATTTGCAATATTGAAACACTATTACGATGAGGTGCTTTTGCGAAAATATTAAGGGTGATATTTATATAAATATTTCTTCCCAATATTATATGAATCACCATTTATGTAGATTCTATAGCATTTAATTTGATAAAAGTTAAACAACTCAATAAAGTTAGGATT
Organism: Acanthosepion esculentum; assembly: GCA_964036315.1. Taxonomy (NCBI): domain Eukaryota; kingdom Metazoa; phylum Mollusca; class Cephalopoda; order Sepiida; family Sepiidae; genus Acanthosepion; species Acanthosepion esculentum. The sequence continues at coordinate 58,189,332 of OZ038479.1, read as the reverse complement.
TTATAAGTAAATGAAATCACTGGTGTAATCAAATGAAGCATCTTTCCTTAAAAACATTCAAATGAAAAATTCTGCAAATAATTTTTGTCATTTTTTAAATACTGGAAATTTTATGCAGAGCCAATTCTGAGTTGATTTGTATCAGATGTTGAAAGCCAAAGTCTTATTTTTTGTAGGTATTTCCCTAAAAGATTTCCTGGTGCATATTATAATAACTGTTTGAAGGTAAAAAAACTTTTCATCTTATCATTTTTAGTAACATCTCTGGTTCTATAGAGTTGATAAAGATTGATTTTATATCAAAATTTTCTTATTAATGGCATAAAGATTTTTTCATTGTGTTGATATCCAGTCATAATGTTTGATTACAAATACTAAACTTATAATAGCCAGATTAAAATCACCGTCCTGATTTATACAACTTGTGAAAAAACAGAAATAATTTATTGCTTGATATTTTAAATTGATTCTTCATTCTATCTTCCTTAACGAAAAAAGTTTCACTTGGTTATTATCCTTTAAATTTAATTCTTTTCACCTCATTTCAAGATTTATGCATCAATGATTGTTCTTTTTTTATTTTTGTTGACAATATTTGCGTCATAATCGCTCTGCTGTTGTCTGCTTGCATTTGTGAAAACTAAGTTTGTTTACAAATGGAAAGAAAAATCTCCCGGAATAATATATTAGACGTTAAAATATTTCAGAAAAACACCACTGTTCTTGTTTCAGCTCAAAAGGAAATTTAGATCAATTTATTGATTTTCTAGTTGCTGCATTATTGTGTCCCCGTGTCCATCTCAAGTAGCCTTAATATATAGCTAAATGTATCTGTTAAAATATGTCATTGTCATTCCTTTTTCTTCACAGATGTTTTGGCTGAACAGAAAATCAAGATACTAATAAAAACTGTTATTATTGGGGAACTTCACTGAACTCATATTTGAAGCACAATATGGAAACATACACTAGAGATAAATCCTACTCTTCTGAAGGCTGTGGATCTTCATTTTCAACGAAGTCAAGTTTAAAGCACTATGCACAAACACACACTGGAGAGAAACCATATTCTTGTGAAGTTTGTGGATCAGCCTTTCCACAGAAGTCATCTTTACAGTGCCATATGCGAACACACACTGGAGAGAAACCATATTCTTGTGAACTTTGTGGATCTGCATTTTCACAAAAGGCAAATTTGAAGTGCCATATCCGCACACACACTGGTGAGAAGCCATATTCTTGTGAAGTTTGTGCATCTACATTTTCAAGCAAGTCACATTTGAAGCTCCATATGCGAACACACACTGGAGAGAAACCATATTCTTGTGAATTTTGTGGATCTGCCTTTTCCCAGACAGCATCTTTGAAGTGCCATATGCGATTGCACACTGGAGAGAAACCATATTCTTGTGAGGTTTGTGGATTTGCATTTTCAAAGAAGCCTCATTTGGTGTCCCATATGCGTACACACACTGGAGAGAAACCATATCGTTGTGAACTTTGCAGATCTGAATTTTCACAAAAGGCAAATTTGAAGTGCCATATGCGCATACATACTGGAGAGAAGCCATATTCTTGTGAAGTTTGTGCATCTACATTTTCACAGGTGGCAGCTTTGAAGCAGCATATGCGAAAACACTCTGGAGAGTAACCACACGTATGTGAAGTTTTTGGATCTGAATTTTCATTGAAGTCTTATTTGAAGTGCCATATGCTAACTCACATAGAAGAGAGACCATATTCTTGTGAAGTTTGTACATCTGTGTTTTCTCTGAAGTCGAGTTTGAATAACCATATGAGAAGACACACTGTAGACAAACCATGTGGGTGACATTTGTGGATCTGCATTTTCACAGAAGTCAAGTTTGCTGCACCATATGCAAAAACACACTGGAGAGAAACCATACTCTTGTGAAGTGTGTGGATCTGTATGTTCAAAGTAATCATATGTAAAATACTATAAGCAAATACACATTGGAGAGAAACCACATGTATGTGAAGTTTGTGGCTCTGCATTTTCAGACAACTCATATGTGAAGGAATATATGCGAACACACTCTGGAGAGAAACCATATTATTGTGAACTTTGTGGATCTGTGCTTGCAAACATTTCATTTTTGAATCAACATTTTTGCGCACACACTGGAGAGTAACCACTCTTGTGAAGTTTGTGGATTTGTATTTTCATTGAAGTCATCTTTGCAGTGCCATATGCAAACACACACAGGATAGAAAACATGTACGGAAATCTTTTTAGATATCTGAAGAAATGTCAAATATACTGCTTCATGTGCAAATCTCAATCACTGTTCTTGTTAAATTTTAATTTTCAGAAATCTCAACATTTTTGAGCTGCATGTAAACACAGAAAAAAATCATATTCATATCAGAATTTGTAAATCTCCAAACCACTAACCAAAACCTTTATCTTTCTTTTTATTAAATCATGCAAACCTTGTAAACGTTGGTTTTTAAATGCTGTAACCTGTAGGGAGACAGTTGATAAGGGGTATGTATTAAAACATTACAGACTTTATACTTTGGTGTTTGTCAAACGAGTAAGTTACAAAAAGCAAACATAGTAGCAAATTAAAATGGCAGTTGGCAAATCTGTTAGAAAAAAATTTCCATTTCAAAATTGTGATTTCCATTTCAATTAGGCCATTCCCTTTTCCTGTCTTCACGGAAAATAAGCCCTTCTATATTTGTTGAGTTGCCATCTATGATCTAACACATACAAACACATACCTGGGGATGACATTTTGCTGATGGTATGGATTTTAAAAGAAAACTCATTTTGATTATGAAGATATCACCAGAATAAGTGATATTTTAATTTCATGGAAGTCAGTCACAAATCTAGGCATGCACATGCAAACAGAAAAATTGTGGAAGTATTTTTTTACATGAATGAAATTGTCTTATATTTGTGAATCGGGTAAATATGGATTTTTTTTTATTTTATACATGTAAAATATTAGGAACATTCCTTTACAGGGTCTTTTAATGAAACATGCTAAATCATTTGAGACATTTTTGTAACGTTAACACAAATTATCTCAGCCAGCATTTGAACTCTGTTCCCTCCTTCTATTTTGTATATGTTTTTACATTTAGGCCATGGACTCTTCTTTTGTTTTTTTGTAATGAAGGCTGTCTAGTTGATAATTTTCATCTGATTGATTCAAACATCAGTCTGTTTTGGATGTTATTTTCATAAATGTTGTGTTTCAAACCCATTTTATAAATTTATGGATTAACAGGATTTTGTAATTTTGTTTACTTTTTACTTAAAAAAATTATGAAAATAATATTTATTTATGCACAGTAGACTGTTGGGTTAGAGGTTAAAAACAGACTTTGTAATGACATCCATGACTTTAAATAAATATAAAGAAATATGGAATACCCACAGTCTAATAATCCAAAAAATGGCCTTTATATTTAGTAAGGCTGTCCAGTTGGTAATTTTCATCTGATTGATCAGTCACTTTTGGATGTTATTTTCATAAACATTCTCTTTCAAACCTATTTTATAAATTTAGTGGTTAACAGGATTTTCTTAAGTTAATGTTTACTTTTTTACATTTTTCTTACAAATTAATGAAAATAATGTTTATTTATGCACAGTAGCCTGTTGGCTCTGTGGTTAAAAACAAAGACTTTATAATGACATCCATTACCTGCAGTCCAATAATCCAGAAATTGTCCTTCATCTTTTAAAATAAATTCTTTAATCTTATATAACCAAATAGTAAACTATTTGGTTATATAAGATTAAAGAATTTTAATTGAAAACATTTTCTTATTTCATATGCTTTTATTAAATTTAGTGAAATGAAAAATTTAATTTTTATACATCAGATTCTTTTTATTTTACTTTTGTGTTTAATTCATTGATTTTACTTTTTGATTATTTTCTTAGATATTTGATGACAACATATATCTAAGTGATATTTATAAAATTATTCTTAATTTTAAGAAAATGTATTAAAATAATTGAGTTATGACTAACAAAAACATGATGAAAATTGGTAAAGAGTTATTGAATTGGTAATATTAATTGATTTTGTTCACTGTGGGTTCATTCTTAATTATTCATTGGCATCGTAGTAATGCTTTTATTCTTATTTTGTTCTTAGATTTATCATAATCTTATGTAACCAATAATTTAAGAATATCATTTTTTATTCCATATGCTTTTATGAAATTTTGTAGAAGTAACAAAAATGTAGTATTTTGGGCATTGATTTTGATCTTCAAACACATTGTGTATTAAAATCAACATACCGAAAGAAAGAAAAAAACTGTACAGGGATTTAGGTCAGTTATGTTGGGGGTGGTGATTCTGGAGATTTCAGGTGTGAAATGCCTCAATTGCTCAATGAAATTACTAACTGGAAATTTATATGTACAATTTTAGGAGGAGAGACATAGTACTAAACCCCAATGGTTTCATACAATGTGTATGATGTATGTGTACTAATACGTATATAAGTATATACGAGATATTTATATATATTTATGTATTTAGGAGTTTTCTTTTATATATATTAGATGGTGTTATTTTTATGCATGTATATTTATTTTTCTATCCATTTCTGTTTATTATAGTGTCCTTTTTTCCTATGTTATTCATTGAACAATATTTGTTTTTCAATTCTACCCATATTAAACTTTATCTATTTAAGCATTTTTATCTATATACCTTTGCCCGTATAAGTTATATTTTGATAGTATGTTAAAATCCGTTTACTAACACTTTGAAATTTGAATATTTCTTGGTGGGTGTATGTACTTTATCAATGTATGTATGTATGTATGTATGTATGTATGTATGTATGTATGTATAATCACTTATATGTGCCTTTCATTGTATGTTTATGTCGTCGTCTTTCTTTTTTTTAATGGTCGTGGACATATTTCCTGTCTTGTTGCTTATTTGCGTATGTATATATCTAAATATGTCTTCTTTTTTTTTTAAGCTTTTCACCCCAAGCAAGGCTGGAAGCCACTAGCATGCAAGGGGTTACAGAAGGTTTGGAGGAAGAGCAGATAGGAGTGGTAAAGGAGAGGATGTGGAGAAAGATAGTGGATCGATCAAGGCAAGGGGGTTGCAGAAGATTTGGAGTGAGAGCAGATAGGAATGAAAGGGGAAAGGATGTGGAGAAGGGAAGTGGATAGATCAAGGCAACTGGAGATGTCGATTGACGTTACACTTAAATGTCTGCGTGTTTGTGTATTATAATCTGATTGTGTATGCATTTTCTTTTGCAAGATTTCCCGCTCCCTTGCCCATATATTCACTTCAAATGTATCTAAGTTTTAATGGAGTCCAGAGCAACATTGGATCTTAATGTTTATTCCAACTTAATCGCATTAAAAACTAAATAGATAACAAAACATATGTATTTTTTCCTCAGTTACTTCTTTAAATAAATTTATAATTAATATAGATTAAATTTAAGATGAAAAATTGGTAATTTTGAATTTTATAGTATAATTTAATAATTAGTTCGAATGAATTCTATTTTAGTCTAACCCTAACATTAAACCTTTAAATAATATAATTATTATAACCAAAGTTCGTCGTCAAGTTTTTTGAATTCTCCTATACTTATATTTTGATTGGTCATTCCAGCTTTTGTAACAGCATTTCTCCTACAGAAGGGAGTTTAATTGATTTGAACCTTTTAATCCCTTTATGTTACATTCAACACCATCACATGATAGGACACCAGAAGTGTTGAAACAAAATGACTATTTTTGTAGTGATCTTATAACAGATTTATGTTATAATTTTCGAATAAATAATTATATATATATATATATATATATATATATATATATATATATATATATATATATGTGTGTGTGTGTGTGTGTGTGTGTGTGTGTGTGTGTGTAAGCAAATACGTGGATGTAGATCCGCCGGTATGATGAAAATGTGGAAAAGACAAAGCAAAATCCGAATATGTGAGTTTACAGTATTTTATTTTGTTTTTGTTTCTTGTTTTTCTGTCGACGTCAGACGTTTCGGTCAAATAGACCTTCTTCAGGACATGGTTAATGGAGACATATTTATATTAAATTTAAGTTAAATGAAGAGACGATATATACAGGACTAGTCAGAAACATAAAAACTGAAATTCTAAAGTCATGTGAAAAAAAAAATAATTTTCACATCTAAAAATTTTCTGATCTTTCATCCTATTTGTTGTATACATCGAGTTACTTCCCCTTGATTGTGATCACTCCCACTATCACCATTGCCTGCAACCTCCCACCACATAATCACGTGTTATACTGTAGTAGTAAAACTACTTCTTCGGCAGTGTTTAATAAAATCTTGTTGAGTTCAGACCTATGTCTCTCTTCTCTTTATGTTGTCATTAACTCGTTACTAACATTATCCTTCAACAGCATACACCTGTATCAGCACAATATAAAATGGCGTCAGCAATATAACACTATTAACACAAAGGTTTTGTCAATAAAATATAGTTTTTACTTTTTGTGCATTTTTTCATCATGCATCTGTAGTGAGTGCAAAATAATAACTCCTTTCACCCACTTTCTTCAAATTCAAAGGACTGAGGAAGAAGAAAGAAATGAATTCGTGAACCCATGTAGAATTTTTTCAAGAAGAAGAAAAGAAAGTAGTGAGCCTACACACAAATTCTTTTTGTTATAAAATGAGGAAACAAATTAATCAGAGAAGAATGTCTGAAGTCACGTGGATGGTTTTTCTTTCAGTTCACAGGATTGTCAAGAGTCACACCTGCGAACCAATCAGAAATCAAGAGACAACTCTGAAATTAATTCCTTTGTCTCAGAAAACTATAAAAGAAACGGAGAGAGACGATTAGGCTAAGAAACCAAGAGAGGTGATGAAATAATTTTGTCCATTCTCCCATGCCTTACATTATCAGGACACCTAAAAATATCAGAGAGTCAAAAAAATAACTACTATCAATAAGATACATACATATATACATAGTACAAGTACATACATAGAGATACATACATACTAGATACATATAGAGATACACACGTAGTAGATACATACACATAGAGATAAATACATAATAGATATATATATATACATACATATATACATACATATAGAAATACATATAGAGATACATATATAGTAGATACATACATATAGAAATACACACATAGTAGATACATACATACATACATATAGAGATACATACATAGTAGATACATACATATATATATATACTCATTTACAAGGACTCTCTTCTCTCTATCTTATGCTAAAGTATTTAGACTTTCAACACAACAGTTTTCTGATAGCAACTTGTGAATACTTTAAATATTGTATATTTTATTTTAAGAGACATAAAATTTTATCAGTACATGTAAAATATATCTTTGTCCCTTTATCTACTTTTGAACGTATGTATTGTAAACCGTTTATCACTTCTGGGAACAAGGAACTGACATTTTTGTCTTAAACATTTTTGAATGTTATTTTGTGTTAGATTATTTAATTTGGTGAATAGAAATCTCTTCTTGACAATATGTTAAAACTACGAACTTTAAGGATTCTAATTTATTTTCCTGAAACGAACTACTGCTTCAAACACCGAAATTCTTATTTTGTTAAAATCACCCATGTGCTTCCTCATCGTTATCATCTTTTATTAATCTTCTTGGTGGCAGTAAATAAACTGTTCATTTTAACCCCATGTTACTAAATATCCACTTTGTTGAAATTTTGGAGGCTCCTACTTTTTTGGGGGGTAGTGTAACATGATCTACTGAAAGTTAGAGAGTTGTGTCCCTTTAATTATCTCATCAGTAGAAACCAAAATGGCGGAATAAACAAATACTTAAAAAAAATATGAAGGTGAGGACTATGATTCAGAAAATCACCCAGATTATAATCCGGAGCCTGATTGGAAGAGAAATTGTAAATGAAGGTAATTTTTCATTTGATAAGAGGGTTTGAAAATTTTTAGGTCAAGGGAGAACAAAAGACACTCACTGTGTTACTGGCCCTAAGAACCTGCTGATATTTTTTAATGGACTGTGATTGGACGGTTCAAAGGTAAATTGGCCCCTTTGAAAGGGAAGGGAGAACTGTAACGGGACCTTAGCAGCAGTTGGAAACAAGACAGCTTAGAGAGAAGAGGCTCGTTTTCTCTCTCCCTGCTGAAAAGGCAGGCAGCGTTTGCCCATAAGTAAGGATGCATGGGTAACAAGTTGCTGAGGGCAAGTTTCCTCTTCAGAGAAAGTTTTGAGAAGTCCTCTTGAAGAAGTCCCAGAAAAGAAAGTTGAAAAGAAGTCCGTAAGTGAAGTTTGGAGACAAAGCCGTTTGAGAAGAAGACGAAGGAGCGAACACGTGCGTTTTCAAAAAGTATTTTGCCACATGTTTAAGTAAATTTCCACCTTCTAGCGGCCGTAAAAGAAAGGCGTAATTTCCAGGCGGACGGGGGGAAAATAAGTGAAGAAAGAAGTTAGTTTGGTCACCAAAAAGAGAACTTTGTCTACACAAGAAAAAAGATAAAAACTTTTGAACCTTGAAAGGACTGAAAGTGTACTGTAGAGCTAAGGCTCTTCCCCCTTTTTTATTGTTATCATTGACACAGCATGTGGGCGCAATTTTTTTTTTGTGCATTGTAATTTTTAAGTTTGTTTTCTGCTACGTTTTTTTTTACATTGTGTTAGTCAGGGAATAGGTAGTCCTATTCTCAGAAAAAAAGGGACGAATTTTTGCAAGAACCCTTATTTAGCTGGTTAGAAATAAATATTTTTTCTTTGTAATTGAATCTGATTTGCATTTATTTGTTCTTTATTTTTCGTTATTAATTTGGGCAATAGAGGAAATACTGTTGCAGCAGGTTTGATTTTCTGAAAGAAAAGAAAATTTTCGTATAGCATGAGCTATTGAAAGTTGAGGGTTTGTTTTATCAGTAGAAGCCAAAATGGCAGAATAAACATTGTACTAACACGTGTGTCCAAGATAAATTAATAAACCCAAATACGAAATATAACACTAACTGGGAGAAAGAAAAATACATATACTTTTTTATTAATATCTTTGTTCACTTGAACCGCCGTTATCTCCACGTTTCATTTTATTGTTATTTTGAATAGTCTTCGGTGTCAGAACTTATTTATCACTTAGGAAAAGAAAAACAGAATGTTGAATAAAAAACAAGACAAAAAAAGCCAGATGTATTTTGTGCTAAAATATAACATACATTAAAAATCCGTGTTATTAAAATAATATTTTAATCTGTATAATCAAAATGGCTCACAACTGTATGCAAAAAATTGAAAAAGAAAAAGATATCAACAATTTTTAAAATGTACCAAATATCAGAGAATTATCAAATTTGAAATTTTCATGATTCATTCATTAGTTAATTAAATTTAAAGTGAATCGTTTTTTTTTGTTTTTTTTCAAATTTTGATAATTTTTTTCTGATCATATCCACTCTCTTTACTGTAGTATGATTTGAATATTCCTACTTTTTACTACATTTTTATAAAGCTAAATGACTGAAAGCGTTAAAATGATAATAATGATATTGAAAGTGAATATATCAGGAATATGGTCTGAAATCATAAAAAAAGAACACACAGTATCATATACTTCGGGTGGTGGGGGGGCACCGGCAGTGTCGGTGACCCCGAAGAAACGTCTTACATTGACTTCTGAATAGCACCTCCGCATATGCCAAGAAACCTCATAATCTTATAAACACAAGGAACCAAATCTTTACTAACACCGTCTAATTATTTTGCCTTACACAATCGTGCAAAATATTTTCTATGAAGTAATTTACTGTTTGTATCGTGTTTTTTTCCGTTTCTTAATTCTTTTGTTTTTGTCATTCAACTTCAATATTATATGAACTGAACGAACAATACAAAAATTGAGTAGGTTGACAGAGAAAATCCCTACAAAATTATTTGAGCACAAAGAAATCATCCCGTTTCGCTTTTACTCTTTCTTTAGCTTTCAAAGGTGAGTAGAAGAATACAAATAATTTTGATTTTTGATAAAGAAATCGTTATTTATTTACTGACTTGCAGTTCTTTAGTTTTAATTAATTGCTTTTTTTACTTTTTATTCTCGTTGGAATGTTGGCAAAATGAAAATAAATTCAGCTAAAATTTCATCATGTCATTTTGAAGAGATTCAAAAATAATATTTTTTTAAAAAACATACTAAAAGGTGAAGTTATTGGATTTTGTTATTTCGCTTTTAAGTTTTTATTTTAGTTTGTTTTATTTTAACTCAATCACAGTTGAGTAGGATAAAGTGAGTTTTGTTTGACAAAAAAAAAAAAAAAGCAATAGCATCTTTTCGGTATATGTCCAATACTTCGCTAAAAAAGAGAATAATAAATACCCTGACGGAAAAAAGCCCCAAACTTCATAAACAATTTTTAAAAATTTTATGTCAATAATTCGCCGAAAACAAACAGCATCTGCATAGCATAGCATGATGTAAAAAGGCCACAAACTTAACATTTAGGTACCTCCATGAAATCGCTAAAAAAAAAGAGCACAGCATGATGAAAAAGACGCCAAACTTGACGAAAACAAAATTTTATCGTCTAATGTTTGTTATTATGAAGTCGAAAGACAAAATTTTATCGTCTAATGTTTATGTTATTATGAAGACGAAAGACCAATGTTTTTTTTTTAATTGTTTTTTAAAATTTTTACTTCTTTTTAGAACATTCTAAATTTTGATTAAAAAAACCTTATTTCTCTTTGTATCACCGGAACTACTAAAATAACATATACAATTTTTGGCAAGTTTTTTTTTTTTTTGTATGACACACATTAATTTTGAAAATTTTGCAAAAATAAAAATAATTGTCGGAAGTTAATGAAACTTTCAGAAACTATTCATAGATGATGGAAATTATTATAAATATGTTTGTTTTTCTATTAAAGTCATAGCAGAAATATTTTTTAAATATTTATTACCCCTCCCTAACTAATTTTATGAAAATTGAAAACCATAGAAATTCGATTGCATCGGGTTTAGTGATTACAATAGTTTAAAAAAAAAAAGCACAAGGCTTTGAGGAATGCAAATCATGTTTTGTTTTTTTCATTGGACCCCCTACCTGAAAATTAGCTCTGAATTGTAACATATAAAACTCAATAAAACAAAGATATTATTTAATTTCAAATGCTTTTAGTTGTTTTTATGAATATGAACAATATTTTCTGGAAGCAACAAATTTTTTCGATGAAAAATGAATTTTTAATACAATTATTTGTTATTTCTTTAATTATAATAGATTTTTACATTTAATTTGTTAAAATATTATAAAATTAGTTAAAAGCCGCATCAAGTTTCGTAAGTCTCCTTATGAGATAGATCTTTTTTTAGTGTGTTGTAAACTGTATCGTTTTCACTAATCAGAAGACCCACAGTAATTAAGAAATGTAATTTTGTGTTTATAATCGGGCTGTAATTATAAAGTACGGAAGACCAACCAGAATACAATTAAGTTGCGTTATTTGAGTTAAGCATTGTTCTCCGCTGTTAAAGCCTTTACTTTTGCGAAACACGTGAAGTTAATTTGATTTATCAATTTCAACTGAGAAGGGTACCTACAAGTATCAGTATCATCATATGAAATTTGTATGATCTTATTTTTATATTAATCTCAGTTATGACATTTTTCCATAAATGAAATATCAAAATTAATAATAAAATGAATAGAAATACAAATAACACAGTAAAATGTAATAAATGTACATACAATTATAGTATTTTTTGTACACTTCTGATAAAATTTCATAAGAAAGGTACCTATAAATTAATTAGATACCTTTCTTATGAAATTTAATCTCCCTCTTAACAGTCTTATTTTAATTTCTTGATAATATATTTTCCATAAAGCATCGTAAACGTAAAGGTGAAAGCTAAGTACAAAAAAAAATTAGAGCGCTGAAAGTTTTCCTTAAAAATAATGAGGTAAATAATTTGTTCACTTAAATCTAAATAATTTCACTTCTTCCGTAGAAAGAATTATCCTCACGTAAGCTGTCAATGTCATGAAATTGTCATTCATCACCTGTCAAGTGACGTGAAATGTTATGACCTGCTTTGTTTTATTTTCAAACTACATCTTTTCAGTGCAGAAACTAAGTAATGCTTGTTTCAAAATATTTTAAATAAACATTATTATTTCTGATTTTCTTAAAATAAGTTTTGAAAAAATTACAATTGATTTTTAAAAGAATTTCAAACTGAGATTTTCATTTTTTTATAAAATGTAAAAAAATGGTTGCCACGATTGATTATCTGCGAATTTTGCTGACTCTAAAAAAACAAGATTTTTAACAAAAATTTCGGACATACTAGGAACAGGATACTTAAAAAATGTAAAAAAAATGCCCCCAAAATACTTTGACATTTCCCCTTAATAATAACATGAACATTTTGACGATAAAATTTTGTTTTCATCAAGTTTCTTTTTCATCATGCTTTGCTCTTTTTTAGCAATCTCATGGAGGTACCTGTATTAAGAGGAAAGAAAGATCAAAGTATTTTTTAATTATTTTTTGTAAATTATTTTATTCCTTTCTAGCACTTTTAAAATGTTGGTTGAAATTTTTTTTTTCTTTCTTTACGTCAGTGGTCGCGTAATTTAGCATTATTTTTTGCACTTTTTCAGTTAAAAAACATTAACTTAGAAATTCTTGCAAAAATCAAATAATTGTTGGATTTTAATGAAACTTTCAGAACTTATTAAAAGAATGGATGAAATTATTTTAGAAATGTTTGTTTCTTAGAAAGTCATGGTAAAAATATTTTTTACATTGTTATCCCCCCCCCCCCGATTAATTAAAACAAAACTCGAACATGTGTATTTTTGTAATTTTTTAATTAAATGCAGAAAACTTTGAAGAATGAATAAATCATCGATTTTATTTTATTTTTTAAATCAAGGAGTATTTTTTACCCAAACTTTAGTTCTGAATTGTAAAATACAAAAGTAAAACCCAATTAAACTAAGACATTATTTAATTAATAAAGCTTTTAATGTTTTTTATGAATAATATAATTATTGTTGCAGGCTGGTGTACGTGTTGAGAGATAAACACATGTGTCTCCTGAAATACCCACAACCAGTATGGTGGACTCAGAATATGAGTCCACCTAAAAAAATCAAACGTGCTAGAAAGGATTAAAAATTTTAAAATATGATTGAAAAATACTTTGGTTGGTAAATTTTCTTTTTAAGCCCTGCACAGAAAATATATTAAAAATTTCCCAAATCATCATATTTCCATGTAAATGTACATGCTGAACTTGAAAATAACAACCAAATTTTGATAAAATCTACCATTTTGTAATTATCGACAATAAAATTCGGACTCGGTCATGTTCATTCATCCGCCATTACATGCCTTGTTTAACTACATCTCAGATGCTGAGATACATGATATAAAATACTGATTGGTTTGAATAATAAAAAATATGAAATGTAGTGGGTAACTTGAATAGGAACATTTCACACACACACACACACACACACACACACACACACACACACACACATATATATATATATATATATATATATATATATATATATTTGGCAATTTTTTCCTCAAAATAACAGTATGCATAATGTTTGTAGGTGTCACTGATGTTTAATGATATTAATTGCTACAAAGAACCAAATGTAAATTTGAACTGAGGCTCAATTTTTCTAGTTTTTTTTATAAAGTTTTATATTACTATAATTAAAAAGACCTTGTTGGGTGCAATGAAATATATTTACATAAATACTTAATAAAATTGTAAAAACATAATTGTAATTTCTGAGATGAGTTATTTTCCACTATTTACATTTTTTTCAACTATTTTCCTTATCTTTGTTGTGATAACAGTAAAAATAGTGTAAATAATAATTGTAATGTGTAAAAGAATCAGTAAACTACTTTCTAATTTTGATTCTGTTTTTTAATTTCTTTTATTTAGAGAAAAATTCAAAATTGTTTATAATAACTTAAAATATTTAAATATTCATAGGCTTTGTTTTTACTTCATCTACAGAAAGAAGTTTGTTGATTGTGTTAGGTTTGGTGTAATGTATTTGTTAGATTTAGGGCATGAAGTTTTGTTGTATGACAAGTATTGTTTGATATTTAAATATGTTGACAAGTAAGAACATTCAAATTATGATTAGCAGGAGACAAACAGATTTATGTCTTTATGTCAACTTGTGAAAGAAAAATACTTTATTACTTGATATTTGAAATTGATTCCTCATTTTCTCTTATCCCTAGAGAAAAAATAATCAAAACTTCCCTTGGTCATTGTGCTTTAAATTTAATGCTTTTTGCCTCATTTCAAGAACCATGCCTGAATGAATGTTTTTTTCTTATTATTTTTACTCACTTCATATCATAATCACTGTACTATCTGCTTGCCTTTTGTGAAAACTGAGTTTGCTTACAAGTGGAAAGAAGAATCTCTAAAGAAGACATTTGAAAGTTTTTCAGAAAAATACCGGTGTACTTGCATATTTTGTTACTACTCAAAAGGAATATTTAAGATAATTTATTGATTTTTCTATTGATCTTTCCTGGCTGCTGCATTATTGCCTCCATGTGCTGATCTCAAGTAGACTTAATATATAACTAGATGTGTTGAAATATGAACTGATTTCATGTATTATTCGCTTTGTTAAAACATATCTTGTTACTTTTTCTTCACAGATATTTGGGCTGAACAGAAATTCTTGATATTCAATAAAACGTATTGGGAATTTAAATGAAAGCAAGCAAGACTCTTGATTTTTCATAAAAATCAGAGATACATGTAAATTTTGTGTATCTGTAATTTCAAAAGCATCACATTAACTGGTGAAAAAATCATGTATTTGGAAATAAGTGGTTTTCTTTTCTGTATACTTTTAGTGTTACATATGAATCTAAATTAGAAAGAATCCATGGTTTTGTGAAGTTTTCAAATGATTTAGATTTAGTCTGTCACATGGAAAAATACACAATGTCATATTTGATCTGCTACATTTGAACACACACTAGAGTGAAACTACATTCCTGCAAAGTTTGTGGATCTGCATTTTTAGGAAGTCAGTTTTAAAGTGCCATATGCAAATGGACACTGAAGAAAAATCTCATTTTTGTGAGGTTTGTGGATCTGCATTTTTATTAATGTCACATTTGGAGCACCATATGCAAATACACACTGGAGAGAAATCACATTCATGTGATGTTTGTGGATCTGCATTTTCTGAGAAGTCATGTTTGGTGAGGCATATGCGAACACACACTGGAGAAAAACCATATTCTTGTGAAGTTTGTGGATCTGCATTTTCAGAGAAGTCATGTTTGGTGAGACATATGCGAACTCACACTGGAGAGAAACCATATACTTGTGAAGTATGTGGAGCTGCATTTTCATTGACATCTCATTTGAAGTGCCATATGCGAACACACACTGGAGAGAAACCACATTCTTGTGAAGTTTGTGGATCTGCATTTTCACATAAATTATCTTTGGAGTGCCATATGCGAACACACACGGGAGAGAAACCATATACTTGTGAATTTTGTGGAACTGCATTTTCATGTAATTCAAATTTGAAGTCCCACATAAGAAAACACACTGGAGTCAAACCATATTCTTGTGAAGTATGTGGATCTGCATTTTCATGGAAACCACATTTGAACCGCCATATGCAAACTCACACTGGAGAGAAACCACATGCTTGTGATGTTTGTGGATCTGCATTTTCACAGAAGTCCCATTTGAAAAACCATATGCGAACACACACTGGAGAGAAACCATATTCTTGTGAAGTTTGTGGATCTGCATTTTCAGAGAAGTCCCATTTCAAAAAGCATATGCGAACACACACTGGAGAAAAGCCACATTCATGTGATGTTTGTGGATCTGCATTTTCACATAAATTATCTTTGGTGCGCCATATGCGAACACACACAGGAGAGAAACCATATTCTTGTGAAGTTTGTGGTTCTGCATTTTCAAATAAGTTCTCTTTGGTATGTCATATGCGAATACACACTGGAATTAAACCATATTCTTGTGGAGTTTGTGGATCTGCATTTTCACGGAATTCACATTTGAAGCGCCATGTGCTTACTCACACTAAAGATAAACCGCATTCTTGTGAAAATTGATGCATTTTCAGAGAAGTCACTTTTGGTGTATCATATGGGGACACACATTGGAGATACCACATTCTTGTAGTTGTGCATTTTAACACAAATTATCTTTGATGCACCATATTCAAACAAATCATAGAGATAAACTATATTCTTTTGAAATTTGTGAATTTGCATTTTCATGACTTGAATTCAAATTTGAAGTGCCCTCTGGGAATGCACATTGGAATCGGACCATGTTCTTTGGAAGTTTGTTGATCTACATTTTCACAGAAGTCACATTTGAAGCACCATAGGCAAGTTCACGCTGGAGAGAAACCACATTCTTGTGAAGTTTATAGATCACTATATTCAGAAAAGACCCATTTAAAGCACTATATGGAAACATTTGCTTTAGAGTAACCAAATTCTTGCACTGTCCTGAGTATGACGATAAACTACATCCGTGTTCTGGGTAAGATGATAAACTATGCCCAACAGCAAGGCCTCTGATCAGGAGGTTTTGAGGAGCGTGGAACCAACTTTTAATTGCTGGTGTTCCCAGGTCCACCCTTACCTGGGGTGGTAACACCTGTTAGAGGTCCCAACTGTGGGTAAATAGTTAACCTGCAAACTGGGGTCAAAACACTATGTAAGTGTAAAAAAAGGTTTTAATACCAGAACTACTTTGTAAAAAGATTTATTACCAGCTATACATTTTTGAAGAAAAAATATTACCAGAAATAAAAATTTTGTCAATTAAATGAGCCATTGAGGTTGATATGCTGTAAACCAAACCAAAGTCTTGTGAAGTTTGTGGATTTGCATTTTCTTTTGCAGCGCCATATGCAAATATACACAGGATAGAACACATATATAAATTTTGTACATGTCTGTAGAAAAGTCTAATGTACTTTCTCATGTTTGAATCTTTACCAGAAGAACACTATTCTTACGAAATTTGCATATCTGCATTTTCAGAGATGTCAATATACACAGAAAAGAAACCATATTTGGGTCAGCATTTCTATAAGTGTCATATTTGTTCCAATTTTTGCAAACACACTGGTGAGAAGTGCGTGTTTGACATTTTGCAAATTGTTAGGGATTAAAAAAAACTCATTCTGAATATAAAGAGAAATTATAATATTTTCTTGGAAATCTGTCCAAAATTTATACATATAAATCTAAAAAGAGAAAAATGAATAAAATTGTGAGGTATGTTCTCTTTGTACACAGATGAAATAAAGTTATATATTCATGAATCAGGTAAATATGGATTTTGTTTTATTTTATATTTGCAAAATATTAGAAAAATCCCTTTTCAGAGTCTTTTAAGACATTTATGCAAAGTATTTGAACTCTGCTACCTGATTGCATTTTGCATATGTTTTACATGTTGGCCATCAACCCTGCCTTTGTTTTGCATAATGAAGGCTGTCCAGTTGCCTATTTTCATCTGATTGGTTCACACATCGGTTTCATTTGGATATTTTTTAAGTTTGGACATTTTTAAAGTTTCATTCACATTATAACATTTTAATGTGCACTTGTTAATTTTGGCCTCATTGTCATTGAAATGAGATATTCATGTATGGCATGTTTTGAAAACAAAATCTATAATGTCATCTCTGACTTAAAAAGCATACATAAAAAAAAATCAAATCACGTTGACATCAGCATGCTGGAAGTTAAAATTCTAACAATGGTTTTTAATAATAATAAATTCAAGAATTTAAAAGTATGTAATGAGTAAAGAGTTATTAAATTTTCTATGTAGCCTGGTTGATAGTTTTAGCAGGAAAATTATGTTGCAGTAAATGGAGAGACCTCAGAACAGTAACAGCAGCTGCAGCAGGAAGTAAGGATTAAAAAAAGACCATTCCTATCTTGTCACTTGGTCTTTCCCTGTATCCATGTCTGTATACTTTGGATGGATTATATAAGAAAATCTAAGCACTTCTGACATTTATTTATTGCATGTTATTCTATGACATCTTCACAACCTTTCTTTGAACACATTTCACAAAGGCCATCTAATTCATCTGAATTAGATGGCTTTTGTGAAATCTGTTCATTCCAGAGTCACTAAAATAATGGAAGCATGTTCTGTTACCCAAAAAGCTCCTTTTTGCCTGACCTCCTGCCAATCATTATGACACGCAGTGCAGCTCCTCACTTAACAAAATGCATCACAAAAAGGGACAAAACTAAAAAAAACTTTCTGGTCTGAAAAGTTGCAACAAAAAATGATTAATAGCAAAAAGCAATGTCATAATAAAAGGCTAAAATGTTAAGTCACTCTAGTAGGGAATGACTGTTGAAAAGATCCTCCCTCCCCAAATTTATAGACAAATCAAACAGACGTAGGCTGGGATTTATTTTGAACCAATAAAAAGGAATCACTTTTTAATTATATTCACAATATTTTTCTTCTTTCTTTTCTTGAAGTCAGAACACAACAATGAATTGACTGTATTCCTTTTGTGTGTGAACACATTTCTTACTTGGTTGATTTTTGCTTTATTACTGTTGCTTTTCTAAGTTTTGACTTGCATGCATTATTTTTCCCTGTTCTTTTTCTTTGTTTTCTTGTTGTTTATTGAAAACTTTGTCAATTCCATTTCGGGAGGATTTTCCCAATTACTCTTTTCTGTGGACAATTACTCACCAAATTTAATCTTATTTAATCTGTTTCATTTTTTCTAGAGAAGTTCAAAGATAGAATTCTGAATTATGTCCCTTGATTTCATTAATTTTTTTTTAAATATGAAGGTAGTTTTTTTTTATGTTAAGTGTGCATTATATCATTAATAGGTAAAGGTAGCAAAAAGTAGGTGTAAATAACCACCAATTCAATAACTAAATGAATTTTCTTTTTATTAATTTTAATTATATCGTAATTAACATAATGTTGGAGATATGTAGTGTGTCAAAATTGTATTTGTTTATGAATGGAACATATAATCTCAATAAGAAAATATTTTAGACATTTGAACAGTATTGAAAAAATAACATTAACTTTTAATATTTCATATAATTCTTGTGCAATTCAAACGTACATTATTGAAGATTAACTTATTCATTTTTCTATTCTTTTGCTATTTGTTAAAAGATTTAGCAAGATTTTTTTTCAAATAGTGGCATATTCTACAGAAGCAATACATGACTCTGCTTTACTCATTTCCTTTATTTTCATTCCCGATTATTTTATCTCATTTGACTGTTACTATGAAACAAGAAGCCATTACACACTCATTGACTTGCAATGAAAAAATTATCAATCTACATGAAATAAAAAGAAAACAGAATTTGATCACTTTTTTTATAAATCATGGTAGATTATACCATTGAAATTTACTAAGTTGTGATGCTAAATTCTCTTCTCTGAATAACATTGAATTTTGATGGGAAATAAAGGAATATTGGTTTTATTTCATTCATAAAGGTTGTCAAGTTAAAGTAGACTTTCAGAAGAATCTTTTCAGTTTGCATTCATAGGTCTGCCATGATTGGTATGCATTTTTTAGGCAATTTTTGTTTATTTAACTTCACTTCATGCTACCAAAAAAACGTTTGCTTCATTTATTCTCAATAACTATACGTTCTTTAATACAAGGTTTTGTTTCAAAAACCTCCTCCCTGGCCCACATTAGAGATATTCCTTTTACATTCTCATTATCTGCAATAAAAATAATTTTACATTAAAAATTTATTAGTTTTAATGGCCGTAATTATATCATAATTGCTATGATGTTGTATACATGTATTGTGTCAAAACTGTGTCTGTTTATAAGTGGAAAGAATAATCTCTATAACAAAGTCTCACATGAAAAAATTGGTCTTTGCTAGGATGTATAAAGTCTGAAGAGAAAAACAATCATAATGAAACAAAGAAAAGGTGCTGCAAAAATGGAATTATCACATTGGAGAACACTTCCATGGCAACAGGTAGAAACAAAAGATCAAAGAAAATGCACAAAAGAAAACATGCTTAGATAGAAATGTATAGACACTGAAGTGATCAAGAATATTCCCAATACCAATGCAGTTTAAAGAGATCACTTGTTAAATCATTGTTTAAATATATAACATAAGAATGTAAGGAGTATCCATGCCTGACTACCCTCTTAGAGTATGCCCTTTATTCCTCCCCTCATAATTCAGTTTGAGATGTTAACATCTGCTGATGAAGTAGAATGTTTTGCTCATAAATTCTCTTCAAATTCTACTCTTGACAAGTCTGGAATATCCTTGCTCAATTTTCTACTTAGAAATGAGACTCTATTGAGTGATAGGCATATAACCACCCCTTCCCTGGCTCCTGCTATCAGAAACCATCAATCTATGAGACTTCTACCTCTTTTTCACAAACACCAAGAGGCTCTAATGTACTTTGAATTGTTTAAGCATCTCCCATCACTTTAAGATAAGCAATATGGCTTTTGTTTCTCTACGTCAACTGCTGATGTACTAATGATTATTACTGAAAGAGTCTATCAAGCTTTAAAGAAGATTGGTGAAGCTCAGGCTGTTGTTTTGGACATCTCAAAAGTGTTTGTCAGGGTTTGTCATACCAGTCTTCTTCATAAGCTGAAAGGCTGTAGTATTTGTGGCCCACAAAACACCTCCAAAATGAAACTTCTCTTAGTCACCTGAAAGACTGGTTCCTGCCTCCCATTGACATGGCTGACACTAACCTCCATGAGATTGACTCATTGCACCTTCTTGGGCTAACATGAACTGGAAATTTGGTTCACTGTGTCATGCAAGACAAATTTTCCCTCCTGAATCTAACATGTAAGCCTGCCATTTGTCCTTGAATTTGAATATTGCTGCCACATAAGGTCCAATGCACCTGCTATATGTTTAGACATTCTTGATAAAATCCAAAGAATAATCACAACTGTTATCAGCCCTGACCTGGCATCAGTCACTTTCCTACTACTATAAAGTAGCTACCCTGTGCCTTTTCTATAAATACTTTCATGGTGATTATTTGAACGAACTTATCAATATGGTATATAGATTTTATGGTTTTAAGTGCAGTACTAGATTGGCAGCAAGGTCTCGCCAATTCACAGGTGAATTGGCAAAATGTAACCATAAGTTCTATAACACTTACTTTTCTTGCACTTCCCACTTTTAGAACTTTATTCCATCTCCATGCTTTCCAGGCACTTTTGATCTTCCATATTTTAAATACAATATCAATCATTAGCTGCTGCCTTCTTGATAACACTTCTATTGTTCTCACTCCTTAATAATGTTTCTCTTTTCTTATTCTTTCACACTCAGTAACCACTTGTTTCTTAGTGAATTTACTGCCTTGCATGAGGTGAAATGATTGAAATAGAAGTATCATGAAAGAAGCTTTTCATCAGTAAATCTCATTGCAGAATTAGTGTGGAATAGAAGAGGGTCAACAATGGGTTTAATAACAAATGCAATAAATTATATAGCCTGGTTGATATGATTTCAGCAGGAAAATTATTCTTTCAGCAATTTTTTAATAAATAGAGAGACCTCAGAACAAGAAGCAGAAAGTAAGGATTAATAAAGACTGACCTCTCCTGTCTTGTCATCTCATCATTCTCTGTATCCGTGTCTGGATTATATAAAATCTTGGTACATCTGGTATTGACTTATTGCATGTTTTTCTATATCATATTCATGACCTTTATGGAATATGTCCATTCCAAAGTCACCAAAAATGCTTTTCTGCTACATTTTACACTAAATCTAAATAACATTTGTTTCAGTTCAGAATAATGAAACTTTAAATCATCTGATTTTTCTAAAATAATGTTTCTGAATGTATATTTTATTTTTGAAAGTTAATTATGTTATGTTGGCAGATTGGATTATAGTATAGATTTTCTCAATTATCAGAAAAAAATAATTCCAATCAGTTTAAATTCTGTTTGGAATACAGGAAAGTATTTTCCTTATTCGAAATATTAAATTAAATCTATTAACTTGCAATATAAAAACTTCATGATTTCAATTTTTAAAATACATTTTAAACATTAGGTATCATTTCTTTCGGGAAAGTACCTAAATAAAATATTTTGTGTACTCTATTGAAAAAAGTTTATGTATTGTGAATTTTACAAGAATTTTTTATTTTTTAAAATTCAAATATAACTTTTTAATCTTTTAAAACACTGTAGTAATTTGTAGTGCTCAAGTATTATTCTTATTAAAACTGTATTTACTAATCATAATTGGTAAAACTCACTAGAATTAAATGAGCCCCAATCTTTTTAAAAATAATTTTTAATTTATTTCTAAGGGTATAAGTTTTTGTTTTGATGTATTGTCCTGTACCTGGCTTCCCTGATACATTCAAAGAAAAATTGCATCTGATAGACACCTTAGAAATGAAAATATTCTTGCTAGAATAGGCTTTGTCAAGATTCTTTTAGACCACACCCAGTTTGCTTGAGAAATAAAGTGGAGTAAGTAGTTAACAGTCTAGAAGAGCATGGGAATATCATTTCAGTGACGTTTGCAGAAGTTTACGAAAAGGTTTTTGAAAAGAAGACATGAGTTTGCTGAGGAATAATGCAGGTGTGCCATTGAAGAGACAGATGTTGTGGTTAATCTGTGAGAAAGAAAAAAACATGAATTGGTTCATGCAACTGAAACCTTCTAATAATGATTGGAACTGTTCTATAGAAGACCAAGAAAAGTGTAGAAAAGATGATTAAACTTGGGTGTTGAGATAATTAAAACTAATTTCTTAGTGGAATGTTGCCTCCTGATGATAGTCACAGGTGGCACAATATTTGAATGTTTATTCCTATTTGCCCCTTGACATTTGTGGCAGCAAGACACATTTCTTTTCACTTTGATAGAAATGAGACAAGCAAGTATTTCAAAGACACAGACTGAAGATTTTATTGAACTGTTCACAACCTCCATTTTTTTTCTTTTTTCTCCTTCTCTAACATGTCTTGTTAATACATTTATTAATTGTTGCTTGTTTGAATTTGTTGCGGGCGGTATATGCATTTAGAGGTAAACATATGTGTATCCTGAAATGGCCACAGCAATTATAGCAGACTCGGGATCTGAGTCCACAAGAATAAATGTATATTTGCTGTCATTAGAGTACTGTCTTATTTTCTAGTTCAGGCTCTGGAAAATGCATTGGTAGTGTAAATTGTTTAGCGCTTGCTATTAAAATTTGTCTTTTTCCAGTGCTCCACCTTGAATTGGTTTTGTCGTCCCATCATATTAGTTCCTTCTTGTCAACAAGGGTTTTGTTTGAGAAAGACCATGTTTGTTTGCTATGCATAGACAATGTTGTTGGTGCACAAAATTTTATAGGAGCAGTGTTGTAGCAAAGTTGAGCTGATGTAGAATTTCTACCATGTGTCAAATGCATGTTTGAGAACTTTAAGAAAATTTGCTATTATTGTCGATTGCATATCATACTTGCAAATTCTTTGTGTTGTTCAAGTGGCATTATCGAAGATTGGAAAAAGAGCAGTGAGTCATGTTTTGAGATATGTCACACTTGATCTGGTTAGCCCAGTGTTGATTGAAGTTGAAATGAAGTTTCTATTTTCATTTTATTGGAAAAAGAAAATTTATGTCTGCCAGTTAAGGTTAAGTCAAGCATAATGGCACCTGAGAAAAGAAAAGGGTCAAGCGAAAAAGTCAATTAGGAAGAGGAATGTGTTGTTTGTTTTTTTCCAGGTCCCACATGTTGCAAAAATTTTACCTGCCAAGTTGGAAAACATCATGTATTGTGTAGATATGTTGCAGTATTTGAAATTTTGCATTTTCACAGGGTTTAATCAAAAATTTTGTAGCTGTGTAAATTGTTTTTGTCATAAATTTATAGTGTCCACCATGCTTGGTAGGGTAGGAAGAGAAATTTGTCAATGTTTTTCTTAACTGGCTATCAGTTTGAAAAATGTATATTTGAGTCTGTATATATATATAGTCTTGTGTGTCTCTTGTTATCAGGAAAACAATAATTATCACGTCGGGTGACACCAACTGGTTGCAGGCCAGTGTATGCATTGAGAGATAAACACGTGTGTCTCCTGAAGTGCTCACAACATACATGGCAAATTCAGGATGTGAGTCCACATAAATAAATGTAAAAAGAAACGACAAGAACCAAAATATATGTACAAACAAATGATAATTTATTAACAATAAAGGGTTACAAGTGACAAAGAAAAAGATGTGTGTGTCAAATGAATGTGAAAACCTAATGGTCCAAAGTATGCGTAGTAATGAATGTACGTACGTATGTGTGTGTATTGTTTATCGGTTTCCCAAAAGGAATGCGTTCTTCCGTGAGAGAATTCCATGTTGACGTGTAAGCGGAAAAAGTGAGAAGAGGGCAAGAAAAATATCACAGAATATTTATAGTCCGGAAAACACCCGCTAGTAGCGGTTTCAGAAAGGTGGAGGAGGTAACCCAACAAATTCCGTGTTTTGTGTTCTTACTTTTACCCAAGCTCACATGAACATAACATAAAATGGTAATAACATAGACATAAAATGATAATTTCTGCAACATTCTAAATGTTTTCTAAGAAAATAAACTGCCCACTATAGAATTCCTTTATAATTAAGTGCTGAAAAAAATCATAATTCTCTGCTTTTTGATAAATTTAAAAACAAATGTTGGAGCATTTCGTTTTTGTTTCCTGTGTAAAAAAAAAAAAAAAAATAAAAATAAAAAAAAAATAAGCCTGCATTTTGTTGGAACCTAAATAAAATCATACATAGCAATGAGCAACGTCTTTCTTTTATTTTACTACATCGGTCATGTTTATTTTTATTTTATGCCAGATATGATTCTCGAAATTATTTATGACTAGCAGTATAACCCGTGTTTGACCGGGTGTTTTATTACTGGGAATTTTTGCCGTTCAGTTAGAGCAGTTCAAGTTTAAAATCAGCCCACCCGAAAATCAATATTAGTAACAACAATTGGATGCAACTGAGACACATCCCAAATAGGGGGCTTAACAATTTGAACGGTGGGGAGAGGGCTGAAAAGGGCCGTTTTTGTGTTCTCAGTCTTGTTTCAGTCTCACGTGCAGCAGCAGAGGCATTTCTCCTCAGCCGTTGAGTCCTTTGATCATCATATTCAAATTCAGCCTTGCACCCAGAAGCGTTCAGGTATGCTTTTCTGGAAAGCCGAAGTTGATCTTCAGACTCAGTGGCTCTGATTGAAGCACTCCAAGGGGCATTTTGAGACAGGCGAACAGAACATTCAAAAGACGATTCGTTATCCCTTATTCACATGAAGGACCTAGCGGCAGCAGTTTTGCGACCTAAGCAAGTTCTTTTCTTTAGTGGCATGTCTTAGGAAAGTATGAATTGTCAAATGGAATGCGTGGGCAAATACCAGAAGAGAATGCTGAAAAGCTACAGGAATCACTAAGCTCGAATAACTTTAGGAAAGGTTGGGAAAATAAATGCTGAGTAATAAAAAAGCAAGCTTACTTATTACTATCTTGAATGCAATGCAAAATCTGACAGGGCAATAAAAAATTTAAATTGGGAACAGCTATAAACAACAAGGAAAGCAATGCCTTGAAACTGTAATAGTAGGCCTTATGCAACAGAAAAGGTAACCTCACGTGAGAGAGATTGGTAGCTTGGATAAGAGAAAGGGAATGTGTAAGCAGAGCTGGACGTACAGAAGTAGAAGAATTAAAGTGGTAGCAATGAGCTTAGGACTGCGTAGACAATCAGTATGCCACGGCGACATTTGATTGGACATGTAAAGGGGTTTGTGCAGCCAATGGGCAACTCGAACAGGTGTCGCGTTCCGCAGGTCATGCGTATGCACATGCATCAGCGCGTGTGCAGAGCCACACATACACGCGTTTCTGCACGTGCTAATTATCAAAGTGAGCAACACCCAATGGGCAACGTGTGGAGATGTGAATCACACCCACACAACGAGCTGGGATTGGAAGGTTATGTGCAAAAAAGTAATATTAGGAAATGCATTAGGCGAATGAAACTGAGAAAACATGAACAAACAAAACTTGGTAAATAGACACATAGAGTTGCAGAATTAGCGGGTTTACTCGTATGCAAGCAGAATTGTGCCTAGACATTGAGGTAACGGGGCACATCACTGATGTCTTGCACCTGTAAAACTTACTTTAGGTTCGGTACAAATGAGTGGTTGTTTCACAGGAAAAATGATGAAAATAGGATGTCCCTGATAAATGCTATCTTGCTTGAGGCATCATCACCCTCCTCCAAAAAAATGTTATTTTTCACACCAATTGCCTTGTACAGCCACGCATTGAACACTTCTGAAAATGCTACATGGCCGTCTCTTCATTGCGCATCTTTTGCGTTAGGTTTCAACTCTCTAAATTGATTGGACGCTGTTTTTACAGACATTAAAAATTTTGCCTTTGGTTTTTGGGCAAAGTGTAAAAAGTCAGTTATTTTTTATTTTTCACCTTTAAGTTTGTAATTTTTTTCCCCAGCCAATTTGGACTCAAAACCGGCACGAAAGAATTATCTATCAAACAAAAAAAAATTCATCAAAATCGAATGAAAACTGTGGAAATGCATAGAGAACATCTGATCACACACACACACACACACACACACACACACACACACATATTTTGAGAATTATAGATATAGATTGTGATTTTGTACTCCATTTGGTCTCAATAAAATTTGTATTTAATATAAAAATTCATAAAATTGTCATGTGGGGCACTGAGTCATTAGCACCGGCAGTGTCTGTGGCCATGAAGAAATGTTAAGCATCGACTTTTGAATAACTCTTCTCTTCTGTAACTGCCAAGAATTCTCAGGATTTTAAACAGAAGGTTTAGCATCCCGCGACCACCTTTTTTATCAACATCAATTTTTGTACAAAAAGTGGATCACAGAGCTTATTCAGCTTAATAAATATTTTCAGAAAACCTCAACTTCTAATTGGTCAAAAAAATAATTCCGCCCAAATCTTTCAAGCCTCTGTGAGCCTAACACGTGACCACAGTTAGCAATAAAATATGAAACATCTTTCATCTTCGACAGTGAGCCTATCGGAATCCTTTGAACTCGCCACACAGTTCCAGGTGTTAATTTTTCAGTTAAATTTCCTAAATTTATGTTAATTCTGGTCATCCTAACTAGCTGTCATAATGGAACTTCTCAATAAATCAATCATTGCCTCAGAAAAACAGGAACAATAGTTAAGAAATGCTTGTATATTATTTTTTACGCTATTAGTAGTATTTATTTCAAATCAGATTAATTTAACTTTAAAGTTGCTAATTTTACTCAAATAACATGTCAGAAAAATATTTTATTTTTGGAAGATTTATAAAACTGATAATTTTGTTTTGCTTATAAATTTCTTAAAATTAAGAAAATGGCTTGCTTTTAAGAAAAATTTTTTTAAAAAAATCACACAAATATTTAACATTCCAATTGATGTAATTTCTATCTGAAATATACCAGAATATTTTAGTTACGGGAAGCAGTAAATCTAATCATTTAGCTTTCAATTAAAGCTAACATGAAATCTTCAAGAATGCTTTCTCATTTTTTTAAAATTAATTTTAAACCTAAGTTATCGAAAATTTATGCCAAAAATGTGGAGGTACCTAATTTACACCTAAATGTAACTATTCAGGAAATTTTTATTAGAAACTGAGCATGGTGATTACACTACAAATTACCCAAATTTTTTTATCTTTTCTACATTGTCTGAAATTTTGGTTGAGAAATTTTTTTATTTTTTTATACTTTAGAAATTGACGTAATATTTATGAATTGTTTTTTTTTTTTTTTCAGGTAAAAAACATTGATTTGGGTATTATTGCAAAAATCAAATAATTGCTGGATTTTAATGAAACTTTCAGGACTTATTGAATGAAATAATTTTTGAAGTTTTTTTTTTTTTTGGTAAATATATTTTGTTTTTACATATGTTATCCCCACTCATAGTTAATTTCATGAAATGTAGAGAAATTAAATTTTAATCCCAATTTTTTTTTTGATTAGTTAAAAGCAGAACACTTTGGAGAATTTAAATAATTTTTTTTTTCAAAATATGACTTATTTCTTGAAAATCTGCTCCAAATTGTAAAATAAAAAATGAATTAGAAAATTTTTTAATTGTGATTTTTAAGATTCATTAAGGATACTATTGTCTTAAGAAAAAAATTTTTTTCAGTGACAAATGAATTTTTACAGGAATTAATTTTATCTTTTTTAAATTTTAATAATAATCATTTATAATAGGTAAATCTTTTCAAATTCTGAATTACTTTCATCCAGTTCGATATTGTTGTAACACTATTAAAGTGCCACTGGTAGTAGTGGAAAGAATGTGATATAGGATTAAAAAGGGTTCATGTGACAACCCCAGATAGAATTGGAGAACTGGAATGTTGAAATCATTGAGGTGAAAATGTTGTGATATGAGGTTGGGTAAATATTTATAAAGCATGATTTTCTTAAACAAAGAAAATTCTTTAAGCCAGATTTGAATGTGAGACAGTAGAAAAATTCCTTTCCTGATTTGAAATAATTTTTTTGATAAAATCAGCTGGTTGTCGCAGGCAAGATTTAGCTTGTATGGGAAATGTAAATAATTTGGTGTATGTTTTGAAAAGAGAGAAGATTGTTTGGGGTCAGGATTTGGTACATTGACAACCAGAAGAAATTGCTGATTTGAAATAAAAGTTGTTGATGAGAAAATTATTGTTGGGAAAAGAAAGGAATTCTAAAAACAGAATTCTTTGCCAAGTTAAAATAAAGCAAATAAAGAATTGTTATTTGTTCTCAAAGCTGGAATGTAAGCAATCTGGAAAAATCATA
Source organism: Acanthosepion esculentum (assembly GCA_964036315.1). Taxonomy (NCBI): domain Eukaryota; kingdom Metazoa; phylum Mollusca; class Cephalopoda; order Sepiida; family Sepiidae; genus Acanthosepion; species Acanthosepion esculentum. The sequence goes on along the minus strand of OZ038479.1, from coordinate 58,160,337 downwards.
TAAACATACAGAACTGCATGGAAGGTTGTGTGAGTGGTTTTGGAAGTCAGAAAACAAAATAAAATTCTTTTACAACAAAAGGTACATGAATTAATTTGTAAACAAAATTTTGTCATAATGGAATGTGAGAACAAAGGAAGGATAAAACAAAGTTTATATTGTTTTAGTTGACTGATTTATCGATGGTCAGGTGTCACCACTTCAAGAATGAAGAAAATGAATAATTGATGGATGTTGATAAATCTTGAGGCATGGTTGGAATGTAGTGAAATGCATATAAACCGTATGCTATTTGAAGCAGTGAGTTAGAGCAGTGACCAGAGGCTGCAAGAGACCAGCAGGTGCTCAAGCCCAGCAATAGGCTGGTAGATATCACGTAAGATGACGTCGAAGAATATTCCTGACGTTGAGCAGAAACGAGGATTGATGACGTGGAACTAGCAAAGAGTATTGCAGACATTGAGACAAGCAAATTTGCTGCTGGAGTCGATTTCAGAGAAGAGAATTGCAGACATTGAGAATTGATGACTGGAATTCCCAACTGACATAATTCCTCATTGTAATGGCTAGCCCACACCAAGTATAGAAATAGAAGCTTCATTGTGTTGTAAACATGCAGGACTCCAGAGGCTGTGTGAGTCATTTTGAAAGTTGGAAAACAAAATAAATTTCTTTAATGACAAAAGAGATAAGAATTAATTTGTAAACAAATTTGTGATACAATCAATTGTCATAATGGAATGTGATAACAAAGGAAGGATAAAACAAAGATTATATTGTTTTAAATAGTTGACCAATTTATCGAGGGTCAGGAGTCATCACTTCAAGGTTGGAAAAAATGAATAATTAATTGATGAATATTGATGAATCTGGAGGCATGGTCAGAATGGAGTGAAATGCATATAAACCATATGCTACTTCAGGCAGTGAGTTGGAGCTGTCACAGTTTGAGTGAGGAGTGAGCAGAGGCCAGCAGAGGATGATCGATAGACTGGGAGATGCCAGAAGAAGCCATGTGACCTGTTGTCAAAGAGTATTGCTGATGTCAAGTAGAGAAGACAATTGATTATGTGGAACTAGTGAAGAGTATTGCTGACGTCATGCCAGACAAAGAAAATTGCTACTGGACAGGATTGCAGATAAGAGAATTGATGACCAGAATTCTCGACTGACATAATTCCTCATTGTAATGGCTAACCCGTTCCAAGTTTAGAAACACAAGCTTCATTGTTACTAGATTCCATGTGAAAGGTTAATTTTGTGTATCAACAATATATAAAACCAATTGAAAATTAACACAGCAACTTTCTTTGTGATTTGTTTTAAAATTTGTGTTTTCACTGGCAGAAGCATTCTTGTTCTTTTCCATAGCACGGTTCATTCAACTAGATTCAACATTTAAGGTTTGGGGTTCAATATATGGAAACACACAGTGATGAGAAGTGTGGGAATGATGTTTTACAATTGTTAAGGTTTTAAAAAAGAAAACTTTTTCTGATTCTAAAGATTTTTTCAGAGACAATAATATATTAATATTTTTCAGGTCAGCCAAATCATTTAAAACTCTATAGTTCTCAAGTTTTATTCTTATTAAAACTGTACTTACTAATCATAATTGGAAAAGTTCATGACAATTCAATGACCCCCAATATTTTAAAATAAATTTTGAAGTTATTTTGGTGTATAAATGTCTTGATAATGTAAATATTGACACTCATACATGACATCAGATAAAGCAAGATAGCAATAATAAATTAAAAAGTTATTGGTAATTTTCTAACATCTTCACCACAAGCATTTTCTTAAGTAAGGCTATAATACTGAAATAACTGATATACAATAAAACATTAGATTACTGAAAATATTTTAAAAGTTCTGTGTAGTTCAAACTGATATAAAAAGGTATTCACATTGTATTCCTGAATTCATTTTCCATTTATGTCCAAAATGAAAAAACTGTCTTGAAGTTTTATTTTAAATATAATTTCGAGCTAATAGATTTTTTTGCCTTCCATCATTTCAATGTAATTCTATTTGTTAAAATATCTTCCAGAGCTGATTTAATTAATAAATTATTTTTATGGTTTAGCCATAAAAAATAATTTATTAATTAAATCAGCCCCCATAGAATATTAGATAAACTTCAATATGTCATTATGCTTATCAAACACGTCAACAGCTTCAATAAACACATACCACATTGTTAAAATGGGCATTTCTGCAATATTTAAAATTTAAAGCAAATAATATCTATTTCAAATCAGGTTAATTACTATACTTTAAATCAGCTAATATTTTTCATTTTTAAAAATTCATTTTAAATCATATATATTGCAAATCAGTGAAGGTACCTGTATTTTATTTAGATCAGAATAGATTCTTGATTTATGATTGATATTGTATATCATTTAGATTCAATAAAACTTGCATCATATAAAATAAAATTTATAAAAATGCCATGCTGAGCACCAACTTTGAGATATCAGTGTGAATTGAACACAAATTATCTTAATCAGTATTTGAACTATGTATGCTCCCCAATTCTATTTTCAACTCTGCTCCTTGATTTTGCATATTTTGTTACTGATTAGATTGATTCAGACACAAGTCTTTTTAATGTTATCTTCATAAGATTAATACATTTTGAACATTTTGAGCTTTATTCCTGTTGTAAAATATTAATTTTTATATGCAATTGTTAAGTTTAGTCTGATTGTTAATGAAACAAGATCTGAGTCGAGTATTTTATTTCTGAACTTCCCATCAGCTAATGACTCAATATAGCCAGTATAATGATAGATTTGAGTTTAATTCATTGCTTTTAGTTTTTGATTCATTTTTATATATATCATACCAGAAAATATTGTATATATGTCATATCATAAAATATATCATTGCATTCAATGTGATCCTATTTAAAAATTATTAAGAATTTAAGAAAATGTATTAAAATAATGGAGTTCTTACAAACAAAGAAATTGACAAAATTTGATAAAAAGTTATTGATACTGTTAATTGACTGCATTTACTTTGAGTTCTTTCTTAATTATTCATTGGCATCCAAGTTATGCCTTTATTTTTATTTTGTCCATAAAATTATTTTAATCCTATTTAATCAATAGTATAAGAATACAATTTTTTATTTCAGGTGCTTTTATGAAACTTTGTAGAAGCATCAACATGTAGTATTATGAGCAATTGTTTTTGATCATCACAGTCATTGCATGCTGATATCAGCATGCTGGCAGATAAAAGAATTCCACAGGGATTTCATCCATTGTCCAGAGATTTCAGGTATGTTAACTTCTTTGTTGCAGATGTGTTAACTTCATTGCTGAAAAATAGTTTGAAATACAAATCAACGAAATGTGCTTATCTAACAATGGATTTAATAAATTCAAGAAATTCTTTAGCCTGGTTGACAGGGTTTCAGTAGGAAAATTATTCCAGCAGTATTTTTTTAAAAAATAGAGAAACCTCAAAACAAGAAGTAGAAAGTACAGATTAAAGCCAGATAGAAATCTTATCATCTGGTCATTCTTTGTATGGGTCAAGCAAAAAAGACAGGAAGAGGCGTGTGTTGTTTGCCAACTGAATGGACCAATGTAGCAGTAATGGAAAGGCAATTCTTTCTTTTTTTTTGTTCTCCGGTCACACATGTTGCAAAAAAAAATCTACCTGTCGAGTCGGAGGTCATTATCTGTTGCGTAGATATGTTGCAGTATTTGAAATTTGTGATTTTTCACTTTTTCTAGGGTCTAATCACAAATTTTGTAGCTGTGTAAATTGTTTTGGTTATAAGTTTATAGTGTCCAGCACGCTTGATAGGGTAGGAAGAGAAGCTTGTCAATGTTTTTCTTAACTGGTTTTCGGTCTGGAAAAGGTGTGTAAATGTATATTTGAGTCTGTACATATATAGTCTTGTGGGTTTCTTGTTATCAGGACAACAATAATTATCACGTCGGGCATCACCAACTGGTTGTGGTAAGTAGAAAAAGTGAGAAGAGAGCAAGAAAAATATCACAGAATATATTTATAGTTCGGAAAATACCCCCTAGTAGCGGTTTTCGTAAATTAGGAGGAGGTAACCCAACAAATTCCATGTTTGTGTGCTTTCTTTTACCCATACTCAAATGAATATGACTATATTTTTTGCAGGAAAAATGTGATAAAATGAATAATCTCTGCAACATTCTATGAGCAATGTCTTCCTTTTTTATTTTACTACATTGGTCATGTTTATTTCTATTTTATCTCAGATATGATTCTTGATTTATGATTATTATGTTTGTACAACATTTGGTCTCAATAAAGTTTGTATTTAATATAAAAATTCATAAAAAAAAATGTCATGTGGGGCACAGAGTCATTAGCACCGGCAGTGTCTGGTCATGAAGAAACGTTATGCATCAATTTTTGATCAACTCTTCTCTTCTGTAACTGCTAAGAATTCTCAGGATTTTAAACAGAAGGAACCAAATCTTTGTTAACACCGCATAATTATTATTTTTTTCCAGCTTTCATAATTAAAGTATTTTCCCGTTTCTTAATTCATTCTTTGTGACATTTCGTTTCAACTTCGACCTTGTTATATATGAACTCAACGAACAACATAAAAATAGGGTAGGTTGACAGAGAAATCATTTTGTTTTTCTCGTTGCATTTTCTGATTTGAAGTGGCAGAAGCGATATAATTTTGATCAAAAAGTAATCATTTACTGACTTACCTCACCATTTTTTCATTTCTTTTTATTCCCTTCTAATGTTAGCAAAATAAGATGAAAATAAATTAAGCCATGATTTCAATTTCATCATCTGAGATATTTTGAAGAAAGAATATTTTTTTGGCGGGGGATTTCATTATTTCGCTTTGAAGATTCTATTTTATTTTAAATCAGTGATAGTCGTATATTTTCGCACCCGACCGCCTTGTACAGAAGCACCCTTCTGTATTATTTATGTTGAAATTGTTTATTTATATGACGTTTTTGTGCTTAATATGATTTTTATTTGTTGCTATTAAAATTAAAAATCTCCAATTTTAAAATTTAGAGATGTTAACTAACATAAAAACTAGAGAGTTTATAGAATACAAATGATAATTTTTAGTTTTGAGTTATTAGGACGATTTTGATTTTTGCTGGAATATTTTCAATTTGGAACTTTAAGAAAAAACCTTTCTCACTCGGTAAATACTAGCCTTTTATTTTATTTTTAAGCAGAATCAGGATTTTAGTTTCGAGACGTTGGAATCATTGCAGTCGACAGAAAACCTCAGTTTTTAGAAATAAAATCAAAAGTCAAACAAAAAAAAAACATTTAAAAAGTCGTTTTTGTGTATTTAATTTGTAAATATATTTTGTTTTCTTTTATATTTAAAAATTTTGAATATAAAATTGTTCATTTCGAGGTCCGTTTTTTGCACTTGATTCGTTTCAATGCTATTTTGAAAAGTTTGCTTAGGATGTCTCGGATGTCAAAATTAATTCGCCACTTACAAAGGAAAAATAGAACGTCGGATACATAAAATAAATTTTCACTTGCAACTTGAACGAAATTATATGCTAATGAAATTACAATTTTTACACCTCGACATGAGGTTTTCTAAAAACATTTAATTTTGAGTTAAGTACAGGTACCTCAACTATTTCGCTGAAAAAACAGCATCCATAGCATGATTAAAAAAAGGTCCCAAACTTAATAAAAACAAAGTTTTATCTTCAAAATGTTTCTGTTGTTATTAAGAGGAATAAGCAAAGTATTTTTTAAAAATTTTTTAATCCTCTCTAGTCTCTACCATGTCCGAATGGTTAAGAATTTTTTTTTAATTCTTTAGTGGTCGACGTAATTTAGATTAGTATTTTTTGCGCTTTTTTTTTCTCAGGTGAAAAACATATTCATTTGGAAATTATTGCAAAAATCAAATAACTGTTGAATTTTAATAAAACTTTAAGGACTTATTGAATGAAATAATTTGGGAAGTTTTTTTTGTTTTTTTTCTAGAAAATCTTAGTAAAAATATTTTTTTTGCTACCCCCACTCATAGTTAATTTCATGAAATGTTGAGAAATGAAATTTTAATCCCAATTTCTTTTTATTAGTTAAAAGCAGGACACCTTGTAGAATGTAAAATAATTTTTTTTTTCAAAGTACTAATCATTTCCAGAAAATATGCTCTGAATCCTAAAATAAAAAATGTAATAAAACTGAAATTATTGAATTAGAACATCTTTTACTTGCTTTAATAGATAAGATACATTAAGGGCAGTATTGTCTTAAGAAAAAAAATTTCAAGGAATAATGAATTTTTAAAAGAATTGTTTTCATCTTTATTATAATTTAATAAATCTTTTCAAATTCTGCATTACTCTCATCTAGTTAGATGATATTGTTGGGACACTATTAAAGTGCCACTGGTAGTAGTTGAAAGGAATGTGACACAGGATTAAAAAGTGTTAATGTGACAACCCCAGATAGAGTTGGATCATTGGAAGGGCTGAAATGTTGAAATTGTTGATGTGAAAAGGTTGCAATATGTGGTCAGGAAAATAATTAAAAAGAATTATTTTCTTGAACAAAGAAAATATTTTAAACCGGATTGGAATGTGAAACAGTAGCCGATTTGAAATAATTTTGTTTTGATAAAAACAGCCAGTTGTTGCAGGCAATATTTACATCATATGGGACATGTAAATAATTTGTTGGTGTCAGGATTTGGTACATTGACAACCAGAAGAACTTGCCAATTTGCAATAAAATTTGTTCATGAGAAAATTATCTTTGGGAAAAGAAAGGAATTCTAAAATCAGAGAGAATTCTTTGCCAAGTTAAAATAAATTTAAAAACAATACAAATAAAGGATTGTCTTTGAAGCTGGAATATAAGCATTCTGGAAAACTGTGCAGGTCATTATGGAAGTCAGAAAATAAAATTCTTTTATGACAAAAGGGATAGGAATTAATTTGTAAAGAAAAGTTTATGACACGATTAATTGTCATAATGGAATGTGAGAACAAAGGAAGGATAAAACAAAGTTTATATTGTTTTAAATAGTTGACCAATTTATTGATGGTCAGGTGTCACCAATTCAAAATTGAAGAAAATGAATAATTAATTGATGACCCTGGAGGTGTGGTCAGAATGGAGTGAAATATATATAAACCATATGCTACTTGAAACAGTGTGTTGGATCAGTCACAGTTTGAGCAAGAAGTGACCAGAGGTCAGCAGAGAAAGCTTGAGCCCAGCAATGGGCTGGGAGATGCCGGAACAAGTCATGTGACCTGTTGTCGAAGTGTATTACTGATGTCAAGCAGAGAAGGGAATTGATAATGTGGAACTAGCGAACAGTATTGCTGACTTCAAACCAGATGAAGAAAATTGCTACTGGACAGGATTGCAGACAAGAGAATTGATGACTGGAATTCTCGACAGACATAATTTCTCATTGTAATGACTAGTCCACTCCAAGTTTAGAAACAGAAGATTCATTGTTATTAGATACCACAGTAAGGGTTAATTTTGTATATCAACAATACAGAAAAATCAATTGAAAATTAACCAAGTGAGCTTCTTTGTTATTTGTTATGATATTTTTTGTTTTCACTGGCGGAAGCATTCTTGTTCTTTTTCAAAGCATCGTTCTGCCAATTCGATTCAACACTTAAGTGTGGGTGGAAATTCAATCTTTCCTACACTGTGATTAATCAATCACAACATGAAACAGATCAGATGAAGTGACAATGCACTCATCAGATAACCATTGTTTGACTGCCGGCAGTGCTGAGAATTGTGGGAAAGACCCCAGATCAATTTGGGCTGGTTGTATTATATTGTGACTAAGTGAAAAATCAAAAATTGGAAAGCTTCATAAAAATCATTTTGCACTAAGGCTTTTAAAATTATTTTTAATTTTTTTATATATATAAAATATTATACAATGTGTCCTTTTGAAAGTATAGTCGAACATACAGGACATTATCAGAAAATAAGAGCAATGACTATAGCCAATTTAAATCTACATTCATAAAATTAGATTACGGAGAATATTTTCCAAAATTGTTAAGATTACTGAGTACGTAAAAATTATACAAAGATTGTGCTCATTTTCTTCATTTTTTTTTTACATATAAGATCTTTGTAGAACAAAAATTCATTACAACACCACTTGTCATCACTTTGTCAATTATATAAAACATGGCGATGTCAGTTAAAAACACAGCTAATGTTTTGTTTTAAAAATACATTTCTGTGTTATTTTGAACTTAAAGGTAATGATATTTTTTTCAAAATCAGATTAATTATACTTTAAATCAGCTAATCTTCCCCAAATAATGTTTCAGAAAAGTATATTTTATTTTTGGAAGATTTTTTTAATACAAATAATTGCATTGCGATGGAAGACAACTAAAATCAGCTATTTAGAAAAGAAAAAAATCGATTCCAATGAATATAACTTCAGTTTGAAATAGAGAAGTATTTTGCGTATTGGAAATAGTAAATTTAATTCTTTAGCTTGAAATTGAAGCTAAAATGAAAGCTTCAAGAAATCTTTTTTCATTTTGAAAAGTTCATTTTAAACCTTAGTTGTTGAAAGTTTTTGGAGGTACCTAGTTAAATGTGTGTATCTCCACTGGTTCGCTAAAAATGAGCATGATCAAAAATACCCCAAAGTTAATAAAAAAAAAGTTTTATTGTAAAAATCGTTATGTGGTTATCAAAAGGAAAAATCCAATATTTTTTGATTAACAAACTAAATTTCATTGTTCCTTTTTAGAATGTTCTATATTTTGGTTAAAAATCTTTTTCATGCATCAGCAGGTGTGACAAATACTAGTATAGGAAATTTTAGTGCCCTTTTTGAGGTGAAAAAAAATTTAATTTGGAATTTCTTGCAAAAATTAAATAATTGTTGAATTTCAATGAAAGTTTCCCAACTTATTCTCAAAATAATTATTTCACAGATGTTTTTTTAGAACTTCTTGTAAAAAAATTATTTTTTTATAGCATCCCACCCCCACACATACACCACACACTTATTTAATTTTGTGAAATTTTGACCTACTCAATGTTTATATTAGTTAAAAGAATTTGAGAATTTGAATTATTTATTTTTGTTTTTGCAAAACAGGACCACGACACATGAAAAATTGGCTTTATCAATGTAATATGACTAAGACATTATTAAATTAGGAAAGCTTTTACTTGTTTTTATGAATAAGACATGATTGACACTGTTGTCTAAGAAAAATTTTTTGATGAATAATGAATTTTTACAAGAACTGTTTCCATTTTATTAACATTTTAATTAGAATAATTTATAAAGTTTTAAATTTTAAAAATTTCTATGAATTTTTACAGAAATTTTGCTGGTTAGGCAATATTGTTGGATGTAAACTAATTGTACATTAAAAATCTTATAACACATCCTAATCCCCCGCCACATTTTAAAAAACAATTTTGAATTTTTTTCTGCATATTTTTGTAAATACAGATGTCCATACATGACATCAAAAAATCATATTAAACCTTAGCTATTATGTTTCTGTGGAGGTACCTCTTTAATGTCATTTTTGAAGTTAAGATTTTATTGTAAAGATAGTAATCTAAAGTAGTACCTTCAGATAAAATCAATACCTCAGTTTTGAAATGTATGAAAAATATTTCTTGAAGCTTTTAATTTATTTTCAATTTCAAGCAAATAAATTTAATATTTCCAATAGGCAAAAGGCTTTTCTGTATTCCCAATTTTTGGGATGTCAACGAACACTCATTACCACTTTCGTAATGCTCAGTATAGTAGAGACTTTGTAAGTGCAGATACAACTATAGTATGCTGGTGTCAGACGCCTCAAATATCACTTGCAGTAATAGTACTTGCTTGAAAGTAAGAAGAGAATAGTAATCCGTATAGACAATGGTATAGAGAAAAGAATAGCGATCCATGTAGTAACAGAGTAGAAACAGAGATCATTTAAACATTACGTGACTTCCTATATATGCGTTCTCCCCATGGTCATGTGACCTACTTGAATTCAATAATGGGATTGACTGTGTTTGCTCACTGGCAATCTATGTTCAAACTAGAGTGTCAGCAGTGACATTTTATTCCTATATAACACAAACCAAATTATTAATATAATGCTAAATATTTACAAATCTTTCATGTTCATCATGGAGATGAGCTTTTTAATATTTGATGACGACTATCTTCAGGCAAACAACTTTTCATAATATCACTTTCAAAACCTCTTTGTTTCTATAGAGTTGATACAGATTGATTTTATATCAGAATTTTCTTAATGACAAAGATTTTTTCATTGTTTTGATATCCAGTTGTAATGTTTGATTCATATAAATAATCTAATAATTTCCAGAATGAAATCATCATTTTCATTTCTACAAGTTGTGAAAAAACAAAAATACTTTATTACTTGATATTTGAAATTGATTTCTCATTCTCTCTTCTGTAAACAAATCTTTGCTTGGTCATTATGCTTCAAATTTAATGCTTTTTACCTCATTTCAAGTTTGATACCTAAATTAATGTTTTATTAACCTTGTATCATAATCACTCTGCTGTTGTCTTTTGTGAAAACCGAGTTTGTATACAAGTAGAAAAAAAGACTCTCAAGAATAATATTTTAGACATTTTACAGATTTTCAGACAAATGCCATTACACTTGCATATTATATTTCAACTGAAAAGGAAATTATTTCAGATAAACTTATTGATTTCTCTAATGATCTTTCCTAGATGCTGCATTATTATGTCCCTATACTAATCTAAATGAGCATTAATATATAGCTAAATGTATCGGTTAAAATCTGAAATGATTTTAAGTATTGTTCACTGTCTATATTAAAATATGTGTCATTACTTTTACTTCACAGGTGTTTCACTGGACAAAAAATCATGATATTCATAAAACTGTTATTCTTGGGAATTTAAATGAAGGAAAACAAGACTCTTCACTTTTCAACAAAAGCTAAAACATATGCTGCAATATTCATGTAAAAGTTGTGTACATGCATTTCCAAAAGCATCAAAGTGAATATTAACTTGCAAAAATGTACTTTGAAATGTGTGGTTTTTCGTTTCTATAGAGTTTTATTGTTACATATGAGTACAAGTTTAAAACATTTGCAAAGATTGAGTTTGCCCTATGGAAAAACACACTCAGAATAAACAGTATACATGTGAATTTAGGGAAACAGCATTTTCATGGAATGCAATGCAAACACACACAGGAGAGAAAACATTTCCTTGCCACAATTGTCAATCTGCATTTTCAAAGAAGTCACATTTGGTTCGCCATATGCGAACACACACTGGCGAGAAACCATATCGTTGTGTAGTTTGCGAATCTGTATTTTCACAGAAATCATCTTTGGTGCGCCATATGCAAACACACACTCAAGAGAAACCATATACTTGTGAAGTTTGTGGATCTGCATTTACACAAAACTCACATTTGAAGGATCATATGCGAACACACACTGGAGAGAAACCATATTGTTGTGAAGTTTGCGAATCTGTATTTTCAAAGAAGTCATCTTTGGTGCGCCATATGCGAATACACACCAAAGAGAAACCATATACTTGTGAAATTTGTGGATCTGCATTTACACGAAAGTCACTTTTGGAGGACCATATGCGAACACATACTGGAGAGAAACCATATACTTGTGAAGTTTGTGGATCCTCATTTTCGAAGAAGTCACATTTGATGGACCATATGCGAACACACACTGGAGAGAAACCATATTCTTGTGAAGTTTGTGGATCTGCATTTACACAGAAGTCATCTTTAGAGTGTCATATGCGAACACACACTGGAGAAAAACCATATTCTTGTGAAGTTTGTGGATCTGCATTTTCAATGAAGTCAAATTTGAAGAACCATCTGCGAATACACACTGGAGAGAAACCATATTCTTGTGAAGTTTGTGCATCTGCATTTTCAAAGAAATTACATCTGAAACACCATATGCAAACACACTTTGGAGAGAAACCATATTCTTGTGAAGTTTGTGGATCTGCATTTACACGGAAGTCAAATTTGGAGTGTCATATGAGAACACACACTGGAGAGAAACCATATTCTTGTAACATTTGTGGATCTGCATTTTCAATGACAACATCTTTGAAGAACCATCTGCGAACTCACACTGGTGAGAAACCATATTCTTGTGAAGTTTGTGGATCTGCATTTTTACAGATGTCACATTTAAAGAACCATATGCGAACACACACAGGATAGAAAAACAGATACATGAATTTTGTTGATGTCTGTAGAAAAGTTACATATACTGTATCATGTTTGAATCTCTAACAGAAAGGTACAATTTCCTTGGGAAATTTACATTTCTGCATTGTCACACACTAGTGAGATGTGTGAATTCTGTTTTGCATATGGATTAAAAAATCACTTTTTTTCATTCTGACCATAAATGTATCACATGAATTAAATAAAGTCAAATATTCATGTATCAGGCAAATATGAGTTTTGATTTATTTTACTATAGGCAAAATATAATGAACATCCTTCTATTAATAAAATGTATTTAAACATTTTGGGTTTTATATATGGAAACACTGATGAGAAGTGTGTGAATGACATTTTACAACTGTTAAAGTTTTAATAAAGAAAAGTTGTTCTGATTCTGAAGATTTCATCAGAGAAAACAATTTATTAATTTTGTTCTGGTCAGTGAAATCTTTTAAAACTCTGTATTAATTTGTCATGCTCAATTTTTATTCTTCTTAAAACTATTTACCAATCATAGCTGCTACAATTCAATGAACACCAGTATTTTGAAAAGAATTTTTAATGTATTTCTGTGTATAAATGTATGAATGTCTTCATTATGTAAGTATGGAAACTTATACAGGATATCAGACAATATGCGTGATACCTATAATAATTGTTTGTTGGTAATTTTCTAACATTTCCACCACAAGCTAAGAAAAGCAAATCAAGCTTCAATTTCTTCTTTACATGTGAAATAAAGAACAAACAATATGTATAGATTTTAAATATCATTTTTAATTTAGTGATTATTCCATAAAGTTACTACATTGATATTGTGTAATTTTTATATTACAATTACATTAGAAAAGAAAGAAACCCAGCTTCAGTTTTTACTTAAGAATAAACTTTATTTTCTATTTAAAGTTTTATACTTGTTGCTACCTTAAATAATGTTTCATTATTGAATTTAAAGACTCTAAAATTTATTCTCCTTATTTTGATTGTGTAAAATTATTTGCAATCTATTTTTTTATAATAAAATATTGACAGTTTTAATGTCAACAGTTTTTACATGTTTTATATTAATTATTCTGAAGTAGTTCAATATTGTTATTTTGTTGTGTAGAAAATAAAAGACAAATTGTTAATGTAGAAAAGAATGTTACATAGGTGTATGGGAAATTTAGCCGAATGTTTGAAGTTTTTTTTTTGGTCAATTTGTTTCTAATATTATTATTTATCCTAGCACTTTCTATGAGCCCAGGTGAAAAAATCTTTCCTTAGTATAGACTTTAATTTTAGTCAAAGGGAAGTAACTCCTGTTAATTATGCTTGTATACATAAATATAGATGGTATTATAAAAACAGTTTTTTTTTTGTCTTGTTTCTCTTGTTTGCTTTTCGTTTACTTACACATTTTTAAAGAAAAAAAAATGTATGGATTGATTTAGGCCATCAATACCGCTACAAACATGTCGGAGAATTTTGGTAAAGAAAAGTAAACATAGCAATGAGCGATATCTTTCATTACTACATTGGTCATGTTTAGTTGTATTTTATTAGATATGATTCACAATGTTATTTATTAATATGATTTTTGTACATTATTTGGACTCAATAAAATTTGTGTTTAATATAAAATTCATAAAAAATGTCATGTTGGGCACCGAATCATTATTACTGGCAGTGTCTGTGGCCAGAAAGAAATGTTAAGCATTGACTTTTGAATAACTCTTCGCTGCTGTAAATGCCAAGAATTCTCATGATGCAAATCTTGAATAACACCGTTTAACAGTTTTCTGGCTTTCATAATCATGTACACAGACAGTATTTTCACGTTTCTAACGTGTTTTTCCTTTTCATCATTCTTTGTGACATTGCGTTTCAACTTTGACCTTTTTAGATGAACTGAACGAACCATGTAAAAATTGGGTAGGTTGACAGGGAAATCATCCGTTTTTTTTTTGTTTTTTTTTCTGGTTGCATTTTATTTTCTGATTTGAAAGTTTAAATAATTTTGATAGAAAAGAAATCGTTATTTACTAACTTGCCTCAACATTGTTTTTCATTTCTTGTTATTCCCAGCTCTAGTCTTATTAAAATAAAAACATGAAAATAAATTCAGCCATGATTTCAATTTCATCATGTCATCAGATATTTTGAAGAAATTAGTTTCGTGTTTTTTTTTTGTGTTTTTTTGTTGTTGTTGTTGTTGGGGGTTGTATTTCGTTATTTTGCTTTGAAGATTTTATTTTAATTCAATCACAGTCGTTTTATAATGACCTTTAAATTAAAAATTTCCATGCTACAGAAAATGTAATCAAACTATGACATTATTTAATTAAAAAAGCTGTTAATTGCTTTTGTAAATAAGTTATATTACGGACATTATTGTCTGAAGAAATGAAATTTTTTTGATGAATAAAGAACTTTTACAAGAATTTTTTCATTGTTTTGATATTATAATTATAATAATTTATAATAGTTTAAAAATCAATTAAAATTCTGTAATTGCACTATTTCATGGACGTGATATTGCAATTAAGTGAAAATGAAATTTACTAATCCAAAATTGAAAAGATTAATAAACGTAGTTTTGCCATTCTATTTTATCATTATTATGAAAAGATCACGTGATCTATCAGTTTTTTTTTGTCCCTTTACAGAGAAATCCCCTTGTCTACAATTCGTTTGCTAGTATTTATGTTTTAACAGGTATTCAACCTTATCCCTTTCAGCTTTTAAAAGTTTAAAATTTAAAGTAAGTTTTACTTTTTCAATTACTATTTTACTAAATATTTTTATTTCATGTATTTATATTAGTGTGGGTCATTCTTTAATTGAATAATTTTTAAAACGTTTTTAAGAAGAAACAAAAATATTTTTGTTAGTAATTGTTTTTACTTCTTTCAATTTACTCCTTTTAATGACAGTTATTTTGATAAAGATGTTTAATTTTAAAACTAATGTTTAATAAATTTAAATTATTTTAAAACTTTATTTCATTCATATTTGAAATTACTTTTATTTATTTTTTCTTAATATTGAAGTTTTTTTTCAACGGACTGTTTACAATTTTTGGATTGAAGAAAATATAAAAAATGTTTAAAGCTTTTGTTAAAGGTTTATTAATTATTAATGGATAAAGAATATTTTAATTATTAAAAACATTTCCAGATCGAGGTGTCAATTTTTCATTTAGATTTCGTAAATGTATGTCAATTTTGGTCATGTATACTAGCCTCACAACTTCTCAATAAATCAATCATTGCCTCAGAAAAACAGGAGCAATCATTAAGAAATGCTTCCAAATAAAATTAACTTTAAATTTTCTCATTTTACTCAAATACCGTGTCAGACAAAAATTACTTTATTTTTGGGAGGTTTATAAAACTGATATTTTTGTTTTGTTTACAAATTTCTTAAAATTAAGAAAATGGCTGCTTTTAAGAAAACTTTAAAAAAAATCACACAAATATTTGCTATTCCAATCTATATAATTTCTATCTGAAATATACCAGAATATTTTACTTACTGGAAATAGTAAATCTAATCATTTAGCTTTCAATTAAAGCTAACATGAAATCTTCAAGAATGCTTTCTCATATTTAAAAATTCATTCTAAACCTTAGGTATCGAAAATTTATGCCAAAATAGGGGAGGTACCTAATTTACACCTAAATGTAACTATTCGGCAAATTTTTATTACAAACTGAGCATTGGGATTGCACTGCAAATTACCAAAATTTTTTCTCCCACGTCCGAAATTTTGGTTGAGAATTTTTTTTTCTGCTTTAGCGGTCAACGTAATATTTATGATTATTGTTTTTAGTACCTTTTGTTTTTCAGGTGAAAAACATTGATTTGGAAATTATTGCAAAAATCAAATGTCAATTTGTTTGAGTTTGATATCTCCAATTTGTGATTTACACGCTGGGCTGTTCCTTTTCGTATCTTTAATTTGTCATTTTCATGTTGAACTGTTCCTTTTTTTTATCTTTAATTTGTACCTGTTTTTTACCCAGACTCACGTGAGTCTGACAATATTTCTTGCAAGCTAAATGTGCCACTGTGCCAGGAGGCACAAAATGGTGATAATTCCTGCAACATTCTAAATGTTTCCTAAGAAAACAAACTGTTCACTATAAAATTCATTGATAAGCGCTGAAAAATCATCAAAATTAAATAATTCCGAGATATTTGGTATATTTTTAAAAACAGTTCAGCGATTCTTTTTTTTCGTCTTTTTTTTCATTTGCACGAGAAAAAGAAAAAGAAAATAAACCTGCATTTTGTTGGAACCCAAGGCAAACCATACATAGCAATGAGCAATGTCTTTCTTTTCATTTTTCTCCATTGGTTATATTTATTTTATTTTTGATTTTGTACATCAGAGGAGGCACGGTGTGTCAGAGGAAGCACGGGAGAGTAATGGTTAGCGACGACACTGATTGAGGAATTGGAGAGCCGAGTTCGAATTCCAGTCGAATCTATTACATTCACTTACCTCGGAAAAGTTATGAATCCTCTTCTTCTCCCCCCAGCTATGGGCAAATAACAGGATAGACCGGGTTCTATAGCCTTGGATGGCAACTGGTCTACCGCAGAAAGAAATGGCAACCTACTGCGGGAATAAAATCTGCCTCGTCAGTCATGTATTGTAAGATACATGATCGCCTACGCGTGTATCACGCATGGCACATAACTGAACTGAATGGCAGAAATAATTTATGATTTTGATGTTTATTGTACATAATTTGGTTTTAGAAAATTTTATAAAGTCCATAAAAATGTCATGTTGGGCACCGAGTCATGAAGAGAAGCCAAGCATCGACTATTGGATAACTCTTGTAAATGGTTATATTCTCAGGTATTTTAAACACAAGGAACCAAGTTTTGGCTAACACTGTTACATTTTTTTTCCTGTTTTCACAATCATGTAAAATATTTCCTCAAACAAAAGTAATTTCCCGTTTCTAATGTGTTCTTTCCTTTTCTTAATTCATTCTTTGTGATATTTCGTTTCAACTTCGACCTTGAACTGAACGAACAATATAAAAATGGGGTAGGATGACAGAGAAATCATCCTGTTTTTTTCTTTTTCTAGTTTCATCTTCCTGTGAAAGGTAAGTGGAAGAAGAGAAATAATTTTGTTTAAAAAGAAATCGATCGCTATTTACCACTTGTTTTTTCATTTCTTGTCAGCAAGATAAAAAAAAACTGAAAATAAATTCAGCTATGATTTCAATTAAAGAAATATATTTTTAAAAGAAATAAGTTTTTAGTTGGATTTTGTTATTTTGCTTTGAAGTTTTTATTTTATTCAATCACAGTAGCACGAACTGATGACCTTTTATGACCTTTTTAAAATAAAAATTTCCATGTTATTCTTTAAAATTTATTTATCGGAACGAGTATGGAATACAAATGACAATTTAAATTTTTGGTTTGATGGATTTTTAGGACGATTTTATTTTTGTTTGATTTTCGCTGGAATGTCTTTAAAACTAAAAAAAAAGAAACAAACTTTTTCTCATTCAGTAAATAGAAAAAAAATCAAATAATTAATAATAAATAAAAAATAAAAATTATCAACGAAATGTTAGATTTTAAAATAATTTATTTAAGGTTGAATCATTGCAGGCGACTGAAAAACTGTTTTTGTTAGAAAATCAAAAACCATTTATATTTAAAAAAATCTTTTTTTTAATATTTAAATTTAATTTAAAATTTTTATTTATTTGGAGGGCCGTTATTTCGGCGCTATTACACTTTCGCACTCCCCATTGCTTCCTGTCAGTCAGCAGTTCTGTTTGTTAATGTTAATTATAATATTTTTAATTTAAATTAAAATATAAATCTCAAGTAAACAAAATCAATGTTTGTAAAAACAAAAAAAAAATACCTTCAATTTTGTCAGGCATACTTCTTAAATTTACTGGTTAATTAATATCAAATTTGAGAAAATTACCTGCTTCTTATCACTTGAACTAAAATTGTTGAAGTGTAGATTTGTTCAGACATAATCAATGCCAGTTTAATGCCAGGCCCGCACACGTGTGTTATGTAACGGCAAAAATAATCCATTGTACGAGGCCCACATATCAGTTCAGTCAGACTGTTTGTACCTGAGGCAATCTGTTGCTGAATGACAGGAAGCAACGAGGGGGGGGGGGCGAAAGTGTAATAGCGCCATTATTTCCATTTGATTTGTTTCAGCGCTACTTTGACAAGTTTGCTTAGGAAGTCTGAACATATTCGTCACTTAGAAAGGAAAAACAACGCCGGATACAAAAATAAATTTTCATTTGCTGTACAACGTCCACGAAATGTTAACATTGTTAATGTTAATGAAATTATAATTTTTACTCCTCGACATTGGGTTATTTTTAGGTACCGCCATGGACTATCCCAAAAAAGAAAAACCTGAAAAGCTCATGAACTCCACTGATTCGCTAAAAAATGATCATACCATGAGGAAAAAATGTTTTACTGTCATAACGGGATTATCAAGAGGAACAATCTAAGGATTTTTTGAGTAATGAATTAAATAATTATATATTTTATCTGTTTTTTTAGAGTGTTCTAAATTTTGGTTAAAAATCTTGATTTTCTCACATCAGCGAGTCGCCAAAAATTAGTATAGGAAATTTTAGTGTTCTTTTTGCATTGATTTGAACATTCTTGTGAGAATCATATAAATGTCAAATGTTAATTAAACTTTCAGGACTTATTTACAAATGAAAAAAATTATTTTAGATCTTTTTTTTTTTAATTTGTGGCAAAAAATATTTTTTGCATTTGTTACCTCCCCTCCCTTAGTTAATTTTATGAAATTTTGATCCACTCAATGTTTACGTTAATTAAAAGTAGAACTCCTTCGAGCCTTTAATTCATTTTTTTTTTTTTTGTAAAACTGGACCCCCACTAACTAAAAATTTGTTTTGAATCATAAAATGAAAATACGATACAACTAAGACAATATTTAATTAGAAAATCATTTATGAATAAGATGTTATGGATAGTATTGTCTGAAGGAATTCTTGTTTTTAATGAATGATAAATTTTTACAAGAATTGGTTTTTAATTTTTTTAAAGTTTTAATTCAATTTTAATACGTAGAAACTATATTTACTAATTATAAATGGAAACGCTTATTACAATTCATCAACCCCAAATATTTTAAAAAGAATTTTTTTTTCTGCAGATTTTTGTAAAAACGGATGTTCATTCATGACACTAAGAGTGATGACTATAGGAAATTTAAAAACAAATTAACAAAACATGAGATTAAGGAAAATACTTTCCTAAATTTTAAGATTACTGTGGAATTAAAAATTATATAAGAAATGAACTCACATTTTATTCCTTATGTAATTTTTACAGATATGTCGACCATAGGAATATTCAATAAATTAGATAAGCTTCCAGCTGTCAACACTTTAAATAACCACCTACCTCTGTTTTAAAAATACATTTCTGTGATATTATAAACAAAAAATATTTTATATTTCTTTCAAATCCAATTTATTAAACTTTAAATCAGCTAATATTCCTCAAATTAAGTTTCAGAAAAGGATTTTTTAATGAATAGAATTACATTGTAATGACAGACTGCTAAAAATGGCACTAAAACCAGAGATGTTATTAATTTCAAAACAACAAACACGTCCCAGTCAATTTAAATTAGTTTTGAAATACTGCAAACTATTTTGCTTATTGGAATTAATAAATTTAATCTGTTAGCTTGAAATTAAACCCAGAATAAATGCTTGAACAAAGATTTTTCATTTTTTTAAAAATCATTTAAAACCAGAGGTATCATGTTTCTTTGGAGTTACTTATTTACTTGTCTTTGGAATTAAATTTTGATTTTATTTGAAAGATAATAGCCTAAAGTAGTACCTCCAAATAAAAGCAATACCTAAGTTTGAAATACATTTTTGAAAGTAAAAATATTTCTTGAAGTTTTTAATTTAGTTTCAATTTGAAGCTAATAAATTTAATATTTCAGATAAACAAAATACTTTGCTGTATTTAAAACTGAATTTAAATTGACTGAAATTATTTTTTTATTATTAATAAAATGGTAAAATCATCTATATTTACAAATCATTCATTTTTATCATAGAGATGGGCTTTTTATGAAGTGATGACAACTCTCTTGACAAGCTTATGTTTGGGAACATCTTCTAAGTGGGACATACAACAATTCCTTGCCGAATATGACGTTAATGTCTTGTAGTTTTGTATATATTTTTTTAACTGTACAACAATCTTAAAAAATGTAAGAACGTATTCAAAGTAATCTAAGTTGTCCTTTCTTAAATGCTGGAATTTTTTTACTTAGTTAACATATACAGTGTAACCCGGATATAAGAGAGTTGTCGGGACCGGAGAGAAGTCTCTTATATCCGGGTTTCTCATATCCGGGTTTGGTCTATTATATATACATTAACACAGGCTCTAATTTGGGACCAGAGAAAATTTCTCTTATATCCGGGTTTCTCTTATATCCGGATCTCTTATATCCGGGTTACACTGTATCAGATTTTCAAAGCTAAGTTTTTATTTTTTATATTTCTTTACCCTAAAAAATGTTTACCCTAAAAGATTTCAAGGTGTATATTATAACTATTTGAAGGTAAACATCTTTGCTTCTAAAAACATCTTTTGCTTTGTTGATATAGATTGATTTTATATCAGAATTTTCTAATTAATGACATGAAGAATTTTTTCATTGTTGTAATATTTGATTTATTAACAAACTAATAATTGCCAGATTGAAATGACCATCTTGATTTATAGAACTTGTTAAGAACAAAAATAGTTTATTACTTGATATTTGAAATTCATTCTTCATTCTCTGTTAAAGAAAAAAAACAAAGCCTTAATTGGTTATTATGATTTAAATTTAATGAATTTTGCAACATTTCAAGATTCATACCTAATTAAATGTTCTTTTTTGCTATTTTTATTCACCTTATATAATAATTGCTCTGCTGTTGTCTACTTGCCATTTGTGAAAACTGAGATTGTTCACAAGTAGAAAGAAGAATCTCTAAAGAATGATATTTCCAAAAAATACCATTATACTTAAATATGTTTCATACTCAAAAGGAAATTATTTCAGTTAAACTTATTGATTTATCTATTGATCTTTCCTGGCCGCTCCATTATTGTATTCCTGTACTGATCTCAGCTAGCCTGAATATATAACTAAATATATCTGTTAAAATATGAAATTATTTCATGTATTCTTCACAGACTCACTTAAAATACATGTTGTTACTTTTACTTCACAGGTCTTTTGCTGATATTCATAAAAACTGTTATTCTTGGTAATTTAAATGGAGGAAATCAAGACACTTCACTTTCCATCAAGAACAGATAAATACATGCAGTAAGATTCATGTAAAAGTAGTGTACAAGCATTTTCAACAGCATCAAGGTGAACATTAGCTTGCAAAAAATATATATATGCTTTGAAATGAGTGTTTTTTCTTTTCTGTAGAGCCTTAGTGTTACATATGAGTAAAAATTCAAAAGTAGAATTAGAGTAAAGCCATGTTCTTGTGAAGTTTGTAAACCTTTGTCATCATTTAGAGTTACTGTACCATATAGAAATATGCACTAGGAACAAACTAAATACATGTGAATTTAGTGAATTAGCATTTTCATGGAACACTATGCAAACACACACTGAAGAGAAACAATACTCTTGTCAGGTTTGTGGATCTGCATTTGCAAAGAAGTCAAAATTAGTGCGCCATATACGAACACACACTGGAGAGAAACCACATTCTTGTGGAATTTGTGAATCTGTATTTTCACAGAGGTCATCTTTGGTGCGCCATATGCGTTCACACACTCAAGAGAAACCATATTCTTGTGAAGTTTGTGGATCTGCATTTTTACAGAAGTCAGATTTGAAGTGTCATATGAGAACACACACTGGAGAGAAACCATATTCTTGTGAAGTTTGTGGATCTGCATTTTCAATGAAGTCATCTTTGGAATGTCATATGCGAACACACACTGGAGAGAAACCATATTCTTGTGAAGTCTGTGGATCTGCATTTACACAGAAGTCACATTTGGAGTGCCATATGCGAACACATACTGGAGAGAAACCATATTCTTGTGAAGTTTGTGGATTTGCATTTACAATGAAGTCATCTTTGGAAGGTCATATGCGAACACACACTGGAGAGAAACCATATTGTTGTGAAGTTTGTACATCTGCATTTTCACTGAAGTCACATTTGAAGAACCATATGCAAACACACACAGGATAGAAAAACATGTCTATGTGAATTTTGTAGATGTCTGTAGAAATGTCATATTCTGCATCACATTCTCTACCAGAAAGAAACACTTGTGAAATTTGCATATCTGCTTTTTACACACTGTTGAGGAGTGCGTGAATGATATTTTGCTTATGTTATGGATTTAAAAAAAAAAATTTCATTCTTACTATAAAGATATAACATGAATAAAAGTATGTCATATATTCATGTATCAGATAAATATGAATTTTGTTTTATTTTTGCTACATGCTAAATATAACAAACATTCCTTTTTCTGAGTCTGTTAATAAAATATATTAAAACAATTTTGAATTCATTATATGGAAACACACACTGGTGAGAGGTGTTTGCCATTTTAAAATAGTCGAGGACTTGTTCTGATTCTAAAGATTTCATCAGATAAAATTATATTAAATTTGTGCAGAGAACTCAAGAAAAGTCAGGGATGTGTTTGTACATGAATAAAATATGTCCTATATACCTGAATCAGGTTAATATGGATTTTGATCTATTTTAAATAGGTAAAATAGTAGTACCGTTTCAGGGTACTTTAATAAAAAGAGATATAAGTGTGAATTGAACACAAATTATTTTCATTGGGATTTGAACTATGCTCCTCAATTCTATTTTTCACTATGCTTCCTGATTTTGCATATTTTTTATTATTTTTGCATTGTTCGAAGGCATTACTATTATTATATCTGTGTTTTACAAAATCTCTCCTACAAACAAGCATTACAAAAAAATTATTCTGTTGTGCTCCCATACACATGCTTATAACAAAGTCTGACATGAAAAAAATTGGTCTTTGCTCAGATGTATAAAGTCTGAAGAGAAAAAAAGGTCATAATGGAACAAAGAAAAGGTACTGCAACAGTGGAATTATCACATTGAAGAACTTTTCCATGGCAACAGATAGAAACAAAAGATCAAAGAAAATGCACAAAAGAAAACTTGTTTAGATAGAAATATATAGACACTGAAGTGATCAAGAATATTCCCAATGCCAATGCAGTTTAAGGAGATCAATTATCAAATCATTGTTGAAATATATAACAAGAATTGTATTTCTCCTCTCTTCACTCAGTTTGAGGTGTTAACATCTGCTGATAAAGCAGAATGTTTTGCTCATAAATTCACATCAAATTCTGCTCTTGACTTGTCTGGAGTATCCTTGCTTAATTTTCCATTTAGAAATGTGACTGTTGAGTAATAAACATATAACTCCTATCATCTTTAATTTGGATCTCCACAAAGCATGTGGACCTATGATATCCCTGTAGTGTAATTGTCCTTAAAAAATATGCTCCCAGACTGTCTTCTGTGTTCCCTAAACTAAGCAAGAATTGCTTTGCTGCATCTTGCTTGTTGGGAATCCTCCTCAGTTTTTAAAAGTTAGGTGAACTGTATAACCCTTTAAACTATCAACCTCTGGGCCTTCTAGCTCTTTTTTTGCTAATTACAATAGGCCCTAATCAACTCTTCATTGGTTAAGCATCTCACATCACTTTAAGATAAGCAATATGGCTTTCGTTTCTCTAGGTTAACTGCTGACGTACAAATGATTATTGCTGAAAGTGTCTATCAAACTTATGAAGCTCAGGCTGTTGTTTTGGACATGTCAAAGTGTTTTTCACAGTTTGGCATACCAATCTTCTTCATAAGTTGAAAGGCTATAGTATTTCCGGCCCAGAAAAAAACCCTAAAATGAAACTTCTCTCAGTCACTTGAAAGACCAGTTCTAGTTGTAAAAGACAAAAGGCAAATATTTGAATAACAACTAATTTTCAATATATTTTTGTAATGAAAATATTTTACAAAAATGTAGTGGAATTTTTTATGTGAAATCTTATTAGTTTATGTTGAATTCAAGTTTGGTGAAAGATTAAACTTTGTTAATGAGTTCTGATTTGAAAGGATGTTTGTTAGAATCTGTTATTGAAGATTCTGTAAATCAATTGCAAGAGAAAAATTTACATTTAAGAATTTACTGTTCATGTGAGTAGTAAATGCTTGTAAAGTTGAATGCAATTTTGTAATCGAAGAAGTTATTTACCTTTGATTGTTTTGTGTAATACAAAGTTCTCGAATGTTGAGAAATAAAGTTGATTTGTTAGCAGGAATTTGTTTAACTTCTTCATAAGGAATTTGGTGAGTGAGTTGGAATGAAGTTCACCGGTGAGTTTTGGTGAGTGAGTGAATATCGTTAAGTTTTTATAATGTTTGTATGAACGAAAAACTTAAGATTGTGGGGCGTGAAGTTTAGTTGCAATTCGTTTGATGTCAACGATACTCACTGGCGAGTATGACTGAGTTTCTGTTTTTATTTGCTTCAGGTGGATTTTATTTGCTTCAGGTGCGAACTTGGATTTCAATCACGAGCTGTCAAAATTAGTTAAGTGTGGGTGGATAGTCACGTCTACTTGTATATTTAGTAACCAATGAGGGCTCGAGATTTTTTTGAAAGTGTTCTGTGATCCACTTTTTTGCACAGATATGACCAAACTATTTTGTATTGAAGTATTGGAATAATGTAGAATTTGGGTTTTATATTGTTTTCATTTTATTTTAATTGTTTTAATTAGAGTAATCTGTGAAGTTTTTGAATCTATTAACTTCAAATTCAGTGGTGTAGAGGTTAGAGAATATTTTTATTAAGTAAAACTATATTTACTAATCATAAATTGTACAGCTTGTTACAATTTAAAGTCCCTGTTTGTTTTAAAAAGAAATTTCGAATTGTTTTTGCATGTGTTTAAACGTGTCGATTTTTGTAGATATGGATGATCATACGCAATATTATCGGAAAATGGACGATAACCATAGTAAATTTAAACACCATATTTTTTATTTCTTTTTATTCTGTTAGGGTATTAGCAAAATAAAAAATTTTTAAAATGAAAATAAATGGATAATTTGCGCCGGTCCTGAACTGCAAATTGCGAGATTGGGGTTGTGAAAGGTCAAGGTTGTTTATCTAAGGAGCGACTAATGGCGGCCGCGACACTATAATCTCTAATCGGGATCCACACAAAACATGTGGACCTGATCGTAGCCATATAATTGTCCTTAAAAATATGCTCCCAGACTGTCCCCCGTGTTCTCTAAGCTGTGCAATAAATGCCTTGCTGCTTTTTTTTAGAAATCCTCCCCCATTGTTTCAGTCTTTCAGAACTCGGGTGGACTGTCTGACCCTCCGAACTATCAACCTACAAGCTTTCTACCTCTTTGCCACAAACTACAAGAGGCCTTAATCAACTCTGAATTAGTTAAACATATCACATCGCAGGGTCTTCTTTCAGACAAGCAATATGGCTTTTTTTGCTTCTTTAGGTCAACTGCTAACATACTAACGATTATTGCTGAAAGAGTCTGTCATCTTTATAGAAGACTGGTAAATTTCGGGCTGTTGCTTTGGACATGTCGCAGTTAGCTACCCTTCATTTCCTTAACCCTTCACCAGGGGTCTCTCTCTCTCCCGGGTGTATAAATACTGGTTGAACTTTCGCCTCTTTCTCTTTTTTCTCTGCTTACGCGCATGCGTGAGCAACTATCTCGATTTTGGCCGCGGGCCGAAACCTCGCACGTGGGGCGAGGTACAAAAAACTTTCTCTAAAAATTTCCAATATGTGAACTCTTATACACAACCAGCGTTTCTCACATTCTGGGAACACGCTAAAACAAAATTCACCCGTACGGACATACAACTAAAAACAACACACACACAACTTTCCATACAGACACTAACATTTTATTCATGTCCTCAATGTATTGTAACTCGTGTTTTAATCTATTTGTAATTCACGTATTAATATATATTTGTTTTGGACATATATATCGGTCTTGTTTGTTTCTTTGGACTCCATTAAAGTCCAACATTCTTATGTAGCTGGACCGGCCAGCGGAAGCCTTAACCTAGAGATAACTCATCTTCTCTTCTCACATTAACACACCGACCGGTCCACTACAGACATCTCAAAAGTGTTTGTCAGGGTTTGGCATACCGGTCTTATTAAGTTGAAAGGCTACAGTATTTCCGGCCCACAAAACACCAAAATGAAACTTCTCTCAGTCACCTGGATGACCGGTTCCCCACTCCAATCAGCATGGCTGATACTAACTTCCATGAGATTGACTCATTGCACCTTCCCGGGCTTTTATTCTCGGCTGACATGATGTGCAAATTTGGTTCATGCTAGACAAATTTTCCCTACCTTTTATTCTTGCACTTGAATATTGCTACCACATATGGTCCAGTGCAGCTGCTGTATATTTAGACATTCTTCATAAAATCCAAAGAAGAATCAGCAATGTTATTGGTCTTGGCTTCAGTCACTTTACTAGGCGCCATAATATAGTTTCCCTGTACCTTTTCTATAAATACTGTTAAACATGTCAACAACTGAAATAAACATGTTCTGCTGTTATTTTCTTTTAATATGATATTTAAAATTTAAAGTAAATAATATTTGTTTCAGCTCAGATTAATAATTATACTTTAAATCAGCTAATATGTTTTACTTTTAAATCTTATGTAATGTGAACCTTTGCAGGTCAGTAATTGAATAGATTCTCGATTTATGATTAATTTTATTTACATAATTATTAGTGTCAATAAAATCTATAAAAATGGGCACCGATTCCTGAGGACTGCAGTGTCAATGGCCATTAGAGAGCAGGTTTATTTTTCACATTTAAAAAAACGCCAACATTACACTCAGTTTGATGTGATAAGTACTGAAAGTGAGTGAAATACCTCGGTTCCAAATTGACTTCCACCTAGATGTTATGATGAAACGTCAAGCGTCGACTTTTGAATAACTTTTCATTCTTCATCTGAAAATGTCAACACAAGATTTTAAGCACAAGGAATTGGATATTGTATAACGCTGTTTTTCATCTTGCAAAATACTTTCTCAAAAAAGTCATGTAACTACTTTATCGTGTTTTTCCATTTTTAACCAATTCTTTTTGCCATTCGTTTCAATTTCGACATTATGAACTGAACGAACGCTACAAAAATAGGGTTGGTTAAACAAAGAAATCGCTACAAAATCATTAGCAGAAAGAAATCCCATTTTGTTTTTCCTCACCTTAGGTAAGTAGAAGACTTTGCAAAAAAAAAAAAGAATCATTATTTAGTACTGACTTGCCTCACCATTTTTTTTTTATTTCTCTGTTAGAGCAAAATAAAAAACTGAAAATAAATTCAGCTATGATTTTTTTTTATCATGTCAGCAGATATTCTGAAGAAATATTTTAATAATATTTTAGAGACCGTACTAAAGGAAATTAGTTGAATTCTATTTTGTTATTTGACTTCATTTCAAACTTTTTTAAATTAAAATTTCTACATTATTGTCCCTCTTTAAAAATTTATGAAATTAAATTAGAAAGATTCATGAAATACAAATGATATTTTTGGTTTGATGGAGTTAGGATGATTTTGCTGGAATATTTAAAAAAAAATACTTCTTTTTTTTTCACTCGGTAAAAAACTAAAGTAAGAATAAAACACACTTTTCTTATTTAAGCGACTCTTTTTCAGTGGGGAGGGAAATTTTCTACCCGACGCCAGTCCACGCGTGTCATTATTCCAATATTCAGACTTCACGGTAAAAACTTATTTTTATTAACACAATACTCAGTCTGCAATATATATTATTTCAAACAAACTTACAACTTGAATAATACGCAACCAAACTCAATATAAAATATATGATCAAAAAAAGATAATCTTTTCAAACTCTCAGTAAGTCTTTTGAAATTTAAACAAATTATTTGCAAACATAAACTGTTTAAAATTCACCATAAATACCTAAATAGCGAAAAATATACTTTCTTATTTGAACATACATTTAAAACCTTTCGATCCAAAATATTATTGACATTCAAATCATCAAACACAAAAAAACATTGAAACAATTTAAAATACTACACTCAACAAATATTGTACTTGTTAGTTATTGTATATAAACATAATCGATTCATTATTAATGAATATCTTGCCTTGAACTTTGTTATTCTCTTGTCCTTGTTTATTTCATTACATTTGTGTGTTAATATAAATGCAGTAGGGTTTTTTGTTCTAACCCCTACAGATGGCAAAAATTATTCGTCATTTAGAAAGCAAAAATAAAACAACAGATAACAGAAAAATTAATTTTAATTTGAATAAAAATACGTTGTTGAAATTTCTGTGTTAGGAAAATTACAATTTATCCTTCGACTATATTTTTTAGGTATCGGTACGGATTACTAAAAACTACCATGAAAAACACATTCATTAAAAAAAGTACTGTAGTAGACACCCACCGCCTGCAAAAAAAGATACGTAACGTTTAAAAACTGAAAAATCTTGTATTAGTTAAGAAGCGGAAGCCCGAAGGGAAATTGATGTTTCCAATAAGCCAAATACTTTGCTTTATTTCAAACAAAAACTAATTTAAATTGACTGGAAGGATGGATAGTGGATGTGGTGAGAAAGATACGTAAGAATGTGTTGTTTTGGTGTAAGGAATATTGTTAGTATTGTGGCTAGCTAAGTTTAAAGTTAAGACAGAAGACCGACCTTTTCCCCCTTCCCCAATTCGGCCTTGTGCCACATATTCTGTTAACACAGAATTAAATAAACTCAGGATTTTAAACACAAGGAACCAAATCTTGACTAACACCGTTTAATTTTTTTTCGGTTTCCATGCCGAATATTTTCTCAAAATAATTTTCCCGATTCTGTTATGTTTTTCCATTTCTTAATTCTTTTTTCTCATTCGTTTTAACTTCGACATTATTGTATGAACTGAACGAACAATTCAAAAATTACGTAGGTTAACAGAAAAATCCCAACAAAATCATTTGAACACAAGGAAATCACGTTTGTTTTTCTTCACATTGCGTTTTCTGGTCGGAAAGGTAAGTGGAAGAATCGAAATAATTTTCATATAAATAAGAAAAAGAAATCGTAAATTACTTATTTGCTTCACCATTTTTTGTTTCTTTATGTTAGTGTTAGCAAAATAGAAAATGGAAATAGCTATTCAATTCCACTATATCAGATATTTTGTTTTGAAGAAATTTTTTTTTTTCATTTTAAGTCGTACTAAAAGAAATAAGTTGGATTTTGTTAATTCGCCTGTTAGTTTTTATTTTATTTTAATTCACTTACGGTCGCAAAACCTTTGGCTTCGTTTTATGACCTTTTTAAATTAAAAATTTCCACAGTACTCTTTCCGATTTATGTTAAATTGGAAAGTTTATGGAATACAAATATTTTAACCGGAAAACCTCGGTAACAAAAAGAAATTTAAATAATAGTAATACGAAGAATTTTTTTTTTAATTTAATCTTTAACTTAAATTTACTCTAAAAAAAAAAAAAAAAAGTAAGCAGCGAATGCAAAAATATATTTTTTAAAAATAGGATTTTATTTTTAAATAACGTTGAATCATTACACTCGACTTAAAAACTATAAATTTTTGATAGAATGAAAAATCACAAATCGTGTTTATTTGTTAATATAAAATTTTCGTTCGTTTGGACGGCCGTTATTCCCGCTTGATTCGATTCAGTGTTATTTTGAAAAAAGAATTTGCTTAGGAATACTCGGATGTCAGAATTTATTCGTCACTTTGAAAAAGGAAATAGAACGTTAGATATTAAAAAAAAAATTCAATTTCATTAATTTGATGCTATAACATGCTCTTAATAAAATTAATTTACTGTTCGACATTGGATTATTTTTAGGTACCGCCACGATCATTATTTATTTATTTTATTATTTCTATTATGCCTCTTGATTCCTTGGGGAACATAGGGCCGCAACAACACTTCTCCAACGGACGCGGTGTAGCGGACCGTGGGTTGAAGATGTGAAGAGATATCAGAAGGTTAGAATTTCCTGCTAGCCGATCCATCTACATGGGAATGTTGGACTTTAATTAAGTCCAAAGAAGACAAAGAAAACAAACAAGACCGATATATATGGGTAAACAAATATATATTAATAACAAGTTACACAAAGACATGAACAGTTACATAGTGTTTGTATGGAGAAATTTTGTGTGTGTTGTAGTGAGTGTTCGTACGTACGTGTATTGTTTTTAGCGCGTTCCACGAATTTGGGGACCGCTGTATCTGAGAGGTCACATATTGGCCTAAGTGGAAAAAGATTTTACTTCGTCTCCATGCACCGTGGCGGCCTAAGTCGAAAAGAGAGAGAGAGAGACAAAGGGTCAGCCAGTATTTATAGTCAAGGGAGAGAGACCCCTGTTGAAGGATTAAGAAACTGAGGAGGAGCTAACTGCGACAGCGGTTCCGGGTGATCCTCTTCAGTTCAGTCCATGTCGTGCCAGTTGACTTCACCTCTGCATCAACACTTTTGCACCAAGTCTGTTTTGGTTGACCCACTTTTCGCTTCGCTTATGGATTCCAGACAAGGGCTGTCTGGTGACAATAGAAGCAGGCTTGCAGAGTGTGTGACCGATCCATTTCCGTTTCTTGATGTCAATCTCGATTGGGGCTTGTCTGGTCCTGTCCCAGAGTTGGTTGTTGGAGATGACTCCCAGCCACCTGATATTGAGGATGTTCCTGAGACATCAGTTGGTAAATGTCTGAAGTTTGTGGATGTTTGTCTTTATTACCCACCAGGTTTCTGAGTCATAAAGTAGGACCGACTTGATGTTGGTGTTGAAGATTCAGATCTTGTTGCAAAGTGAGAGGGCTGTTGATCTCCAGACTGGCCACAGAGTGTTGAAAGCATCTCAGTATTTGTTGATTCGGCACTTGATATCTTCACCTCCCCCACTTTACTGATGATGCTTCCCAGGTAGACAAACTTATCAATTTCCTTGATGTCTTCTTGGTGTAGTCGCACTGGCTCTTGTTGTCTGTTGTTTATCCTCATGCCCCCCCATCTTCCTGATCTTGATTTGGAGGCCAGTCTTCTCCGCTTCTTCTGCAACACAACTTAGCTTCTCCTGCACATCTTGTTGTTTGTGGAAGAGAAGACAGATGTCTGCAAAGTCCAGATCTTCCAGCTGCTTCATAAAGGTCCACTGTAAACCAGTTCTCCTGCCGTAGCCTGCTGTATTATCCAATCAACTACCAGCAGGAAGATCGTCAGTGACAGCAGGCATCCCTGTCGAACACTAGTTTGCATAGGGAATGGTTCCGTCAGCTTCCCATCGTGGATGACTTGACAGGTGGCATCTTCATACAGTTGTTTGATGATGGTGACGAACTTTGGTGGAAAGCCATAGTGTTACATCAGTCTCCAGATGACATCTCTGTTGGCACTATCAAAAGCTTTCTGAAAGTCAACGAAGACTGAGTACATGGGGTCTGCCATTCCATGGACTGTTTGATGATGATGATGATGATGATGTGCATTGTGGCGATGTGGTCTGTGCATGATCTATCTTGCTGATAGCCTGCCTGTTCTTTCCAAAGTGTCTTGTCCAATGCTGTCTTCAGTTTCTCTAGGATGATTTTTGTCAGTACTTTCTCTGGGATGGACAACAGCACAATGCCTCTTTCTTCGGCAGCTTCACAAGGTTGCCTTTCTTCTATTCTTCAGGCACTCTTTCTTGCTCCCAGATCCCAGATTCAGTTGAAGTCTCGATATATACCATCAGCGCTTGTGGCTTTGCCTAACTTAAGACACTTGATGGACTTTGTGATCTCATTCTTGGTAGGGAGCGGGGCAGTGTTAATGTTGAGGAGTTCGGTGGGTGACGATATGTCTAGTGGAAGGTATGGTGCGGGTCTGTTGAGTGTTTCCTTGAAGTATCACGCCCATCTTACTCTCTGTTCCTCTTCCCCTGAGATGGTACTCCCATTGTTTGATGGGGCAACTGAGTTTACTCTTTTTCCTTGTGATTTCATTCAGCCTTTTCATGTTTTCCTTGACCCGATGCTGTCTCTGCTTCCTGGGCCAGGTCCTCAATGAAGTTTCTCTTGTCTTTTCTCGCACTTCTCTTCACTTCCCCCTCTTCTCCCAGTAGCATGTTTGCAATTCCTGTTTCTGTTCTAGGTCTTGGGACAGGTTGTTCTGGTCTTTCAATTCTTTTCTCTCGGTGATCAGTGCCCATGTTTCTGTTGTCAACCACTCCTTGTGTTTCCTTGTTTTCTTCCCCAGGACTGTTTGGCATGTTGTCTTCCAGGTATTGCACAGGCTGTACCACTGTTGTTCTATTGTTTCTTTTGGCAGCCGAGAAAGCAGGCTGAACTTGTTCCTTACTTCCAGCTTGAATTCTTCTGCTTTTGCTTTCAGGCTGTTCATTTATTCTATTTGTCTTCTGGTATTTTTGAAGGATGTTTCTATTGTGGTTTGTTTTTTTCCAATTGATTCTTTCTGCAGATTTTATCTCCCAGATTTTATAGACAGAATTGATTTCTGTCCTCAGCAAGATGTTTCTGAGTTCATATATATATATATATATATATATATATATATATAGTGGTGTCATGATCACCACACTAATTATAACCTGTCACATATGCTTGTCTCCCAATACAACACACCTGTCAGGGTCTTGAATACTGTACCTTGTGAGTGGACCCAGTTCTTTGTATTTACTCATTTTGTTTGACTGGATGAGTGTTTCTTCCTTGGCAGGCGATCCAGCTGTAAAAGGGTAAATGTGACAATTGGAAGAAAATTACACTCTTGCAAAGTTAAGTTTAATTAAAGATGAAATGTAAAATCAAACAATAGCCATAAGGTTTCTTCATCTCAGTCATCTTTTTTTTTTCTATCCTTTAGGTAACGAGAGACAGCAGTGTATTACTTTCATAGTGAACATCTTCTCGGGCTCAATGTTTAAACAGGTTCTCTTTCTGCAGGCACCATATTCCAACTGAATTAACCCATTCTGTTCAGTTCTAATTGATACTCTGACTCCTGCACATGCATATTCCATTCATATAAACTTCTGTTCTGGAAATAGACAAGAAAAATCCAGACCAAAATTGCCAATTTCAGGTGCTAATTAGCACCTGAAATTGGCAATTTTGGTCTGGATTTTTATGTTTCCAAAATTACACTGAAATTAATGCAAATAGAATAATTAGTTCTCTAAATGAATAAACCATAGAGTGACCAAAAAATCCTATGGACTTTTGGCAAACTCATTAGTCATGTTATGCCAGCCCTCCCAGGGAATTCCAGTTGTATTGTATGTTACTAAATCTTCAATAGTTTAATTAAGTATTTTATGGGTTTAAATGAATATTTTTAAATTAAACTTTTTTCATGACACTCCAATTGGAATAACCAAGCTCCCATATTTTTTACTTGCTTCTCTACTCCTTATCTCAAAGTTAAGTCCCTCCATACCTCCAGTAACTAACCATTTTCATACACCACTATGACTCAACCAGGGCCACTGCCCTGTTAGAATTATTCATTGAAAAAAAGATTTCTCTTAAGATAAAAGTATTCATAACATATTTTATTCATAGAAGTAATTAAAAGCTTTTCTAATTAAATAATGTCTTAGTTTTATTGCATGTTTCCATAATCCAAAGCAGATTTTCTATAGCGGATGGTCCTGTTTGAACAAAAGAGTTTGATGATTAAAATCCTCCGAGGACTTGTTCTTATAATATATAAACATTACGTGATACAAAAAAGAATTTCTTGAAATTAAATGAGTGGGGATGTAACAGATGTAAATGAATATGCCTTTTCTTATATTTATTCACCTTATTTATTTCATAATCTCACTGCTGTTGTACACTTGTACTTTATGAAAACTGAGTTTGTTCTTAAGTGGAATCTCTAAAGAATAATGTTTTAAACATCTGAAAATTTTCCGGAAAAATATCTTTGTAACTGTATATTATGTATTTTTCTTTTCAGCTCATAATGAAAGCATTTAAGATAAACATTATTGATTTTTCTATTGATCTTTCCTGGCTGCTACTGTTTTGTCTCTGTGCTGGTTTAAACTAGCCATAATATGTAAATAAGAATAAGAATTCTTACAATAAGAACTGATTTCATAACCAGTGTAACCTATATTCTTTCACTTCCATGCAAAACATCCTCCCCCAATCAACATTTGGACACTACCAAACAGAAATAAAAATGCCCATGAGAGGCACAAAAAGTCATATCACACACATAATCAAACAAATCATGCATAGACCAACCAGAAGTATGATACACAAACACGCTTGAATTATACAAATGAACACTACTTGGCAAGACAAATACATGTGAGGTCTTCTTAACCAAGAAAAAACAACTCAGAAATAAGAAATAGCAGCATTTCATTTTCTCCTCTGTATTTAATTCCTGATGATGCTTAAAGAAAAGCAGAACATGTTAAATTTATAAACATTTCCTGCTTGTTATCCTATTATTCTGCCAGATTCTAATCTATATCTAATCCTAATTCATTATTAACTGTCACTGTTAACATGTTTATTTTTCTTCACAGATATTTGGCTGAACAGAAAATCATAGTATTCATAAAAATTGTTATTATTGGAAATTTAAATGAAAGAAAGTCACTATCCATCAAGAACAGAGAAATAGATGCTGCAATCATTATGTAAAAGTTGTGCATCTATATTTTCAAAAGCATCACAATAAACATGAACTGGCAAGAAATCATGTACTATAAAATGTGTGGTTTATTTTTTATGTAAATTCTTGCGAAATTTGTGGATCTTTTCACAGAAGTAACATTTGAAACATCATATGCAAGCAGACACACAATAGAAATCATACTCTAGTGAAGTTTTTTGGATTTGCATTTTAATACATGTCTCATTTGAAGCTCCATATGCCGAAATACACCGAAGAGAAACCATATTCTTGTGAAGTTTGTAAATCTGTCTTTTCACGTAAGTCACATTTGAAGTGCCACATGCGAATGCACACTGGTGAAAAACCATATTCGTGTGAAATTTGTGGGTCTTTTTTTTCACAGAAGTCACATTTAAATCGTCATATGCGAACACATACTGGAGAGAAACCACATACTTGTGAAGTTTGTGGATCTGCATTTTCGCAGAAATTATATTTGGAGTGTCATATGCGAACACACACTGGAGAGAAACCATATTCTTGTAAAGTTTG
Organism: Acanthosepion esculentum; assembly: GCA_964036315.1. Classification (NCBI taxonomy): domain Eukaryota; kingdom Metazoa; phylum Mollusca; class Cephalopoda; order Sepiida; family Sepiidae; genus Acanthosepion; species Acanthosepion esculentum. Next base: position 58,124,686 of record OZ038479.1, on the reverse strand, counting down.
TGGGACTGCATTTTCACGTAAGTCAAATTTGAACTGCCACATGCGAACACACACTGGAGAGAAACCATATTCTTGTGATGATTGTGGATGTGCATTTTCAGTGCAGTCAGTTTTGAAACGCCATATGCAAATGCACACGGGAGAGAAATCATATTCTTGTGAAGTTTGTGGATCTGCATTTTCAGAGAAGGCATCTTTGCATAGCCATATGCGAACACACACTGGAGAGAAACCATATTCTTGTGAAGTCTGTGGATCTGCATTTTCCGAGAAGTCCTCTTTGGTGTGCCATATGCGAACACACACTGGTGAGAAACCATATTCTTGTGAAGTCTGTGGATCTGCATTTTCATTGACATCTCATTTGAAGCTCCATATGCGAACACATACTGGAGAGAAACCATATTCTTGTGAAGTTTGTGGATCTGCATTTTCACACAAGTTATCTTTGGGGCGCCATATGAGAATACACACTGGAGAAAAACCATATTCTTGTGAAGTTTGTGGATCAGCATTTTCAGTGAAGTCATATTTAAAGCTTCATATGCGAACACACACTGGAGAGAAACCACATTCTTGTGAAATTTGTGGATCTGCATTTTCACGAAAATTATCTTTGAAGTGCCATATGCGAACACATACTGGAGAGAAACCCTATTCTTGTGAAGTTTGTGGATCTTCATTTTCACAGAAGACACATTTGAAACACCACATTCGTACACACACAGGAGAAAAACCATATGCTTGTGAATTTTGTGAATCTGCATTTTCACAGAAGACACTTTTGAAGCGCCATATGCGAACACACACTGGAGAGAAACCATATTCTTGTGATATTTGTGGATCTGCATTTTCACTGAATGCACATTTGAAGCGCCACATGCAAATGCACTTGAGAGAGAAATCACATTCTTGTGAAGTTTGTAGATCTACATTTTCATTGAAATCACATTTGATGCGCCATATGCAGATACACACTGGAGAGAAACCATATTCTTGTGAAGTTTGTGAATCTGCATTTTCATGTAAGTCAAATTTGCAATGCCATATGCGAACACACACTCAAATCAAGCCATATACTTGTGAAATTTGTGGATCTGCATTTTCAATGAAGCCACATTTGAAGCTTCATATGCAATCTCACACTGGAGAGAAACCACATTCTTGTGAAATGTGAGAGGGTGGATTTTCAGAGATGTCACATTCGAAGTGCCATATGCAAGCATATAATGGAGGGAAACAATATTCTTTTGAAGTTTATGCATCACGATAGAAAACATGTCTACGCATATCTTGTAGATTTCTGTTTGTAGAAAAATCATCCATCCTGCAGCATGTCCAAATCCCTACCAGAAAGAGACATTGTTCCTGTTAAATTGGCATATCTTTATTCTCAGAGACATAAACATTGTTGAGCTGCATGTAAAGAAAGAAATCACATTTATGCTGAGTGTTGGGGTCTGTATTTCCACACTTGTCATATATGATATGACATTTGCAAGCACACACTGGTGAGAAGTATGTAAATGACACATTGTAAATGTTACGGATTTTTTTTTTAATTATCACCATAGAAAATAATATTCATTTTATGGAGGACAGTCAAGAATGTATACATACAAATACAAACAGGAAAAATGAAAAAAAAACTTTATTTTTTGTACTTGAATGAAATAAAGTCATATATTCATGACTCAGGTTAATGTGAATTTTGATTTATTTTGTGTGTGCATAATGTTAGGTACATTTCTTTTCAAGGCCTTTTAATAAAATGTTAACTTTAGTCTGTCAATGGAACAAGATACAAGATAAGCGGTCTTCTTTTTTGTGACTTTTCCATCATCTAAAAACTCAATTTGACCAGAAAGAGACAATTCTAAAGCAGGCAGAACAAGAATAAGCATATTTGCATGTGCAGGGTGCTAGATGAAAACACCATTGCCACTAATGTCTTATCATTGTGTAGTGGGTATTTCTGCCACACCCTTTACCATGTCAGAAATATAAACATGATGACACTTAAGTTAGAGATTCTCTTCAACAAAATTTCATTTTTAAAACACTCTCTTTAGCTTAATGTCACAAAATTAAGTTCTTTTTTTCAGAATATATTCAGTAGGGAATTAACATTTTCACCAGTTGACCTATTAGGATTAGAAAAAAAATCATTGTGCTTAAAATTTTCATCTTATTTAGAATACCTTTAAAACCTTGTTGTTCATATGAAAAAACTAAAAAAATGTTATATAACAATCGTGAATAAAGAAATAAATTAAAAATATATAAAACCTCTTAAAATATCAAATGAAAAGGAGTCTCTGATGCAATCAGACTAAAATTAACAGTTGTAACAACTTCCTTACATTGAATATAGGAGGAGTTTGTGGCCTAACAGTAAACAATATGGAAAATTGAATGGGTGAATAAAGGTGAAATCCTGGCTAAGATAATTTCTATTCTCTTTGCATTAATATCTCAAATGTATTCAGGCATTAAAACCTTGAAAAGGAATATTCACCAGAAAATATTTTGTTTGTAGGAGGGTTTCATGGCTTAACAGTAAACAATATAGAAAAGTGAATCAGTAAAAATACGGGCTGAGATAGTTTCTATATAAAGGCTTCATTACACATAATATAGTGTAAGTCAAACCCCATCAATGACACCCACTTGCCTTCATCAGACCTCTCTCTTGACACCAAACGTGACCTTGGCCAATCAACCGACCCAAGAAATCTGTCAACTCAAAGACCTACTGACAACATTCTAATTACTTTACTTACCAACAGCAACTAAGGAATCCCATATGAACAATTTTTACCACTTTTCACACAATTTGAATATATTCTGAATTCTGACCAATAGAGGTTGTTGAAATTTTAGTCTTTCTTCCTTGCAACCAAATGTTTGTAACAACTGGTGTCACAAGTGATATTTGACATACACTTTTTTTCAGGGTTGAAATGATCACCAGTGATGTGACAAAGCCAAAGTGTTGAAGACAAATTGCTATCATTGGCGAGTAGTACCAATTTTATATCTTTGGTTCAATATATGCAGGCTTTCAGGGACATCCATTTTTTTGTGGGAATGTTTGTGATTGGCTATGCATTTTTGGATATATTGCAGGGATGTGTTTTGTGGACGAGTTGTGATCTTTGGAGACCCTGGGCATAAGACAACTTTTTTATTTTGTGTTTTGCTTTCTTAGCACTCACATCCGGCCAACATGTCTGGTGAAATGTAGTTGTGAATTAGAAAGAGATCTTGATTAAGTAGTATAACAAAACATAATTTTATTGTCAAAACATTTGTGTTCTTAAGATGAAAGATCAAATTGTTTTCTGCAAATTCTTTTAATACTGTTCATAACCTTGGAAATTTTGGTTAAAATTCTTTATTTTCTGGCATTTATTGTAAATTTAAGGTACCAAGAAAATGAATATATTTAAGTCCCACAAAAATGGATGCTTTTTTTTTTCTGAAATGAAAGCAAAAAATCACTATCCTTTGTTTTAATATATTTGCCAGAAATCAGGAAATTATCCAATTCAAAACGAAATTTTCAATACTTGTTCATTAATGAATATTTTTTAGTGGATAAATATTTTTATTAAAAAAACCTTGGGGAAATATTTTTGGTAGGCCTTTTTACCTGCCACCTTACTTTTTCCATCTCTTATGTGTACTTTTTAATTTTGGGGATGTCCATCCAATTTTATTTTTTTTACAGTTTTATGAAAGAAAATCACTGAAATTCCAGTAAAAAAAAAAAAGAAAAACAAAATCAGTATGAACTAACTAATAATTTGTCCTGCATCTTAAAAATAATTTATAATAATTGCACAATTTAATAAAACCTGTTATTTTCTTTCAGATTAGATAGAAAAAAATTCTACGCTTTTAGATACCTCCAGAGAAAAGTGATATGTAAGGATTAAAATCAATTTTTAAAAGTTTTAAATATTTCTTGACGCTTTTATTTTAGTTATTGTTAATTGCCTTCACTAAAGTTATTTAGTTATTGTCAATTGCCTTCACTGATTCACTAAAAAGTGAGTATACACGATGGAAAAAATGACACAAACTGAATAAAAAAAGTTTTATCAAAATTTTGTTGTTAGTAAAAGGAAAGACCAAATGATTTTTGATTATTGAAATATATTTTTTAAATCCTTTTTAGAACATTCAAAATTTTGGATAAAAATAGTTTTATTCAGTATCAAAGATTAATATGAGAAATTTTAACATCTTTTTACAGTAAAAAACACATGCATTTGGAAGTCCTTGCAAAGATCCAATAAACTTTCAGAATTTATTAACAAATGAATGGAATTATTTTAGAAATGTTTCTTTTTTTATGAAAATTATGGTAAAACTGTGTTCTTTTTTACATTTCTTACCTGCTCCCCACTTAATTTTATGAAATTTTGAGAAATTAATTTTTGTAACACTTAATATTTATATTAGTTATGCACAGAACTCCTTAGGGATTTTAAATCTTCAATTTTTTTTTTTTTTTTAAACAGGACCCTCTGTTACCAAAAATCTGCTCTGAATCCTAAAATGCAATAAAATAAAGATATTATTTAATTAGAGAATCTTTTAATTACTTGTAACAAATGTATGAGTGAACGTTTGATGAGGCAAACATCATGGTGGCAGACACAAAAATGGCAGTGCATGTGCGCGACCGGACTGAGGGCGGGGCCCTTATATATTTGCATAAGCGTATGCCTCACCAGCATAAAAGCTGAGAGTTTGCAAGGGTAAGGGAACAGTCCAGTTGGGCAAAAGTCACACGTGTTATTTGTATTGGTGTTGACTGCGGTGTAAGGCTGAGCAGAAGTAGGAGGAGAAGACAAAGACTTCAGTAATTTCCTTACAGAAAGATTACATTACTTTTATGAACAAGATATATTAAGGACACTATTATATTTAAGATTTTTTTGATCAATAATGTATTTTTAAAACAATTGTTTTAATTTTTTTAAGTTATGAAGTTTCAAATTTTTTTAAATCCTGTATTGGTACAGGTTAGAAGATACTATTTTTAAGTAAAAACCATATTTACTAATCATAAATGGAAAAGATTACTACAATTCACCAATCACCTGTATGTTAAGAAGTATGTATTTTTGTAAATATGGACCTCCATGCACAACATTATCAGAAAATAAGAGCGATAACATTAGTAAATTGAGAGTCAAAGTACCTAAAGTTCAATAAACATTGGATTACAGAAACTATTTTCCTAAATTTTTAAGATTACTAGGTAGTTAAAAATTATATAAAAAAAATTACTCACATTAAGTAATTTTTACAGATATGTCCCCCATAGAAAAAAATTAGGTAAACTTCCAACTGTCAATCAAGCTGTCAACAACTTAGAAAAAACACATACCTCCATGTTAAAAATGCATTTCTACATTATTTTAAACTAAAAGTAATATTTGTTTCAAATCAGATTAATTAAATTCTTTTTTGTAAAACTATATGCATTTTGGATGGATAGTGTGAATGTAAAAAGCCCACAAATTTAATTTCTCATGACCAAAAAATTTACACAACACATAATCATCTTTTCTTATCGGTAGGAAGTGGATTGGGTGAGGAACTTTAGTTTTACTCAACTTTAGGAAAATCAGCTAAAAATGTGCCTAGGTTCCCTACTGATAAGAAGGATGAAAAGACTCAACGTTGTCTTTGTAGTCACCCATTGTGCATCTGGCAATGTGACACTCAAGATAAGATGAACTGACGCACTACTTAATTCTTCTTACTACAGTTCAGCAGCCATATTTGTCACTTAGGAAGACTTTTTAAACAAGCCTGAACTACCAGGCTTTGGTCCATCTTGATAAGCAAACGTGCCACTTCAGTTCTAGCTACGGCTACATTCCCATGATCTCCCAATTTCATGACCCTCTTTAATTTAGATTTGACTGCCATTTGTGCTGTTAATCTATCCAGATTCAGCAGCAAACAACCTAATCATAGACTTAAGATGTCCCCACCACTTATTCCTGACTATATTGCCTGTCAAGTCCCTCATGAGCATTAGTAATTACTGGTCACAAAAATCCTCCCCTTCAAATAATTTCCAATAAACAGTGAAATTTAGGCTTAGGCTGATCTAAGGGTACTCACACCTGAATGATCCTATGATCTGAGTAAAGAAACTCCTCTGGAGTGACTTTGATAGTTGCTCCTGAGGAGTTTCTTTGCTGAAACACCTTTGACAAAATATCTTCATAATTACTGGAAATCAAATTGGGCTCCTGCCCACAACAAGTATACACTTTGTAACTCTGTATATTGTTATGGAACAATTGCCACAGCACAAAATTTAAAAAGTTGAAAGAAACAACTGGTTGCCAAAGGATATGAGGAGAAGTGATATCGTAGTGGAAGGATTCCTCGTAGGGTCAAATACACAAATGAGGAGAGACAACCCACAGGAACAAACAACAAATGCCAATATACAAACAAGATTTAATTATAATGAGACAATACATGAAAACATTAATGTAAGGGAATGTGTGGAAAGATGCATGCTATACATTTCTGCTTAGGTTCAGTCTTTTGCCTGAAATAAAATAAGGGTTTGCTCTTTTCCCTTTTCTCTCTCTTTTTCTTGTTTTATATTTCCCTTTGTTCTTTTTACTTTCAGTTCAGTTCATTTCACTCGAGCAGCTATATCATTTGAGCTATTCTTCTTTCTTCACTGTTATGAGTTTTGACCCCCAAATCTGGTCATTCTTCACATATTCAGTAATGTAGAATTGATTTTTCAGATAAGATCTGGCACTGTATGAGTTGTATCCTGTGTCCAATTGAGTGGCCACACGTCTGTCTTAGTTGATTATCATGCTTAGCAATTCACCCGTGCATTTGATACCTGTAGCATAGTGCGTTGAATTGAATTGGAATTTGTGAGTTGGGGTGGCATTCCTTCTCTTCAGTTTGGTGAATACATTCACATGATTGTTTCAAGACTGGTATAACTCTCTCAAGGTTCATTTCCCCAACTGATTTCTTCTGATATGTTCAATGTTCATACTTGATCCTGTGATTCTGCATGTGTGCTAGAATCTATTTTTAGATTTCATCTGGCCATGTAACTGGGGTCCCTAGCCTGTCTGACCTAATTATTCTTGTAGTCAGTGACTACCATTACAGATTGAAAGAGAGAGGGGGGGTTAATGTATTATGGAAAGAGAGATGGTTCGCTAAGTGTAAAATGTGTAAGGTGTGGAGTTTTGGCTGTGTAAGGATATAACATCTCCACAACCAAAAGAAAAAAGAATTTTAATTCCTTTTTTTTTTTCATGACTGGCAGAAATTTAGATGTGAGACAGCGCATCAGTGCACTTATTTTCCATGTCTTTAATATGTTCAATGTTTAAGTTGAACTCCTGTAATGCTAGAAGTCATGCTCCATGCTAGAAGTCATCTATTTTTATTCTTCGTTTTATTTATGACAACCAATCGGCTGTGATCCATGAATATTACAGTAAATGGCTGTCACATACCCACATAAATTTCAAAGTGCTGTAAAATAGATATTAGTGCGAAAGCTTTTTAACATCATAGAACATCCTTTTCGATGTTTATTAAACTTTTCAGAAGAAGAGGCATTTATTATTATATTATTATAACTAACCAAATGCCTCTTATTCTGATCATCAGCTTGTAATAATACTGCCCCAGTTCCTAGATTGCTTGTGTCAACTGCAATAGCGAACAGCTGACTAAAATCTGGAGCTTTGAGCACTGGATTGGTACTTAACAAATATTTGATTTTTATCAAAGGCTTTCCTGACATTTCAAAGTCCATATGAATTTTAGCTTTTTCTTTAAAAAGTCAGTGGAGAAGACATAGTGCTTGTTACAGGTATATACATTGTTGTTTTTGAAGCTTTCCTCAAATATTAAAATGAAAGTCAAATTAGACCATTGTTCCAAAAAATCATGAATCGTGTATAAAATCAAAGAGGACAGCAGAAATGATGACAGGTTTCAAATCAGATTAATTAAATTCTTTTCTGTAAAACTATATACATTTTGGATGGATAGTATGAATGTAAACAACCCACAAAATTAATTTACACAACACATAATTATCTTTTCTTATCGGTAGGAAGTGGATTAGGTGGGGAACTTTGGTTTTGTTCAATTTTACTATGGGCCTCTTGGTTGTTTCTTCAATTTAAACTCTCTTTGCTTAGTCTGTCAGTTCAGTCTGATAGCTTTGTCTTTGTAGGTGTATAGTTGTGCCATACTCTTTCCCTTTTTGGATGATGGATTTAATAGGGATCTGTGGGATGTTAATTACTTTACAATTATAATTTCTGAAGGCAATTGGTTGTAATGGATTTTACAGTGAAGTGGGGTGAAGACACATACACTCAATAATTTTCAGAATTTTATTTATAATCTTGCAAACTATGTATCATTCACCCTCTTCCCTTTCAATGTATTTTGTGTTTGTCCATTAAATAAAATCCCATAATAAATAATACATGTAAATTTATGGTTGTAATGTGTCAAAATTTGTAAAAGTTCAAGGGATAGATACTTACTGTATATATTGTTTGAAATTTGCTATCTTCATAAGAGTGTTCAGTATTGAAGATGGAACATTTGCAAATCAATGCTGCATGGTGACTGTCAATTTCATGCCTTAATGTGAACTTCAGACCAAGTTTTGATTTCTATGTCTACAATGTTTACAATTAGCACAGGCTCCAGGTGGGGGTCAACCCATACATCTGTAGGGGCAATTTGTTACCTATACCAGATCATGCATACATACATGAAGTTTCAGAAAAGAAATATTGAACCTGTCAGAATTACTTACAAGTGTGTATTTTGCAGACCAGAGGACACATACCCCAAAATCCACAAAAATGGGCTTAAAATCTCCAACATCAGATCAACTGAAATAAATTGGGCTTATATTGTTCTGGAATGTGTTAAAATGCAACGTTCATGGTATGATGATGATATATTAGAGTGAAAAAATAGATTGTACACATTTTTGCATATCAGTGGGTACATTACAGACCAGATTTAAGCAAAACTGTCATCATTTCTGCTGTCCTTTTCGATTTCATACACATTGTTCATCTGATTTTATGATATTTTGTTGTAATGTGTCTAATTTAACTTGTATTTTTTTAAATAAGGCTTTGAAAAAAACAATGCTGTACATGTATAAGATGTAGATATGTATAATACTTATGGGATGGCTCAATTCTCTGGTCTTGAGACTAAAGAGGATGTAAGAATGAAGGAGTTTCATTATCATCGTTCTTGTTACAGAGACTTATCCAGGCTAATCACAAGAAAGAAGACCTTAAATGAAATCGAAACAAGCCAACAAGAAGAAGACGAGCAGAAATCAAGGGGCCAGGAAACCAGAGATGAGTGTTTTCAACATATTATTGAGTTTGTGAAAGATCATGTTGTTAAGAGTGGTCAAGTAGTGAGATTGAGCCAACTTGCATCCCTGTATTCAGAGATGTCAGCAGAAAGAGCTGTCACGGATCATGTGTCTACGAATGCTTCTTCTCACACAAAGATCAAACTTCACGGATGAGGTAGCTTTCTTCCAAAAGAAACCAGGAATGCCAATGTTTACGTACAGGAATAAAGAGTCAGTAGAACATTCTAAATTGAGCAGCTTCATGTTTCTGACAATAGAACAAAAAGTCTGCAAAATTGCAAAGGTTATCAAGGAATAGATCAGCAATGAAGCCAGCCAGTTTTTGACTTGTCCTCCCTCCCAAGAAGAAGTGAAACAAAAAGAGTACTAATACCCAATATACTGAAAAACCTCTTGCAGACTCTGCTGTCCAAAGACAACAATGCCTCCAAACGAACGAACCAGCTTGTGAAATCAATTGGCCAAGATATCTTGTTTAGTGCTTCTTATGGTTGAATCAGAACAGTTAAACATCTGCAAGATAGTCTGATAACAAAACGTAAGATAGGTTCATGAGAAATGGTGATCTGTCTGAACTGAACAGACTAAGACATGCGGTGTTCTACATTGAAGTCAACAGATTTGAAACGTCTATGGCTGAGGCAGAATTGTGACTTCAATGCTTGTGTGATTTTGTTCCTTCCACATTCATCACCTTTGTGTTTAATAATTGTGACCACAACCCAGAGAGTTTAGGCAGTGTAACCATGCATTGCACTAATGGAATTATAATTCAGAAGCAAGATAATCAAATTTGTGTCATTAGTCCTTCCAACATGGGTGAATCCGCATTTACGGGATATTCACAGCATACTTCCTTCCAACCTGTTCTAAGAGAAACAAAACGTTACTATCATCCTAAAGTGTAACGTCGATTCACTCGCACAGTGTCAATTGTAACGTGATCTCTGGTCAAGGGATCCATGTGAGGTCGTATCCTAACAACGCTGGGCCGACGTCATCCACAAGATCGGCCGTTGGTCCTCTATGGTACAGTGTTACAGTTTAAACCTAAGTTTCCAGTCTCAAATGTCGATTTGATTCCACTCACCAGCCACATTTTGATTTTTTGATCCTGACATTTTTTGATCTTCGTTGGTCTACCTGTAACAGAAAATAAATATGGCCAAGTCGATCCGATTTTAGAAGGACAAAAGTTACATATATATATATATATATATATATATATCATCAACAATATACATATAATAATACAATTCTGGCCAAAAGTTGAATGTCTCTTGTGTATGAACAATGATCAAGAAAACAAAAAATACTTCATGGAATTTCGTTAAAGGAGTGAGGTAGCTTCATTTGAACACTTTTTGATTACTGTAGCTTGTTCAACGTTTCTGTTCTCAGTGGTAGTAATAATAGTAACAGTAGTCTTAGTGGTTGGAGGAAGTAATTCACTTCTTTGTACTTATATCAACAGCACATGTCAGTTGGCGCTTTGTTCCAACCTCTGACGTCACTTCCTCACTGTCTCTAACCAGACTGTCTCTGGGTCTCAACCCAACTCACTCTTCTTCTGGTAGGCTTGCCTCTTTATATAGAACTGGTGACGTATTTGTTTTTTGTTTTAGTGCGAACGTACTGACATACTTTTATTAGGAACAGAATCAACCCATTTTCCGACACACTTCTAAATTAAAAGTTCATACTCATTTCATTTTAGAGTGCTCTGACCGTATTGCCATTGTTCTAAGTTTATCTATTAATAGCTCTGAGCAATTTTTGTAAAGTTTACCTAGATTCATGCTGTATTATCGATAAAATTAACCTTTAGATCAAGACATTCTGAATTCTATTTTCTATTAATAATCTGATATCTTTTGTACGCTTAAAGGAAAAAAAAAGATTGTATTTCGTTTTCTAAATAAAATCTATAACATTTACATTTCAAAGTCTTTACAGCATTTTTAACATGTTAGTTCTTTTGAAAAGGCCTTTTTTCCTGTTTTCCAGTATATTCTCCTCTATTATAATTATTGTTACTTCGGGGTGATATTGCCCCCTGCCACAAAAGAACGACCTACTCCGTCATTGATCAAAGAGTTTGAGACAAACAGCAGCCACCTGCATGATACAATGTCGAAAAGAAATGACCGGATTTGGCTTTTCTGTCGCAAAAGTGCAAAGGCGGATTCCTCAGTATAAATTGTACCAAACTGGTCAGCTTTCTTCAGTGAAACGGAAGCAGAGATTATCAAAGAGCCTCATGAAGTGTTCTACTTGCCCACAATTAATGATTCTCCAACAAAATTTTCAACTGTTCTTGAGGCTCTCAACCAGGTTAAAGAAAAAGCAGAAAACATTAGATTGACTAGCTCGGATTTAGTTCTGGACCCAGCAATCTACACAAAGTCCTTAGACATTCCCAACAATTCCCAGAACGCAGACCTCAAAAACTTCATTAATTTACGAATGGGGGTGGGTTTCATGCCTGTTGCATTTTCATGGCGGTGATTGGCATGCGATTCGGATCAGCATGTCTGAGAGATATCATCATAGCATGCCACTTGGTCAAGCTCACATTCTGTTGACAGCGTTCTGAAAGACAAACATTACAATCGCGGAATGCAAGTGTTGAAAACCATCTTCGGGGCACTAATGAGATTGAAAATAGATTCATTTTCTCAATGCATGCATGACAACAGTGAGTCCGTCAGTTTGAATTAATTTCTCGAATCAGCGGAGATAAAATCTCTTACTGAGCAGAGGAGCCTAAACAACATGTCAGTTGTCGTTGATAAAATCACTGAAGTGTTCACTTTATGGGAGCATTTCGAAGATCTCATCCACAAAGGTGACTGTGGTTCAATAGCACAATTTTGGTAAAATTTTATTGACATGGTCCAAACCCTTCTAGACTATGTCAAATCAAGTCAAGTCGCACAGGTGATCGGGAGCTCCATCTTTCTAGCATGGAGAAAATGTTGGTATGGTTTCATCATGCATATGACAGACCAAACTGCAGCAGAGACTTCACGTACTGCTGGATAGATCAGACCAAGCTATATGTCAATCATCCAGCAATTCATGATGAGTTTGTCAAAGGGAACTTTGCAGTTAAAAGGTCACCAGGAAATTTCAACATGTTGCCTCCTGATCAATTGAGCGAGCAAACTATGAACAGATATCATTGGTATCATTGGGTAAGTACATGTGCTGATGCAGTGCAAAGATGGGTGCTAACTAGCCACTTTATGCCACCATGAAACAGGATTTCAAGAATGAGTGGATGAATCCTTTCTCCCACAGCAATACTCTCTTATAAACATTTCGTCTGGAGTGGCTGTTATGAAGGGAAATTGCGTTGACTTACTGCGAGCAGAAGAAATTGGAAAAAGCTGTTTGAAATCTTTTGTTGAGATGCGACAAATCAGAGACACCCAGTCATTTTACGAGCCCCTCAAGAAGAATAAATTGTCTACTTTTGATGAGATGATCACCAAAAAAGAATGTGAAAACTAATAAAAGTTCAATTGCATTGAGAACAGATCGGAATACCCTTGAACGATTGCTTGCTATAAAAAGGAGCAGAAACATTGATCTTGACGAGGTGTTGAAGTTTGAGCTTTCACCATATCCTCTGTCACTGTGCCATCCTCATGGTACCATGACAAAAACTGTAAAGCTATTTGCTTGTCTTGCAGAGAAAATACCTCAGCTGGCAAGTGTACCGCAAAACACTCCAAGTATTTACGACGGCATGGTGCTATTTCACAAGTTGCCAAAATATATACAGTGTAACCCGGATATAAGAGAAACCCGGATATAAGATAGATTTTCTCTGGTCCCAAATTACAGTCTGTGTTAATGTATATATAATAGATCAAACCCGGATATAAGAGACTTCGTCTCCGGTCCCGACAACTCTCTTATATCCGGGTTACACTGTATATATTATGTTTGTTGCAACAAAGGCCATGATAAGGGAGAAGAAACATAACTTTTTGTTTTATTTAGCAAATACACCTAAAATTAGATATTAAAAATAAATAAAATTAATAGTTTTTAGTTTTAAAATGTCTATATTTGGCTACTGGTAGTGCTGATAATTCGACCAAACCTGTGAAGAAAATTTTAAATAGGGTTCAAATGACGCCAGCTTGTAAAAAATGTCTCCAAAAAGAGCTGTCTGGCGGTGAGGATGAACCCCACTTACACACGGTGATCAATTTGGGCTGGTCATTAAGTATACCACAAGCTACCCCCCCATAGTATTTTGTGAGTACTTACTTGAATCCGTAGTGTTTTTTTACACCTATGTGAGAATTCCAAAACTTTGGCGTTAGTTCTTTCATTTTGATCTTTTATGTCTGTGAACTGGTAGTGAAAAAAAGTTCAAATGATATCAATGGTGGGCGTGGAGATAGAATGCCATAAAATCAAAGACTACTTAAAAAGGATTCTTGGTTATTATTGAAACAATTACATTTTCATTCTCATAAAGTTAACTTCTTTCAGACTAAAAACTGAAAAAATAAAGGAAATTTGGTATCAACATAAATGTAAGTATTTTTCTTTTCTTTTCGTTAACTCTATTTTAAAGAAATTTAAAACGTATTTTAAGAAAAATACGAAAAATCAATTGGTATCATTTATGTATTAAAGTTTATTAATCTTTGTTTCATATTTAAAATTATATTTTAATGTAATGTGAAATTTTAAATGGTTTTCTTTGTAGAAGTAGATCTTTCCTTCAGTTGTACTATAGACTTGGTTTTACTTTCAAGTTTGGGAGATTTTTATTTAAAGTTTCAATTCCATCCTTTATACACAGATGAAGAGAGCAAAACCAAGTGGTTCTCAGTTTCGGAAAAAAGCCAGAAAGGAAAATGAGAGACAAAGAGGAGCATTGGAAGCATTTTTAAAGAAGGAAGTAGAAATACAAATTGTACCTGAAGAAAGACATCATAAATGCAAGGATGAGTTAGTACAACTGTCAGGATCTGAGTGAGAAAGAAGACGAGCAAAATCTGAGTGAAAGTAAAGATGAACAGGTTTTGAGTGGGAATAAAGATGAGAAGGAACCATTTAGAAATCAGTGATAATGATGGCAGCAATTTATATTGGAAAGTAATGGATTTGGGGAGATTGGAGAAACCAGTTGCAGATGTACTATTCCAGAAATTGGTAAAACAAGAATTGGAAATTATTTAGCATTCTAATGGTCCATTTGCTGCAGATGAGAAAGGGAGGTTCATGTAATAAACCCCTGCTTAATTCATACACATCTTCGTTCTGTTGTCCATATTGTTTCACCTGGTCAGATCACAAAGTAAAAATGTGGCGGGCTCCCTGTGACATCGTTCATATACGACTCGGGGGCACCCGGGCCATCGCGCCCCCCTCCGGGGTGTACGCAACACTACCACAATCAACAAACTTTTTTTCCTTAGAGTAAGAAAAAACAAAGCCTATAAATATTTAAACATTACGAAAGTTAGTATAAACAATTTTCAATTTATTACACTGAATAAAGGAATATAAAATCAGGAAAAAAGATTAAAAAGTAGTTCACTGGTTCTTTTGTAATGATAAAAAAGAAAAAGATAAAAAAAAACAAAAAAAAAAACAGAAAGCTAAAAGTTGGCAAACCAAAATAGAGACCAAGTTAATGGCATTTTAAGCTTCCTTCACGTGAATTGCAGTAAAATTTTGAATAAGTAAGAATTAAATATTACGGGAGGCACCAGAATTTTAGAAATACCAAAGTGGGAGATGGCCCAAAATCAGTTGGGAACCACTAAAAATAAAATTAACTCGTTTGTGAATAAGTCCTGAAAATTTCATTAGAATCCAACAATTATTTGATTTTTGCAAGAATTTCCAAAGCAATGTGTTTTTAACCTCAAAATTTTCAATACTAATCATTCTTTGGCCAACCCGCTGATGCAAGACAAACAAGATTTTTAACCAAAATTTCAAACGTACTAGAAAGAATTTAAAAATAATTTAAAAAATCTACTAATCTTTCCTCTTGTGTTAATAATGACCATTTTTTACAAACATTTTTTAACAATAAAACTTTGAATTTATCAACATCTTATTCATCAAAATTATTTGTCTTCTCCCACTTACATTTCAAATTAAAAAAAGGAATGAGAAAATCAAAACGTGATGATTTCTTTGTGTTCAAATGATTTCGTTGAAATTTCTCTCAAGTGTCAACCTACCCAATTTTTATATTGTTTGTTCGGTTCAAGGTCGAAGTTGAAAAGTGTCAAAATTGATAAAAAGGAAAAAGACATTATAAACAGGAAATTATTTGTTTCAAGAAATATGTATGATTATGAAAGCCGAATATATATGTATATATATATATATATATATATATTATATAGATAGATAGATAGATATCTTTGTATTAATTCTCTTTGCATGTATTTTTAAAAGGCCATAAATTGGCGTATATTTGGATTAAGGACGTTATCCAAAGATAATTATCTGTAAAAACAAGTAAACTCCTACTTTGGTGACTTCCACATCTCCACATTTAATTTATTAAAAACAAAATAACTATTAACAACAAACAAAATTTCCTTACCAAATGTATCACGTGTAGAAATATTCTTTTTTATTGTTGTGTTGACGGATTCAAGCATTTTCTTTTAATTTCTTGATACAGATGTGTACGTTGGCCTGAGAGAGTAGTAATTTTGTGAGGAAAGGTGATACTGGGGAAAAAACCTTCATTACACAAAATAAAAGAAGGGTTCATTACACTACACGCATACCGCTAGTGGCCCGTTAGCGGGCCGCCGATGTCAACACCAGCAATCCTCTCGTAGCGGCTACCAGCGTGCTACTGTCGGGCCATCAGTGGGCCTCTAGCGGTCCGCCAGTGGTAACATTGCCGCGACAAACACGCCGGTGCTCTGACGGTGGGCCACCAGCGGTAAACACTAGTGGCATGCCACTCAATGACAGACTGATGGCTTGTGTGTAGGGGATGAACCTGTAAAAAATTGATATTATATTATTTTATCTGATGAAATCTTTAGGGTTAATTTGCTGATTAGGATCCACGCTCAATTTGCAATAAAAAATTCCCGAATACTTACATTTAGCTGTAAATGTCCATGCTTCATTCAAAATTAACTTGATAAATTTGATAAAAATTTACCGTTTTGGAGTTATCGACAGTAAAAGTTTGGATTCATTTGCGTCGCTGCAGTCATTACTGGCGTTGTTTGCTTACATCTGCTGCAGAAAAGCTATGAGTGGATTATTAACTTGTCTCGATTATTACGCACCTTTTTTTTTTCAATCCTTAACAATTGTAAAAACGTCATTCACAAACTTCTCATCACTGTGTATATTGAATTACAAATGTTTTAATACGTTTTATTAACAGACGCTGAAAAAAGGAATGTTCCTAATACTCTCTTCCACATATAAAAATGAAAATTCATATTTGCCTGATACATGAATATGACTTTATTTCATTCATGTGATATTTTTATATTAAGAATGAAACATGTTTTGTTTTTGAATCCATAACATTTGCAGATAATCACTCACAAACTTTTCACCAACTGCGTGTTTGCATAAAAGCAATGAGCAATGTTTTCTTTTTCTTTTGCTCCATTGGTCATGTTTATTTTTATTTTATTTATTTCAGAAAGGATTCGATATTATTATTTATGATTATGATGTTTGTACATCATTTGGTTTCAACAGGATTTGTATTTAATGTGCTGCCCTGGACAAATTGCTAAAAAACATATTGCTTTAGACAGCCAGTTTAAACTCGAATTCACAAAACACGGACGAATTCCATTGAAAACGAAAGATTTTATTCTGTGAATCAGGTAAAAAATCTGAAAGAAAAACAAACAAAAAAAAGGTGAGTCCACTGCGACGGAAGAGACAGAAAATAAAAAGAGGAAAGGCAGGTCAGCGTTGAGAGCTAGAAAGAGGCAATTCACAAAGGGAGACATGGTAAAAGAGCAGGACCAAACGTCTGAGCAAATTCAGCATAGAAAAGTCCTATAACTTCCTAAATATCAATAATTCAGGGCTAGAAAGAGCAAGCTGGTTGAATGAGCAACCCAGAAACAAAGAGGCGACAAACTACTTGTCGTGTTACGATCAAACATTTCAATACAAAGGCGATGAAAAGGCTAAAGAAGAATTAAATAAACAAACCAAAGTTATATGGAAAGGCGGAGCAGCGAGCAAGGGTGCGTGGTGCATGCAGGGACCGAATCAGGCAGAACTCTGAAGATCCCGCCAAAAGACAAACTCTATTCTCGTGGCTTATCGCGTTGCCGAAAGTAGATAATAACGGCAATGCGTGATAAAAAAGGGAATTAAAGCTATGGAAGTAAGTCTATGCTAGAAAACACAAAGGAAAGAGAAAGGGAAAGATAAAAAATAAAAATAAAAATCAGTAACAAGAAAAGACGTCGCAGCGAGACGAGAGGTAAAAAGGTAAACAAAGAAACGGTGTCCGGTGAATTTGTCCCTGTTGACGGAAGGTCCACGTCACAAACGTGATACTCCCCGCCTGAGATTGTGAAATCTCAAAAGTTTGCGTCTGTTTTTACACTTGTGTTTGTAAGTTTGATGGGCATGCATTTGGCAGGGAAGTTGTAGTGGGTTTGGCAGGGGGAATTGCAGGAGAAAAGAAAAGTAAAGGAGTAGCAAGTGTTCTATGAAAAAATTCCATCATGGAGAGGGGAGAGCAAAGCGACAAGGAAAAGGGTTATACAGATGGGACAATGGAGGAAGAAGATGGTGCGTTTTAACTGATGGGCTGAGATGGAAGTGGCGCGACCCAGCTGCAGCGACTATTCTTCTTCACACCTTTTCCCATTACATCGAGGAAGATTCTGTCTTCTATAGAGTAGGCCAGTTGGTCGTCTTCCTTAGTCAGTCGAAACACGGAGCTACCCAATTCTTTCTGTTGGTATCTTTCCTTGGCCTGGAACATATTGGGACAAGGCCCAAAGTTTGTTGAGCGGCCTCCTTCTCGGGTGCTGGTGAAGAAGGTGTCTACAGTGGTTGGTTTATGCGTTCCCCCGAGGCATACATTCCCCACTATCACCCAGCCCATGTCTAGTTTCTGAGCATAAGGGGCGTTGTGAGGACCGTTGATCTGGGCGTGAACCTTATGTACGTCGATAATGTCACGACCCAGGAGTAGCAAAATAGGGGCCTTATGGTCCAAGTTGGGGATCTCCGCTGCTATGCTAGCCAAATGCTTGTGATGAAGGGCTGCTTCTGGCGTTGGGATTTCCAAGCGATTATCAGGCACATCAGCGCATTCAATTAGTGTTGGAAGGGGGAGGCTGATGCGTCCATCTATGGATTCAATTCTGTACCCATAGGCTCTTCTCCCAGATGTTTCTATGACTTCAGCGCAGGTCCTATGTGAGTAAGAAGATGTGGGGCCGCAGTCGCTGAACAACTCGAAGAACTCTGGACTAGCAAGCGACTTGTTACTCTGTTCGTCGATCACAGCATACATCCTGACTGCCTTGTTTCTCTGGCCTTGGGGATGTACATTCACCAGGCAAATCTTTGAACAGGATTTGTCGAGTAGGTGGCCACCACAAACCTGTGTGCAGTGGGCTGTAACATCATTGTTCTCCCCGCCATGGTTTGGCATGGCTCTGATGGGCGTTGTTTGTGGTACAGGTCCGGGGTGAAGGGCAGTGTTGTGGCTTTCACTGCCACATTCAGCGTATTTAGGCTTGAACCTGCAGTCTTTGTTGGCATGGTTAGAACAACATTGGAAACAGATGTTGTGTTGTCTCAGATAAGCTTGCCTCTCTGAAAAAGGTTTACCTCTGAATGCTCGGCAACTGCGTAGAGGGTGAGGCAGGTTATGGATGGGGCATACCTCTTTGATGTCCTTGGACGCAATTTGAGTGTTGTGGACCGAAATCTCTTTTCCATGTGGTGTGGTTGCTCGGTGCCTGTTTTGTGAGGGCCAAGTATCTGTGGTGAGACGAAAGCTGAGGTCGTTCCTGTCCTCTGCTTGCTGCTCAATGAACTTAGTAAATACAGAGAATGGGGGGAATGGCACTTGAAATTTCCGCTTGTATGCAGTGCCATGGGAAGTCCATTGGTCCCGTAGTGTAGGTGGGAGTTTCTCCACTATAGGCCTGAGACCCCGAGCAGTATCCAGGAGGGCAAGACCAGGGAGATCACCATCATCCTTAGCTGCTTGGAGTTCGGTGAGGAGGTCACTTAGCTCTCTCAGTCTGTAGTAGTCCCTGGTCACCTGTGGAAACCTATGGATCCTTTCGAAGAGTGAGTCTTCGATGGCTTCCGGGGACCCGTAGCATTTTTCCAGACGCTTCCATATTTCCTGCAGGCCCTTCTCAGGAGAGTTAAGGTAGGCTGTCCTTAAACGGTTGGCATGCTCAGTAGAGGCAGGGCCGAGCCATTTCACGAGCAAGTCCATTTCTTCACACGGTGTCAAATGCATGTCGATAATGGAGTTGCGAAACGAACGTCTCCATGCGCGATAGTCCTTAGGTCTGTCCGAGAATTTCAACATACTGGCCTGCAGTAATTCTCGCCGAGCAAAGTAACGCATTAGGTCACTGGAATGGTCATGGCAGTTTTCAGTTTGGCACCTCCGACGACGATCACCAGATGGATCGGGCTTGGGATCAGGGAAGTTGCAGAAGGAGGCTTCTGAGTTGGTGGGCCAATCGGATTGGGATGCAGGAGATCGTATATGTTTCAGAGCAGAAGGTTGTACTGATTGCGGAGTGACAGGTTGCAAAGGCTGTGAGTTGAGCTGAGCAGTTTGTTCAGCTACATATTCTCTCGTGCGCTGCATGGGATCAGCAGGAGTCTGG
Organism: Acanthosepion esculentum; assembly: GCA_964036315.1. Classification (NCBI taxonomy): domain Eukaryota; kingdom Metazoa; phylum Mollusca; class Cephalopoda; order Sepiida; family Sepiidae; genus Acanthosepion; species Acanthosepion esculentum. Next base: position 58,104,367 of record OZ038479.1, on the reverse strand, counting down.
TCAAGGTGAATGCTGGATTTTTCATCACTAAGTGATACATACTCTTCAAAGGCCTTTAGTGCGGCTTCTTTGAGAGCTATCTCCCTTTGCACCTCTAGAGTTTTCTCTTCGGACTCGATTTTAGCCTTTGCTTCACGCAGTTTATTCTCTCTCTCCACGAAGAGCAGGCTTGCTTTAGCCATCTCCAGTTCAGCACGGACAGCCAAGGCCTTGGATGAGGCAGAGGAGAACCTGGAACGCGTTCTGTTAGAAACGACGGATTTTTGCTCCATGGCGTTTGTGGATGCGAGTTGGGACCTGTGGCAGAAACGAGTAGACGAAGATACCGGTGCGTGACGAGTCGTTGGGAAGGCTAATAGCTGTCAAATTAGTTTTACGCAGGCGGCAGTCTATTAGGGAAATCCACAAGGAGCCAAGGGAGGAGAAGCTGGTCTCACTGCATCACGGAAGAGTTCGCGCCACGTGCGAATAAATCTTTGATTTTTTACTGTGCTGCCCTGGACAAATTGCTAAAAAACATATTGCTTTAGACAGCCAGTTTAAACTCGAATTCACAAAACACGGACGAATTCCATTGAAAACGAAAGATTTTATTCTGTGAATCAGGTAAAAAATCTGAAAGAAAAACAAACAAAAAAAAGGTGAGTCCACTGCGACGGAAGAGACAGAAAATACAAAGAGGAAAGGCAGGTCAGCGTTGAGAGCTAGAAAGAGGCAATTCACAAAGGGAGACATGGTAAAAGAGCAGGACCAAACGTCTGAGCAAATTCAGCAGAAAGGTACTATATAACTTCCTAAATATCAATAATTCAGGGCTAGAACGAGCAAGCTGGTTGAATGAGCAACCCAGAAACAAAGAGGCGACAAACTACTTGTCGTGTTAGGCACAAACATTTACCAGTACTAAGGACTCGATGCCCAACATGACATTTTTATGAATTTTATATTAAATATCACGTTTGTGACGTGGACCTTCCGTCAACAGGGACAAATTCACCGGACACCGTTTCTTTGTTTACCTTTTTACCTCTCGTCTCGCTGCGACGTCTTTTCTTGTTACTGATTTTTATTTTTATTTTTTCCTTTCTCTTTCCTTTGTGTTTTCTAGCATAGACTTACTTCCATAGCTTTAATTCCCTTTTTTATCACGCATTGCCGTTATTATCTACTTTCGGCAACGCGATAAGCCACGAGAATAGAGTTTGTCTTTTGGCGGGATCTTCAGAGTTCTGCCTGATTCGGCCCCTGCATGCACCACGCACCCTTGCTCGCTGCTCCGCCTTTCCATATAACTTTGGTTTGTTTATTTAATTCTTCGTTAGCCTTTTCATCGCCTTTGTATTGAAATGTTTGATCGTAAGAAACATCAAGCATTGACTTAACTCTTCTGTAAATGCCAAGAATTCTTAGGATTTTTTTAGCACAAAGAACGAAATCTTGGCTAACACCGTTTAAATTTTTTGTTCGGCTTTTTTCTTTTATAATCATGTAAAATATTTCCTCGAAAGTAATTTCCTGTTTCTAACGTGTTTTTCCATTTCTTAATTCATTCTTTGTGACATTTCGTTTGAATTTCGACCTTGTATGAATTGAACGAACAATATACAAATTGGGTAGGGCGATAGAGAAATCATCTCGTTTTGTTGTTCTCGTTGCATTTTCTGGTTTGAAATTGAAAGGTAAGTGGAAGAAGAAGAGAAATAATTTTGTTAAAAAAAAAGAAATTGTTATTTACTGACGTGCCTCACCATTTTCTTCATTTCTTTTTATTCCCTCTTAGTGTTATCAAAATAAAAAAGAATGCAGATAAATTCAGTTATGATTTCAATTTCATCATGTCAGATATTTTAAAGAAATTTTTTTTAATAAAATAATTTTTTTTATTTCACTTTGAGTTTGACGGTTTCATTTTATTATTTTATTTTAATTCAATCACAGTAGTACAAGATTTGACTTCTTTTTTAAAAAAAAAATATGACCATTTCAAATTAAAATTTTAAATGTTACTCTTTAAAATTTATTAAATTAGAAAGATTGCCATTCATTATGGAATACAAATGATTACTTTTGGTTTGATGGAGTTTTAGGACGATTTTGATTTTCGCTGGATAATTTATAAGTTTTAAACTAAAGAAAAAAACAAAACCTTTTTCTTACTCGCTTAAAATAAATAGAAAAAAAATCAAATACGTTGACTACTGTATATAAAAATTATCAACGAGATGTTCAAATATTTTCCATCACAAAATAAACAGCTGATTATTACAAAAATAACCTTTTTTTAGTAGAATTAGGATTTGTTTTTTAGTAATTTTTATTTTTTAAAAATAACATTGAATTATTACAGTCGACTGAAAAACTCGGTTTTTATTAGAAAATCAAAAACCATATAAAAATTTTGAATATAAAATTGTTGTTCCTTTAGGGCCGTTGGCGTTTATTTCCATTTGATTTGCTATTTTTGAAAAGTTTGCTTAGGAAGTCTCGGATGGCAGAACTTAAGAAAGAAAAAACAACTCGTCGGATAAAAATTTTTTTTTTTAAATTTTACTGTATGCATACAACTTGCACGAAATATGTTAAGGAAATTACAATTTACTCCTCGATATTTGGTTATTTTTTAGGTACCGCCATGAACTATCTACCCACCGCCCCCCCCCCCCCCAAAACACAATAAAATTCAGTTGAAAGTGGGTATTTCCATTGATTCGCTAAAAAAAATAAGCATACCATGATGGTCCAACCATCATAAAAAAAGAACGTTTTACCGTTAGAATTTTTATGTGATTATTAAGAGGAACGATCAAATGATTTTTTTATTTTTTTTGTTAAAAAATTAAATAATTAATTTTTTCTTTTTTATCCTTTTTAGGGACGCTCGAAATTTTGGTTAAAAATCTTTCTTTTTTTTTTTTTGTCTTTGCTTACATGCATTGACTAAATATTAATCTAGGAAATTTTAATGTCATTTTTGTGGTAAAAAAATACTTTGATTTGGAAATATTCTCAAAATTCAAATAATTGTTGAATTGTAATGAATCTTTCAGGACTTATCCATAAATTAATTAAAATTATTTTAGAGATTTTTTACTTTTTTTTATTAATTCTTAGCAAAAAAAAAAGAAATTATTGGTAAATTTGCTTTTTAATGCCCATGCTAAATATCTCTTAAAATTTTCCCAAATTATCATAATTCCATAAAAATACATGCTGAACTAGAATTAACAATTAAATTATGAAAAAACCTACTCTTTTGGAGTTATCGACAAGAAAAAATCAGACTTCTTGCTGGTCATTCGTCCACCATTACTGCCATAATGTTTAGTAATTTACTGCAGGATACATCTGGCGGCAAAAGCACAAGACAACGTGTCGGTAATGTACTTAACTTTGTATTTCTTTTGGTTTGGATCAACCTCTAGTTTTTCAGTATGTTTCCTTTTCTGGTAATCATACATGTATTTTCAAAGAATTTTTGGGGTGTTGGTACAGTACTTGATTCTTCCTTTCTTGCAGGCCTTTCTTTAGTGAACCCTTTCTTTAACTGATTCCAATGCTTTTGTTTTCCTATTTTTTCCTTTAATCATATCATTTTCCCAATTCATGACACTTTTGAAAACATTTTTATCCTTTTTGTTATTTTCTTATTCTCTTTTGACTGAGTAACAAATTGTCGAACACCGATTTAATTTTTGTTGTGAACATCAATTCTGCTGGTAATATGCCTGCCGGTGTATGGGGATTCTGCATTTTCTGGTATACTGTCAAGAATTTTTGTTGTCCTCCTTCACTCACTTTTTCTTTACTTGCTTTTTTTCAAAGTTTTCTTAAAAGTCCCCACAAACCTTTCAGCTTGTTTGTTTGACCTTGGGTGATACAGTAGGAACATTTTACAAAATTCTTTAAATTTGTAACCAGCGAATTGAGTACTGTTATCCAAGACTATGACATATGTTGCAAACAGTGTATTAGTATGTATATATAAAAAAAAAAAATTCAATGTAACCATGGAAGTTGTTTTTTGGCATTTACAAATTTCTGGCCTCTTAGTAAAGCTATCTACTACCACAAGATATTATGATCCATTTATTGGATGTGGGAAATGTATGTGCTGTCTTGGCCACAGAACATCTGCCTTTGGCCAATGTTGTAATTTTGTAGTAGGTGATTTTGCTGCCAGAGCACAACATCTGCAGGCTTTTATTATTTTTTCAATGTCTTTGTCCATTTTGGTCCAGTATACGTAGCTTATTATAAGAGATTTCAGCCTCAAAATTCCCAGATGTCCACTATGAAATTCATTTAATATTTGCTTTTGTAATATGATAGGTATTACTACTCTTTCTGCAAACATCTGTACTCTGTCACATAACAAGTAAGCGTTCAAGTCTGAATTGCGTTCTAAAAGTTGTCTATCTTTCTTACTTTCTTTTAGTTGTTTTTTATTTTCAAAATAAACATGTCGTTTTCTGCTTTTACTTTGATTTCTTCCAGGGTAACTGGTCATTCACGTACTAAATTGCATATTTTTAACTTCTATTTCACTTTTTAATGCTACAGTGTCCTCAAATGGTTCAGTATTTTTTTATATCAATGTTGATAAACCATCAGCTGTCCTAATATATCGGATGGTTGGTATTCCATCTTGAAATCGTAATTTAATAAGATGGTACACCAGCATTGTAATCTATTTACTGTATTTGTAGGAATTCCTTTTTTCAAACCATCTATTAATAATAGAGGATGGTGGTCCCTCTGTAAATAAAAACTCTTTCTGTGTATAAAAATAGAAATTTTTTTCTCTGCAGACATCACTAACACCTCTTTTTCAGTTTAGCTGTAGTTTTTTTTCTGCCATTAGTAGGAAATGCAAAGCATGTGTGACAGCTTTCATGTTACTGTCATTATATTTATGTAGAATTACCACTCTTATACCATAGTTACTAAGCATCTGAAACAAATACGATTTCTGCTTTTAGATCACAGTGCACTAATGATAAGACTGACATTAATATTTTCTTGATTTCTTCAAACATCTTCAGATACTTATCAGTCCCGTTCCACTTTATGCCATTTTTAAGCAAATTGTTCAGTGGAGCTCTAAAATTCTGCATATTAGGTATATAGATTTGATACCTGTAACCTAGTAATGTTTGTAATTGCCCTTGATGGATCTGGTTGATGACCATTTTAATAAGTCATTTTAGGCAAAAACAATTGACATTTTCCTCTTTGAGTTTGAACACGTATTCTCATATTTTTCCAAAAACACTTTTCTCATGCCTGATATGTTGTTCCTTAGATACACTTTTAATTAATATATCATCCAGATAAGAAACTGTGAAATCACAATCTGAACGCATATTACTGATAGTTTGTTTAAATGTAACTGGAGCCACTTTTATTCCAAAAGGAAGTTGGTTGAACTTATACACTCCCTTGTGTGTATTTATAGATATTAACTCTGAACATTCTTCTTCAACCTGCATTTGCAAATATGCTTCAGAAAGATCCAGCTTTGAAAAAAATTTTCCACTGTTGAAATTTGCAAAATTTTCCTCTGAACTTGGTAATTGATAGTTATGGAATTCTAAACATTTGTTTAACCCTGTCAAAAAAATCAACACAGACATGAATTTTATTATTATTTTTTTATTTATATATACTGCTGGTGCTGCCCATTTTGAACGGTCAATTTTTCAATCACACCTATTTTTCAAGTCTGTCTAGATTCAGTATTGTTCGGTTTAAAGACTAATGTTGACCCTTTTTTCACTTGAAATTTTGCTTTGACATTGGAACACCAATGCAACAGAACATTTTTTTCAATTCTTCCTTTAAATTTACACAGTTTTTTTTAAAACTAGTAGCTTGTCCATTTACATTTATGCAATAAATATTTATAGGTAAATCCCAATCTCAAATAATTCCATCCAGTCAGTACTGAATAATAGTATTTTTTAACATATAATCCTTAGCTTTTACACACTTGTAATGAAATGTTACAAATCATTTCACCAATAAAAAATAATTTCTTCCACGACATGCCACATGCAATTTTCAAAGTTATTTTTAAAGTAGGTTTTCTGTTTGCTTTCTATGTGGCTTCATTGATTATTGTGATCACTGCCAATGTCTAGTTGCATTTTTACATCCACATTATTAATTTGCACATACACAAATTTTCTTTGGTTTTCTGTAATTATTTTTTCTGTTGCAACACTGTGTACAAATTTTTTTGTGAGAACTTTTCCATGATTTAGTTTTTCAGTGTGACTTTTTATGTCCTATTTTTCCACACTTGTAGAATTTTGTTACTGGGGTGTTTTATTTACTCCACAACAATATTATAATAACTATTTGAAGGTAAACAGCTTTTCATAATATCACTTTCAAAAACATCTTTGATTCTATAGAGTTGATACAGATTGATTTTATATTAGAATTTTCTTATGGATGGCACAAAGATTTTTTCATTGTGTTGAAATCCAGTTGTAATCTTGGATTCATATCAATAAACTAATAATTGTCAGATTGAAATCACCATCTTGTGAAAAAGCAAAAATACTTTATTGCTTGATATTTGAAATTGATTACTCATTCTCTGCTCCTTAAAGAAAAAAACATTAAATTTAATGGTTTTTGCTTTGTTTCAAGATTCATACCTAAATTATTTTTTTTACTTATTTTTCTTCACCTTATTTATATCATATTGCTCTGATGTTTGCTTGTCTTTTTTGACAACTGAGTTTGTTTACAAGTGTAAAGAAGAATCTCTAAAGAATAATGTTTTAGACATGTTGAAATTTTTCCGAAAAATACCATTGTATTTGCATACTGTGTTTCAACTAAAAACAGGATTAAGATAAACTTATTGATTTCTCTATTGATCTTTTCTGGCTGCTTCATTACTGTGTCCCTATGCTGATCTCAACTAGCATTAATATATAGCTAAGTGTATCTATTTCATGTATTATTCACTGTTTCTGTTAAAATATGTGTTACTTTTACTTCACAGGTCTTTTGCTGGAGAGAAAATCATGATATTTATAAAGACTGTTATTCTTGGGAATTTAAATGAAGGAAAACAAGACTCTTCACTGTCCATCAAGAACAGGGAAATACATGTAAAAGTTGTGTATCTACGTTTTCAAAAGTATCAAAGAGAACATTAACTTACAAAAAAAATGTACTTTGAAATGTGTGGTTGTCTTTACTGTAGAGTCTTATTGTTACATATGAGTAAAAATTCAAAAGAAGAATTATAGAGAAGCCATGTTCTTGTGAAGTTTGCAAACATTTGTCATTAGTCAGATTTAGTGTACCATATGGTAAAACACACTAGGAACAAACCATATATATGTGAATTTAGTGAATCAGCATTTACTAGGAACACTATGCGAAAACACACTGAAAAGAAACCATACTCTTCTCTAATTGGTGGAACTGCATTTTCAAAGAAGTCACATTTGGTGCACAATATGCAAACATACACTGGAGAGAAATCGTATTCTTGTGAAGTCTGTGGATTAGCATTGTCACGGAAATCACATTTGGTGCGCCATATGCGAACACACACGGGAGAGAGACCATATTCTTGTGAGGTTTGTGGCTCTGGATTTACCTGGAAGTCACAATTGGAGTGTCATATGCGAACACACACTCATGAGAAACCATATTGTTGTGAAGTTTGTGAATCAGTATTTTCACAGAAGTCAAATTTGAAATGCCATATGCGAATACACACTGGAGAGAAACCATATTCTTGTGAAGTTTGTGCATCTGCATTTTCAATGAAATCACAGTTGAAGGACCATGTGAGAACACACACTGGAGAGAAACCGTATTCTTGTACAGTTTGTGGAACTGCATTTACACGGAAGTCAAATTTGAAGTGTCATATGCGAACACACACTGGAGAAAAACCATATTCTTGTGAAGTTTGTGGATCTGCATTTTCAGAGAAGGCATCTTTGCATAACCATATGCGAACACACACTGGAGAGAAACCATATTCTTGTGAAGTATGTGGATCTGCATTTTCCGAGAAGTCCTCTTTGGTGTGCCATATGCGAACACACACTGGTGAGAAACCATATTCTTGTGAAGTCTGTGGATCTGCATTTTCATTGACATCTCATTTGAAGTGCCATATGCGAACACATACTGGAGAGAAACCATATTCTTGTGAAGTTTGTGGATCTGCATTTTCACACAAGTTATCTTTGGGGCGCCATATGAGAATACACACTGGAGAAAAACCATATTCTTGTGAAGTTTGTGGCTCAGCATTTTCAGTGAAGTCATATTTAAAGGTTCATATGCGAACACACACTGGAGAGAAACCACATTCTTGTGAAATTTGTGGATCTGCATTTTCACGAAAATTATCTTTGAAGTGCCATATGCGAACACATACTGGAGAGAAACCCTATTCTTGTGAAGTTTGTGGATCTTCATTTTCACAGAAGACACATTTGAAGCCCCATATGCGAACACACACTGGAGAGAAACCATATTCTTGTGATATTTGTGGATCTGCATTTTCACTGAATGCACATTTGAAGTGCCACATGCAAATGCACTTGAGAGAGAAATCACATTCTTGTGAAGTTTGTAGATCTACATTTTCATTGAAATCACATTTGATGCGCCATATGCAGATACACACTGGAGAGAAACCATATTCTTGTGAAGTTTGTGAATCTGCATTTTCATGTAAGTCAAGTTTGCAATGCCATATGCGAACACACACTCAAATCAAGCCATATACTTGTGAAATTTGTGGATCTGCATTTTCAATGAAGCCACATTTGAAGCTTCATATGCAAACTCACACTGGAGAGAAACCACATTCTTGTGAAATGTGAGAGGGTGGATTTTCAGAGATGTCACATTTGAAGTGCCATATGCAAACATATAATGGAGGGAAACAATATTCTTTTGAAGTTTATGCATCACGATCGAAAACATGTCTACGCATATGTTGTAGATTTCTGTTTGTAGAAAAATCATCCGTCCTGCAGCATGTCCAAATCCCTACCAGAAAGAGACATTGTTCCTGTTAAATTGGCATATCTTTATTCTCAGAGACATAAACATTGTTGAGCTGCATGTAAACAAAGAAATCACATTCATGCTGGGTGTTGGGGTCTGTATTTCCACACTTGTCATATATGATATGAAAACTTTATTTTTTGTACTTGAATGGAATAAAGTCATATATTCATGACTCGGGTTAATGTGAATTTTGATTTATTTTGTGTGTGCATAATGTTAGGTACATTTCTTTTCAAGGCCTTTTAATAAAATGTTAACTTTAGTCTGTCAATGGAACAAGATACAAGATAAGCGGTCTTCTTTTTTGTGACTTTTCCATCATCTAAAAACTCAATTTGACCAGAAAGAGACAATTCTAAAGCAGGCAGAACAAGAATAAGCATATTTGCATGGACAGGGTGTAGCAGAAATACCTCCAACATATACCCCCACATAATGATATTAGCTAGATGAAAACACCATTGCCACTAATGTCTTATTGTGTAGTGGGTATTTCTGCCACACCCTTTACCATGTCAGAAATATAAACATGATGACACTTAAGGTAGAGATTCTCTTCAACAAAATTTCATTTTTAAAACACTCTCTTTAGCTTAATGTCACAAAATTAAGTTCTTTTTTTCAGAATATATTCAGTAGGGAATTAACATTTTCACCAGTTGACCTATTAGGATTAGAAAAAAATCATTGTGCTTAAAATTTTCATCTTATTTAGAATACCTTTAAAACCTTGTTGTTCACATGAAGAAAAAACTAAAATAATGTTGTATAACAATCGTGAATAAAGAAATAAATTTAAAATATATAAAACCTCTTAAAATATTATCAAATGAAAAGGAGTCTCTGATGCAATCAGACTAAAATTAACAGTTGTAACAACTTCCTTACATTGAATATAGGAGGAGTTTGTAGCCTAACAGTAAACAATATGGAAAATTGAATGGGTGAATAAAGTTGAAATCCTGGCTAAGATAATTTCTATTCTCTTTGCATTAATATCTTAAATGTATTCAGACATTAAAACCTTGAAAAGGAATATTCACCAGAAAATATTTTGTTTGTAGGAGGGTTTCATGGCTTAACAGTAAACAATATAGAAAATTGAATCAGTAAAAATACGGGCTGAGATAGTTTCTATATAAAGGCTTCATTACACATAATATAGTGTAAGTCAAACCCCATCAATGACACCCACTTGCCTTCATCAGACCTCTCTCTTGACACCAAACGTGACCTTGGCCAATCAACCGACCCAAGAAATCTGTCAACTCAAAGACCTACTGACAACATTCTAATTACTTACCAACAGCAACTAAGGAATCCCATATGAACAATTTTTACCACTTTTCACACAATTTGAATATATTCTGAATTCTGACCAATAGAGGTTGTTGAAATTTTAGTCTTTCTTCCTTGCAACCAAATGTTTGTAACAACTGGTGTCACAAGTGATATTTGACATACACTTTTTTTCAGGGTTGAAATGATCACCAGTGATGTGACAAAGCCAAAGTGTTGAAGACAAATTGCTATCATTGGCGAGTAGTACCGATTTTATATCTTTGGTTCAATATATGCAGGCTTTCAGGGACATCCATTTTTTTGTGGGAATGTTTGTGATTGGCTATGCATTTTTGGATATATTGCAGGGATGTGTTTTGTGGACGAGTTGTGATCTTTGGAGACCCTGGGCATAAGACAACTTTTTTATTTTGTGTTTTGCTTTCTTAGCACTCACATCCGGCCAACATGTCTGGTGAAATGTAGTTGTGAATTAGAAAGAGATCCTGATTAAGTAGTATAACAAAACATAATTTTATTGTCAAAACATTTGTGTTCTTAAGATGAAAGATCAAATTGTTTTCTGCAAATTCTTTTAATACTGTTCATAACCTTGGAAATTTTGGTTAAAATTCTTTATTTTCTGGCATTTATTGTAAATTTAAGGTACCAAGAAAATGAATATATTTAAGTCCCACAAAAATGGATGCTTTTTTTTTTCTGAAATGAAAGCAAAAAATCACTATCCTTTGTTTTAATATATTTGCCAGAAATCAGGAAATTATCCAATTCAAAACGAAATTTTCAATACTTGTTCATTAATGAATATTTTTTAGTGGATAAATATTTTTATTAAAAAAACCTTGGGGAAATATTTTTGGTAGGCCTTTTTACCTGCCACCTTACTTTTTCCATCTCTTATGTGTACTTTTTAATTTTGGGGATGTCCATCCAATTTTATTTTTTTTACAGTTTTATGAAAGAAAATCACTGAAATTCCAGTAAAAAAAAAAAAGAAAAACAAAATCAGTATGAACTAACTAATAATTTGTCCTGCATCTTAAAAATAATTTATAATAATTGCACAATTTAATAAAACCTGTTATTTTCTTTCAGATTAGATAGAAAAAAATTCTACACTTTTAGATACCTCCAGAGAAAAGTGATATGTAAGGATTAAAATCAATTTTTAAAAATTTTAAATATTTCTTGACGCTTTTATTTTAGTTATTGTTAATTGCCTTCACTAAAGTTATTTAGTTATTGTCAATTGCCTTCACTGATTCACTAAAAAATGAGTATACATGATGGAAAAAATGACACAAACTGAATAAAAAAAGTTTTATCAAAATTTTGTTGTTAGTAAGAGGAAAGACCAAATGATTTTTGATTATTGAAATATATTTTTTTAATCCTCTTTAGAACATTCAAAATTTTGGATAAAAATAGTTTTATTTGTGTCAACACAGTATCAAAGATTAATATGAGAAATTTTAACATCTTTTTACAGTGAAAAACACATGCATTTGGAAGTCCTTGCAAAGATCCAATAAACTTTCAGAATTTATTAACAAATGAATGGAATTATTTTAGAAATGTTTCTTTTTTTTATGAAAATTATGGTAAAACTGTGTTCTTTTTTACAATTCAATTTTTTTTTTTTTTTAAACAGGACCCTCGGTTACCAAAAATCTGCTCTGAATCCTAAAATGCAATAAAATAAAGATATTATTTAATTAGAGAATCTTTTAATTACTTGTAACAAATGTATGAGTGAATGTTTGATGAGGCAAACATCATGGTGGCAGACACAAAAATGGCAGTGCATGTGCGCGACCGGACTGAGGGCGGGGCCCTTATTTATTTGCATAAGCGTATGCCTCACCAGCATAAAAGCTGAGAGTTTGCGAGGGTAAGGGAGCAGTCCAGTTGGGCAAAAGTCACACGTGTTATTTGTATTGGTGTTGACTGCGGTGTAAGGCTTAGCAGAAGTAGGAGGAGAAGACAAAGACTTCAGTAATTTCCTTACAGAAAGATTACATTACTTTTATGAACAAGATATATTAAGGACACTATTATATTTAAGATTTTTTTGATGAATAATGTATTTTTAAAACAATTGTTTTAATTTTTTTAAGTTTTGAAGTTTCAAATTTTTTAAAATTCTGTATTGGTACAGGTTAGAAGATACTATTTTTAAGTAAAAACCATATTTACTAATCATAAATGGAAAAGATTACTACAATTCACCAATCACCTGTATGTTAAGAAGTATGTATTTTTGTAAATATGGACCTCCATGCACAACATTATCAGAAAATAAGAGCGATAACATTAGTAAATTGAGAGTCAAAGTACCTAAAGTTCAATAAACATTGGATTACAGAAACTATTTTCCTAATTTTTTAAGATTACTAGGTAGTTAAAAATTATATAAAAAAAATTACTCACATTAAGTAATTTTTACAGATATGTCCCCCATAGAAAAAAATTAGGTAAACTTCCAACTGTCAATCAAGCTGTCAACAACTTAGAAAAAACACATACCTCCATGTTAAAAATGCATTTCTACATTATTTTAAACTAAAAGTAATATTTGTTTCAAATCAGATTAATTAAATTCTTTTTTGTAAAACTATATGCATTTTGGATGGATAGTGTGAATGTAAAAAGCCCACAAATTTAATTTCTCATGACCAAAAAATTTACACAACACATAATCATCTTTTCTTATCGGTAGGAAGTGGATTGGGTGAGGAACTTTAGTTTTACTCAACTTTAGGAAAATCAGCTAAAAAGGTGCCTAGGTTCCCTACTGATAAGAAGGATGAAAAGACTCAACGTTGTCTTTGTAGTCACCCATTGTGCATCTGGCAATGTGACACTCAAGATAAGATGAACTGACGCACTACTTAATTCTTCTTACTACAGTTCAGCAGCCATATTTGTCACTTAGGAAGACTTTTTAAACAAGCCTGAACTACCAGGCTTTGGTCCATCTTGATAAGCAAAGGGGCCACTTCAGTTCTAGCTACGGCTACATTCCCATGATCTCCCAATTTCATGACCCTCTTTAATTTAGATTTGACTGCCATTTGTGCTGTTAATCTATCCAGATTCAGCAGCAAACAACCTAATCATAGACTTAAGGTGTCCCCACCACTTATTCCTGACTATATTGCCTGTCAAGTCCCTCATGAGCATTAGTAATTACTGGTCACAAAAATCGGCTCCTTCAAATAATTTCCAATAAACAGTGAAATTTAGGCTTAGGCTGATCTAAGGGTACTCACACCTGAATGATCCTATGATCTGAGTAAAGAAACTCCTCTGGAGTGACTTTGATAGTTGCTCCTGAGGAGTTTCTTTGCTGAAACACCTTTGACAAAATATCTTCATAATTGCTGGAAATCAAATTGGGCTCCTGCCCACAACAAGTATACACTTTGTAACTCTGTATATTGTTATGGAACAACTGCCACAGCACAAAATTTAAAACGTTGAAAGAAACAACTGGTTGCCAAAGGATATGAGGAGAAGTGATATCGTAGTGGAAGGATTCCTCGTAGGGTCAAATACACAAATGAGGAGAGACAACCCACAGGAACAAACAACAAATGCCAATATACAAACAAGATTTAATTATAATGAGACAATACATGAAAACATTAATGTAAGGGAATGTGTGGAAAGATGCATGCTATACATTTCTGCTTAGCTTCAGTCTTTTGCCTGAAATAAAATAAGGGTTTGCTCTTTTCCCTTTTCTCTCTCTTTTTCTTGTTTTATATTTCCCTTTGTTCTTTTTACTTTCAGTTCAGTTCATTTCACTCGAGCAGCTATATCATTTGAGCTATTCTTCTTTCTTCACTGTTATGAGTTTTGACCCCCAAATCTGGTCATTCTTCACATATTCAGTAATGTAGAATTGATTTTTCAGATAAGATCTGGCACTGTATGAGTTGTATCCTGTGTCCAATTGAGTGGCCACACGTCTGTCTTAGTTGATTATCATGCTTAGCAATTCACCTGTGCATTTGATACCTGTAGCATAGTGCATTGAATTGAATTGGAATTTGTGAGTTGGGGATGGCATTCCTTCTCTTCGGTTTGGTGAATACATTCACATGATGGTTTCAAGACTCTCTCAAGGTTCATTTCCCCAACTGATTTCTTCTGTACAGTATTTACATTAGTCGGACTATTGTCCTCATCTTTGTCGCCATATTTGTCACAACGTTTCGGCCGTTGTACGCTCCAGCCTTCTTCAGGTGGTTGGAATTTTGAACCGAGCCCTTTATTTCGATCACTGGGGTAGACTGTTCTATTTCCACAAGGACACATGGTACAGTGGATAAAGGCGTTGGTTAGATCCAGTGACAGACCCAAAGAGTGTGAGTTCAATACCCGGTTCAGGCAGTGGAGAACTTTCAGAGGGAAAATTAGCAGGAGATAACTGATAACTGACATCCATCAAACATGGCTCGTGGAACTAGAACAGCGACAAAGATGAGGACAATAGTCCGACTAATGTAAATACTGTACATAATACTTCATCTCAGAAATATAGACTGATTTCTTCTGATATGTTCAATGTTCATACTTGATCCTGTGATTCTGCATGTGTGCTAGAATCTATTTTTAGATTTCATCTGGACATGTAACTGGGGTCCCTAGCCTGTCTGACCTAATTATTCTTGTAATCAGTGACTACCATTACAGATTGAAAGAGAGAGGGGGGGTTAATGTATTATGGAAAGAGAGATGGTTCGCTAAGTGTAAAATGTGTAAGGTGTGGGGTTTGTGGTTGTGTAAAGATATAACATCTCCACAACCAAAAGAATAAAGAATTTTAATTCCTTTTTTTTCTTCATGACTGGCAGAAATTTAGATGTGAGACAGCACATCAGTGCACTTATTTTCCATGCCTTTAATATGTTCAATGTTTAAGTTGAACTCCTGTAATGCTAGAAGTCATGCTCCATGCTAGAAGTCATCTATTTTTATTCTTCGTTTTATTTATGACAACCAATTGGCTGTGATCCATGAATATTACAGTAAATGGCTGTCACATACCCACATAAATTTCAAAGTGCTGTAAAATAGATATTAGTGCGAAAGCTTTTTTAACATCATAGAACATGCTTTTCAATGTTTATTAAACTTTTCAGAAGAAGAGGCATTTATTATTATATTATTATAACTAACCAAATGCCTCTTATTCTGATCATCAGCTTGTAATAATACTGCCCCAGTTCCTAGATTGCTTGTGTCAACTGCAATAGCGAACAGCTGACTAAAATCTGGAGCTTTGAGCACTGGATTGGTACTTAACAAATATTTTATTTTTATCAAAGGCTTTCCTGACATTGTGGAGAAGACATAGTGCTTGTTACAGGTATATACATTGTTGTTTTTGAAGCTTTCCTCAAATATTAAAATGAAAGTCAAATTAGACCATTGTTTCATAAAATCAGATGAATCGTATATAAAATCAAAGAGGACAGCAGAAATGATGACAGGTTTCAAATCAGATTAATTAAATTCTTTTCTGTAAAACTATATACATTTTGGATGGATAGTATGAATGTAAACAACCCACAAAATTAATTTACACAACACATAATTATCTTTTCTTATCGGTAGGAAGTGGATTAGGTGGGGAACTTTGGTTTTATTCAATTTTACTATGGGCCTCTTGGTTGTTTCTTCAATTTAAACTCTCTTTGCTTAGTCTGTCAGTTTCGTCTGATAGCTTTGTCTTTGTAGGTGTATAGTTGTGCCATACTCTTTCCATTTTTGGATGATGGATTTAATTACTTTACAATTATAATTTCTGAAGGCAATTGGTTGTAATGGATTTTACAGTGAAGTGGGGTGAAGACACATACACTCAATAATTTTCAGAATTTTATTTATAATCTTGCAAACTATGTATCATTCACCCTCTTCCCTTTCAATGTATTTTGTGTTTGTCCATTAAATAAAATCCCATAATAAATAATACATGTAAATTTATGGTTGTAATGTGTCAAAATTTGTAAAAGTTCAACGGATAGATACTTACTGTATATATTGTTTGAAATTTGCTATCTTCATAAGAGTGTTCAGTATTGAAGATGGAACATTTGCAAATCAATGCTGCATGGTGACTGTCAATTTCATGCCTTAATGTGAACTTCAGACCGAGTTTTGATTTCTATGTCTACAATGTTTACAAACATTTTTTAACAATAAAACTTTGAATTTATCAACATCTTATTCATCAAAATTATTTGTCTTCTCCCACTTACATTTCAAATTAAAAAAAAGGAATGAGAAAATCAAAACGTGATGATTTCTTTGTGTTCAAATGATTTCGTTGAAATTTCTCTCAAGTGTCAACCTACCCAATTTTTATATTGTTCGTTCGGTTCAAGGTCGAAGTTGAAAAGTGTCAAAATTGATAAAAAGGAAAAAGACATTATAAACAGGAAATTATTTTTTTCAAGAAATATGTATGATTATGAAAGCCGAATATATATATATATATATATATATATATATATATATATATATATATATATAGATATCTTTGTATTAATTCTCTTTACACGTATTTTTAAAAGGCCATAAATTGGCGTATATTTGGATTAAGGACGTTATCCAAAGATAATTATCTGTAAAAACAAGTAAACTCCTACTTTGGTGACTTCCACATCTCCACATTTAATTTATTAAAAACAAAATAACTATTAACAACAAACAAAATTTCCTTACCAAATGTATCACGTGTAGAAATATTCTTTTTTTATTGTTGTGTTGACGGATTCAAGCATTTTCTTTTAATTTCTTGATACAGTTGTGTACGTTGGCCTGAGAGAGTAGTAATTTTGTGAGGAAAGGTGATACTGGGAAAAAACCTTCATTACACAAAATAAAAGAAGGGTTCATAACACTACACGCATACCGCTAGTGGCCAGTTAGCGGGCCGCCGATATCAACACCAGCAATCCTCTCGTAGCGGCTACCAGCGTGCTACTGTCGGGCCATCAGTGGGCCTCTAGCGGTCCGCCTGTGGTAACATTGCCGCGATAAACACGCCAGTGCTCTGACGGTGGGCCACCAGCGGTAAACACTAGTGACATGCCACTCAATGACAGACTGATGGCTTGTGTGTAGGGGATGAACCTGTACAAAATTGATATAATATTATATTATTTTATCTGATGAAATCTTTAGGGTTAATTTGCTGATTAGGATCCACGCTCAATTTGCAATAAAAAATTCCCGAATACTTACATTTAGCTGTAAATGTCCATGCTTCATTCAAAATTGACTTGATAAATTTGATAAAAATTTACCATTTTGGAGTTATCGACAGTAAAAGTTTGGATTCATTTGCGTCGCTGCAGTCATTACTGGCGTTGTTTGCTTACATCTGCTGCAGAAAAGCTATGAGTGGATTATTAACTTGTCTCGATTATTACGCACCTTTTTTTTTTCAATCCTTAACAATTGTAAAAACGTCATTCACAAACTTCTCATCACTGTGTATATTGAATTACAAATGTTTTAATACGTTTTATTAACAGACGCTGAAAAAAGGAATGTTCCTAATACTTTCTTCCACATATAAAAATGAAAATTCATATTTGCCTGATACATGAATATGACTTTATTTCATTCATGTGATATTTTTATATTAAGAATGAAACATGTTTTGTTTTTGAATCCATAACATTTGCAGATAATCACTCACAAACTTTTCACCAACTGCGTGTTTGCATAAAAGCAATGAGCAATGTTTTCTTTTTCTTTTGCTCCATTGGTCATGTTTATTTTTATTTTAGAAAGGATTCGATATTATTATTTATGATTATGATGTTTGTACATCATTTGGTTTCAACAGGATTTGTATTTAATATAAAATTCATAAAAATGTCATGTTGGGCATCGAGTCCTTAGTACTGGTAAATGTTTGTGCCTATGAAGAAACATCAAGCATTGACTTAACTCTTCTGTAAATGGCAAGAATTCTTAGGATTTTTTTAGCACAAAGAACGAAATCTTGGCTAACACCGTTTAAATTTTTTGTTCGGCTTTTTTCTTTTATAATCATGTAAAATATTTCCTCGAAAGTAATTTCCTGTTTCTAACGTGTTTTTCCATTTCTTAATTCATTCTTTGTGACATTTCGTTTGAATTTCGACCTTGTATGAATTGAACGAACAATATACAAATTGGGTAGGGCGATAGAGAAATCATCTCGTTTTGTTGTTCTCGTTGCATTTTCTGGTTTGAAATTGAAAGGTAAGTGGAAGAAGAAGAGAAATAATTTTGTTAAAAAAAAAAGAAATTGTTATTTACTGACGTGCCTCACCATTTTCTTCATTTCTTTTTATTCCCTCTTAGTGTTATCAAAATAAAAAAAAAATGCAGATAAATTCAGTTATGATTTCAATTTCATCATATCAGATATTTTAAAGAAATTTTTTTTAATAAAATAATTTTTTTTATTTCACTTTGAGTTTGACGGTTTCATTTTATTATTTTATTTTAATTCAATCACAGTAGTACAAGATTTAATTACTTTTTTTTTTAAAAATATGACCATTTCAAATTAAAATTTTCCATGTTACTCTTTAAAATTTATTAAATTCATTATGGAATACAAATGATTACTTTTGGTTTGATGGAGTTTTAGGACGATTTTGATTTTCGCTGGATAATTTATAAGTTTTAAACTAAAGAAAAAAACAAAACCTTTTTCTTACTCGCTAAAATAAATAGAAAAAAAAATCAAATACGTTGACTGTATATACAAATTATCAACGATGTTCAAATATTTTCCATCACAAAATATACAGCTGATTATTACAAAAATAACCTTTTTTTTAGTAGAATTAGGATTTGTTTTTTAGTAATTTTTATTTTTTAAAAATAACATTGAATTATTACAGTCGACTGAAAAACTCGGTTTTTATTAGAAAATCAAAAACCATATAAAAATTTTGAATATAAAATTTTTGTTCCTTTAGGGCCGTTGGCGTTTCTTTCCACTTAATTCGCTATTTTTGAAAGGTTTGCTCGGATGGCAGAACTTAAGAAAGAAAAAAACTCGTCGGCTAAAAAATTTTTTTTCATTTTTACTGTATGTATACAACTTGCACGAAATATGTTAAGGAAATTACAATATTCCTCGATATTTGGTTATTTTTTAGGTACCGCCATGAACCCACCGCCCCCCACCAAACACAATAAAATTCAGTTGAAAGTGGGTATTTCCATTGATTCGCTAAAAAAAAATAAGCATACCATGATGGTCCAACCTTCATAAAAAAAGAACGTTTTACCGTTAGAATTTTTATGTGATTATTAAGAGGAACGATCAAATGATTTTTTTTTGTCCAAAAATTAAATAATTAATTTTTTCTTTTTTATCCTTTTTAGGACGCTCGAAATTTTGGTTAAAAATCTTTCTTTTTTTTTGTCTTTGCTTACATGCATTGACTAAATATTAATCTAGGAAATTTTAATGTCATTTTTGTGGTAAAAAAATACTTTGATTTGGAAATATTCTCAAAATTCAAATAATTGTTGAATTGTAATGAATCTTTCAGGACTTATCCATAAATTAATTAAAATTATTTTAGAGATTTTTTACTTTTTTTTATTAATTCTTAGCAAAAAAAAAAAAATATTGGTAAATTGGCTTTTTAATGCCCATGCTAAATATCTCTTAAAATTTTCCCAAATCATCATAATTCCATAAAAATACATGCTGAACTAGAATTAACAATTAAATTATGAAAAAACCTACTCTTTTGGAGTTATCGACAAGAAAAAATCAGACTTCTTGCTGGTCATTTGTCCACCATTACTGCCATAATGTTTAGTAATTTACTGCAGGATACACCTGGCGGCAAAAGCACAAGACAACGTGTCGGTAATGTACTTAACTTTGTATTTCTTTTGGTTTGGATCAACCTCTAGTTTTTCGGTATGTTTCCTTTTCTGGTAATCATACATGTACTTTCAAAGAATTTTTGGGGTGTTGGTACAGTACTTGATTCTTCCTTTCTTGCAGGCCTTTCTTTAGTGAACCCTTTCTTTAACTGATTCCAATGCTTTTGTTTTCCTATTTTTTCCTTTAATCATATATATCATTTTTCCAATTCATGACACTTTTGAAAACATTTTTATCCTTTTTGTTATTTTCTTATTCTCTTTTGACTGAGTAACAAATTGTCGAACACCGATTTAATTTTTGTTGTGAACATCAATTCTGCTGGTAATATGCCTGCCGGTGTATGGGGATTCTGCATTTTCTGGTATACTGTCAAGAATTTTTGTTGTCCTCCTTCACTCACTTTTTCTTTACTTGCTTTTTTTCAAAGCTTTCTTAAAAGTCCCGACAAACCTTTCAGCTTGTCTGTTTGACCTTGGGTGATACAGTAGGAACATTTTACAAAATTCTTTAAATTTGTAACCAGCGAATTGAGTACTGTTATCCAAGACTATGGCATCTGGAATGCCATATGTTGCAAACAGTGTATGAGTATGTATATATAAAAAAAAAAAAAAAAAATTCAATGTAACCATGGAAGTTGTGTTTTTGCATTTGCAAATTTCTGGCCTCTTAGTAAAGCTATCTACTACCACAAGATATTATGATCCATTTATTGGATCTGTGAAATCTATGTGCTGTCTTGGCCACAGAACATCTGCCTTTGGCCAATGTTGTAATTTTGTAGTAGGTGATTTTGCTGCCAGAGCACAACATCTGCAGGCTTTTATTATTTTTTCAATGTCTTTGTCCATTTTGGTCCAGTATATGTAGCTTATTATAAGAGATTTCACCCTCAAAATTCCCAGATGTCCACTATGAAATTCATTTAATATTTGCTTTTGTAATACGATAGGTATTACTACTCTTTCTGCAAACATCTGTACTCTGTCACATAACAAGTAAGCGTTCAAGTCTGAATTGCGTTCTAAAAGTCGTCTATCTTTCTTACTTTCTTTTAGTTGTTTTTTATTTTCAAAATAAACATGTCGTTTTCTGCTTTTACTTTGATTTCTTCCAGGGTAACTGGTCATTCACACACTAAATTGCATATTTTTAACTTCTATTTCACTTTTTAATGCTGCAATAACAGTGTACTCAAATGGTTCAGTATTTTTTTATACCAATCTTGATAAACCATCAGCACGTCCTAATATATTGGATGGTTGGTATTCCATCTTGAAATCGTAATTTAATAAGATGGTACACCAGCATTGTAATCTATTTACTGTATTTGTAGGAATTCCTTTTTTCAAACCATCTATTAATAATAGAGGATGGTGGTCTCTCTGTAAATAAAAACTCCTTCTGTGTATAAATTCGTGAAATTTTTTTCTCTACAGATATCGCTAACACCTCTTTTTCAGTTTAGCTGTAGTTTTTTTCTGCCATTAGTAGGAAATGCAAAGCATGTGTGACAGCTTTCATGTTACCGTCATTATATTTATGTAGAATTACCACTCTTATACCATAGTTACTAAGCATCTGAAACAAATACGATTTCTGCTTTTAGATCACAGTGCACTAATGATAAGACTGACATTAATATTTTCTTGATTTCTTCAAACATCTTCAGATACTTATCAGTCCCGTTCCACTTTATGCCATTTTTAAGCAAATTGTTCAGTGGAGCTCTAAAATTCTGCATATTAGGTATATAGATTTGATACCTGTAACCTAGTAATGTTTGTAATTGCCCTTGATGGATCTGGTTGATGACCATTTTAATAAGTCATTTTAGGCAAAAACAATTGACATTTTCCTCTTTGAGTTTGAACACGTATTCTCATATTTTTCCAAAAACACTTTTCTCATGCCTGATATGTTGTTCCTTAGATATACTTTTAATTAATATATCATCCAGATAAGAAACTGTGAAATCACAATCTGAACGCATGTTACTGATAGTTTGTTTAAATATAACTGGAGCCACTTTTATTCCAAAAGGAAGTTGGTTGAACTTATACACTCCCTTGTGTGTATTTATAGATATTAACTCTGAACATTCTTCTTCAACCTGCATTTGCAAATATGCTTCAGAAAGATCCAGCTTTGAAAAAAATTTTCCACTGTTGAAAAAAATCATATACGGCTGGTGCTGCCCATTTTGAACGGTCAATTTTTCAATCACACCTATTTTTCAAGTCTGTCTAGATTCAGTATTGTTCGGTTTAAAGACTAATGTTGACCCTTTTTTCACTTGAAATTTTGCTTTGACATTGGAACACCAATGCAACTAATCCAACAGAACATTTTTTTTCAATTCTTCCTTTAAATTTACACAGTTTTTTTTTAAACTAGTAGCTTTGTCCATTTACATTTATGCAATAAATATTTATAGGTAAATCCCAATCTCAAATAATTCCATCCAGTCAGTACTGAATAATAGTATTTTTTAACATATAATCCTTAGCTTTTACACACTTGTAATGAAATGTTACAAATCATTTCACCAATAAAAAATAATTTCTTCCACGACATGCCACATGCAATTTTCAAAGTTATTTTTAAAGTAGGTTTTCTGTTTGCTTTCTATGTGGCTTCATTGATTATTGTGATCACTGCCAATGTCTAGTTGCATTTTTACATCCACATTATTAATTTGCACATACACAAATTTTCTTTGGTTTTCTGTAATTATTTTTTCTGTTGCAACACTGTGTACAATTTTTTTGTGAGAACTTTTCCATGATTTAGTTTTTCAGTGTGACTTTTTATGTCCTATTTTTCCACACTTGTAGAATTTTGTTACTGGGGTGTTTTATTTACTCCACAACAATATTATAATAACTATTTGAAGGTAAACAGCTTTTCATAATATCACTTTCAAAAACATCTTTGATTCTATAGAGTTGATACAGATTGATTTTATATTAGAATTTTCTTATGGATGGCACAAAGATTTTTTCATTGTGTTGAAATCCAGTTGTAATCTTGGATTCATATCAATAAACTAATAATTGCCAGATTGAAATCACCATCTTGATCTTGTGAAAAAGCAAAAATACTTTATTGCTTGATATTTGAAATTGATTACTCATTCTCTGCTCCTTAAAGAAAAAAAACATTAAATTTAATGGTTTTTGCTTTATTTGAAGATTCATACCTAAATTATTTTTTTTACTTATTTTTCTTCACCTTATTTATATCATAATTGCTCTGATGTTGTCTGCTTGTCTTTTTTGAAAACTGAGTTTGTTTACAAGTGTAAAGAAGAATCTCTAAAGAATAATGTTTTAGACATGTTGAAATTTTTCCGAAAAATACCATTGTATTTGCATACTGTGTTTCAACTAAAAACAGGATTAAGATAAACTTATTGATTTCTCTATTGATCTTTTCTGGCTGCTTCATTACTGTGTCCCTATACTGATCTCAACTAGCATTAATATATAGCTAAGTGTATCTATTTCATGTATTATTCACTGTTTCTGTTAAAATATGTGTTACTTTTACTTCACAGGTCTTTTGCTGGAGAGAAAATCATGATATTTATAAAGACTGTTATTCTTGGGAATTTAAATGAAGGAAAACAAGACTCTTCACTGTCCATCAAGAACAGGGAAATACATGTAAAAGTTGTGTATCTACATTTTCAAAAGTATCAAAGGGAACATTAACTTACAAAAAAAATGTACTTTGAAATGTGTGGTTGTCTTTACTGTAGAGTCTTATTGTTACATATGAGTAAAAATTCAAAAGAAGAATTATAGAGAAGCCATGTTCTTGTGAAGTTTGCAAACATTTGTCATTAGTCAGATTTAGTGTACCATATGGTAAAACACACTAGGAACAAACCATATATATGTGAATTTAGTGAATCAGCATTTACTAGGAACACTATGCGAAAACACACTGAAAAGAAACCATACTCTTCTCTAATTGGTGGAACTGCATTTTCAAAGAAGTCACATTTGGTGCACAATATGCAAACATACACTGGAGAGAAATCGTATTCTTGTGAAGTCTGTGGATTTGCATTGTCACGGAAATCACATTTGGTGCGCCATATGCGAACACACACTGGAGAGAGACCATATTCTTGTGAGGTTTGTGGCTCTGGATTTACCCGGAAGTCACATTTGGAGTGTCATATGCGAACACACACTCATGAGAAACCATATTGTTGTGAAGTTTGTGAATCTGTATTTTCACAGAAGTCAACTTTGGTGCAACATATGCGAACACACACTCATGAGAAACCATATTCTTGTGTGTTTTGTGGATCTGCATTTTCATCAATGTCTAATTTGGTGTGCCATATGCGAAGACACACTGGGGAGAAACCATATTCTTGTGGAGTTTGTGAATCAGTATTTTCACAGAAGTCAGATTTGAAATGCCATATGCGAATACACACTGGAGAGAAACCATATTCTTGTGAAGTTTGTGCATCTGCATTTTCAATGACATCACATTTGAAGGACCATGTGAGAACACACACTGGAGAGAAGCCATATTCTTGTACAGTTTGTGGAACTGCATTTACACGGAAGTCAAATTTGGAGTGTCATATGCGAACACACACTGGAGAAAAACCATATTCTTGTGAAGTTTGTGGATCTGCATTTTCATTGAAGACATCTTTGAAGAATCATATGCGAACACATACTGGAGAGAAACCATATTCTTGTAAAGTTTGTGGATCTGCATTTACACAGAAGGTAGCTTTAAATCGCCACTTACAAACACACACTGGAGAGAAGCCATATTCTTGTGAAGTTTGCAGATCTGTATTTTCACGGAAGTCACATTTGAAGAACCATATGCAAACACACACAGGATAGAAATCTTGTGAGTTTTGTAGATGTCTGTAGAAAAGTCTAATATACTGCATTATGTTCAAATTTCTTCCAGAAAGAAACACTTGTGAAATTTACATTTTTGCATTTTTACACACTGGTGCCAAGTGTGTGAATGATGTTTTGTATAAGTTATGGACTTAAAAAAAAGTTTTTTAATTCTTTCTATAAATATATCACATGAATGAAATAAAGTCATATATTCATTTATCAGACAAATATGAATTATTTTTACTAAATGAAAAATGTAAGGAACATTCCTTTTTTTCGGGACTGTTAAAATGTATTAAAACATTTGACATTTAATATATGGAAAAACACAATGATGAGAAGTCTGTGATTGATATTTTCCCATTCTTGAGGATTCAAAAAAGAAAACTTGTTCTGATTCTAAAAATTTTATCAGAGAAAATATAATATTAATCTTGTGCTGGTCAGTCAAATCTTTTAAAACTCTGTATTAATTTACAGTGCTCAAATTTTATTCTTATTAAAAGTATTTACTAATCATAATTGGAAAATCTCACTACAATTCAATGAACCCCAGTATTTTAAAATGTATTTTGAATTTATTTCTGTTTGTATAAATGTCTTGGTTATGTAAATATGTGCACTTGTACATATCATGAGTCAAAAAGCAAGATACCTATAATAAATTAAAAATTTATTGGTAATTTTCTAACA
Organism: Acanthosepion esculentum; assembly: GCA_964036315.1. Lineage (NCBI taxonomy): Eukaryota > Metazoa > Mollusca > Cephalopoda > Sepiida > Sepiidae > Acanthosepion > Acanthosepion esculentum. Next base: position 58,078,492 of record OZ038479.1, on the reverse strand, counting down.
TTTTCACCACAAGCATTCTTTTAAGTAAGGCTGTAATGCTGAAACAATTGATATTCAATAAAATATTAGATTACTAAAAATATTTTAAATGTTTCTGGGTAGTTAAAACTTATATACAGGGTTTGTACAGGTCCTGGAAACCTTGAAAAGTCCTGAAAAATTGACAGCACCTTTTACAGGGCTTGAAAAACCTTGGAAAAACAGCAATAACCCAAAAACTCCTTGAAAATTCCTGCTTGCATATCCTTTTTCTCAATTCATGAAAGTGAAAATGCTAAGTCCCAGAAAACTGGCATTTTACTAGATAAAATTGCCCTTTAAGAAATATGTTTTTTTTTAGTTGTCAGAAATATTTAGTAATTATTACAAATAGTGGTTTGTTTTCTTTGATTAGAATGAGTTCATAGTTCCTTTTAGAAATGGAGAAAGAATATGAAGGCATGTCTTCTAGCTGCTAGCCTCACTCATCTAGAAAAGAGCAAAAGCAAAAATAAAAGATGGTATCAACAAACATTTCTGTCAATGACAAATTAATTCACACTCATTGGAATTTTAGTTGAAATAGTAAATTATTTTACAGTAATAAAATTCATTTTAGTAGAATCTTGAAAAGTTTATCAATTTAAAAAAAAATTCTAATAAGTTAAATTTTATTCTCATAAAATGAGAATAAAATTTAACTTATTAAAATTTCAAATTGTTGCCAAAAATTCTAAGTTTGAAAAAATGTAGACAAGAAGGATGATAGAATAGAAAATGTGCCTTTGATGTGACTTAGGATAGAAAATGCGTCTTTGAAAAAAGAAGAATGCTACTTTTAAAGCTTGCAGGCTAATAATGACCTATATCTTCTGTTGTAAGTGTGAAAAAATGATGAAATATATTAAAACTTATTTGGCTTTTATTCCTTGGTTTTAAAAGTTCAGTCTTTCAACCCTGTCCCTTTACATTTGTATTTCTACCCTGGATGGCTAGAAAATGTACAAACATGTGAACAACTCGTAAACATTTGGCCAGATGTCATCAAATTTGTTAACTTAATTAAAAAAGCAGAAAATGTTCCTAGATCAAGTCCTCCTCTGTGGTGCTCAGAAACATGAATGATGTTTTATTTCCAGAGAAACTGCAGATTTTTGTAACTGTTTTTGAAAGACAATGCACCATTTCTGATAAAATATCAGAGCGATAAACTGTTGCTTCCTTTCCCTGCAGATTATCTTTTTAGTACGGTCATGAAAATGTTGAAAAGATTTGTAAAGGAAGAGGACACTGAAAATATAATTATATTTTCTGAACCGAATGAATTTATAAGAATTTTGAAATTGATTACCATTCACATGTGTGTGTGTGTCTGTGTCTGTGTCTCTGTGTGTGTGTATGCACATCAGTTTCAGTTCTTAACATAGTGCTGGAATCTTTTTTTCATACAGATCTGTTGGAACCCTGAATGTTAATAAAATCTATTAAAACATTTGAGATTCAATATATGGAAACGCACACTGATGAGAAGTGTGTGGATGACGTTTTACAATTATTAAGGATTTAAAAAAAACTTATTCTGATTCTAAAGATTTCATCAGAGAAAATAATAAGATATTAATTTTGAAGGTCATTTAAAAAAATCTATGCATACAAATGCAAACAGAACAAATCAAGAAAATTGGGTGTGTTTTGTACATGAATGAAAGAAAATCATATATTCCTGAATCAGGTTAATACAGATTTTGATTTATTTCTATGCACAAAATAGTAGGTAGATTCCTTTTCATGGTATTTTAATAAAATGTATTAAAACATTAATGATGTAAGTGTGAATTGAACACAAATTATCTTAATCAGTATTTGAAGTATACTCCCTATGGTAAATAACAAAACAAACTTATTTGGCAAGTTAAGTTTTATTCATCATAAATCATGCAACAAGTTAATGTGAGTGCTAAACAGGAAGAGGAAGTATGGAACATATTTATTTTATTTGTGATGATTAAGGGGAAACAACTCTTAATGCTAATATAACAAAATTAGTATGAAATAATTTTTATTTTTCTCACACTCACCAATTCTATTTTGAACCCTGCTCCATGATTTTGTATATTTTTTACCAGTTGACCATGAACCCTTCTTTTATTTTGTGTAATGGAGGCTGTGCAGTTGTTAATTTTCATCTAGTTGATTCAAACATGATTGTCTTTTGGATGCTATTTTCATAAGATTAATACATTTTTGACAGGTTTAACTTCACTCATGCTGTAAAATATTGATTTTCATGTGCAGTTCTTAACTTTAGTGTGATTGTCAATGAATCGAGATATGAGTAGTGTTTTATTTCTGAACTTCATCATCTCGATGTAGTTATTTCTATTTATAATGAAATGTTACTTTTGTACTTAAATGTTTTTAGTTTTCGATTATTTTCTTCTATATTTCATGCCATAAAATATCATTGCACTCAATGTAATCATTTTAAAAATTATTGTAAATTTGAGAAAATTTATTAAAATAACATTGCTGCTACTAACTTTTGTAGAGAATTATTGAATTGAAACTATGTGTAAACATTAATGCCTGGGGTAGTTATCTCCTGGTAATGTTCAAACTAATTGTAAGATTATAACACCTGCAATAAATACAATCATACAGCAGTTATATTTACAAATTATAGAAATATGAAATTTGAAGCGCATAAAGGAACATACAGATGACAGAAAACAAAGAATTACATTAAGAAACGAAAGACAAGTGAAATTATTAATCTAATGCCAAAGAGACGAGATAATCCAAGGTAATGGCACTAAAAAACTAAAAAAAAATCAGAATTATATGCATTCGTTTCACTGCAGAATTAAAGTGGAATAAGCAGAAGAGTGACATAGATTTATTCAAAAGAACGCGTGTATCATGAATCAGCTTAATGAACAATGAAAGAGGTTTTTCATCAATAGAGTGCATTGCTGGTTTAGAGTGGAATAAGCAGAAGAGCAACATAGATATATTCGAAGGAATAGAAGTAGCAAGAATCAGTTTGATGACAGATGAAAAAGGCTTCTAATCCATAAAGATCATTACAGAATTAGAGTGAAATAAGCTGAAGATGAACAGATTTCTTCAAATGAATGCAAATATGAATCAGTTTGATGAACCTTGAAAGAGTCTTCTCATCAATAGGTTTCACTGCACAATTACATTGGAATGAGCAGCGGTGCAACATGTAAAGAAATGAATGCAAGTATCCCGAATCAGTTTGATGAACCATGTAAAAGACTTCTCATCAATAGAGCTTATTGCTGGTTTTGAGTGGAAGAAGCAGAAGAGCAACATAGATTCATTCAGATGAATGCAAATGTCATGAATCTGTTTGATGAACCATGAAAGTCCCTTTATCAATAGAGCTCATTGCTGCTTTAGAGTGGAATAAGCAGAAGACAAACAAAGATTTATTCAGATGAATGCATGTCTCCTGAATCAGTATGAAGAACCATGAAAAAGGCTTGTCATCTGTAGAGAGCCTTGCGGAATAAGTAGATGAACATACTCACATTCATTTGAATAAATCTCTCATGAATCAGTTTGATAGATGCTTCTCATCAATAGCACTCATTGCTCTTTTAGAGTGGAATAAGCAGAGGCACAACAGATTTATTCAAATAAATGTGTGTATCATGAATCAGTTTGAAAGAGGATTATCATCAATACAGCTTGGTGCAGAATAAGTGGAATAAGCAGAGGAGCAAAATAGATTTATTCAAATGAATACAAGTATCATGAATCAGTTTGATGAACCATGACAGAGGCTTCTAATCCATAGAGATCATTGCAGAATTGAAGTGATATAAGATGAAGATCAACATAGATTCATTCAAAGGAATGCAAATATCATGAGTCAGTTTGATGAACCTTGACAGTGTCTTCTCATCAATAGTGCTCAATTCAGAGTGGAATAAGCAGAGGTGCGACATATTTTTATTCAAATGAATGCATGTATTATGAATCAGTTTGATTAACCATCAATAGGGTTCACTGCAGAATTAGTTTTGAATATCAGAGGAGCAACATAGATTTATCCAAATGAATGTGTGTATCATGAATCAGCTTGATGAACAATGAAAGAGACTTCTCATCAATAGAGCTAATTGCTGGTTTAGAGTGGAAGAAGCAGAAGAGCAACATAGATATATTAGAAGGAATGGAAGTAGTAAGAATCAGTTTGATGAAAGGCTTCTAATCTGTAGAAATCATTACAGAATTAGAATGAAATAAGCTGAAGATTAACATAGATTTATTCAAATCAATGCAAGAATCATGAATCAGTTTGATCAACCTTGAAAGAGTCTTCTCATCAATAGCAGCTCAGTGCTGGTTTAGAGTTTAGTAAGCAGAGGCACAACATAGATTTATTGAAATGAATGCATGTATCATGAATCAGTTTGTTGAACCATAAAAGATGCTGATCATCATCAGATCATTGCAGAATAAGATGCTGATCCTCAATAGATCATTGCAGAATAAGAGTGAAGTAAACTGAAGGGCAATATAGGTTTATTCAAGTGAATGCATGTATTATGAATCAGTTTGATGAACCATTGAAGTAGCCTTTGTATCAATAGGGTTCACTGCAGAGTTAGTATGGAATAAGCAGAGGAGCAACATCGATTTATTTAAATGAATGCATGTATTCTGAATCAGCTTAATGAAACCTGAAAGACTTCTCATCAATAGAGCTCATTGCTGGTTTAGAGTGAAAGAAGCAGAAGTGCAACATTTATTTAAATATTTATTGAAATGAATGCAAGTATCATGTCATGATGACTACTATTCTACTCTCACCACCACCTCTGCTTATTGATACTACTCTTAACACAACTTATAAAAGCCATAGTCTTTATTGGAGAAAGATTTATTCAACATAAACTATGGAAAGATATATGAAACCCTGTCATTTCCAGGCAGACTCCAATGTGAGTGATACTGCAAACCAATGGCACCATTGGTTTAAATATTTCAGTAACTTTATTGACACTATCATCCTTGAAGGTACAACCAGATTACAAGTACTTATTAACTTTCTGACCCTGTTGATTTACAAACATGCTAATCAACCTCTAGTGAGACAGCTGTGGAAAGGCTTAGAAAGTTCTACCTAAGCCTAAGAATGAGGTTATTGCACATTTGTGCTCCAGCTGCAAATTTGATCTAAACAAAAGCTTGGATCAGTACCTAAGGCTTTTGACCCAGGACTGCGATTTTTGGTCTCACACTGCTGAGGAGTGCAAAAATGAAGAAATGCCACTATTAACAGGATATATTCCAGCTACGAGGAGGCATGGTGGAGTAAGGGGTAGTGGCTCGAATCGAGGAATCGGAGAGCAGAGTTCGAATTCCAGTCAAATCCATTACATTCACTTACGTGCTAATACCCATGGGAAAGGTATGAATCCTCTTCTTCTTCCCCTCACCTATGGGTAAATAGCAGGACAGACTGGGTTCTGTAGCCTTGGATAGTAACTAGTCTACCGCAGAAAGAAATTGCAACCTACTGTGGGAAAAAATCTGCCTCGTCAGTCATGTATCAAAAGATACATGATCGTGTAAGCATGTGTCATGCATGGCACATAACTGACTGATTCCAGTTACATTTGCCAACGTCTTTTGGAGAACAAAACCTTAAACTTGGAGATAACATTTGAACAGGCATGTTCTTTGGAGATAGCTAAAAAGGAGTCTGACACTTATACAAAGTTCGACTACACCATTAATGCAGCTGCCTCCAATACAGTACCTCTTCTGACCAAAACCATCATGGCCACTTTAAAGGCTAAGTGTTTCTTCTGTGAGTTTGGAAAACACTGCCCCACACAGTGTCCAGCCAAGGAGGCTATATGCAAATCCTGCAGTAAAATCAGACACTATGCAAAAGTCTGTAGATTTAAACTCAAGTCATCTGGATCTACTTCTTCAGTAACTACCTGCATACCCCTTAATTTGTTGTTCCACCAGCTAGAATAAAAGTCAAAGAAGTGAATGCACTACTCGATACTGGCAGCTCCCAGAGTGTTGTCAGTCATTCACTAGTGAAAAGGTATAGGTGGAAACCTCTGCCCTCTAACGAAGTTATTTCTATGACAGCTATCAATTTATAGTCTAAAGTAGCAGGATACAACATAGCAGATATTATCATTGGCGATTCACACATATAAGAAAGTACAATTATTCTTGATAAATTAGGTGCTGATGTAATAATCAGACATGACATTCTGAGCCTACATTCTAATGAAAAAATTTCTTTTGGTGGAACCAGACCCTCCACCACCTTGTATGTGGTTTGACTACAATGAAGACTCCCTATCCTGTGGTTTTCAATAATCTCTCTCGCAACTGTAAGCCTATAGCTATCAAGTCAAGTTCTAAAGCTGATACTAAATTCATTAACTCTGAAGTAAAACAGATGTTAACCAAAGAGCCTGTGGAATCGAGTTTATCTCCATAGGGTGTTGGTTACTGGTGGTCAAAATCACAAGAAATGCATAGTGGTCAACTATTCTCAAACCATTCATAGATTTACTATGCTAGTTTCTTATCCTCTAGCTAACATCAATGATTTAATAGAAAAGATATCCAAGTACCGAGTGTTTAGTTCAGTTGATCTGCACAGCATCTGCCACCAAATCCAGATAAAAAAAAATCAAGATAAACCTTTTACAGATTTTGAAGCAAATAGCAGACTTTATCAGTTCTGCTGGGTCCCTTTCAGAGGTACAAATGGGGTCATGGCTTTTCAAAGAGTTATTGACCAAATAATTAGGGATAACAGTACTAAAGACACTTATGCTTACATTGACAATATAACTATATGGGGTGATCCATAACTCAGGCTCGGCAACCATACAACTGGGGGTGGACATGTGGAGACCTAAATTAATACTAAATAACAATTTCAGAGAATATTTTTAGTAAGGAAATTGTTAGTAATGTTAGTAATTTATTAATTAGCAACTGTACATATTAGAAAGCAGCTTACAACTATTGACTTATTTCCATTAATGCAAATGTACAAAGAAAACAAAAACGACCACTTCTACCATAAAATAACTAAATACACAAAACTCACTTTATTTGCCATAAATTAGACATTTTTTAGATGATATTGCAAAAATAATGAGTTGTTTATAACAATTGATTACAGAAAATATAAAATTGTATAATACAATCAGAAAGCAATTTCAACATTTTACAAAATTGGGTATCAACAAAGTCTGAAAATACTTTAGAAAAAAATGTGAATTTCAGAGAAACAATAATTTTGATAATCTTTACAAAATTTATTGTGATTTTTGTTACATGTACAATTTGTTTCACAGATGAAGAAAACACTTATTTCATTATGATACAATAATAAATATTACCAGAATACATAGTTTTAATTAAAATCAATTTACATTAACGATAACACAAAATTAATTAATAGGGTAATTTGGGAAGTTAACCAATTAAATATGTGTAAAAAGTTGGGAAATTGAAAATAAAAAATATCTGGTAAATATTTCTCTGAATGAATAAGTATGTACATATTTTTACTACTTGAAAAAAATATCAATTTTTAATACTGATTGTGGTGCCTTAAAGAGAATTGTATAAACATTTTCATCTGATAAATAAAATTTTAGGATAATTTCAAAACTTTTAGGTCTGGTTCTTGAGTTGTCTTAGGTGAATTAAGCAAACAATAGTTTTTGAAAAATCTATCTGACAATCTAATGCCGTGCTCCCTTTTCGTATTGAAAAGATACATATCAGAAAGTAATAAAGATTTTTGTCAAAGAGATTCCGTAAGTTTTCAATTTAACAACACCAAACATTATAAAACAGAAAAACAACCAGTGAACTGTTGTATCTAGTGGAATTTTTAAATTAACACAATGCCTTGCTTTCAAAAAATGTCCATATTCTTAGAAATAAAAACTAGTATTATTAAATATTTCCTCTTTTGTAGGATAATCTTTTCTTGTAACATAGCCTGCTATATACAAAAGTGACATTTTAATATCTTTAGGGATCCTAGTTTCAAGATGTGGTAAGTTATCAAATGTTTGGCATCCCATTTCATCCAGCAAATGTCCATATTTTGAGCCATTATGGCCTGGATCAAAGTTGTATTCTTTGACTTGAACATTTAAGAAGTAGAGTAGTTTTTGCAATATGGAATTTTTCAATATTAATTTGAACTGTTATAAAATATGCACCTCCAGAACTTTACGGGTTCTAAATGGGCATATTTTTGCCAGAGCCTACGGGCTCGGTAAGCCCACATTAAACCGGCCGTGTGCCACATCGACCCATGTGTGTGTGTGTGGGGGGGGTGCTAAATATCGAGACGGCTAGGGAGCCAGGAGCCTTCCTATATCGCGTCTTTGACGCGCCCAGTCAAGTCGACCGAGCCCAGCAGCCGGCGGGACCTAGCAGCAGTTGTTCAAACAGCCCTTTTCAGGGCTAACTTCCGAAAGTCATTCTAACACGATACTCGCTTCACTCCCTGCTACTGCTAACCTCCAGTTCACTCCCGCAGCTTCCAGCTCACTCCTGCAGCCTTCAGCGACCCACAGCTCACTCCTGCAGCTTCCAGCTAATTCCTGCACTTCAACAACCACACACCGTCGACACCGACCGGAGCAACCACACTCATCAACAATCATCAAACGTCGACCCAACTGGAGCATCCACACATCAACCCTCAACGTCCAACTCAACATCGCAACGCCAGCCGTCTACTGCCATTGACGCCCAGCTACCGACTCCAGCGTCCGTCGATATCCGGACCCCGATACACAACTTTCCTTCCCCTCACCATCTACCGCACGCTAAACAAATAAATAAAAACACGATACCCATCGTCTTCAACTGATCATCCGTGTTTTGTCATCCTTCTTTGCTATTGCCGTTACCTATCCTTGCCTTTGTGTCCACTTTCTTAGTTGTACGGTCGATTGGCACTCACATCTTTCGGCCCACTGCAACAAGTGGTGACCCCGACGTGATTCTTGGACACAGGCAAACGGCTAGCAGAGAAGATGGCGGAAAAGACCGAACCAGAAATCTACACATCAGCCCCCCTGATACAACTACCACTGTGCAACTCGGTCAACACCAGGAGTTGGTTTATTCAAATTGAGGCGATCTTTTCAGCCCGATAGGTCACACGACCGGAGCAGCCACGCAATCATCAACCTCCAACCCCGTCGACACGACCGGAGCAGCCACGCAATCAACAACCTCCAACCGCCGACACGACTGGAGCAGCCACACAATCATCAACCTCCAACCGTCGACACGACCGGAGCAGCCACGCAATCATCAACCGTCGACCCGACTGGAGCATCCACACATCAACCCTCAACCGGAGCATCAGCAACAACCAACCGCCGACAATACCAATATACATCCTATTCTCCTTCATGTAATAAACCCCTGCTTAATTCATACACATCTTCGTTCTGTTGTCCATATTGTTTCACCTGGTCAGATCACAAAGTAAAAATGTGGCGGGCTCCCTGTGACATCGTTCATATACGAATCGGGGGCACCCGGGCCATCGCCCCCCATCCGGGGCGTCCGCAACAGAACTACTACTCCCACTATTTGAAACCAATCTGATTGACAAGAATGTCCACCCTTTTCAAGAAGATGGAGTGCTATGCCATACAATCAAAGTAGCAAAGGTCTGGAAGGAATCGCAAGGAATCAAGTCATTGCCATGAGTCGCCCAAGTCCATGAATCCAATAGAGCACATTTGGGAGCATCTTGACCGAAGACTTCGAGAGCGTGCCACCAAAATCACGTCAGTGGCAACCATCAAAGAAACATTGCTAAAGAAGTGGCAAAATATGGCTCAGACGATTGTTGATAACTTGATCAAACCAATGAAAAATCGAATACAAACACTGAAACTAGCAAATGGAGGACCTACTCCATGCTAGTTATAAATACTGTTTGTTTATGTTGAATAGGGGTTACGTAATTAAATTTGGAAAATGGATGTAGTTTACTTTACTTCTCCTGGCTAAAAACTTTTCTTAGACAACTGTAGTGGAAGCAAGTTGACAACTAGTTATCGTGCTGGAGAAACTAAATACATAAAAAACATGGATTAAGAAATGCTAGGACGAAGGAATTTGGGACTAAGACATAGGGATTTTAGAGTTTGGATTATTAAGTTTTCAATAATCATATTTTCCGCTTTGCAGATAAATCACCTCCTCCCCCATGAAATACGTTTTTCTAAACAAAATTAACCAGTTTAATATTTTTACAGTATATTTTTTTTAATTTACTGTAAAAATATTAAACTGGTTAATTTTGTTTTACATTTTTCACAACAATGCTAGTAAGATTTTTTTTTAAGCTTTTCACCCCAAGCAAGGCTGGAAGCCACTAGCACGCAAGGGGTTACAGAAGGTTTGGAGGAAGGGCAGATAGGAGTGGTAAAGGATTGGATGTGGAGAAAGATAGTGGATTGATCAAGGCAAGGGGGTTACAGAAGATTTGGAGCGAGAGCAGATAGGAATGAAAGGGGAAAGGATGTGGAGAAGGGAAGCGGATAGATAAAGGCAACTGGAGATGTCGATTGACGTTACACTTAAATAGTTGGAGATTATATTTGTCAGGGAAACAGGAATAAGGAAGGGAGTTCCACAGGTGAGAAGTGCGAGATATGAAGCTATTGGAGTAGAAGAGACGTCTACATCTAACAGTTTCAACGGTGAATGGGGTGGGAACGAGATGCCAGCCTCGTAGGAAGCTTAAATTCATGAGGCCTGGGAACCAGCGAAAGCAGCTCATCGGAGCATACCGTGAAAGTATTTGTAAAAAAGACAGAGCGAGGCAACGGCATACATACATTTTAAAAATATCCGTAAATAATTATTTTTTAAAGTCAATATATTTGTTGTTATGAAGAATAATATCATAGACAAAATATTAAATTATTTTTTTTTTCAAATGGGCAAATTTCTATGTAGCAATGTATAAAGTTACATTCATTTTTATTTTTATTTTCTTACTTACGAGAACGGTAACTACATATTTCACGTGTTATAAAGAAAACACAAATTATTCATTAAAAAATTAATTTTATAACCAAAATATTCGTCAGTATGAAGAATTATAGCATAAAGAAAAATTTAAATGAACTTTCTGTGACAAAATTCTAAATGACATTTTTTGTGAATTTCGCTGTTTAAAATAATCGCAAAAAAAAAAAATGTAAAAAAAGAGAAATACGATATTGACAAGATAATACCGCCTCGCTTACGTTTTTGTGGTATATTTTTAAGAAAAGTTGTAAAATATTATAAGTGTCGTTTTGCAGTAAAAAACATTACATTTTTTTATTATTTAATTTCTTTTATTTATGAAGAACAGAAAAGTTCAACATACTTTTTTTTTAAAAAAATACCTGTTAAAGAAAAAACATACTTATGGTCATCGTTGAAGAAAAATAGAGAAAAATATTAAATTTAAATTAACTTTGTGATAAATACTGATACTTGTGAATTTCACATTGAAAAATTTAAAGATAAAATATGCAAAGTTCAAACAAAATAAATAATCAGTATCTTAAATAATAAACTAAAAAGTTAATCCAAAGGTAAAACTTAAAAATGTCTTTAAAAATAAAATTAATTTCTTAATCCAATTCCAGCAACGAACTTTTGTGTGTTCGTTCGCCTACTGTGCTTGTTACTCAATATTGAAGTCTGGGTTATTGATCGCCTTGATCCGAATCTCAATCTGAGCACGACGAAAACTTACGTAAATTTACGGAAGTTACCAAACACCTTGATTTAAAAGCATATTCTGTCAAAATTCTATTAACCTTCTGGGTTACACCATTTTAGGTGGCACGATAAAACCTGATAAGGAAAGGTTTGCAACCCCTCCTAAATTTACCTGTTCCAACTAACAAAGCTACCATACGCCGAGCAATCAGATTGTTCTATTTCTCCAAATGGGTATACCAATTTTCTCAGGAAATACACCTACTAGTAACAATTAGAAAATTTCCGCTGTTGAATCTTTTAAAAATTAAGCAAGACCTCGTAAACGCTGCGATCTTTACCACTGAAAATAATATCCCTTATGTTGTTGAAACTGACGCCTCAGAACAAGGCATCGGAGCAATATTCAGCCCAAATGGCAAGAGCCGTAGCTATTTTTTCTAGGACATTAACAGTCACCGAACATAAACATTCATCTATCAAAAAAGAGGCGTATGCTATCGTAGTCTTTGCGTAAGTGGCGACATGCTTTGCTGGGAAAGCATTTTCAACTAATAAACTAAAAACAGATCAAAAATCTGTTCTGTATAATTTATTTTCGACGGAAAAAGAGCAGAAGATGAAAAGTTTGTAAGATGGCGACTCGAACTTTCTTGCTATTCTTATGATATCACTCACTTATAGGGAAGCTGCTAGGAAAGAAATGTCCCGGCTTTCCCGCATCAATGGATTGAGGTTAAAAATTGGGTTGAAGTTTAAAAATTGCGACAAAACGCGAGTAAAACAGCAAGATTAGAGCGGAAAAACTTTCTCTCTTTTAGGCGCTTACGAATAAAGAAAAAACTCCTGCTCGGTGAGTAACAATAAAAGAAGAATGTGTTTTTACATATACAGAAAAAAAAAGGTAAAGTGATAAAAGGACAATTAGGAGAGAAAGAAAGGGAAAAGAGAAAATGTTCTTAAAAAAGGCTTGCTCAAAATATTTCTCTAAGCGCCTAAAGAGTTCATTAAGCGATTAGAATATTGTTAAGGTTCAGCTAGAAACACTCACAGTTCTTGTAGAGTAGGAAAAATTGTTCGCAGATAAAGGAATCCTGCAGTTGAGAGAGTTCGTAGGTCGACGATAAGAAGTCCAGTGGGCTCGTCAGAAGGAGTGGTGAAGGGATGCAGCCTTGGATTGGTCTTCAATTGTGAACCGGCGTTCGTTCTTGACAGCTCTTTAGTAGGTGGTAGTTCTTTGACCGTGAAAGAGATCCTTGTGCTCCCTAATGTCGACCTCACAGACGGTGGGCAGAATTCTCACTGGCAAAATAGGCAAGATTCTCCAAATTTATGGGTTTTTTTTTATAGGCTCCAATGGATCGGGGACTTTTCCCCCCAAAATCGTTGTACAAATTTCCTGTCCCCTCTATTGGTCAGAAAACACATTATCTCTGATAAGAATCAGGGCCCTGGGAACCGGTTTTGAAGGTACTGAAAACAGGTTGAAGTGAAGAAGCTGTTAGGTTTCTCCCAGACTTTATGACACCATGGAAAGAATAATGGTGGTGGAATTCCTTTTTGTATTTTCCAGCTCTCTCGTTAGCCAGAAAATATATTCTTACCTCTGATAAGAATTAGGCCTTGGGAGCCGGTTTTGAAATTAAAAAGAGGTTGGAGTGAGGATAGAAAAAATAGCGAGAATGTGAACTTGTAAAATTGTTGTTCTCAAATTAAATTCCAACAAAGCAAAACTACGATGCTGATACATATCTAGATCACACTGCTCCACTAATCCAAACAAATTAACAGAGATTCATTATTCCTTGTGTCGCTCTGCAATAACACGTATGGCCTATCTTGTTCGAAGTAAAAAAAAAAAAAATTCTTTATTAAATGGAAGACACAAAAAGAATGTTAAAAACCTGTCCTGTGTGCTCTGAAATAAAACCCCGATTTTATTTTGTGATAATCTTCCTAAAACCAGATCTTCTTCTGATTCATGTTATTGTTACACAAATTTCCACCACTGACCTGATGTGAACGCTGCGAAACCGAACAGTGAACTAAAAATTCCGTCAAGTACGCATCGATTATTATTACAGGTTCAATAGAAAAGAGGATTGTGTTTTGGTAATTAAATTTTTTTTTTTTTTTTGTGGATTATCGCCGCTCCCTGTTGATAAGCACAGGTGACGCGATATTTGAAAGTTTCTTCCCCTTTTCCCTTTGAACAGGACACGTTTCCTTTCACTACAATAGAGACGAGACATACACGTACTTCAAAGACATAGACTGAAGGAAGATTGTATTGAACCGTTTATAACTTCAACTATGTTTCTTTTTTTATCCTCCTGTAACATCTCTTGTTAATAAATTTATTAATTATTATTACTTTGTTTGAATTCTGTGTTTTGTGACCTTTACCCAGACGCACATAAGTTTGACAGTAAATTTTGCTGGACAAATATGCCAGGAAGCATCATAAAAATAAAAAAATGATGAGCATTTTCGCGACATTAAGTGCTTTCTAAGAAAATAACGAACCTGATTAGATTACGATACACAATTCATTAAAGCGTAGCTGCTGAGAAAATCATTTCAAATAATTTCCTGATTTTTGGTAAATTTTTAAAATCGGGCAGAGATTTTTTCTTTTTTTGCCTTCATTTGTGTAAACGCAATTTGTTGGAACCTAAATGCATACGAAGCCATGATCAAGTTCTTTATTTTGCTTCAGTGGTCATGTTTATTTTTATTTTATTTATGTCAGAAACGATTTTCTCAATATCAATTATTTTATGATGTTTTTTACATCATTTGGTTTCAATTTGCATTTAATATAAAATTCATTAAAAAGTCATGTTTGGCTCCGAATCATTAGCACCGGCTGTCTGTGGCCACGAAGAAAAGTCGAGCATTGACTTTAGTTTTGAACAAGTCTTCTCTTTCGTTAATGCCAAGAATTCTCGTGATTTTAAACACAAGGAACCAAATCTTGCCTAACACCGTTTAACCCTTTTTTTTCATCTTTTTTGATTATACAAAATATTTTCGCAAAAAGTAATTTACCGTTTAACATATCTTTCCTTCTCTTTCAACTTCGACCTTGTTATATGAAATGAAGGAACAATATAAAAATTGGGTAGGTTGACAGAGAAATTATCCAGTTTTGGTTTTCTCGTTGCATTTTCTGATTTGAAAGGTAAGTGGAAAAAGAGAGATTTAATTTTGATAGAAAAGATCTTTCATTTTTTTCATTTCAATGTTATTGTTAGCAAAATAAAAAATAAAAATAAATTCAGCCATGATTTCAATTTCATCATGTCAGTTATTTTGAAGAAATCTTTTTAAAAAATAGTTTACTTTTTAGTTGGGTTTTGTTATTTTGCTTTGAAGTTTTTATTTTATCACACTCAAAAGAATTTCACTTCGTTTTATGACTTTTTAAGTTAAAAATTTCGATGTTACTCCGTAAAATTTATTTATATGTTGGATTATAAATAAAAAAAAGTATCATTCTGGAATAAAAAATTGATATTTTTCGTTTAAGGACGATTTGTTTGATCTTTGCTGGAATATTCTTAAAATAAATCATTTTCTCACTCGGTAAATAGAAAAATTCAAATAACTTAAAAATTTATCTATATTTCTGAGATGAGGTATTTTGTACACTATTTACATTATTTGGACTATTGTCCTCATATGCTAGGCCACAAAAATCTCCTGGGCTGACCAAGCATAGAAATGAACACAATATGGGAACCAGTAATAAGGAGTGCCAGAGAAAAAGCAATAATAACAACAAAAATTGCAATATGAGCTCTGGTATGATAACAGCAAAAAATTGCAATATGAGCACTGGTAAAATGGTTGCTGAGACATTAGGTTTATAATATCCAGAAGTTCATACACAGATGTCCTCAGGACAAGGTGTTGGTTAGATCCAGTGACAGGACCAAAAGAGTGTGAGTTCAATACCCGGTTAAGGCAGTGGAGAACTTGGAGAGGGGAATTAACAGGAGATTAAAACATGGCAGTTCGACATTCCAAGAAGAACATTCTGAAGAAGGCCAGAGCGTACAACATCTGAAACGTAATAAATATGGCAACAAAGATTCAGACAATAGTCCGAATAATGTAAATAGTGAACTTAAAAATTATCAATGAAATGTTAGATTGTAATCATTTCTTTCACAAAATAACCAACCAGTTGTAAAAGTAACCTTTCAGCAGAATTAGGATTTTTTAAAATTTTGAATCATTGCAGTCGACTGAAAAACTCAGTTTTTGTTTAAAAAGAAAATCAAAAACTGTTTTTATATTTAACAATCAATTTATAAAAATGTTTTTATATTTAAAAATTTTGAATATAAAGTTTTTGTTCGTTTGAACTGCCGTTATTTCCACTTGACTCATTTCAGTTCTATTTCGAAAAGTTTGCTTAGGAAGTTTCGGATGACAGAACTCATTCGTTACTTTAGGAAAAACAGAAGGTCGGATAAAAATCAATTTTCATTTCCTGTATGCATAAACCTTGCACGGAATGTATTGAAATTACGATTTTCTCCACATAATTTGCATATTTTTATGTACCACCATGGACTATCTAAACAAAAAAAAAAATCCGAAAACATTTAAGTTAATCATTTTTAAGGCGGCCCACTAATTTGCTAAAAAAGAGCATAATGAAAAAAGGCCCCAAACTTAATAAAAATAAAATTTTATCATCAAAATGTTTGTTATTAAGAGGAAAGACCAATGTATTTTTTAAATATATTTTAAAATTTTTTTACTCCGTTGTAACACGTTTGAAAATTTGGTTATTACCCTTTCTTTTTTTTTCTTATAATGCGCTAATGGTGTTTAGTGTAAGAACTGGTTATAGAAATTTTAATGCCTTCTTTTCTGACAACACAATTTGAAAATTCTGACAAAAAAGAAATAATTGTCAGAATATAATGAAACTTTCAGGACTTATTCACAAATGAATGAATTTACTTTTGAAATTACTATTTTTAGAAAATCTTCGTAAAATAGGTGTGTTCAATACTTGAAAAAAAAAGAGCATACCCTGATGAAAAAAGGCCCCAAACTTGATTCAATAATTTTTTTTATCATCTAATGTTATTATTAAGAGGAAAGACCAAAGTATTTTTTGAATATTTTTTAATTTTTTAATCCTTTCTAGAACATCCAAAATTTTAGTTAAATTCATTTTATTTTGAGTCAGCAAAATTGACATAAAATCGATCATGTCAGCCATTTTTGACAACTTTGTAAACAAAAGTGAAATTCTTCGTTTAAAAATCTTGTAAAATTCAATTATAGTTTTTTCAAAAGTTATTTTAGGAAAATTAGAAAATTTAAAGTATACTTAATGTAACTGGAAGCGAACATTACTTAATATTTTTTAGCAGAAAAAATTAGTTGGAAATAAGAGAAGATTGTCTAACCGTTGTGATTGGTTTTGGAACACTAAAAATACTAATGCTAAATATTACGTGACTGCTGACATAAAAAAATGAGATGTTTAACCAAAATTTCAAATGTACTAGAAAGGATTAAAAAATTTTAAAAAATAATTAAAAAATTGTAGGGAAGAAAATGGTGACTAACCTCTCAAACCAAGTGACAGTGTGTCGCATGTATTCTACGATGGAAAATGTGGTGAAAAAGAAAGTTACTTGCTGAGAAAAATGGCATGTATTCTGCATTATATGCCAAATACGGAATATCCAAAGTTAAAAGGAGAAACCAGTCAGTCACAGGAGTCGCCATAAAAGTATCTCGGATATGCTAATATAGTTTGTCCTCTCCCAACTGTTGACAAACTAAAAAAATGGTCCATCAATAAAAGCAGTTGGTGTTCTCAAATTGAGGAGAAAAAAGTTGTTAATTTTACTACCTAGCAACATCTTATCAGTGCTTTTTAAGTGATTGGTAAGTGATGAAAAGCACGTAGATCACCACTACTATTGTATTAAAAATCCATTTCTGTGTTATTTTCAACTTAAATAATATTTTTTTTCAAATCAGATTAATATTCCTCAAATGAAGTTTCAGAAAAGTATATTTTCGTTTGGGGAGAATTTCATCGCAATTTATTAAAAAATCTCTGTATTAAAAAATACAGAGATATTTTAATAAATTGCGATGAAAGGTTACTAAAAAATGGCATTAATCAGCTATCTTTAGACAAAAAATGAATCGGCCTTCAATCATATAATTTCTGTTTGAAATACACTTCAGAGTATTTTGGTTACTGACTTAGCTAAATTGAGCAAAATTGAATTCGAAGTGGGAAAGGTTAATATTTTGGTACCAAGAACTAATATTTCTATACAAAGAACAATATAAACCATATAGACCCTGAAGGAATTCCTGTCTTTCTTTATTTTGTTTGCAAGAACTTTTTTTTCCTTTTGAGATCGAGCTAATGCTACAATTGCTGACAACAATTTGATCTTTGACAGCTCCAATATCATTCAACACAATGTGGGATGGAGTGAGGTGCAGATCAGAACAACCAACTCCAACAGCCAATGGTAGCATTGACCTGGGACTGACCAGTGAGAAGTGTTACAATATAAGCAAAGCATTGACATTAGATTATGCAATTTCTACAGATATGTCCACTGTAGAAAAAAATTAGATATACTTCCATCTGGCAATCAAGCTCTGAACACTTGAAACAACCATCTGTCTCTGGTATAAAAAAAAAAAATACATTTCTGCAATATTTTAAACTAAAAGTATCTAATATTTCTTTCAGATCCAATTAATTAAACTTAAAATCAGCTAATATTTCTCAAATTAATTTTCAGAAAAGTATATTTTATTTTTTTAAATTTAAAAAAAAAATAGAATTACATTGTGATAACATAAAGAAATGGTACTAAAAACAGATGTTATTGATTTCAAATCCACAAACACCTCCCAATCAATTTAAATTAGTTTTGATATAATGCACTGCGTTTTGTTTATTGGAAATATTAAATTTAATCAGCTAGCTTGAAATTAGACCTAAAATAAAAGCTTCAAGATCGATTTTTCATTTTTAAAAAGTCATTTAGGTATCACGTTTTTTGGAGCTACCTATTTAGATATTTTTGAAGTTAAATTTTGATTTTATTTCAAAGACAATAGCTTAAATTAGTAACTTCAAATAAAAGTGATATCTAAACTTTGAAATACATTTTTCAAAATGAAAAGTATTTCTTTAATCTTTTAATTTAATTCAATTTCAAGCTAATAAATTAATTTACACTATTTGCAGTTTTCAGACTGTCGTGCACATCTTCGTTGCCATATTCATGATGCTTTGACTGTTGCACACTCTGGCCTACTTCAGATGATTGGAATTTTTTGTCCACCGGGATTTCATGTGCCATGCCTTATCCAGTTAACTCAGTTTTGGTTATTACCCTTTAACTCAACTCTCCCAGTTTTTTTTTCACCTCTGCTGTGACCAGTTATTGAACTCAAAACTCTTTGGCTTAAGTCACTGGATTACTTCAACCAACGCTTTTATCCACTGGGCCACGTGTCCCTGAAGACAACTTGTAAAGTTCATATCTGGAAGAGGCATGGCCCATAGAACTAGAACAATCTACCCTGGTGGAGGAAATAAAGGTTTTGGTTCAAAATTTCAATCACCTGAAGAAGGCTGGAGCATGCAATGGCCGAAAAATCATGAATATGGCAACAAAGATGAGGACAACAGTTCGAACAATGTAAATAGTGTAAATAATTACAATACCTCATCTCAAATATAAACAGATACTAATAAATTAAATTTAGTGCTTCCAATAATGAAAATCCTTTGTTGTATTTCAAACTGAATTTAAATTGATTGAAATTAGTTGTTTTTTTTTCATTATTATAAATAAAATGCTAAAATCATTTACAAATCATTCATTTTTATCATGGAGATGGGCTTTTTCGGAAAGTGATTACAATTCTCTTGAGAAACTTTATTTGGGGACATTTTCTAAGTGGGACATATTTACAACAATTCCTTGACAAATGTAACATGAATGCCTTTTGTATACATTTTTTTAACTCCACAACAATCTTAAAAATGTAAGAACATATTCAAAGCAATCTAATATTTTAATGATTTTTCGGTACTTTGGCTGGGTATTTGTCAAGATACTTTTTTTTGAAATCTTAGAAAATTAGCAATAAATTTTAATTTTACTAATAGTTACCACACTTATTATCAGATAATATTATATATGAACATCTGCATTTTGGATAATAGACCCATTTATACACATAGAATTATTTCAAAATTCTTTTTAAAATATGGGGGTGGGGTTCATTCATCTGTAATGAGCTTTTCCACTTATCATTAGTAAATACATTTTTAATAATTGACTGCTACTCAGTATCCCAAACTATTTTTTTCAATGTTTAAAAGCTTTTCATGTAGCTATATAGAGTTTGACAGAACATGAAAAATGATACCAAATTTATCTTGCTAGCTCAATTAGAACCTGAGTTATGACCATTCAAAGTTCACCAGATATTCTGTCTGTATTTTTGTTTTTGCTTCATTATATTACTTAGTGAAAATGAGTAACAAAATCTGTTATTAAGACAAGCAAATAGAAGGAAAATGAAAAGTTTTACTAGCTGGAATATCCACCCATTGGATAATTTGCTTGATAGGTTTTCATACTTCTGCCCTTAATCTAATTTTATCAGTTTCCAGAACAACCCTTGCAAAGAATGCCACAAT
Organism: Acanthosepion esculentum; assembly: GCA_964036315.1. NCBI lineage: Eukaryota > Metazoa > Mollusca > Cephalopoda > Sepiida > Sepiidae > Acanthosepion > Acanthosepion esculentum. The sequence continues at coordinate 58,057,998 of OZ038479.1, read as the reverse complement.
CCTAAATAAGAATTATGTGAAAGTGGCAAAACCTACAGAAAAGTAATTCCACAGATGACTAAAAGAATTAAATAACTTTAGTGGCAATCCGTGACAGAATGGAAATCTGCTCTTATTGGCACTCGAAAATGCTGGAATGCTGAAGGGATTTGGTAGGTCATCTTTGTAATTTATACAAATTTGAAATTCTTGAAAGGGTTCAGTGGATGGATCTTGTAAATCTTTGTTGGCTGCAAAACTGCCAATGTCATGTCTTATATCTTATGGTAACTGTCTAGAATTAAGCAAATGAGCTGATTTGTAAAACTCATATACTCAATAAGTATCCAAGCTTTTGTTCAACTTTTAAAGTGCTGTACAGAGTACCTCCTGCAAATTTGATGTAACCTTATTCCTCTCTATGCTTTCCAGTTCAGATAGAAGACAGTCAGTTTCTAGACAAAATGTTGTTTTTGACCTTCCACTCTCAAGGTAATGCTTTAAATCTTCCATTAGGTTGTACACAATACATACAAGTGATAACTTGGTCTCCTCTAAGCTTGTCAAGGCTTTTATTAAACATGTGCAGTTCTCATTGATTAAATGAAGATTGTGACATAAACTATGGCATGATGCATGGTACAGTATACTGTCTTTATATTCCAAAATTTGGTCTATTGCCAAGCCAAGGCTTTTTTCTTGTTCGAAGAATCCCTCATAATTTAACATATGAAGAGTGATACTTGGCTGAATTGGACCATGAATTCCATCAGGTTGCCAAATGGAACAGGAGGCACTTCACTAGCTGCTTAGGCAAAATAATCTTCAAACCATTTCAGATATTGCTGTTTCGTCCTGTTTTTTTTTTTAAGAAAATGACTTCATGAAAGCACAATAATTAAATAATGGCCACCAACAAGATGTAAAATGTGTGCAAAACACAAGACATGATAACTGTAAATATATTGGATAAAACATTCTTATGCGCCTTCTTAGAATATGCTGCTGAATCAGTTACAAATGCAGTAATATCCTAAAATTCAATGTCAGCATGAGTGACAGCTCGGATGCAAGCCTGACTTAGTTGGATGATTGCAATCATGGTGACATAGATAAGATACATACATTATGCAGATTTAAAAAAAAATTCAGGATGAAATCAAATCTCATATCTTTACTTTTCATCAAAGTTGTTAGTAGTAAGTTGTCTGTTTCATAGTGGGCTGTTTGTGTGACAATATACTCCACTCATCTTTTGTTCACTGCACCTGTGATGACTCGACTTGCTATGTTCACAGATTTGTCTCCTTAGCTGTGATTGTATTCAACAAAAAATAATGACTAATGCTTTTCAGGACACTGGTTGGAAAATAGCAACACTATGAATTTTTACTGAACCACCAATCTTTTGCTTCAGCCTCAACGGTTGACTGCTATCTCCCTAACTCCTCACTGGTCCTTTCCTCACTGGCTGGTCATCTACTCATAAGAGTCATCTACCTACCTCTGCTTATATGGATACTGGCTGGGGTCTGACCACCCCTATCCATCCCTTTATGTTCCAAAACAAGAGATCCTCCATTTGGCCTTTTGGGTGGTCAGCTTCTTCAAAGGACTACTTTTATGATTATCTAAAATCACTGACAAAATTTTGTTTGCCAATTCAAAGGCGGCTGGAGACAGAATCATGAAAACTCTGATACTTTTTGACTCAAAGATGGACTGGAGACGAATTTCCTAAGAAACTCAAATAATTAAGTGGACTTAAAAAGAATTTATCTACTTACCTCTTAACCCTTTGAACCCTGACCCCCCGTTGAACAGTGGTAGAGAGAAATGACTTAATGCCCAGCTACCGGTTGAATGGTGGGTAAATACTTGTAACTATTTTTATATCTATCGTGAAACATTACATACCAATTATTTGCAAATTTTTACTCTTGAGCTCAGGCAGAAGGGTTAAAATTGTTAAAAAATGCAAGACTCAAAGGGTTAAGGATGTGTGAGAAATCATATTACATATGTTAGAAGCCTTTTTGTCAAATGGTTTTTAGATTTGTGGTCGTTTATTCTCCAGCCTAACAAGTTCAACACTATGGTGACAAAATATACATTACAATCAGCATAAAAGTTTCCTGGAGATTGTTCCACTTTGGCTTGTGCACAAATTTTAGAAACTGTAGTTTTCTCCTTTGTTTCTTTGTTGGTGAAGGTTCATCTTTTGAGGTTGTGGGTCGTCTGTATAAAGAAGCCTGTTGTTTTTCCATTTTAGGTTTTTAGAAAAATAAATCAATTTTATCAGTCCAGACTTCCAGTTTTCCATACAAGTTAAATATATATTTTTTCAGTAGATCTCTACAACCAAAATGGTGTATTCTTTTACAGGGTAGCTAATAGGTTAATTTTAAAAAATTGTTTTGATTTTTTTTTTAGAAAAGGTTTGTGTACATTTACTGTAACAAAATTAAGTATTTAACTCCAACTGACAAACTGGATGTTGTAGTAAAACAAATGTCTTGTCTTTCAAAGATATTTTTTTGTTTCACGTAACATTTTGGTTTATAGTTATCTCACTTGAATTCTTACAAGAGTGAAACTAAATTGGGTGCGTGTACACAAGGTTGTCATGTTGAAATCAGGGAAGATGGCAGTGTTCAATAAAAAGATTAAAAAAAACTGAAGTTGGTAAACATAAAAAGTCCAGTTGTCAATAAATTCCAATAGTTTAAAATTCATCTAGAGGAAAAACTACATTATTTGGTCTCTTTATTGAAATTATTAAGTAAAATCATTGAAAAAAAGAGTAATTCATAAAATTTGTCTTTCTGAAAAGACAAATTACTCTTGACTTCTGTCATCATGTGTGATAAGAAAAGATAATACAGAAAGGCAAAATTTTTGTTTCCCACCACCCAACTTTTTTTATATTTTATAAAATTGAGCTATTGTTATAAAACTGTATGGAGACAAACTGGATGTTGTAGTAAAACAAACATCTTCCAAAGATATTTTTTGTTTCACACAGCATTTTAGTTTATAGTTAGCTTTTTTAAGAACAAAAAAATTATCTCACTTTAATTCTTACAAGAGTAAAACTAATTTGGATGTGCTCACAAAAGTTTGTCATGTTGAAATCAGTAAACACGCCAAATAATGTTTAATAAAATAATTGAAAAAACTGAAGCAGCTACACATAAAAAGTCCAGTTGTCAATAAATTCCAATAAATTTTTTAAAAGTCATCTAGAGATAAAACTCTACATTATCATTTTCACTTTATTGAAATTATCAAAGATAATCTTTGAAAAAAGGCTGATTTGTAAACTTTGTCATTCTGAAGTGACAACCTACACCTCACTTCTGTCACCAAGTGTGATAGGAAAAGAAAAGAGAAAACAAAAAGACAACATTTTTGTTCCCCACCACCCAGCTTCTTTTTATTTTTTATAAAATCAAGCCATTGTTATAAAACTTGATTCCTAAATACTGGAGACAGTAGGTAAGGTGGGTGTATTAAAACATTGCCAACTTTGTCCTTTGATGTCAGTTGGACAGTGAGTTAGGAAAGGCAAACATAGTAACAAATAAAAATGGCAACTGAAAATGTTTTTTAACAGATTTGCCACTTCAAAATTGTGGATTCCTGTTAAAGGACCCATTGTTTTGATGAGGTTTCGCATCAACAGCATTAATGAGAGACATGGGATGGATTTTGAAAGGAGCACGGTTTAACTGCTTCTTTGCCCTTGGTTTCCTACATTGCAAACTTAATCATTATTTACATTTGGAGTCTTTTCCTCATCTTTGCCACTTTTATCACAACAAAATTAGGATAATAGCCCTAATGTACATAATCATTGTAATGTATAAAAGCATCAGCGAACTACTTTTTAATCTTTTTTCTTTACTCAGAGTAAGAAATTCAAAATTGTTTATAACTTTCATAACATTTAAATATTCACAGGCTTTGCTTTTACTTCCTCTACAAAAACAAGTTTGTTAATTGTGTTAGGTTTGGTGTGATGTATTTGGATTTACAAGGATGAAATTTTGAAGGCATGGACAGAGTTGTAAGACACGTAAGGACATACAAAGTAACTTGATTAGCAGGAGACAGAGAGATTCATGTCTTTTCAAAAGGCATTAGTGCAAAGTGAACAAAAGAGACTTCATTAGAATTTAAGCTCTTCATGCCTAGTCAACTTTCAACATTGATATATAGTGTCACATTTAGATAACAACTCTAGGCACCTGCAACCTGTGAGTCCACTCTCAAGATCTATGACCATGTCAAAAATCTTATATGCCTTGAATGGAGTCAATCATAAATGTTGAAAATGCTTGGCTTCAGCCAGTCAAACCAGAAGGTAAATCCAGTGCTGCTATGTGCACAGTCACACTGGACATGATTTACCCTTTAATTATAATTATAATGCACTGTTATGATGAGGTTCTTTTGTAAAAATATTAACAGTTTGTAGAAAAGGGAAATATTCATATAAACATTTCTTGCCAATCTTATATGAATCACACGCTACATAGATCCAATGGTATTTCCTTTGATAAATGTTAAGCAGAAATTCTCAACAGATCTGTCTTTAAAATGTGTCAAACTCATTGAGGTTAGGATTTTTGAATGAGATTTTGAAACTTTGTATTTATTTATTCCTCCCACCTCCAAATTCTGCTTGTCTTTTGTGAAAACTAAGTTTGTTCACAACTGGAAAGAACAATGTCCAAAGAATAATATTTTAGTTATTTAAAATTTTTTTAGAAAGATACCATTGTACATGCTTGTTGTGTTCCAACTCAAGAGGATATTTTTTAACATGAACTTATTGATTTGTTCTGCCTACTGCATTATTGTATCACTGTATTGATCTCAACTACCATTAATATATAACTAAATCTATCTGTTAAAATATGAACTGATTTCCTTTATTATTCTATGTCTGTTAAATTATGTATCATTACTTTTACTTCACAGGTCTTTCACTGGACAGAAAATCATGATATTCATAAAAGCTGTTATTCTTGGGAATTTAAATGAAGGAAAACAAGACTCTTCACTTTCCATCAAGAATAGTGAAATATATCCTGCAATATTCATGTAAAAGTTGTGTGTCTACATTTTCCGAAATATCAAATTGAACATTAACTTGAAAAAAAAAAAAGTACTTTGACGTATGTAGATTGTCTTTTGTGTAGAGTCTTAGTGTTACATATGAGTAAAAATTCGAAAGATGTATTAGAGAGAAACCATGTTCTTGTGAAGTTTGCAAGTATTTGTTATTATTTAGATTTAGTGTACCACATAGGAAAACGCACTAAAAACAAACCATACACATGTGAATTTAGTGAATTGGCATTTTCACTATGGGAATAAACACTGGAAGGAAACCATATTTTTGTCACATTTGTGCATCTGCATTTTTAAAGAAATCCCATTTGGTGCTCCATATGCAAAAATACACTGGAGAGAAACCATATTCTTGTGAAGTTTGTGGATCTGCATTTTCACGGAAGTCAAATTTGGTGCGCCATATGCGAACACACACTGGAGAGAAACCATATTGTTGTAAACTTTGTGAATCTACATTTTCAATGAAAACATCTTTGAAGAACCACATGCAAACACACACTGGAGAAAAAACATATTCTTGTGAAGTTTGTGGATCTGCATTTTCATTGAATGCATGTTTGAAGAACCATATGCGAACACACACTGGAAAGAACCCATATTGTTGTAAAGTCTTTCAGTCTGCATTTTTACAGAAAGTAGCTTTGAATCGCCATATACAAACACATACTGGAGAGAAACCATATTGTTGAGAAGTTTTCAGATCTGTATTTACATGGAAGTCACATTTGAAGAACCATATGTGAACACACACATGATAGAAAAACACATGAATTTTGTTGATGACTGTAGAAAAGTCAAATATATGGCTGCATCGTGTTCTAATCTCTATGAGAAAGAAATACTTTCCTTCTGAAATTTGCATATCTGCATTTTCACGCACTGGTGAGAAGTCAGTGAATGATGTTTTTCATATGTTATGGATTTCCGAAACACTTTTTATTCTTACGATAAAGATACCACATGAATGAAATGAAGTCATATATTCAAGTATCAGGCAAATATGAATTTTGATTTATTTTTACTACATGCCAAATATAAGGAACATTCCTTTTTTAGGGTCTGTTAATAAAATGTATTAAAATATTTGGGATTTATTATATGGAAACACACACTGATGAGAAGTGTGTGAATGATGTTTTCAATTGTTAAGGATTTAAAAGAAAAATTATTCTGATTCTGAAAATTTCACCACATAAAATGTTATTACATTGTGTGCTGGTCAATCAAAAATCTGTACATACAAATGCAAACACAAAAAATAAAAAAAATTAGGTGATGGGTTTTTGTACATGAATGAAATAAAGTCATCTCTTCCTGAATCAGGTTAATATGGATTTTAATTTATTTATATATGCAAATTAGTAGGCAGATGCTTTTTCATGGTGTTTTAATGAAATATATTAAAACATTGGAGATACAAGTGTGAATTGAACACAAATTATCTTAATCAGTATTTGAACTTAGATTTCCCAATTCTATTTTGATTTCTCCCCCCTGATTTTGCATATTTTTTACCAGTTGGCCATGAGCTCTTGCATATAATGAAGGTTGTGCAGTTGTTAAGTTTCATCTGATTGCTTTCAGCATAAGTAACTTTTGGATATTATTTTCATAAGATCTCAGGCATTTTGAGCTTAACTCATGTAAAATATTGATTTTATGTTAATTTTAGACTGATTGTCAATGAAAGAAAATATGAGTAGAATTTTAGTTCTGAACTTCCCATCATCTAAAGACTCAATATGACCAGCAATAAATAATTCAGAAAAGACATAGCAAATGTAAATTAACATATTTGCATATACATTGTCAGAAATGTATATAGATAGACATGGTGATATAAAGTATGACAGATATCAAACCCCCCATTATACATGAAAAACAACAAACTTAAAAATCTTTTTAACATTCAATATTTTCATAGGGATATGTTTTAAAGACTTAGCAATTAAGGATTAATTAACAGGAGTTTGTCAGAGTAATTGCCATTTAAAAAGTAATAATATTTATTTATGCATGGTAGCCTGTAGAGTTACAGATTAAAACCAAGACTTTATAAGGACATCCATGACTGAAAAATGTGCAGAAAATTAAAGAAATATGGAATACCAGCAGTTCACTAATCAAGAAAATTGGATTTATTTTTTAAAATAAATTGTCTTTCGTCTTATATAAGAATATAATTTTTTATTGTATATCATTTTATTAAGCAGCAGAATGAATAACAAGATTTTTTATACTTTAGTGTTAGTTATTTTTATTTTCAGTGAAATGATACTTTTGTGTTTAATTCTTTGCTTTTGGTTTTTGATGATTTTCTTATATATTTCATGCCATGAAATATATCATTGCATTCAATGTGATGTTTTCCAAAAATGTATTAAAATAACATAGTTGCTCCTAACTTTGGTAAAGAGTTATTGAATTAAAACCATGCCGAAACACTGACTGCAAGGGTGATCATTGCCCAGTAATATTAAAACTAATAGATCTCATTGCAGAATTAGAATTGAATAAGCAGAACAACAACATAGATTTATTCAAATGAATGCAAGTATGATGAATCAGTTTGATGAACCATGAAAGAGGCTTCTTATCAGTAGAGCTCATAGCAGAATTAGAGTGGAATAAGCAGAGGAACAACATAGATTTGTTCAAATGAATGCATGTATCATGAATCAGTTTGATGAACAATGAAAGAGGTTTCACATTAATAGGGTACATTGCTGGTTGGAATAAAATAAATGATGATATAGATTTATTCAAATGAATGCAAGTATCATTATTCAATTTGATGAAGCATGAAAGAGGCTTTCTCATCAGCAGAATTAGTGTTGAATGAGCTCCCCAGTTAAATCTGATTTGGAGCCCTTGATAGTTCAGTGATTCAAAATTAAATTAACACTTTGAGAAAAGCTATTTATGTAGTTGGGATACTACAGTATTGAAGGAAATGAAGTTCCTGTTATAGAAACACCTGATTAAGTAACACCTGAATAATCTCAATAAGAAAAATATTTGAGATATTTGATCAAAATGAATATTTAATAAAATAAATGACCTTTCACCTCACTAGAGTTACTAGTTTAGTTTATTCTTTTGTGTTACCATACACATGTTTATAATAGTCTAATTTGAAAAAAAAATGGTCTTTGATAGGATGTATAAATTCTAAAGAGAAAAACAATTATAATGGAATAAAGAAAAGGTGCTGCAACAGTGGAATTATCACATTGGAGAACTCTTTCATGTCAACAGACAAAAACTAAGTTATGTTATTATTAAGAGGGAATACCTAATTATTTTTTAGTATTTAATTAAATTTTTAATTCTCTAGAACATTTAAAATTGTGATTAAAAATCTTGTTTTGCTTGCATTAGTAGATGGACTATAAATTAGCATAGTAAATTTTAGTGTCAATTTCATGGTGAAAGTGATATTGAATTTGAAATTCTTGCAAAAATCAAATAATTATCAGATTTTAATGAAACTTTCAGGATTTATTCACAAGGGAATTAAAATATTTCAGAATTTTTTTTTTAGGAAATCTTTGTGAAAATATATTTTTTACATGTGTTTCATATCACTTAATCTCATGAAAACTCAAGTAATTCAATGAGAAAAGTTCTAGAGACTATATTAGAACTTTTTGAAGATTTTGAATCAATTTTTTCTTTTGTAAAATAAGACCTCATTTTAACGATAATCTGCTCTGAATTGTAAAATAAAAAATGCAATAAAACTTAGACAAGCTTTGAATTGCTTTTAGGAATAATATATATTAAGGACAGTATCGTCTTAAGAAAAAATAATGAATTTTCACTAGACTTGTTTTCATTATTTTACAATTTTAATCGTTTTAATTAGAATAATTTATAAAGATTTTAAATGACCATTTGAGGTTGATATGCCGTAAAACAAACAAAAATTTAGTTTCAGTGGTGTAAAGGTTAGGGAATATTGTTATTAAGTAAAAGTATATTTACTAATCAGGAATTATAAAGCTTATTGCAATTTATGTACCCAAAATTCAATAAACATGAGATTACTGAGTACTTAGAAATTATATATAGTAGTATGTATTTCCACGGAATTGCTATTCCTAAGGTTAAAAATGAATTTTTCAAAATGAAAAATCTTTCTTGATGCTTTTATTGTAATTTTATTTTCAAGGTAATAGATTAAATATTATTTATTCCAATAAACAAAATACTTTGTTCTATTTCAAAACTAATTTAAAGGGATTAGGATTTTTTGTTTTGAAATTTCTTAACTTTTTATTTTGACGCCATTTTCTTGCCTTCTATCATTTCAGTGTAATTCTCTTTATTAAAAATTCTTCCAAAAATAAAATATATTTTTCTGAAACTTTATTTGTGGAATATTAGCTGATTTAATTAATAAATTATTTTTACGGCTAAATCCCCTATAGAACAATATTAGATCAATCTGTTATCGAACTGTCAAACAGCTGACTGAAATAAAAAGGTATCACTGTTATAAAAAAAATGCATTTCTGCGATATTTTAAACTTGAAGTAAATAACATTTGTTTCAACTCAGATTAATAATTGTACTTTAAATCAGTTAATATTTTTCATTTTAAAAATTAATTTTAAATCTTATGTATTGCAAAATGTCAGAATAGTTTCTCGATTTTACAATCATTTGGTTTCAATAAAATTTGCATCATAAAATAAAATCTATAAAAATGCCATGTTTGGCACCAATTCCTGAGCAAGTTTATTTTTCATATTTTTTTTTTTTAAACGTCAACATTGCACTCGGTTTGATGTGATAAGTAGTGAAATTCATGCAGTTATTTAATCCTGAAGTACTTGTAAAATAAAGTTCCTAACTTGTGATATGTAAATATTTCAGTTCTTTTTGGCAATTCTTGCAAAAATCAAATAATTGTTGGGTACATTATAAAAAGAGATGGTAAGTTCAATCTAAAGGGAAACAATAATTGAAAGAAAGCAAGTTCAGTCGGCCAATGATGACAATTCCAGAACAACGTAAATATAAACAAAATTTTTTTTCTATCCTCTGCCAGCCGCTATGATGGAGAAAGCATTACCTCGAACCGTCGCCAGTGAGACACGCTGCAAGAGCCACTCCGTTTCGCGAGGCTCGTTCCTTAACCGAGACGCAATCGCGCCAATCCTCCGAAGGAACACCATCGAACGAGGGCCAATAACCCCTGAAGTCTCCACTGCCACAGGAGTAAAAAAAAAAAATCTATCAGCAAGAGAAGAATATTTAGCTATTTGTTTTTATCTCTGCGTCTCAGACGACAAATTGAGTGCAATACCACGGTTCCAAAATTGACTTCCACCTAGGTCATGATGAAACGTCAAGTATCGGCTTTTTAATAACTCTTCTGTTGTAAACGCCGACAAAATTCAGGGTTTTAAACACAAGGAATCAGATTTTGTATAACACCGTTTTTCGGCTCACAAAATACTTTCTCAAAAGTCATGTAACCATTTTATTTTTATCGTATTTTTTTCAGCTCTTTCTTTGTATCATTCGTTTTAATTTCGACATTAAGAATTGAATTGAACGAACAATACAAAAATTGGGTAGGTTAACAATATTACAGAGAAATCGCCACAAAATCATTTTTGCTTTGCAGAATGAAATATAACCAGTTTCGTTTTACTCGCCTGAAAGGTAAGTGTGGAAGAAAACAACTTTGCAAAAAAAGAAATCGTTGCCTCTCTCCATTTTTTTTTCATTCTCTGTTAGAGTGTTAGCAAAAAAAAAAAAAATCAAAAAATCTCAAAGTATATTCAGCTATGATTTCATCATGTCGGAAGGTATTTTTTGAAATAATAATTTAATTTTTAAACCGTAACTAAACTAAAGGAAAGTTGGACTTTGTTTTGTTAATTGTTATTTCGCTTTGAAGTTTTTATTTTAAATGAAAAGCTGAGTCTGGACATACGTGTCTTTTTTTTTTTTTTAATTAAAATTTTGAACTACAAATGATATTTTTGTAGGTTAGGTACCTCTATGAGAACGTTAAAAAAAAAAGAGCATGAGTCTGATGAAAAAGACGCTAAACTTGACGAAAACAAAATTTTATCGTCTAATTGTTTATGTTACTATTAAGAGGAAAGAAAGGTAATTTTTAATTATTAAAAAAAAAAAATTCTGTCTTTATTAGAACATTCTAACTTTCGATTGAAAAATTTTGTTTCTCGTCATCACCGGAACTCCAGTAAAACATGGCGAATTTTTTGTACATTTTTTTTTATGACAGACATTACTTTTGAAAATCTTGCAAAAATAGAAATAATTGTCAGATTTTAATGAAACTTTCAGAAACTATTCAGGAATGATGGAAATTATTATAAATATGTTGTTTTTTTTAAGTCATTATAAAAATATATTTTTTATATATATTACACCCCCATAAATAATTTAATGAAAACTCTAAAAATTCAATGTCGAAGCACGCAAGTCGTTATATTAGTTAAAAACACAAAGCTTTGAGGAAAGTAAATCAGGTTTCGTTTTTTAAAAATCCGACCCCGTCTACCTAAAATCAGCTCTGAATTATAACATACAAAACTAGGTATGTCCAATATTTCGCTAAAAAGTGGTATACCTTGACGACAAAAGGTCCCCAAATTGATAAAACAATTTTTAACGTTTAAATATTTATGTTCTTATTAAAGAGGAAAGACCAAAGTATTTTCTGAATATTTTTTCAGATTTTTTAATCCTTCCTATAAATGTTAAAAATTTTATTAAAAAATCTTGTTTTTTTTTTGTTTTTTTTTTTTTCGAGTCAAAAATTTCGTAAAATCGAAATTATCGACATTTCTGTCGGAAAGATCATAGTTTGTTAGTTAAAAAATCATGAAAAATCAATTACACCTTTTTCTTTTGTTATCTTAGGAAATTTAGAATGGTTAAAGTATACTTAATGTAATTTGAAAGAAACATTACTTACATTTTTAGCAGAAATTTATTGATGTACGTCAATATATTCACAACTTACGGCACGGAAATTTATTGGACGGTAGCGCAGAAGTGATATAATTCGTTCTAATTTTAAGTGAATCTGGTTAGTAGATTTTTTTTTAAAAAAATTCACTTTCAAATTTTTTTTTTTTTTTTACCTTACGTTTGAGGAAGAATTCTGCACTGAAAATAACATTTAAATTATGAAAGAAAATCAAATTTTACAAGTAAAAATAAAACAGTAAAAAAAATACATTTTTTTAAATTGAGGTTTATTATTTCAGTCATGAAATATTTTTCTGAGAATATGAAAATTACATGAAACACCATTAATTGAAACGGGTTAACTTAATGAAATGAGATTTTATTTCTTTTTTATTAAGGCAGATTTTTTTCTATTTATTAATAATTATGATATGGCAGTAATATGAGTTTTATTTTATTTATTAATAAAATTAACATGCTATGTTGGTTTTGTTTTGACTCAACAAGTATTTTTTTAGTTTGAGTAGTAGCGAGCTAACTCCAGAAAATTTAAACTCCAAAAATCGTTTTAATTGATAATTTGTCGTGTGGATAATAATTCCAAAGTAATGTACAATGAATTTATGCATTCGATTTCAAACTTGAAAATTTGGGTGGACTTCCAAGGGCGTTGTTTTTTTTTTTTTGTAATTGTAAATAGTCGATATTTTCTTTTATTCCACTATTCGATTATATTTGAATAGAAAAAGAAAAAAATTGAAAATAATACGACGATATTCAGAAAACTTGACAAGCGTTGTTTTGTTGTTACTGAAGGAATCAAAGCCATTTCTGAAGTAAAAAAAAACTTGCTTCTATCAAAGGAAACTACTCATGTGACATTATTTCAACAATGTGCATCCGTACTTTCGTTGTAGACGATTTTAAATACAATTTTGGAATATTAAAAATTATCTTTAAAATAATTATGGTTGTCAGATTTTAATAACCTTTCAAATTTATGATCTTTAAAAAGTAGAGAACATAATATATCATTTCCATAAGGTTGCAGAAAGAACTTAATGTATAAATATATAACAACCTTTTGTCATATTGTGTATTTAAAATTGAAAAAAAGAAAATTAATGTAAAAATTCATTGTTCATCAAAAAGATTTTTTTCTTTCAGATAATAATTACCTTCGTATATATTATTCAGAAAAGCCATTAAAAACTTTCTTAATTAAATATTGTCTTAGTTTTATTGGGTTTTGTATTTTTACAATTGAGGTAAAATATATACAATTTTTAGCACATTTTTTTTTTGTATGACACTCATTAATTTGGAAAATCTTGCAGAAATAAAAATAATTGTCGGATGTTAATGAAACTTTCAGAAACTATTCACAGGTGATCGAAACTATTATAAATGTTTTCTTTTATTAAAGTCATGGCAGAAATATTTTTTATATTTATCCCCCCCCCCCCACTAATTTTATGAAAACTCTAGAAATTCAATCGAGTCTACTTTAGTAATTACAATAGTTAAAAACACGTGGCTTTCAGGAATGCAAATCCCGATTTTTTTTTTTTTAAAAGTTTTTAATTGGACTCCTTACCTGAAAATCAGCTCAGAATTGTAACATACAAAACTCAATAAAACAAAGATATTTAATTTCAAATGCTTTTATTTGTTTTTATGAATATGGACAATATTTTCTGAAAGCAAAAAAGTTTTTGATCAAAAATGAATTTTTAATACAATTATTTGTTATTTCTTTAATTATAATAGATTTTTACATTTTTTTGTTAAAATATTATAAAATTAGTTAAAAGCCACATCGGGTTTCCTAAGTGTCCTTATGAGATAGATCTTTTTTTAGTTCATTGTAAATTGTATCATTTTGACTAATCAGAAGACCCACAGTAATGTGATTTTGTGTTTATAATCAGGCTCTAATTATAAAGTACGGAAGACCAACCAGAATACAATTAAGTTGCGTTATTTGAGTTAAACATTGTTCTCCACTGTTAAGGCGTTTACTTTTGCAAAACACGTGTGAAGAAGTTGATTTGATTTTTCAATTTCAACTGAGAAGGGTACCTACAAGTATCATTATCATCTTATGAAATTTATATGATCTTATTTTTATATTAATCTCAGTTATGGCATTTTTTCATAATTAATAATATCAAAATTAATAATAAAATGAATGGAAATACAAATAACACAGTAAAATGTAATAAATGTACATAAAATTATAGTATTTTATGTACACTTCTGTTAAAATTTCATGAGAAAGATACCTATAAATTAATTAGATACCTTTCTTATGAAATTTAATCTCACTTTCAACAGTCTTATTTCAATTTCTTTATATTTTCCATAAAGCATCGTAAACATAAAGGTGAAAGCTAAGTACAAAAAAAAAATTAGAGCGCTGAAAGTTTTCCTTAAAAATAATGAGGCAAATAATTTGTTCATTTAAATGTAAATAATTTTACTTTTTTCCTTCCGTAGAACAAATTATCCTCACGTAATAAGTCTACATCTAACAGTTTCAACGGTGAAGGGGTGGGAACAGGATGCCAGCCTCGTAGAACGTTTAAATTCATGAGGTCTAGGGACCAGCGAAAGCAGCTCCTCTGAGCAATTACTGTGAAAGTATTTGTAAAAATGACAGAGCGAGGCAACGTCGCGTCTGTGAGAGAGCGACTGCAGACGAGATGACAGATCAGGGCCAATTACATTGCATATCCGTTTCTGGATCTTATCAAGAACCCTGAGGCAAACAGCAGGGGCTCCAGACCATATATGGCAGCAATACTCCATGCAAGGGCAAATGGTCGATTTATAGATTTGGAGGATCGATTCCGGGGAGAAGAATTTCCTGGCTCGGCACAGGGAACCAACTTTCCTTGCGGTGGATGATGCAACTGACTCAATGTATTTGTTCCATCTCAGATCAGCGGACAGCGTGAGACCGAGCAGCCGCAGAGAGGAGCTCGCGAGAAGTTGGTCTTCAGACATTCTAATGGGATGCAGGGATGGATCCTTATGGTGGTTAATAGAGAGCAGTTTTGTTTTAGAGGCGTTAAAGTTAACCATCCATTTCTCGCCCCAGTTCACAATCGATTGGAGGTCCTTTTCTATTTGAACTGCCAGGTTAACTTTGTCAGCATCACTAGATTTGTATTTGAGGCAGGAGTAAATTGTGGTGTCATCAGCATAGATGCCGACTTGGGAGTCTGTGGCGTCAGGAAGGTTGTTTATGAATATGAGGAACAGAGTAGGGCCTAGGATGGAGCCTTGAGGCACACCTGCGTTAGTGGGATAGGAGCTGGAGATGAATCCATTGAGAACAACCTTCAATTCACGGTTTGACAGGAATGATTGTATTAGGTCAAACAATCGACCTGTGATACCATAACCCTGGAGCTTGCGAAGAAGGCCGGCATATCAAACCCTTTGGAGATGTCTAGGGTCATGGCACGAGCTTCACAGTTATTATGAATAGCTTGGTAGACAAATTCAGTGAAGGCCGTAAGCACATCGGCTGTAGATCGGGCAAAGCGGAAACCATACTGCTTGTCTGAGCAGATCATGGGATATCGGGTGATTAATCACTCTGACTTTGCCGAAGAGGGGTAGGAGACTGATAGGACGGTAATTAGAAGGGTCAGAGGGGTCACCGGAGTTCTTAAAGACAGGAACAATGGTTGAGGACTTCCAGCAGTCAGCAAAACAAGACTCCTTGAGGCAGTGGTAGTATAATTTAGAGAGGGCAGGCGCCAGTTCAGGCACGCATTTCTTCAGGACAATGGCTGGTATCCCGTCACCACCAGTAGCCTTGTAGTGATCTAAGTTAGAAATAATGCCCAATACCAATGACGGGGATATGTGCAATTCGTTCAAAAGGGCCTCGGTTCTGGATGGGAAATCTGGCATGGGTACCCCAGAAGAGTCTAACGTTGAATTGGAAGAAAACTTCTGAGCAAAGCATTCAGCCTTGTCGGCAGAGGTGGTCAGGACCTCAAACTGATTGAACAGGGGAGGAATGGAGGGTTTGCTATCGTTCAGAATGCTCTTGCAGAGGCGCCAATAATCTTTGGAGCCGAATTAGCGAGATGCAATACGTTCCTTCATCCGAGCAGCAAATAGTGACTTGGCTTCATTGAGGATACACTTACACTCATTACGTGCAGAGGTAAATAGGCGTCTATTACAGTCAGACATATCACTACGAAAACTGTGGAAGAAGTGGTTCCTATGGGCAATGGCGGCTGAGCAAGCAGCTGTGAACCAAGGGGAGGAGTGCGGTTTGACCTTGAATTTCCTTGGGATGAAAATGTCGATTCCAGCTTTAACCCAGGAAGAGACCTCTGAAGCACATTCTTGAATGGGGAGCTTAAATATAGCATCCCAGGGGACATCGCGGAGGAAATCACGTTGGTAGCAGAATGAGGTTCGGGTGGTAGGAGGCTCCTTGCAGGGGGTGGGGCTGAAGGAGATACTAACAGACACTACAGCATGATCGGAGTTACCGATAGGACAGAGCTGCGTGGCACTACAAGACTCAGGGATGGAGGTAAAACACAGGTTGAGGAGTGAGGCCTTACAGTCCCGGTTGTATGCAAAACGACGAATAATCCTTGAAATTTTATTAATATCCAACAATTATTTACAAGAATTTCCAAAACTATATTTCTATTGCTGCAAAAAAAAAAAAATACTCTAAAATTACTTATACTAATCTTTTGGTGCACACGCTGACAAGAAAATGATTTTGATCCTAAATTTTGGACGTGTGAGAAAGGATAAACATTTTAGAAAGTAATCAAAAAATAGATTGGTCTTTAATAATAACACAAACATTTTGATGAAAAAAGTTTGTTTTATCGAGTTGGAGGCTTTTTTCATCATGGTATGGTCTTTCTACAGTGAATTAGTGGAGGTTCCTATTCTAAAAGCATATGTTATACTTCTATAGGTTCTATGGAACTTGTAAAAAAAAACAAAAAATTCCAGAAATCATTTTAAATAATTTAAAATGCCTTATTTTATAACCTAAATTTCAGTTCAATTTGAAATATTTTGGCCTAAAGCAAGGTACTTCTATTGATTCTCTAACTAATGAGCATATCATAATGAAAAAATGCCCTAAACTGAATAAAAACAGTTTTATCAGCATAATCTTTGTCGTTATTAAGAGAAAACAAAGTATTCATTGATTATTAAATCATATTTCATAATCCATTTGAGAACTTTTGAAATTCTGGTTAAAGATCTTGTTTTTTTTGTATTAGCTGGGGTGTGGGTGGGCTAAGGTTAGTATAGGAAATGTCTCTTGTGGTGAAAAACACATTGATTTGGAAATTCTTGCAGAAATCAAATAATTGTTGGATTTTAATGAAAGTTTTCGGACTTATTCCCAAATTAATAAATTTGTTTTAGATTTTTTTTTACTTAGAAAATCTTAATTTTAATTTATGAAATTTGGAGAAAATTAAATTTGCTCTGCTTAATGTTCATATTAGTTAAAAGCAAATGCTTTGGAAAATTTGAACCATTTCTTATGAAAAATCTGCTCTCAATCATAAAATAAAAAATGTAATGAAACTAAGACCTTGTTCAATTGCTTTTATGAATAACATATTTGACACTATTTCTGAAGAGAATTTTTTTTTTTTGGTCAATAAATTTTTTTTTTTTTTAATATATTAATTGGAATAATTTATATTTTAAATCACTTAAAATTTTGTCTAAATCTGTCTTATTTGATATTTTAAAAGAATTTTGAATTTTTTTGTATGTGGATAAACATGCCAGTTTTCATAAATACAGGTGTCCATACATGACATTATCAGAAAATAAAAGCAAAACTACAGTAAATTTAAAGACATTTCTACACGTTTTTATCAATTGTATGATTGGATAAAACCATAAAATCTACATTTTTTATTGGAATTTGCATAACAGCTAAACATAGCAGAAAGTATAAATGTATATAAAATACAAGCAGGTAAGTTAAGAAAAAACAATTAATAAATATCAGTGCAATAATTTCCTTACAATACATAATTTTTGTTGTAAATTCTCAAGAACAAAACAATGTATAAATTCACTTTCATCATACATCTAGGTTTTATTACAATTCCAGTCATCACCTTTTAAAACAATACCAAGAAATGAAGGTAATTAAAATAATAGCAATGTCAAGGGAAAAACCGTACTTTTGACACATTGTTTTTTTGCAAGCATGGGCACTGTTTAACCTTTGTGCCCCCCCAAAAGCTAAGTTGATAGGTTCTTCCACTGCACCACTATTACTGTATATACTATTAACTTCCTAGGTAATATCTATTTACATGGTAATAAAAATGTGAACCAGATACAATGTGATATTTGCCTGTTATAAGAATTTATTTTGTAAAGAAATAAATTTGGAAAATCTTTTTATTCAAAGATTTATGAAAAAAAAACCCCGAAAATGATCAAAATATATAAACCAACTACAATGCAATAATAAAAATAAGTATAGAACATGAATATTTGAACAAACATGTGACAAATGTAAATTAAAAGAATGTTTGGTTCAGAAGAGATGCCCTTAAACTATTCTAGAGTATTGATATGGTGAAAGCAAATGAAAGAACTAGTTGATGGTAGCGAGGAATAAAAGAATTAGAATTCCAGCCGGGATTTGTTATCTGCAAACATTCCATTAACAATGAATATGGTGGAATTTCACAAAAAGATATTGATGATTTAAATTCTCCCAGGAGTTCTGCTTATTTATAATATAAACATTAAGCCATACAAAAATGAATTTCTTAAAATTTCATATTAAATAAGTGGGTGAGGATAACAGATGTAAAAAAAAAAAAATTATCAACATTTCTAAAATAATTAATTTGTAACTCCTGAAAATTCCAAATCAATGTGCTTTTTTTTTTGCTTTTTTTACTGCAATGCAACATGAAAAATTCCTATACTAATTTATGATTACCTGTTGACCCAAGAAATAAAAATTTAATACAGTATTTAAATTGATTGGAATGAGTTATCATAAAAAATGCTTCAATCATCCAAATTTGCAACATAATTCTCTTTGTTAAAAATTTTTCAAAATTAAAATATACTTTTCTGAAAATGTATTTGAGAATGATTAGCTGATTTAAAGTTGAATTAATCTGATTTTAAACAAATATTACTTTTAGTTTCTAAGCAATCTAATATTTTATTGAATTTTAGTTACTGTGACTTTAAAGTTTAACTCGTGAAGAAACTTACCAATTACTTTTAACTTTACTATTGTTACTGCTCTTATTTTCTGATAATTTTGCATTTGGGCATCCATATTCATGAAAATCCTCATGGTTATGCCCACATTAAATAAATGAAAAATTCTTTTTAAAATTAGATATCATTGAATTTTTGTGTGCTTTGGCATTTATGATTAGGTAAATACAGCCATTTATTTAATAATAATATCACTTGACTCCAAATATTTAATACAGAATTGTAAAGAATTTAAAAGTTTATAAACTGTTCTAATTAAAATTTTTAAATAATGAATGCAATTCTTATAAAAATACATGATCCAACAATAGTGTCAAACTTGACATGATTTACCTTTTAATTTTAAAAGCTCTTTGGTGATGAGGTTCTTTTGTCAAAATGTTAGCAGTTTGTAGGAAAGGGTAACATTTATGTGAATATTTCTTTCCAATATTATATGAATCATCCTTTATGCATATCCTGGAGTATTTTGTTTGATAAAAGTTCAGCAGAATTTCTCTACAGATCTATCTTTAAAATGTATCAAACTCGGTGAGATTAGGATTTTATAAGTAAATGAATTCACTGAAGTAATGACATTAAGCATCTTTCCTTGCAAAATTTCAAATGGTGATTTCTGTAAATATTTTTTCTCACTTATTAAATAATTTAAATTTTATGAATAGCCAATACTTAGTTGATTTGTATCAGATTTTGAAAGCCAGGTTGTTATTTTTTGTATTTATTTCCCTCAAAGATTTCCTGATGCATATTATGACAACTATTTGAAAGTAAACATCTGTTCATAATATGACTTTCAAAAACATCTTTCTTGCTCTAGCATTAATATAGATTGATTTTTATATCAGAATTGTTGTTATTAATGGAACAATTTCTTTTTTTCATTGTTTTAATATCCAGCTCTATGGTTTCATTTGTACCAACAAATAAAGACCAGATTCAACCACCATCTTGATTTATACTTCAATGAAATTAAAAATGAAACTTCAAAATTTATATTTTTAATTTTCCAATTTTAGGATTGTTTCTGTTCTATGTTGGTTTAGTGAGAGGTGTTTGATTGGATTTACAGCATGATGCTTTGAATGAAAGGGCAGACTTGTAAGACTTCTTTGACATTTGAATTGACAAGTAAGGACATACAAAGTAAATTGATTAGCAGGTGACAGATTTATGCCTTTTCCAATGTCATTAGTGAAAAGTGAATAAAGCAGACTTGATCAGAATTTGAACTCTTCATGCCTATTCCACTTTCTACATTGAAATATAGTGCCACATTTAGATCAAGAGATTCTCCAGGCATCTTCTGCTTGTGAGTTACCTGAAGATCTATAACAGTGTAAAAAAAAATAAATAAATAAATAAATATACACCATCAGTCTATCCTAAATTTTGTAAATGGTAGCCTTCATCTGATCAAACCAAAAGTTAAATAATTGCCAGATTAAAATCACTATCTTAATTTACAGAACTTGCGAAAAACAAAACTACTTTACTTTATATTTGAAATTGATTCTCCATTTACTTTTTCTTGGAGAAAAAACAAAGCTTCACTTGGTCATTACATTCTAAATATTTTTGCCTCCTTTCAAGATGCATGCCTAAATAAATGTTCTTTCATCATTTGTCTTCACCTAATATCCTAATTGCTTTGCTGTTATCTGCTTGTCTTTTGTGAAAACTGAGAAGAATCTCTAAAGAATATCTTGGACATTTTTTAAATTTTTCAGAACACTGCATGTGCACTACAGTTCAAAAGTTAGAGGTGACACCTGGTAATTGTTTAAATTGGCCCTAAAAGTAGTTGTTTTGTATGTAGATAAGCTAAAATTATCGAACATGGTTAAAAAAAAGTATTTTTTTTTATTAGAAGTTATGACAAAAAGGAAAAAGCATTTTATGATTACATTTTGATCTTATCAAAATATCCTCATTTAGCCTATATTACTGTAGCACAAATTTTTGGCATGTTTTGCAGAAGTTTCTCAATTGATAATTGATTCAAATCTTCTTTTTATTTTTTTGCTGCTCTTTTGTCAATCTCATTCTTTAACTGTAGTGTACATATTGTGTTTCAACCCAAAGGAATATTATTGAAGATAAACTTACTGATTATTCTATTGATATTTTCTGGCTGCTGCATTTTGGTGTCCTTATGCTGATCTCAACTAGCATTAATATATAGCTAAATGTCTCTGTTTCTATATGAACTGATTTCATGTATTATTGACTGTCTCTGTTAAAATACATGTCATTACTTTTACTTTACAGGTCTTTTGCTGGAGAGAAAATCATGATATGAAAACTGTTATACTTGGGAATGTACATGAACGAAAACAAGTCTCTTCACACTCCATTAAGAACAGTGAAATATATGCTGCAGTATAGTAAACATTTGAAAGAAGAATTAGAGAGAAGCCATGTTCTTGTGAAAATTGCAAACATTTGAAATTATATAGAATTACAGTGTCATAAGGAAAAACAGTAGGAGCAAACTGTATACATGTGAATTTAGTGAATCCGCATTTTCTTGGAACACTATGCGAGCACATACTGGAGAGAAATCATATTATTGTGAAGTTTGTGGAACTGCATTTTCAAATATGTCGATTTTGAAGAACCATATGCGAACACACACTGGAGAGAAACCATTTTCTTGTAAAGTTTGTGGGTCTGCATTTACACGAAAGGCAAATTTGGAGGGTCATCTGCGAGCTCACAGAGGGGAGAGACCATATTCTTGTGAACTTTGTGGATCTTCATTTCCAATGAAGACATCTTTGCAGTATCATATGCGAATACACACTGGAGAGAAACCACATTCTTGTGAAGTTTGTAGGTCTGCATTTACATGGAAGTCAGATTTGAAGTGCCATATGCGAACACACACTGGAGAGAAACCATATTCTTGTGAGGTTTGTGGGTCTGCATTTTCAAAGAATTCAAATTTGGTGCGCCATGTGCAAACACACACTGGAGAAAAACCACATTCTTGTGAAGTTTGTGGATCTTCATTTTCACTGAAATCACATTTAAGGGTCCATATGCGAAGACACACTGGAGAGAAGCCATATTCCTGTGAAATTTGTTCATCTGTATTTTCATTGAAGTTGAGTTTAAAGCACCATATGCAAATACACACTGGGGAGAAACAAAATTCTTGTAGAGTTTGTGGATCTGTATTTTCACAAAAGTCAAATTTGGTGAGCCATATGCAAAAACACACAGGAGAGAAACTGTATTCTTGTGATATTTGTGCATCTGCATTTGCACAGAAATCAAATTTGAAGTATCACCTGCGTACACACACTGGAGAGAAACCACATTCTTGTGATGTTTGTGGATCTGCCTTTTCACAGAAGTCAATTTTGGAATGCCACATGAGAACACACACAGGAGAGAAACCATATTCTTGTCAAGTTTGTGGACTTGCATTTACACAGAAGTCACATTTGAACTGCCATATGCGAACTCACACTGGAGAGAAACCATTTTCTTGTAAAGTTTGTGGGTCTGCATTTACACGGAAGTCAAATTTGGATGGTCATCTCCGAGCACACAGAGGAGAGAGACCATATTCTTGTGAAGTTTGTGGATCTACATTTCCAATGAAGACATCTTTGCACTATCATATGCGAACACACACTGGAGAGAAACCGCATTCTTGTGAAGTTTGTAGATCTGCATTTACATGGAAGTCAGATTTGAAGTGCCATATGCGAACACACACTGGAGAGAAACCATATTCTTGTGAGGTTTGTGGTTCTGCGTTTTCAAAGAAATCAAATTTGGTGCGCCATGTGCAAATACACACTGGAGAAAGACCACATTCTTAAGTTTGTGCATCTGAATTTTCACAGATTACACATTAGAAGAACCATATGGAAACACATGCAAGAGAGAAAAATATAAATGTGAATTTTGTAGAACAGTCAAATATATTACATTACATTCAAATTTCTACCAGAAATAAACACTTGTGAAATTTGCATTTTTACATGTTATGGATTTTAAAAAAAAAAGTTTTTCTTTCTTACTATAAATATATCACACAAATAAAATCACATATTGATGTATCAGGCAAATATACAAAATAGGGGCATTCTTTTTTTTCTGGATCTGTCAATAAAATGTATGGAAAAACTGATGAGAGGTGTGTGAATGATGATTTCCTATTATTAAGGATTTAATAAAGTAAATAGTAAATAGATTAAATAATATATGAATTTTTTGCATGTTGGTCAAAAATTTATGCATAAAAATGCAAACAGGAAATCAAGAAAATTGGGGTATGTGCTTTTTGTACTTGAATGAAATAAAGTCATCTATGCATGAATCAGGTTAATATTGATTTTGATTCATTTTATCTGTATAAAATAGATTCGTTTTCAGGGTTTTTTAATAAAATGTGTTAAAATATTGTTAATATAAGTGTGAACTGAACATAAATTGTCTGATTTTGCATATTTTTTGCAAGTTGGTCACAAACCTTTCTTTTGTACAATGAAGGCTGTGAAGTTAACTTTCATCTGATTTATTCAAACTTGAATGTCTTTTGGATGTTATTTTGATAATTTTAATATATTTTGAACATTTTGAGTTTCACTCGTAAAATATTCATTTTTGTGTCCAGTTGTTAATTTTAGTCTGATTTTCATTGAATCAAGATATGAGTCATGTTTTATTTCTGAACTTCCCATCATCTAATCTTTCAATATGACCAGGAGTAAATAATTCAGAAGACATAGCAAATGCAAATAAACATATTTGCATATACATTGTCAGAAATATATAGGCATGCTGATATTAAGTATGACACTTATCAAACTCCCCATTGTGAGATGAAAAATACAAATAACAAACTTTAAAATCTTTTAAACATTTAATACCTTTCCGAGTGATATGTTTTGAAAGCATTTAGCAATTTTAGGGATAAATTAAAAGAATTTGTGAAAGTAGTGTTTATTAAAAATAGTGGTGTTACAGGTTAAAAAACCAAGATTTTTTAATGAGATTTATGACTGAAAAATATGCAAAAAATTAAATATGTAATACCGATAGTCCAATAATCAAGAAATAATATTTTTTTATTCTATAAGCCTTTGTTAAACATGGGAGAATAATTTTATTTCTTATTTCTAACTACATTAGATATAGTTATTTGTATTTTTAGTGAAATGATACTTTTGTCTAATTCATTGCTTTTAGTTATTATTTTCTTATATATTTCATGCCTTAAATATATCATAGCACTCAGTGTAATCCTTTTAAAAATTATTCTGAATTGAGAAAAATGTATTAAAATAGTGTAAAAATTATCTGTTTAAAGCATGATTGGAATCTGGAATCCGGGATTGTTGCACCTACATTACATTCACTTTTATGCTAATACACTTGGGAAATGTATGAATCTCTTTATTCTCCCCACCCCCCAGATATGTATAAATAACAGGACAGACCGGGTTCTATAGCTTTGGATAGCAACCTACTGCGGGAAAAAAACTGCCTCATCATTCATGTATCAATCATGTATGGCACATAACTGACTGAGCACCTACTCTATGTGAAGAAATATCTTAATTCTCAGGAAGACCGGACTCCGAGACATTGTTGCGTCACCATCACAAGAAGAAATCATGATCTCAAAGAACATTTAACATGATGTTTCTTTCCTATGACAAGATAAGTCCACAAAATACCATTTTTTTTTTTTGCAACACCATTAATGTAAACCTTTTTCCTTTATAATTATTTTGTTATACTCATAAAAGTTTTGAATCTCAAAGGTTTGGTTTTTTGTTCTTTTTTTTTTTCATGCTGTGTGATGCCACTGAATTATCCTTTTTTCTACAGCAGTTAATTACTTATCTTTTCAAAGAAACTTAAATAGGTGAAATACCAACAATGCAGTTCATTATAGTTTGTGAAACGAAGTGGTGTAAGTAGTTTTTGAATGAAAGCAGCATAGGGATAACACTTCAGTGAAGATTGCAGAAATTTACAGATATATATGAGATAAAAATCTTGAGTTGGTCCATTCTTCTGAAACCTTCTTAGAATGATTAGAACAGTGAAGAAAGGGGATTTAACTCAGGTGTTTAGATAATTAAATCTAATTTCTTGTGGAATTATTGCTCCCTGATGATAATCACAAGTGGCACAATATTTGAAAGGATTTTCCTCATTTCCCTTTGACTTTTGGAGCAGCAAGACACGCTTTGTTTTGCTCCAATAGAAACAAAGCCTGTAAGTACTTCAGAGACACAGATTGCAGATTGTTCATTTCAACTTTGTTTCTGCTTTTATCCTTGTTTAACATGTATTGTTAATTCATTTTCTTTTTTTTAATTCCATGTATTGCACCTTTTTTACTATGAGTGTTCCAAATATTTTTTGTGAGGCAAATGCACCAGGAGGCATCCCATGATAATGCCTTCCATTCCTGTAATATTTTAGATATTTTTTTAAGAGAATAACTTATTCAGTTTACATTTCATTAATGAATATATGTTAAAAAAACTCATTAAAATCAAATAATTCCTTGATTTTTGGTAATTTTTTAAAATAAGAAGGAGCGTTTTTTGCTTTCATTTTTTTTTTTTTTTAAATCTGCATTTTAGTGGAACCTGTAAACAAAGGATACATAGCAATGACCAATTTGTTTCTTTTTATTTTCCTCCATTGATCATTTTTATTTTTTAGGTATCTCTACTAATTCGATAAAAAACAGCATACTATGATGAATAAATGCCTCTAATTTGACAAATTAAGTTTTATCATCAAAATTTTTATTATTAAGAGAAAAGACCAAGTATTTTCGAATATTTAATTAAATTTTTTAATCCGCTTTAGAACATTCTAAATTTTTGTTAAAATTCTTGTTTTCCTTGTGTCACCAGATAGACTATGAATTAGCATAGCAAAATTTAGTGTATTTCTTATGACGAAAGACATTAATTTTGGAATTCTTGTAAAAATCAAATAATGATCATAATTTAATGGAACTTTCAGGATTTATTTACAAATGAATTAAATTATTTAGAATTTCTTTTATAAAATCTTAATTCAAAATAACTTTTCTATGCATTTCACACCATTAACTTAATTTTATGAAAACTCAGGAAATTCATTGAGAATATTTACTAACTACTAGCAGAATGGCATGGCATTGCCCGTGCTTGATTCAAAAATCGTACTACTCATACAGGAATCACTATCACTTGACTTAAAATATTTTTGCCCTTCCTTGCCTTTAAAGGAGTGCTCTTTGCCGTGCTGATGTTGCTACATACCTTACTTCTTGCCTATCTCACACTGCAAATTTTTTCTAAGCTCTATACTAAACATTAAATCTGTTACGAAAAAAGAACTAAACAAAATGAACACAAAACGATCAGCTTTAAAAAAGGACTCGTAACTGAAAAAACCGAATGAAAAAAGAATGTTAACAACAAATACTTTTTCACACCCAACCCAGTTCTGCAGAATCAGAATCAATGTTGAGCAAATGAGCCAACTGGAATAAAGTGCCATGTATATTTAAATTTTTCCCACTTGTGACAAATGCAGCTATCGATTTTTGCATGCTAGCATGCTAGTTAACATTGGTATCAGTCAGATGTTGGCTCTCACGCTGGCCAATAGAATCTAACTGCCTATTCGTGGCAGCCAGCTATAGGCTCTCACTCTGGCTAGTAGAAAATGACTGCAAACTACATGAAAACTGCCATAGAAGCATGAAAAAAATCGATTATTTCCAATATCGATGGGAGTTGAGAAATGCAAATTCAGTCTTGACCTTGTCACTAACTTGGAGTATGTGCATGTAAATTTTGGTCCAAATCCATCCAAAATTGTGGCCGTGCATTCGTTACACACACACACACACACACACATACACATCCTGCCTTTTATAGATAGAGATATTCATGAAAAGCAGAACTCTTTGGAAAATTTAAATCATTAATTTTTTCTTTTGTAACATAAGGCTCCATCTTACCGAAAATCTGCTCTGAATTGTGAAATAAAAATGCAGTAAAACTAAGACATTATTTAATTAGAAATTGTTTTTATGAATAATATATTATCGTAGCGTCTCGCTACTCTGTTTATTTCATCATGGCTGATGATCTATTTATCGTGACTTTTCCCTTTTCTTGTAGCATCCCACTACTCTGGAAAATCCTTTTTTTATGCAACCTTAAACAGTTATTTAAATTTAATAATTCACTGTATCATTTTTTAAGATATTTGATTATGGTTATATACTTCTGTCCTTGTCATAGTGTAATTTGTAACCTTGAGTAATTTGATGATTTTATGACAAGAAGTTGTTATGAAATACAGCGTATGTTGTAACACCAGTTATATTATGGTGATGGGGGGGGGTAGAGTTCTCGTTGTTAATTGTTGCTTGTATCAGAAGGTAGATAAATAGTAGCAGTCCTTCGGGACAGCCGCTAGTTTGGCCTAAAGGTTCAACAAGCGATCAAATTGAGGTCACCATAACATAAACAAAATAACATACGAAAGAGAAGGGTATATCAAAAACACTTTGTATTTAAATGCAACATCAATGAATAGTACAATGTTTCTTGATTTACACGCACAAAGTCCGTTACAAAATGTTCATTCATAGAAGAGAAATCCGATTATTAAAAGAATATAAGTGTCTTTTGTTAATACTTAAGTTCATGACGTGCTGGTCACAGGAGATGAAAGGTGAGGTCAAGGGGTTGGTAGTAGTCCTTTGATATCTCCGTTGGTGAAGGAAGGCTGAAGGCATTGGGTTTGACGGGTGAGAAAAGCGTAGCGACATTCACTGACGGTACTTCAAAGCTTTCTGTCTTAGAAGTGAATTTATCGCTCTATTTATGTGTGCCCTTCGGATCAGAGTCAGTCTGCTGAAACAAACTGTTGGGTATGGCGCGGAGCTGTTTAATTGGTGGAAAATTGCTTATCATTCTTTTTATTTCTTTTTAGTTTTCCACCGGAAATTCTGCGTGGAGCCGGGTGCGCAGAGACCAGTATTGGTCATTTGCTGTCTAAACCTCTGAGGGTTAATATCCGGTCCTTCGCTTGCTCCGTGCCACCACATAACTTTCGCCCCAGTAAACGGAGTTGTTGTTGTTTTTTTTTGTTTTTTTTAGTAATAAAAATATGTGTTTTCTTTCTTCCATTTAACCGTTCTACCGGACTTCGTTCTAGTTTCTGGTTTGTTATCATTAGTTTCTTCGGAACAAGATAGGGAGTTATCCAAATCCGGTCTTGATCCAATGGAATCTTTTGATTTCATATTTTCAGAAATATATGCAGGTTTTAGTCTATCTATTGAAACATTACTATGTACGTCATCCGATCTTTTAATAGTAAAATATTTTTCATTACGACTTAATACTTGGAATGGACCTGTGTATGGAGCTTCCAATGGCTTTCTTACTCTGTCTGTTCTTAGCCAGATACTTTTACATGTTTGTAAATCTTTTGGAATGTAAGAATTAGGTATTGTATGCAGGTGTCCCCTGGATAATTTGTCCATGTCAAATTTTTGCATCTCGTCGGCTAGAATTTTAACGTGCGAGTTTGTCATTTCACTATTCTCGTTCTTGATAGAGTCAATTAACAATCGGGGGACTTGTGCATGACTCCCTGTTACTGCAGTAAATGAAGAATAGTTTGATTCGTTAGGTGTTATCCTCATTCCCAAAAGGACGATAGGAAGAGCTGACAACCACGATTCTTTCCTGGCTATAATAGCCGTTTTTAAAGTTCTGTGTGCTCGCTCAACTAATCCATTCGTTTGCGGATGGTACGCCGTTGTTCGTAATCTGTGGAAGCCTATTATTTTTGATAGTTCTGAGAATAATTCGGATTCAAATTGGCTTCCTCTGTCCGTAACGACATGAAGAGGAACCCCGAATCGGGAGATCCACAGATTGACAAAAGCCGTTGATATTGATTTTGCCGTAATTTCTGTTATTGGGCATGCTTCTATCCATCTCGTATTTCTATCAATGCATGTTAATAAATATCGATATGGTGAAAAATAAGGGTCAGTTTGGTTCTTTACTGGTGTTAAGGGACCGACAATATCCACATGCACCGTTTCAAAACGACTGGAAGGTAATTCAAATGGATTTACTTTGCTCTTTGTGTGTTTTATTATTTTTGCTTGTTGGCAGTGTTGGCATTCTGTGCACCAGGTTTTTATTGACTTGTCCATCTTCGGCCAATAGTATCTGGATTTTATTATTTTTCTTGAAGATGTTATTCCTGGATGTGATAGATTATGCAGACTGTCAAATACCGATTTTCTGAGCTTTTCAGTCACAAAAGGTCGTGGAAAAGGTAATGTCGTGTCACATAATATGGTTTCATTTTGATTTATTGTGTATGGTTTCAGTTGATCTTTGAATGCCTGAATTTCATTGTCAGTAGCTTGATGCTTCATTATTTCTTGTAAGTCACATATATCAATAGTGATCGCGTTGACAGGTCGTGATAAACAATCAGCTACTATATTTTGTGAACCTCTTATATGTGAAATGTCATTTACATATTCGCTGATAAAACAGAGGTGACGCTGTTGTCTATCTGATTTTAAGGAAGACTGGCTTTTAAAAGCACTGCAAAGTGGTTTGTGATCCGTCAGTAACATTACATTTCTGCCTTCTATTAAATGTTTAAAATGGAGTACTGCTAGATAGGCAGCTAGTAGTTCTCTGTCAAAAGTAGAATATTTTTGTTGGGTTTGGGATAATTTCTTTGAAAAGAAACCTATGGGGATGGGTTGATTATCAATCATTTGATGAAGTGCTGCACCCACCGCATAATTCGAACTGTCTGTTACAAGTTGATAGTTGTTAGCTTTCGAGCTGGGGAAAGCCAAAACAGTTACATTTGATAAAGACTTTTTCATATTTTCGAAAGATTCAATTTCTTCCTTTGTTAGGGTTAATGACTTGGAATTTTGGTTTAAACGTATTTTTTCCGTGAGAGGTAGTATGATATCGCTGAAATTTGGCACAAGTTTTCTGTAAAAATTTGCCATTCCGATGAATCGGCGTAGTGATTTGGAATCGTTTGGTTGAGGAAATTCACTTAATTCATTCAACTTTTTAGCACTGGGTTTGAGACCACTAGCAGAAATATGAAATCCTAAAAAGTCTAATTCACTAGCACTAAATATGCATTTGGAGAGACAAATTTTAAAATCGTACTCACTCAGTTTTTGTAGTACTAGGTCGATATGCTTGGAATGAGTTTCTTCATCTTCTGAGAATATAAGGATATCGTCGATATATACAAAGGTATAATCAGTATCACGAAAGATATTGTCCATCATTCTCTGAAAAGTACATGATGCGTTCCGTAGTCCGAAAGGCATATAGTTATATTCAAATAACCCAAAAGGGGTAGAGATGGCTGTCTTGCAAACATCCTCCGGATGTACAGGTATCTGATGATAAGCAGACGACAGGTCTATCTTTGAAAAGAACTTCTTATTATGAAGCTTCGAAGACAAGGAATCTATATTTGGGACTTGATATCGATCGGCTTTTGTTATGGTATTTAAATGTCTGTAATCGCCAACAGGTCTATATGTGCCGTCTGACTTCGGTACCATATGTAAGGCTGAACTCCATTCAGAGTTTGAAGGGGAAATTATTCCTGCCTTTAGGAGTTTCTTGAATTCCTCTTTTGCAATTTCACATCTCTGAGCTGATAATTGTCTGGCTCTGGAGAAAGTAGGAGGGTTGCTACCAGTTTCTATTCTATGGAATATCTTTGGTTTTGTTGCATTCGTGTCGCGATGAGGAGAAATTAAGTTTGGGTATTTCTCCAGAATTGCTCGTACCATTTTGTTAGCATCTTTATTCGGTACTAAATCTATATTCATGATAATAGACGATGGATGTGCATCGGATTGTCTATTAGTCATTTTATCAATCAGCTTATTGTTTGTGCAGTCCACCATTAGCCCGAAATGGTTTAGGAAATCGTATCCTAGGAGTGGCTGAGCAGTTTCGGCTATTATAAATGTCCAGGTAAATTCTCGTCTGAGGTTCCGTAGTGTTAGATTCAGTACTGCTTGTCCTGAGCATTCAATCTTTTGACCGTTGGCAGACACTAAAGAGATATTGGTTGGGTATGTTACAGCTCCGCTTAAATATCTCTTCGGAAGTATAGATACGGCAGCTCCTGTATCCACAATAAAATTTAAACTTTGAGCTCCTAACCGTGCGGCTACAATGAGAAGCGGCGAGGAAATGGAAGCTAACACCTCTCGCCTAGTTAGTTTTCCGAAATCTCACGAGGAACTGGTGAATTTGGGCGAGAGTTGGGTTGCATTTGAACATTCCGTTTATTTGGCCATCTGCACCACGGCTTACAAAATTTTGCACGTTCCGCAAAGTATAAATGCGCTCGGCAAATTAGAGGTTTTTGGTCCTTGTTAAAAGGGCGAACGCTGGTAGGGAATTTATTTTCACTGTGGGAACAGCCATGTATCCTTTTAGTTTCATTTTTATTTTGCTGTTCATCCCTTTGCTTCCCCGAAATCTGTCGAATATGTGCGGTGTCTTGTTTGTTAAAATATAATAGTAAGTCATCCGCCATTCTTCCAAGGCGATCTGTGTCTAAATCGACTTGTGCCGCTACCACTGGTTTAATGGAGTGAGGTAGGGCTTGAATAAATTTGTGACGTACGATATCGTCCCCTACGCCAATTCGGCTTGCTAATGACATAAGTTCATTCAGGTATACTGAGGGACGACCTGTTACAGTCGATGACGACATTAATTTGTCCAGCATCTCTGGTTTTGTTTTCTCGTAAGCGCCCGTCACTGCTTCTCTTAGTGCGTCGTAATCTTTTGATTGCAGTATAGTTGGCTGTATATTTCCTACTACGTCCACAGGGAGAGCTGCCAAAGTGTTAAAAAATTTTTGACTGGTCTGTCTTATATTTGCAATATTAAATTGCGCCTCCATTATCGCAAACCAAGCTATTACGTTTGATTCAATGAAGTTTGGTGGTTTTATCGCAACAGCTTGGATTGGTTGGTTTTGATTAATTGTAGTTTCTTCAGCGTCATCTGCCATGTTTTTGGTTTGTGTTGAATAAAAATTCTAATTTTGTGACAGTTCAATTTTTTTTTGTGTGTGTGTGCGTGTATATATATGTGTTAAAATCACGTCTTGGTCACCACTTATGGTGATGGGGGGGTAGAGTTCTCGTTGTTAATTGTTGCTTGTATCAGAAGGTAGATAAATAGTAGCAGTCCTTCGGGACAGCCGCTAGTTTGGCCTAAAGGTTCAACAAGCGATCAAATTGAGGTCACCATAACATAAACAAAATAACATACGAAAGAGAAGGGTATATCAAAAACACTTTGTATTTAAATGCAACATCAATGAATAGTACAATGTTTCTTGATTTACACGCACAAAGTCCGTTACAAAATGTTCACTCATAGAAGAGAAATCCGATTATTAAAAGAATATAAGTGTCTTTTGTTAATACTTAAGTTCATGACGTGCTGGTCACAGGAGATGAAAGGTGAGGTCAAGGGGTTGGTAGTAGTCCTTTGATATCTCCGTTGGTGAAGGAAGGCTGAAGGCATCGGGTTTGACGGGTGAGAAAAGCGTAGCGACATTCACTGACGGTACTTCAAAGCTTTCTGTCTTAGAAGTGAATTTATCGCTCTATTTATGTGTGCCCTTCGGATCAGAGTCAGTCTGCTGAAACAAACTGTTGGGTATGGCGCGGAGCTGTTTAATTGGTGGAAAATTGCTTATCATTCTTTTTATTTCTTTTTAGTTTTCCACCGGAAATTCTGCGTGGAGCCGGGTGCGCAGAGACCAGTATTGGTCATTTGCTGTCTAAACCTCTGAGGGTTAATATCCGGTCCTTCGCTTGCTCCGTGCCACCACAATATCATAAAACCAGCTGCCAAAAATCGCCCCTTCAGAGGATAGGTTTCCTGAGGCTATGTGGAAGGGCAAAGTCTTGCCTGGGGAGGTAGACAGCAACCCGACCCTGTGTATTCAGGGTCTATGGGGAATTTTTGCCTATGTGTACATGCTCGGAAAACCCTGCATTAAAAACTGGCCTTGTGCCACATCCCACCTTGTGGAGAGGTCTCAGGTAAATACCGAGCATTGGTTTTCCCATCGGAGGAGAATCTGTTGTGTCTCCACTCGAGTCCCTTCATTGAAACAAACTGACCTTGTATCACAACCTAACTCAGTGGGGAGTCAATGGTAAATAAATACCCAGTTGATGGGTTTTCTCTCTACAGTGACCCTGCTTGTGCAATTGAGCACTTTTAACTAGCGAGAGAACTTAGGGTTATATAGGGACTCTGTTTTGAAGAACAATGTGATGCCTCTTCCCATATCCGCAATAGGAATCTTTTAAGGTTCTGTGCAGTCCAATGCCTTTAGCAGTGTGTCGTCTCTAACCTGTAGAGACTGTCAGGTTGCTGTATGATCTTGTGCGGTGTTCGACCATGCGAGGTCCTGTCGTTTCAATCAAACCCATATGTGGACTGTGGTTTGCCTGGTTATGGGTGTGATCTATTGGCATAATCAATGTTCTACACATGCAGTGGGGATCCTTTTCAGGACTAAGACTCTTTCCCCAGCTACCTTCTAAATATGTCAATTGTCAACTGATTCAGCTTACTTTTCTTCGAACATCGACTGTTCCAGTTACTTTCCGTGCATGTCAACTGAATTCCTCATTTTTGTTGTTCTTGCCTTAGACGTGTCAGGTCATTGGGATTATTTTAAAAAATGTTAGTAGGCACTGTCTGAAACTAACCCTGACTTGTGTGTTCTGCTACAATATTCAGGACTATTTCATATTGTATTAAGAAGAAAAAAATTTTTTGGGTGAATAATGAACTTTTACAAGATTTGTTTTCATTTTTTTTTTTTTTTTTAAATTGTTTTAACGAGAGTAATTTGCAGAGATTTTAAATCTTTTAAAATTCAATTTTAGTGAATTATAGATATTGCTCTAGTGACAAATTATCGAGGTCAGTAAACTTTTGTGTAGTAATCAAGGGTAACCGGGACCCAACAAAAATTGTCAGTATCTCTAAAAGTCTAAAACGGTAGATTTCCATCAATTTTTAATGCTATTTTTGGAATAATCAGGCGATTTTACACCAGGAATGATATTTTATTTTTAAATTTGTCACTGGATTATTAGCTGCAAATTTACCTTTACGTATTGCGAATCTGTGGAGGTACCTATTTTATTTCTGTCAGAATAGAATATTCTCAATTTATGATTAATTTTATTGTACAAGGGTCCAAAAGTCTTGTCACTAGTCACCTCTATAGAACAATGTTCTATTTCAGATGGCTGACACGAGATTCTAGTTTGAGAGAGAGGCATCTTGCAAGTGTATGGAACACTATGTTCATGGTCGAGTGAATAAAGCTGAACCTAGCACATGTGCTTTGTATTATTACTGTATTACTTGTTCTTCGATTGTTCTCATTACGTTTTGGTAGTGGGTAACAAGACTTTCGGATCACCCTGTACATAAATTGATTTCAATAATTTGCATAATATAAAATTTATTTAAAAAAAAAAGAAGCCATGTTGGCCACCTCGTTGTGAACAACGGCAATGTTAGAGGCCATTAGAGCAGGTTGATTTTTCACGTTCTTTAAAAATGTGATCAGTACTGAAACTGAGTGCAATACGTCAGTTCCAAAATCGATTTCCCCTTGTGGTCATGACAAAATGTCATGTATCGCCTTTTGAATAATTCTTCATCTGTCAATGCCAACAAATCTCAGGATTTTAAACACAAGGAATCACATTTTGTATAACACCGTTTTTCGGCTTGCATAATCATACAAAATATTTTCTCAAAAAAAGTCATTTATTTATGTAACCATTTTATATTGTATTTTTCCATTTTTAACCCTTTCTTTGTCATTAGTTTCAATTTCGACATTAGGAACTGAACGAACAATACAAAAATTCGTAGGTTTAAAAACACTACGGAGAAATCCCCACAAAACATTTGAGCAGAAAAAAAAAATTATCCTGTTTTTGTTTTTTTATTTTTTTTCGATGTATTTTCTGATCTGAAAGGTAAGTTGAAGAAGACAAAAAAAATCATTTTGATAAAAAGAAATCGTTACTTACTGACTTGTTTCACCATTTTTTTTTATGTTTTTAATTAGCAGTTAGCAAAATAAATTTTAAAAAAATGAAGATAAATTCATCTATGATTTTTCATCAGCAGATATTTTGAAGAAATAATATTTTAAAGGGAAATTGAATTTTGTTAATTCGCTTTGAAGCTTTTTATTTTATTTTAACTCAAAAACTGAGGTTGTACATGTTAACAACAAAGAATATTTGACTTTATGACTTTTTTAAATTAAAAGAAAACTTTCCACCTCGGAAATTGAAAAGAATACAAATGATATTTTTGGTTTGATGGAGTTAGGTCGATTTTTCTAGAAAGTTTTTTAAAAATCCGTTATTTTTCTCACCCCGTAAAAAAAAAAAAACAGAAAAAACAACAACAACAAACTAAAAGGTGAAAAATTAAATAGAAATTATACACAAAATAAGCAGCGGTTAACCAGTATTTCAAATAGAATTTTACATTTTGTGCGTCCATAAAAATGGTTTTTAAATGTACGGATGACCGTAGGAAGCATGAAATACAGAATGAATTTTGTACTGTTTTATAGCAAGACTCAAGAGTCATGAATTATTTGTTTTATTTAGTTTGAAGTAACTTACTTGAAAGTAAAAAATGTAATTAATTGAAAAATTGTTTTTCAAAACTGTCATAAGATATATGGAAAAGAAATTAACACATTAAAAAATTAAAAATCTATAACATTTCGAATATGAGAAGGGTACCTAATTATTAGGTACTATGTAGCCTTCCTCTTTGCTGGTCCGTCCAATGTCCAATCCCCTGCCACCGAATTTTGGCTGGTCCCTCAGTTGCATCCCATTTTTCTAAGTTTTGTAGAGGAAAAAATCAGAGCAGACAAATTACACTGTTATGCTAGTATTGACGTTAGTATTAACCCTTTGATTTTGTTTTGAAATTAACCTCTCTTGTGTTCCAACAGCTTGAGAGGGGAAAAGAGGGCAAGAATTAGAACTCCACTGCTATGAATGAAAAGTT
Organism: Acanthosepion esculentum; assembly: GCA_964036315.1. Taxonomy (NCBI): domain Eukaryota; kingdom Metazoa; phylum Mollusca; class Cephalopoda; order Sepiida; family Sepiidae; genus Acanthosepion; species Acanthosepion esculentum. The sequence goes on along the minus strand of OZ038479.1, from coordinate 58,021,459 downwards.
ATTCGCTTTAATTTAGGGAAGTAACATACTTATACTAAAACTCATTCCTAAGTTGTGTATACAATAGTGGTGTAGTATGAAAATAAAGACGTTGCTTGATTTTGCCCCACACTTCCTCCACAGAAAAATATCGGCCCCCAAGTGGAACCCTCACCCACAACACACACATGCTTTCAGCGTTCCAGAATCGCCACTGGACAGATCTTATTGATACACGTATGATACAAAAAACAGCAGAAGACGTTTGATATGGTTTTCATACCTCTCTTCCTGTCCTAAATGCATTGAAATACCTGTAAATAACTGACAGCAGTATCTCATGATTTCAAGACATGAATGAAATATATATATATATATATATATATATATATATATATATATGAAGAAATATAGTCTTAAAGTGTGCTATATTTATAGGATAAAGTACTCAATATCAGAGATAGAGCGTGTGTAAATATAAAAGTGAACATAGAAGTCAACACTTAGAGGCGACAGTCTGTTTCCTGCTAGATGCAATCATGGCCCGATGATTGCATCTAGCATGAAACAGACTGTCGCCTCTAAGTGTTGACTTCTATGTTCACTTTTATATATATATATATATATATATATTCTGTTAAGTGGGTGAATGAAATCATGAAACTGAACATGTTTAGGATGTTCCATTTATCTATTAATGAATTGTTCTACTCTTAATATCCTTATTTCAATGTTACAAAGTAGAGAGGACAAAAAGAAAGGGAGAGTGGGAAAAGAGATATTTTATTGCGCTAGTCTACAGTTGAAATCATAATTACCCTACTGTTTGGCAACGCTGCAGTGGGAGGAGCAGCCAAACTGGTGGAGTGATGGAAAAGATAGAACTTGACAGGAATATTATGGCCCCCCCCCTGGCCATGTGCTGAAACAGAATGGGAAACATGAAGGTGTTTATTTAATTTATTCAAATAAGTACATAATGGATATGTTTATCGAAATTATCAGTCTGCATTAATTTGAAAGCCAGCATTACATAACAAAGGTTTGGGGGTTGAGAGGAATGGCCACAATGAGGATAAAATTCATTACAATTCATAATAAATGTAAAACCATGATTTTTTTTTAAATAATCTATTTATAAGGAGTGTGCACTGTATAACTTTACAGACTAAACTAGTGCCATATAAAGTGTGAATTCAACTTGAGTCAGAGTCAGTATAGTTTTACTGACTCCAAGTCCAGTGACCCCTTAATTGCTTCTGACTTCAACTCCACAGCCCTGATTTTACTGACTCAAAAAAAAAAATTTTTTAACTAAAATTTCAGATATGCTCAGAAGGATTAAAAATGTAAAAAAAAATAATGAAAAAATACTTTGGTCTTTCCTCTTAACAAACATTTATATGATAAATTGTTTTTCATCAAGTTTTGGGCCTTTTTTCATCAGAGTACGCTCATTTTTAGCGAATTAGTGGAGATACCTAAATTAAGTTAAATGTAATTATCACCATGAAATTGCTAAAAAATCAGCATACATACCATGATGAAAAAAATGGTCCAAATTTAATGAAAACAAAATTTTATCATCAAAATGTTTGTTATTATTAAGAGGAAAGACTAAAGTATTTTCTGTTTTATTAATTTTTTAATCCTTTCTAGCACATTCGAAATTTTAGATAACAAGCTTGTTTTTCTTGCTTCAGCAGTTATATCAAAGGGATTTTTAGTGTCTTTTTTCCAGTAAAACAACATTGTTTTGTAAATTATTGCAAAAATCAAATAATTGTCAGATTTTAATTAAACTTTCAGAACTTATTCACAAATAAATTAAATTATTTTAGATAGGTACCTCCACTTTTTAGTAAAGTACCTAATAATTAATAAAATATTAGATTGCTTAAAATATTTGTTAATTTGTAAAAATTACAGAGTAGTTAAATAAGTTCACTTAAAATTCATAAAATTTGTCACTTCTGTTAATCTATCCAATGACTTCTCCTGACCTCAGCTGCCAGTACAATCAATCAACACCGGACAAATGAGTCACTGGAGTTAAGAAGTGCTTTTCTTAGTTTCTACTACATTTTTCCTGCCGAAAATCTAAGTACTGTTTGTTTAAAATTAGATTAAGTAAACTTTAAATTTTTTAATTTTGCTCAAATAAACTTTGAAAAATGTATATTTTCCTTTTTACAAGATTTTAAAATGGAAAATTTAACTTTTGTTTTCAAATGTCTCAAAATGGTGAACATCATCCATTTTACTAAAAACAAAAAAGTTTATTCCAATCAATATAAATTCAGTTTTAAATACACCAAAGTATTTTAATTACTGGGTATAAAAAATTAATTCCTTTGCTATCTGTCTATATTTCTGAGTTGAGGTATTATGTACACTATTTACATTATTCAGACTATTGTCCTCATCTTTGTTGCCATATTTATCAAAACGTTTCGGCCGTTGTATGCTTCAGCCTTCTCCAGGTCATTGGAATGTCAAACTGAACCCTTTATTTCACTCAGTGGGGTACACTGTTCTAGTTCCACGTGCCATGTCTAATGGATGTCAGTTATCAGTTATCTCCTGTTAATTCCCCTCTCCAAGTTCTCCACCGCCTTAACCAGGTATTGAACTCACACTCTTTGGGTCCTGTCACTGGACCTAAATAACACCTAAAAAACACTAATCATAAATATTAACACATCGATTTGGAAATTCCTGCAAAAATTAGAAAATCTTGGTAATATATACATATTTTTTTAGACATGTTACCCTCCTCCACTTACTTAATTTCATCAAATTTTGAGAAATTAAATTTTAATTGCCAAATGTCTTCTATTAGTAAAAAGCAGGACTCCTTGGAGGATGTAAATCCAAGCTTGTTTTTGTTTTTTAAACTGCTACTCATTTCCTGAAAATCTGCTCTGAATCATAAAATAAAAAATGCAATAAAACTGTTACATTATTTAATTAGAAAAGCTTTTAATAGATTTTATGAATAAGATTTATTGAGGACACATTTGTCTTAAGAAATAATGAGAATTACATTGTGATGAATGATGACTAAAACAGGTGCCAATCAGATATTTTAGAAAACAAACCCCCTTCCAATCAATTTAAATTAGTTTTTGAAATTCAGTAACGGATTTTGCTTATTGGAAATGTTAATTTTAATCTATTAGCTTGAAATTAAAACTAAAATAAAAGCTTCAAGAAAGATGTTTTATTTTTTAAAATTCATTTTAAACCTTAGGTATCATGTTTTTGTGGACGTCCTTATATTAGTATAAGAAATTTTAGTGTCTTTTTTTGTGGTGAAAAACAGATTTGGAAATTCTTGCAAAAATCAAATAAATGTTGAATTTTAATGAAACTTTCAAGACTTATTCACAAATTAAATTATTTTACGGATTTTTTTTTCTTTTAGAAATTCTTAGCAAAAAAAATGTTTACATCGTTTCCCCCACTTAATTTTATGAAATTTGGACCTGCTCATTGTTTGTTTATACTAGTTAAAAGAACTTGGAGAATTTAAATCACAATTTTTTTTTTTAAAGCAGGACCCTCCACTAACCAAAAATCTGCTTTGAATCATAAAATACTCATAAAATCAAACAAAAGCATTATTTAATTAGAAAAGCTTTTAATTGATTTTATGAATAAGATATTATGGGCACTATTGTCGGAAGAATTTTTTTTGATGAATAATGAATTTTTACAAAAAATTTCATTTTTTTCATCATTTTAATTGGAATAATTTATAATATTTTAAATCTTTAAAGTTTATATACATTGTGAATATGGCAACCAAAATGAGGACAACCACCCAAACTATATGAATAGTGTAAATAATTACAATACCTCATATCAGAAATATAGACAGATACTAATAAATTAAATTTAATATTTCCAATTGGTAAAATACTTTGCTGTATTTCAAACCGAATTTTGTTTTCAAGTATTGGGGGTTCATTCAACTGTAATGAATTGTTTCATTTATCATTAGTAAATATATTCTTAATAATATCACTTGACTGCTAGTAGGTATCCCAAACTATTTTGTTTTCATTATATTTAAAATCTTTTCATGTAGGTATATAGAGTTTGACAGAACATAAAAAATGGTATCAAATTTATCTTGCTAACTCAATAAGCAACTGAGTTAAGACCATTCAAAGTTTGTTGGATATTCTATCTTGAGTGTGCCAGAAGCCCATTTTAACAGTGTATATGTAGAGGGACTGATTTTCCAGTTCAAATTTTCCTTTTTTTCTCAGGTTTTGGTAATTCCATTTTTTTTTTTTTTTTTTTTTTTTTTTTTTAGTACAGATTTTTGTTTTAGCTTCATTATAATACTTAGTGAAAAAAGTAACAAAATCTGTTATTAAGACAAGAAAATAGAAGGAAAATGAAAAATTTTACTAGCTGGAATATCCACCCATTTGATAATTTGCTTGATAGGTTTTCATACTTCTGCCCTTAATCTAATTTTATCAGTTTACAGGACAACCTTTGCAAAGAATGCTCCAATCCTAAATAAGAATTATGTGAAAGTGGCAAAACCTACAGAAAATAGCACCACAGACTACTAAAAGAATTAAATAACTTTAATGGTAATCTGTGACAGAATGGGAAATCTGCTCTTATTGGCACTCCAAAATTCTGGAATGCTGAAGGGATTTCAGGTTATCTTTGTATTTTATATAAATTTGAAATTCTTCAAAGAGTTCAGTAGATGGATCTTGCAAATCAAGAAAGGCTGCAAAACTGCCAATGTCATGGCAATTACATGGTAGATGTCTAGGATCAACAGATGAGCTGATTTTTAAAACTCATACAATGAATAAATATCCAAGCCTGTGTTGTACTGAATATCTCCTGCAAATTTGATGTAACCTTATTCATCCATCTGCTTTCCAATTCAGATAGAATACCAAAATGTTGTTTTCAACCTACCACTCTCAAGGTAATGCTTTAAATCTTCCACTAGCTTATACACAATACATACAGGTGGTAACTTGGTCTCCTCTAAGCTTGTCAAGGCTTTTATTAAACAAGTGCATTTCTCATTGATTAAATGCAGATTGTAATGTAAACTATGGCATGATACATGGTACAGTTTACTATCATCTACTAATTCCAAAATTTGGTCTATAGACAAGCCATGGCTTTTTTATTGTTCAAAGAATCTTTCATAAAATTGGACATATGAAGAGTGATACTTGGCTGAATTGAACCATGAATTGCATCAGGTTGCCAAATGGAACAGGAGGCACTTCACAAGCTGCTTAGGCAAGTAGGCTTCAAGCTATTTCAGATATTGCTGTTTTTGTCCAGGTTTTTGGAAAAAAAAAAACTGACTTCATGAAAGTACTGAGCTGAGCACCATTATCAAATAGTGGACACCAGCAAGATGAAAATGTGTGCTAAACACAAGACATGATGACTGCAAATATAATGGATAAAACATTCCTATGCTCCTTCTTAGAATATATGTTGCTGAATCAGTTATAAATGCAGTGATATCATCAAATTCACTATCAACATGAGTAACAGCTTGGATGCAAGCCTGACTTAGATTGATGATTGCATTCTTTCATGGTGACAGATACATTTTAAAAAAATCAAGGAAGAAATCAAATCTTACATATTTTTCAAAGTTGTTGGTAGTAAGTTGTCTGTTTCATAGTGGGTTGCTTGTTAGAAGCCTATTTTTGCCAAATGGTTTTTAGACTTAATATAGTCCTTTAGAGTGTCCACCCTAACAAGGTCAACACAAGGATGACAAAATTTGCGGAAAAGCACATTACCACCTGCATAAAAATGTTCTGGAAATTCTCCCACTCTGGCTTGTGCACAAATTTAAGAAACTGCAGTTATTCACCTTTATTTCTTTTTTGGAGACAGTTCATCTTTCAAGGTTGAAGTTTGTTCATATAAAGCAGCCTATTGCTTTTCCATGTTAGGTTTTTAGAATAATAAATCAATTTTATCAATCCAGGTTTCCAGCTTTCCATACAGGTGAAATATGTCTTTTTTTCAATAGATCTCTGCAAAATGGTGTATTTGTTTTTACAGTGTAGCTAATAGGTACTTTAAAAAAATTGTTTTGATTTTTTGGAAAAAGGTCTCTGTGTGTTTATTGTAAATTAAATATTTAACTCCAACTCACAAAATGGATGTTGCAGTAAAACAAATGTCTTTCAAAGGTATTTTTTTGTTTTACGTAACATTTTAGTTTATAGTTAGCTTTTTTAAGAACAAAATAATTATCTCACTTTAATTTCTACATGAGTAAAACTAATTTGGATGTGCTCATGCAATGTTGTCATGTAGAAATCAGTAAAAATGCCAAGCAATGTTTAATAACATAAAAAGTCTAGTTGTCAATAAATTCCAATAAATAAATTGTTTAAAACTCATCTAGAGATAAAAAAAAAAAAAACTACTTTATCATTTGGTCACTTTATTGAAATTATTAAATAAAATTTTTGAGAAAAGGCTAATTTGTAAAATTTGTCTCTCTCTCTCTCTGAAATAACAAACTGCCGTGTGGTTATGAAAAAAAATAAAACAAAAGACAAAACTTTTGTTCCCCACCACCTAACATTTTCTTATAAACTCAAGCCATCATTGTAAAACTTGATTCCTAAATACTGTAAACTGTATGGAGACGGTAGGTAAAGTGGGTGTATTAAAACATTCCCAACTCTATTCTTTGATGTCAGTTGGACAGTGAGTTAGGAAAGGCAAACATAGTAACAAATAAAAATGGCAATTGGAAATTTTTTTTTTTTAACAGATTTGCCATTTCAAAACCATGGATTCCTGTTAAAGCAGCCATTATTTTATGAGGAGGTTTTCACATCAGTATAATGAAAGGTGTCAACAATAACAATTTTGTCAGCATTAAATAACCAATTGTGGTTGATATGCTGTAAATCTCAATCAATCAAGATGTCCTTGAAGCTTTGAGACATGAGATGGGTTTTGAAAGGAACACGGTTTGACTGCTTCTTTGCTCTTTGTTTCCTAAATTGGGGACCTCGTCATTATTTACATTTAGGGTCTTTTCCTCATCATTGCCGCTGTTATCACAACAACAAAATTAGGACAATAACCCTAATGTAAATAGTGTAAATAATAATGTGTAAAAGCATCAGTGAACTACTTTTTATTTTTTTTCCTTTTTCCTTTATTCAGAGTAAGAAATTCAAAATTGTTTATAATAATTTTCATGACATTTAAATATTCACAGGCTTTGCTTTTACTTCCTCTGCACAAACAAGTTTCTTGTGTTAAGTTTGGTGTAATGTATTTGGATTTACAAGGATGAAACTTATTGATTTTTCTATTGATCTTTCCTGACTACTGCATTATTGTGTCCCTGTACTAGTCTCAACTAGCATTAATATATAGCTAAATGTACCTGTTAAAATATGAACTGATTTCATGATTTATTCACAGTCTCTGTCAAATTATGTGTCATCACTTTTACTTCACAGGTCTTTTGCTGGACAGGAAATCATGATATTCATAAAAGCTGTTATTCTTGGGAATTTAAATGAAGGAAAACAAGACTCTTCACTTTCCATCAAGAACAGGGAAAAATATCCTGCAATATTCATGTAAAAGTTGTGCATCTCTATTTTCAAAAGTATCGAATTGGACATTAACTTGCAAAAAGACGTACTTTGACATGTGTAGGTTGTCTTTTCTGTAGAATCTTCGTGTCACATATGAGTAAAAGAAGATTTAATAAGCCATGTTTTTGTGAAGTTTGCAAACTTTTGTTATTATTTAGATTTAGTGAACCATATGGAAAACCGCACTAGGAATAAACCAGCTACACGTGAATTTAATGAATTGGCATTTTCACAGAACACTATACAAACAAACACCGGAGGGAAACCATATTCTTGTCACATTTGTGCATCTGCATTTTCAAAGAATTCACATTTGGTGCGCCATATGCAAACACACACTGGAGAGAGACCACATTGTTGTGAAGTTTGTGGATCTGGATTTACACGTAAGTTACATTTGGAGTATCATATCCGAACACACACTGGAGAGAAACCATATTCTTGTGAAGTTTGTGGATCTGGATTTACACAGAAGTCGCATTTGGTGGGTCATATGCGGACACACACACATGAGAAACCATATTCTTGTCAGTTTTGTGTATCTACATTTTCAACAATGTCAAATTTGGTGTGCCATATGCGACAACACACTGGTGAGAAACCATATTCTTGTCAAGTTTGTGAATCTGTATTTTCACAGAAGTCCCATTTGGAGTGTCATATGCGAAAACACACTGGAGAGAAACCATATTCTTGTGAAGTTTGTGGAACTTCATTTTCAATGAAGTCACATTTGAAGGACCATGTGCGAACACACACTGGGGAGAAACCATATTCTTGTGAAGTTTGTGGATCTGCATTTACACAGAGATCAGCTTTGGAGTTTCATATGCGAACACATACTGGAGAGAAACCATATTCTTGTGAAGTTTGTGCATCTGCATTTTCAATGAAGACATCATTGAAGAACCATATGCGAACACACACCGGAGAAAAACCATATTCTTGCAAAGTTTGTCGATCTGCATTTACACAGAAAGCAGCTTTGAATCGCCATATACAAACACACACTGGAGAGAAACCATATTCTTGTGAAGTTTGTAGCTTTGTATTTTCACGGAAGTCACATTTGAAGAACCATATGCAAACACATGCAGGATAGTCAAATATACTGTATCATGATCGAATCTCTACTGGTAAGAAACATTTTCCTTCTGAAGTTTGCATATCTGCATTTTTAAACACTGGTGAGAAGTGTGTGAATGATGTTTTTCATATGTTATGAATTTCAAAACACTTTTTTTATTCTTACGATAAAGATATCACATGAATGAAATGAAGTCATATATTCATGTAACAAGCAGATATGAATTTTTATTTATTTTTATTGCATGCAAAATATAAGGAACATTCCTTTTTCAGGGTCTGTAAATAAAGTGTATTAAAACTAGAGTTAGTCATTTTGGCAATTTATGTTTTGGTATTGGTTTCTGTTTTTTGTTTTTTTTCCTTGATACCGTGATTTTCAATTCGATTTTTCAGTTTTTAATTTTTGGTAAAATTGTACAACAGGAACCACACCCACACCTAACTTTGTTGTGAGGCCAGTGTCATCATAAATACTTTAACCAAGGAACATTTTCATAATTTAATGACTTGTTTTTATTTATTTTGATAAGATTTCTTTTGAAAAGTTTAATTAAATTTGCAAATGCTACATCTACATTCACATTTTAAAAAAGTCACTCCATTCATAAAACATGTTGCTTTTTTTAGCAATAAAGCTTTGATGAACCATGAAAAGAAGCTACTCATCAATAGAGCTTCTTGCAGAATTAGTGTGCAATAATCTTAGGAACATAGACTTATTCAAATGAATGCAAGTATCATGGATCAGTTTGATGAAGCATGAAAGAAGCTTCCCATCAATAGAGCTTGTTGCAGGTTAAGAGTGGTACTGGTAGAAGAGCAACATAATTTATTCAAATAGTAAAACAAATACAGTGTTTCAAAATTAAATTAACATTTCGAGAAAAGCTGTGCTGTTGGGATACTAGGATATTGACTGGAAATGAAGTTCCAGCTACTGTAACACCTGATTAAGTAACATGTTCCTTCCTTTCTCATCACTTAAACTAATTGTTATAAAGCTAATGCTGCTATAAACATACTTGTCATCACCAAAACAATGTTTTCATCACCTATTGTGTGGTGTCTGTGGTAATGTTTTCAGTTTTAATCAAACCTAATTTTGAGAGATCATTACTTTAGGTAAATTTCGTTTAGTGCTTAAACTTGTCAAGATGACTGGTTATGAGGATGTCATGCTATAATACCACTGTAAGGATTTGGTTGTACATTAAGCACTATCGTATGTTTTAGTCTATACCAAAATCCAACTTCATTTTATTTCTGTATCCAAATTTAAATGTGTCTGATTTAAAATTAGTGTTCCATCCTGGCTTGTGATGATGTTGTCACTATTAGTGAGGAATTCAGGCTGAAATAATGTTAGGTTTCAGTGGTATTATGCAATCTAACTTATTATTACATTCTTAATAGTTACGATAAATTTGGTACTTCTTTTTGGTCAATGATGAAGTTGCAATGATTAGTTAGGTTGCTATCCTGTGTGTATAATTGGGGATAGTGGTGAGTGCTATGAGGTACAAGGAAAAAATAATTTTTCCAATTTCTCCCATCAAATTTTTGTTTTGGGGAGGGGGCAGATTTAATTTCAGTGTGTGAGGAATTAAGTCTAATTACTTGTGGGATTACTACCCTGACCCTAATGATAATTATAGGTGGTGCAATGTTTGAAGAGGTCTTTTTGGATGCTTTGTCCTGTACCAGATTCCCTTGATATATTCAAAGACAGATTCGGTCCAATAGAAAAGAGGATTTTACTCAGGTGTTTAGGTAATTAAATCTTATTTCTTGTGGAATTACCACTTCCCCTGTTGATAATCACAGGCGGCACGATATTTCAAATTTTCATCCTCTTTTCCCTTTGACTTTCGTAGCAGGAAGGCATGTTTCCTTTGACTTTGATATAGATGAGACCCACAATTACTTCAAAGACACATACTGATGATTGTATTGAACTGTTCTTAACTTCAGCTTTATTTCTTTTTTTATTCTTCTGTAACATGTATTGTTAATACGTTTATTAATTATTACTTGTTTGAATACTATGTTTAGTGACCTTTCTTTTACCCAGACTCACATGATTCTGATAATATTTTTTGCTAAATATATATGCTCATTATTCAATTCATTAATGAAATGTGCTGAAAAAAATATCAAAATCAAATAATTCCCTTATATTTAAATTTAAAAATCAGTGTGCAATGATTTTTTTGCTCTCATTTGTAAAAAACAAAAAAGCCTGCATTTTGTTGGAACTTAAAGAAAAACATACCTAGCAATGAGTAATGTCTTTCTTTTTATTTTGCCCGATTGGTCCTGTTGACTTTTATTTCATTTATGTATGTCGGGTTGACCAGAAGTTTCCATCTCAAGAGTCAGCAGTCAAATAACCAACATCAGTTATTTACACATAAGTCTCTGAGCAGCAATTCCTGTAGTGCTGAAAATATTGAAAATGTAATATAAATTATTAGTCGACCACTAACAGTGTTTCCCTCACATTTTTGAGGGACTTTTTGTGAGCCAACACCTGCTTAAGGAAGCCCTAAATAAAACTATGAAGCAAACAAGACCAATAGTTGGTGAATGGATTTGGCATTGTTAACTCAGTTGATTTTCTAATCCACTGAAACATCTCCCTCTTCTCTGATGTAGATTCTACAATGAAACCAAGGTACTAACTTTCCTCCTTTCAGGGGTTTATTTGAACACACCTCAATGTGAGTCTTGTCTATGAATTTTCCCCCTTTCAAGAAGTTTTATTAAACACAACTCAATGTGTGTTTTGTCTTTGAATTTTTCCATTTTCATGGATTTTATTAAATGCCACAACATGTGTTTTTGTATCTTTCCATTGTCAGTGATTTTATTTAAACACACCTAATTGTATTTATGTTAACTTTCCCCATTCTAAGGGATTTTATTAAACACACCTAAATGTGTGTATGTGAACTCCTCCCTTTTCAGGGGCTTATTTAAATACATCAGTGTGTATGTAACTTTCCTCTTTCTAAGGGATTTTATTAAACACACCTAAATGTGTGTATGTGAACTTCTCCCTTTTCAGGGGCTTATTTAAATACATCAGTGTGTATGTAACTTTCCTCTTTCTAAGGGATTTTATTAAACACACCTAAATGTGTGTATGTGAACTTCTCCCTTTTCAGGGGCTTATTTAAATACATCAGTGTGTATGTAACTTTCCTCTTTCTAAGGGATTTTATTAAACACACCTAAATGTGTGTATGTGAACTTCTCCCTTTTCAGGGGCTTATTTAAATACATCAGTGTGTATGTAACTTTCCTCTTTCTAAGGGATTTTATTAAACACACCTAAATGTGTGTATGTGAACTTCTCCCTTTTCAGGGGCTTATTTAAATACATCAGTGTGTATGTAACTTTCCTCTTTCTAAGGGATTTTATTAAACACACCTAAATGTGTGTATGTTAACTTTTTTCTTTCAAGTGAATTTCAAAACACATCAAATGTGTATATGAACTTCAAGGTAGCTTCATGAAATTGCTAAAAAAAAGAGCATAGTCTGATGAAAAAGCTGCCAAACTTGACAAAATTTTATTGTCTAAATGTTTATGTTATTATTAAGAGGAAAGACCAAAGTATTTTTTAATCATTTTTTAAAATTTTCCCTTCTCTTTAGAACATTCTAAATTTTGATTAAAATAACCCTTGTTTCTCTTTGTATCACTGGAACTAGTAACATAGCATAAATTTTTAGCACGTTTTTTTTGTATAACAGACATTAATTTAGAAAATCGTGCAAAAATAAAAATAATTGTCAGATGTTAATGAAACTTTCAGAAACTATTCATAGACGATGAAAATTATTACAAATATGTTTTTTTATTAAATTCATAGCAGAAATATTTTTTTATATTTATTACCCCTACCCCATAACTAATTTTATGAAAACTCTAGAAATTCAATCACATCAGGTTTAGTGATTACAATAGTTAAAAGCACAAGGCTTTGAGGAATGCAAATCATGTTTTTTTTTTATTGGACCCCCTCCACCTACCTGAAAATCAGTTCTGAATTGTAACATACAAAACTCAATAAAACAAAGATATTATTTAATTTCAAATGCTTTTAGTTGTTTTTATGAATATGGACAATATTTTCTGAAAGCAAAAAATTTTTTAAATAAAATATGAATTTTTAATACAATTATTTGTTATTTCTTTAATTATAATAGATTTTTACATTTAAGTTGATAAATATTATAAAATTAGTTAAAAGCCGCATTCAGTTTCGTAAATGTCCTTTTGAGATAGATCTTTTTTTAGTGCGTTGTAAATTGTATAGTTTTGACCAATCAGAAGACCCACAATAATTAAGAAATGTAATTTTGTGTTTATAATACGGCTGTAATTATAAAGTGCGGAATAATGATGTAAATAATTTGTTCACTTAAATCTAAATAATTTCACTTCTCTCCTTCTGTAGAACGAATTATCCTCATGTAAGCTGTCAATGTCATGAAATTGTCATTCATCACCTGTCAAGTGACGCAAAATGTTATGACCTGCTTTGTTTTATTTTCAAACTACATCTTTTCAGTGCAGAAACTAAGTAATTCTTGTTTCAAAATATTTTAAATAAACATTATAATTTCTGATTTTCTTAAAATAAGTTTTGAAAAATTATAATTGATTTTTAAAAGAATTTCAAACTGAGATTTTAATTTTTTTTTTTTTTAGAAAATGGAAAAAAAAATGGTTGACATGATTGATTATCTGTCAATTTTGCTGACAAAAAAAACAAAATTTTTAACGAAAATTTTGGACGTGCTAGGAACGATTAAAAAATGTAAAAATATACCCCCAAAATATTTTGATCTTTCCTCTTAATAATAACATAAACATTTAGACGATAAAGTTTTGTTTTCGTCAAGTTTGGCGTCTTTTTCGTCATGCTATGCTCTTTTTTAGCGATCATGGAGGTACTTCTTCTTACCCGTCTGAAGTGTCTTAAAACATCCAAATAAATTACTTGTTGATAAGGAAATCTTTATCTTCTTGTTCATGTTAAATTCACTTGTTTAAATTCCTTGCTTCAACATTACATTGTTACGCCTGATATTTACTTTGAGTTTTTAGCCCAAACAACCAAACACTTCCGCGCACCAGATATCAACCAAAATCCCATAACTGCTCTGAAGTCCGCTCTATCAACAATCTCACAAATGATTCTTGATATTATTTATGGTTATGATGTTTATTGTACATCATTTGGTTTTCACTAAAATTTGTATTTAATAAAATTCATAAAAAATATCATGTTAGGCACCAAGTCGTTAGCACTGCGTCTGTGGGCCATGAAGAAACGTCAAGCATCGACTTTTGAATAACTATTATCTCCTGTAAATGCCAAGAATTCTCAGGATTTTTAACACAAGGAACCAAATCTTGGCTAACACCGTTTAACTCCATTTCGGCTTTTATAATCCAACAAAATATTTTCTGAAAAGTAATTTGTTTCTAACGTGTTTTTCCTTTTCTTAATTCATTCTTTGTGACATTTTGTTTCAACTTTGACCTTGTTATATGAACTGAACGGACAATATAAAAATTGTGTAAGTTGACAGAAATCATCCCGTTTTGTTTTTCTCGTTGCATTTTTGAAATTGAAAGGTAAGTGGAAGAAGAGAAATAATTTTGTTAAAAAAAATCGTTATTTACTGACTTGCCTCACCATTTTTTCCTTTCATTTCTTTTTATTCCCTGTCAGTGTTAGGGGGAAAAAATGAAGATAAATCCAGGTATGATTTCATCATGACAGAAATTTAAGAAGGAATAATTTGAAAAGAAAATTTTTGTTGGATTTTCTTATTTCGATTTGAAGTTCTTATTTTAATTTTAAAAATTGAATTCAATCACAGTAGCACAGAATTTGACTTCCTTTTATGACCTTTTTAAATTAACGATTTCCATGTTACTCTTTCTTTACAATTTATTTAGACGTTAAATTGGAGAGAGTATAATTATTGAATACAAATGAAATTTTTGGTTTGATGGAGTGAGGATGATTTTGTTCGATTTCTGCTGAACTGTTTTTAAACTAAAAAAAAAAAAAAAAAAAAACTTTTCTCACTCCATAAATTAAAAAAAATCAAATAAATTAGTAAATAAATATTATTATCAACGAAATGTTATATTTCTTAAAATAATTTACTTCACAAAATAAGCAGGCGATTGAAAAAATGTCCTTTTTAGTAGGTTAGGAGGAGAATCTTTTAATAATTTATTTAATAAAAAATAATGTTGAGTCATTGTAGTCGACCGAAAAACTTAGTTTTTGTTAGAAAGAAAATCAAAGATCGTTTTTGTTTTTATATTTAAAATTTATAAATAAAATTATTGCTCTTTTGGACGGCGGTTATTTTCACTTGATTCGTTTCGGTGTTCTAGGGAAAAGTTTGCTTAGGAAGTCTCGCTTAGTAGAACATAATCGTTACTCAGAAAGGAAAAACAGGACGTCGGAAAAAAAAAAACAAAAAACAATTTTCATTTGCCGTATGAATACATCGTGAATGAAATATGTTAATAAAATTAAATAATTATATTGTTGCGGAGGAGTATGTTATTAGGAAAAAATATCAGAAGGTATTATTTGTGTATTTGTGTTGGTTGCAAGAATATAGACTTCTCTGTGTATGGCACAAGGTCATCAATGACAAAAAACAATATTCCTTTTTAGAAAAACAAGAATAAAGCATTTATATAACAAATATACAACATGAGAATGTTCTTTAGGTCAAATAGAGAGTACAGTGTTTCTGTCAGTAAAAGGATTTTCAAGATTTAATCAGTTCAGATTAATTAATATTTTTACATATTTCTGTTTAAGGTCTGATATTGAAGATTAAGGTAAGAGTTGTAATAATGCAGCTGGAGTTATTTCCCTTTAAATGTTATTTGAAGTAGTTAAGACTTTAAAGAATAATATTTTTTATCTGGACTCACAAAAAAAAAGATTTCAGTTCATGAAATAATAGTAAGTTTCAATGGAAAGAATCTTCGATAAGGTGTTGCATACTGAAATTCGGTGTAAGATGAGTTCAAAGAAACTTGCTGACTGAGAGAAAAAAATGTAATCTTCACTTGAATATCGAAAGTTGAATTAATTTGCCGCTTATTGTTCTTCTAGAAAAAGAGAGTTGAATATGAGTGAAAGAATTCTAGGAAGCTGAGAATATGCTGAATCATAACTTATAGCTCCAGAAGATTTTGAAGTAATATTTTTTGCTGGTGAGTATTGGCAAGAGGCGAAAGTTGCAAAGTTGAATAAATAAGTGAATGAGATGAGTTCAGAGATGTTCACTGTTCGTACATATGTATGTGTGTGTGTGTGTGTGTGTGTGTGTGCGCGCATGTGTCATAGTGTTTGCATAGCATTTTCCTTTAAAGGAGACAACCGTTACCTTTCCACAGAACTTGGTGTGGGTCTGAGAAGATAGGAGAGATAAAGAGTGGAAGATATTGCTTGCATTTATTTACTTTCAAGTCACATGGTAGGTTCCAGAAGCTGTTTCGATTTTTTTTTTTTGGTAGTAAATTAATTTTAACTGTGTGGACGTAGTGGAAAACATGATATTAGGATTAATTGACCAATCGGGAGTTAGAGAAATATCAAGGCTCTGTGATTCACTTTTTTTACAGATTCTGTCGATTGCAGTGCTGTTATGTAGGAAATGTATTGGAATATTTTTTACCAATGGAATTGATTAGATCACAAATAAAATATTATTAAATAGAAGTAAAACACTAAAATATTTTTGATTCTTTTGAGAACACTTGGAATTTTGGTTAAAATTTTTTTTTTTTTTGCGCCAACAAGGACGCCAAATATAAGTATTGGAGATTTCAGTGTCTTTTTTGCAGTGAAGAACACTTTGATTTGGAAATTCTTGCAAAAATCAAATAATTGTCAGATTCTAATGAAACTTTCAGAGCTTATTCCCAAATGAATTAAATTATTTGGTTAAATTGCGTATTAAGTGCCAGAAACCAATTGTAATGAAAATTTTCTATTCTGGTGTAAATTTGCATGATTATTTCGAAAATAACAATAAAAGTTTGTGGGAGAATACTATTTAAGATTTATCAACAATCTTAGTTCAGTCTCATTTGCATCACAGCTACAGTCCGGTCGCCATTACTGCCTTTGCCTTGAGTAATAATGCATGGAAGCTTCACTTGTCTTGATTACTGCACAATATGCAAACTTTAAATTTGATTTTTGCAAGAATTTCCAAAACAATGTGTTTTTCACCAGATAAAAAAGCACACATACCTGAAAGGATAAAAACGTTTTTTTCCTTTATTTTAAATGATTTTTTAAAAGGAAATGATGCAGTTATCAACAAGAAAACAACTATATTTACTAATCATCAATGGAAAAGCTAATTACAATTCAACAACCCCCAATATTTTAAGGATCTTGAAGTGGAAATATCAAAGATGTGGCACATGAGGACATCAATAATTCTAGTTGTAGTTGGAGCCTTTGGTTTGATTGGAAAAGCTTCCAATAGACTCATTGAATGGATGATGGACTTTACAATACATACAAACAGAATAATCAAAGATAATCAGTCATCACGGTTTTTCAGTATGCGTACTTGGTAATTTCTAGTCAGCAAACATCGCTTCTGCCCTTATTCTAACTTCATGGACAACCCTTTGGAAAGAATGTTACAATCCTAAATAAGTGAAAAACCTACAGAAAAATAGCATCACAAACTACTAAAAAAAATTAAATAACTTCAGTGGTAATCTGTGACAGAATAGAAAATCTGCTCTTATTGCCACTCCAAATATTGGGATATTGGTATTTGATAGGTTATCTTTGTAGTTTTATATAAATTTGAAGTTCTTCAAAGATTTCAGTGGATGAATCTTACAAATCTTTGATGGCAGCAGAACTACCAATGTCATGGATAATACATAGTAGCGGTCTGGAATTGAACAAACTGATTTGTAAAACTCGTACACTGGATCCAAATCCTACACTCATCCAAGTATTTGTTCAACTTTGAAAGTGCTGTACTGAATGCATCCTGAAAATTTGAAGTAACCTTATTCCTCTCTTTGCTTTCCAGTTCAAATACCACGAAGAAGGTAATTTTTAAATCTTCCATTAGGTTGTACACAATATGTGTAAGTGGTAATTGGTCTACTCTATGTTAAGGCTTTTATTAACCTTTACCACACTGCAGGCAACAACTGTCACTGTAGAATCCTCTCTCTTTGCTACTCTAAACATGTTCTGTCACCTTGAGACGGTTGCTATAAACACTTGTCAACTGTTATTTCCAGCATATTAAGCTGGAAATCACATACTACTGCTTTGGAAAAAGGTTAAATTTCCGTTTTCCAATGCCATTTTGAATTCTTCTAGACTCTATACAATGTGTAACATCAATTAAACCCATGTTAATTTTTTCATGATTTTTTGTAAACAAAAATGTTAGTGTCAGTACCCAACAAAGCCTTTATCAGGAGTTTTTCTTTGATTAGGACTCCGATGATGATTTTGATGGCTTTACTCGAATGGATATTGATGGTGAAGTGGTTGAAGATGATAAACATGCTAGTGACATGGAGGAAAGTGATGATGACCACTAGCGGCTACTATCATCCATGCCTAACTAATTTTATAGAAGCTACTGGCAACCATCATTACACCTGAAGGTGAATTATTTGGTCTATTTATAGACTACGAAATAATAATTTTATTCATCGACAAGACAAATGCTGGTGTCTTCTCGTATGTAAACATAAGGAAACACATCACTTTTTTATGAAATGAAAGCTTTCTTAGTGATTTTGCTTCTTACTGCACTCCCAGAACTCCATAAAGAGTAATAAAAGTTAAAATACGTTAAATTATTTATGTATTTTTTAGGTATTTGTTTTTTATTTCACATTTCAATTTTTTTTGTTTTTAATGTCGAAACATGCATGCAAAATGTAATGCATTACATCAAAATATTACTCCTTCATTCTTTTATTAGTGTACAAAAAATAAAATCTATACACACAAGAGAAAGAAAATTTTAAAACAGTAGGTGTTCATGTTTTTGCACTCTAAAAAAATGCAGTGGCAGGGGGTCAATTAAAGGTTAAATTAGCACAGTTCTCATCAATGAAATGCAGATTGAGATGTAAGTTATGGTACGATGCATTGTGCAGTTTGCTATCATCTACCAATTCCAAAATTTGGTCTGTTGCCTAGCTATGGCTTTTTCTTGTTTGAAGAATCCTTTATAAAATTGAACATATGATACTTGGCTGAATTGAACCATGGATTCCATTGGGTTGCTACTGGGACAGAGGGAGCTACACTAGTTGCTTTGCCAAGTGGGCTTTATGCCATTTCAGATATTGCTATTTTTGTCCATTTTTCTTTTTTAAACTGACTTAATGAAATTAATGAGCTGATCACCATTATCAAATTGTGGCCAGTGTGAGAATAACTCACCAACAAGATGTAAAATATGTGCTAAACACAAGACATGATGACTGTTTACAAATATATTGGATAAAACATCGCTATGCACCTTTTTACAGTATGCTGCTGAATCAGTTATGAAAGCATTAATATCAAGTGCAATGTCAACATAAGTAACAGCTCGGATGCAATCCTGACTTAGTTTGATGATTGCATGTTTGCAATCACATTCAAAATGCTGTGTATTTTGTTGGCAAGCTTTGTTTTTATGGTGGCAAAATGACTATCAAACAATTTTGGCAAATATAGTTGCCTAATACATTTAACACTAGAAATATCACCACCTTCCTTCCAATACTTTAACAAAAATGGTCTCATCTTGTCAATTTTATTGATGAGTATGTCCCACATTGTGCATATTTTTAAAAACTCAAGGAAGTCATTTCTCATATCTTTACTTTTTTAACTGAAGTTTTTAGTAAGTAAATACTCTGTTTCATAGTGGGTTGTTTGTTAGAATCCTTTTCTGCCAAATGATTTTTATACATAATAGGATCCTTTAGTATTCACCATAACAAGGTTAACACTACGATGACAAAATTTGCAGAAAAACACATTGCCATTTTCATAAATAACTTCTGGAAAGTGCTCGTGCACAAATCTTAGAAGCTGCAGTCATTCACTTTTGTTTCTTTTATGTAGAAGGTCCATCTTTCAAGGTTGTGGGTTCTTTGTATAAAGCAGCCTGTTGTTTTCCATATTTAGTTTTAAAAATTTCAATTTTATCAGTCCAGGCTTCCAGTTTTCCATACAAGTGAAATATGGTTTTTTAAAATATAAAAACAATCAAAACGTTTTTTTCTTACAAATTAGCTAATAGGTAATTTTTTAAAAGTTGTCTTAATTTTTTTGGAAAAGGTTTAATGTTGTAGTAAAACAAATGTCTTACAAAGATACTTTTTTGTTTTACAAAGTTTTTTTAAGAACAAAAAATTATCTTACTTCAATCCTTATAAGATTAAATTTAATTTGGGTTTGAGCATGTACAGGGTTGCCAGGTTGAAATCAATGAAGAAACTGAACAATGTTAAATAAAAAATAAATATGCAAACAGTAAAAATTCCTGTTTTAAATTAATTTCCATAAAAAAAATTGTTTAAAAGTCATCTAGAGGCAAAAAGCAACATTATCGTTTGATGGTCATTTTTATTGAAATTATCAAATAAAATTTTGGAAAAAAAGGCTAATTTGTAAAATTTGACTTTCTGAAATGACAATCTGCTTCAGATTTGTGTCTTGTATTTGTCATTAGTACATAATCATATGAATCAGATTCTGTTTGCACTACTTCTCACATTTAATCCTTTTGGATTATACCAAGCTTTAGTTTTATGCGTCTTTTTCTTTGTAAAACATATTCCTTCAAAGTGGTTGAGCTTATGACAAAATGTGCATTGTTTTCATCTGACTGTACATCATTTTTGTAGTGTGAATCATGACCACTCTCAATAAGTTTCAAAATTTGAAGGGGGCTTCCTTGTAGTTTTCTTGGTCATTTTATTTTGCTCGAAGTATTTATTTTTTCTATTGAGCTGGATTTCTTGTAGTTTGTTAATTTAAACATTTTGTTGTTCAATTTCTTTGGCTAGTTGAACAACGTGTGATAGTGTTAATATTTTTTCTCATAATAATTGTTGTCTAAGAGATGTTGGGACGAACATCTTTCAATAAATTTGCTCTACTACTGCCCCATCTGAAGAGTAATCATTAAATTTACACATATGTTGCCAGATTTTTTAAGACAGTCATGTAAGTCACTCTTTTATTCAAAAGTCATTTTAAATCTTTAGCTACCTCCACAGAAATGTGATACTTAAGATTTAAAATGACTTTTGAAAAAGGAAAATCTTTTCTTGAAGCATTTATTTTAGTTTTAATTTCAAGCTAATAGATTAAATGTAATATTTCTGTGGTGTAAAAAACAAGGTTATAGTCTTTGAAGTTAAATTTTTATTTTATTTGAAAGATAATAGCCTAAAGTAGTATCTCCAAATAAAAGCAATACCTAAGTTTTGAAATGCATTTTGCAAAATGAAAAATATTTCTTGAAGCTTTTAATTTAGTTTAAATTTGAAGCTAATAAATTTAATATTTCCAATAAGCAAACATGGACATGGGTGTTTTTATGGGATGTTGGCAACTCACTTGACAAACTTAGGTTTGCGATCATTTATACAATTCCTTGATGAATATAATGTGAATGCCTTTTTTTAAATTGTTTTTAACTACACAACAATCTTAAACATTTAAGAACATATTCAAGGTAATATAATATTTTATTGAATTTTTAGGTACTTTGCCTTCATAGTCTACTGTATGAAAACACTTCCTGAGGAAGAAAATTACCAATAAATTTTAATTTTGCTATATTCATCACACTTATTACCTGATAATATCATGTGTGGACATCTGCGTTTAGGAAATTAGACACATTTATGCACACATAAAATAAATTCAAACTTCATTTTAAAATATTGGAGAATTCATTCAATTGGAGTGATCTTTTCCATTATACATTCTTAATGTAATATCACTTGACTTCTACAAATTAATAGAATAATGAAGTCTATCAGTGACAATGATGATGTATGCTCCACCAAATGAGGAGAATTAAATCACTGGTTGAGGACATTCATGTTGTGGTTGATGGCTGCAAAGACCAAACTTAGATACATATTGCTGTCTGCAGGTTGAACACTGAATACCAATAACTGGTGGTGGTGGTGGCAGCCTATGCACCAAGCAATCATGACATTTTTGCTGGTGAAAGTCTCTGTCTTGAATTTGACTAGCTACAAATCAGCATAATGTCCTCCAGTTGTGATTATTCTAGCTTCCACTTCTTCAGAATAGTACTGCACTGTTATGGCATTAATTTTGGGTGATCTTTGACTCATTTTTTTCACAGACTTACCAAGAATTCCCCATGTAGGCTCGTGTTAGGGAGATGCCCTACGGGCATCTTGATAATATGAACAATCCACCTGAGCTGTCATTGGATGATAACAGCCTCAATGCTTTTGCTGCTGGTAAACTGGAGAATATTAACATGTGGTATTCAATCATTCCATGACTATCCAATGATGTATTAAAGACTGTGAATGTGGGAGATTTCAGGTGATGAAATGTCAACTCTATATGGAGTCCAGGATTCAGACCCATACAGAAGGAGGGATATGCATATAGCATTGTACATTGAGACCTTTGTGGAGGTGGAAAAGTTCCTATTTAGAAAGACTTGGCGACAAAATTGACAAAATGACATGGATAAGCAGCATTGTCAACATATTGAAAATCAAAGAAACTACACCTTGTAGGAGATTGAAACTGACAAAGATTGAAGACAGTACCATCCAGTCTATACTGGAGATGGATGCTATCTTCCAGTTCTAATCTTTGATGGCTGAGCAGTATGACAGCAGCAAGATATTGAATAAGGTTGGCACTTCATTGACTTTAAAAGCATCTGAGATAATGCCTGCAGATCCAATGTGTGGTTACATGTTGGTGTGAAAATCTTTGGTAATAGCTATGAAGTAGGGTGGGCAACCACATTTAGCAAGAATGCACCAGAGCAATCCTGTTTAACTGTATTGAAGGTTTTAGCCAAACTGATGAAGGAGAATGCTGGCAAGAACTTTGCCTATGACTGCAAACAGTGAGATCCCATGGTAGTTTTCACAATCAGCTTTGTCCACTTTTTGTTTGTAGGTCATGACAATGTTTGCATCATTCCATTGCTGGGAACACAATGTACATTTCACACATCTGTGAGAAAACAATGAAAGCGATGATTGATTTTTGAACCCTCATATTCAAATATTTCTCCTGGAAAACAATTGGGGCTGACAGTCTTATTGTCCGTAAGATGCTTTCTGGCACTACTCACCTCCTCAAAGGATTGCTGTGTGTCAAGATCAGGCTTTAGGAATAGTATTGGTAAATAATCAGCAAACTCAGGATCACTTGGGTTAACATAGTTGTGCAACTCCTTTTAAGTGTTCCACCCATTGTTCAGTATTCTATGACAATCTTTGATGATGGTACTACCATCTATAAAATGTAGGGTGGAGTGCAACAGAACCACAAATTGGACCATACACAATGTTGATGCTATTGTTCTGAGGCTCATTTAAAACATCATAGCTTTGTATTTCTGCAGCCTTGTTGCACCACATGTCATTTTACATGTATTGCAAAGCAGTTTGGGCCTCTGAACATAACGAAGTTTTCTTTTGCTTTACTGGAATAGCTTTTACCAAGTGAGGTATTGTGTGCTCTATTCTTCAGGGCAAGCAGATACATACCTTTTCAAAGGGCATTAGTGCAAAGTGAAGAAAGCAATCATGGTTAGAATTTGAACGCTTCATACCTATTCAAATTCCTGCATTGAAATATAGTGCTACTTTTTAATAACAGTTCTAGGCATCTTCCATTTGTGAGTCATCTTTCAAGATCTATGACAGTGTCAAAAATATTATCCTAATTGACTGGAGTCAATCATAAAGGTTGAAAATGCTAGGCTTCAACCATTCATACCAGAAAGTAAATCCGACACAGCTATTTGCACACTTGACATGATTTACCATTTAATTTTAATTGTAAATCACTTTTATGATGAAGTTCTTTTGTGAAAATATTAAGACTTTTAGAAAAGGGCAATATTTATATGAACATCTCTTCCAAATATTATGAATCACCTTTTATGTAGATCCTATAGTATTTAGTTTGATAAAAGTTAAACAGAATTTCTCCAGAGATCTACCATTAAAATATCTCAAGGATTTTATAAGTAAATGAAATGGCAGAGGGAATTACATGAAGAATCTTGCAAAATTTCAAATAGAAACTTCTTTAAATTATTTTTGTCCTTTCTTAAATACTGAAAATTTTATGTAGTGCTAATACTTAATTGATTTTTGTCAGATATTAAAAGTTTTATTTTTGGTGGGTATTTCTTTGTTTTCCTAAAAGATTTCCTATTATAATTTTATATTATAATACATTTGAAGGTAAAGAACTTTTCATAATATCACTTTTAAAATATCTTTGATTCTATAGAATTGATATTGACTGATTTTATATCAGAATTTTGTTATTAATGGCACAAAGGTTACTTGATATTTGAAATTGATTCCTCATTCTCTGCGAAACTTGGTAATTGTGTTTTAAATTAACTGCTTTCATTTTCAACTAGCAATACTATATAGCTAACTGTATCCGTTAAAATGTGAACGGCTCTCATGTATTATTCACTGTCTCTGTTAAAATATGTTTCATTACTTTTACTTCACAGGTCCTTTACTGAAGAGAAAACATGATATTCAAAAAGACTATTATTCTTGGGAATTTAAATCAGGGAAAACAAGAATCTTCACTTTCCATAAAGAACAGTGAAATATATGCTGCAATATTCCTGTAAAATTTTGTATATTCATTTTCAAAAGAATCAAGGTAAAGCTTGCAAAAAAAATATATACATTGAAATGAGTGGTTTTTCTTTTCGGTAGAGTCTTATGAGCAAAAATTTTAAACAAGAATCAGAGAGACGCCTTATTCTTGTGAACTATGCAAACATTTGTCATGATTTAGAGTTAGTGTACCATACGGAAAAACGCACTCGGATCAAACCATATATGTGTGAATTTAGTGAATCAAGATTTTCACAGAATACTATGCAAACACACACTGGAGAGAAACCATATTCTTGTCACATTTGCGCATATGCATTTTCAAAGAAATCACATTTGAAGAACCATATGCGAACACATGCTGAAAAGAATCCACATTCTTGTGAAGTTTGTGGATCAGCATTTGTGAAGAAGTCACATTTGAAAGACCATATGCAAACACACACTGGAGAGAAACCATATTGTTGTGAAATTTGTGGATCTGGATTTACACGGAAGTCACATTTGGAGTGTCATATGCGAACACACACTGGAGAGAAACCATATTCTTGTGAAGTTTGTGGATCTGCATTTTCAATGAAGACATCTTTGGAGGGTCATATGCGAACACACACTGGAGAAAAACCATATTCTTGTGAAGTTTGTGGATCTGCATTTCCAATGATGTCACGTTTGACGTTCCATATGCGAACACACACTGGAGAGAAACCATATTCTTGTGAAGTTTGTGGATCTGCATTTTCAAAGAAGTCAAATTTGCAGTGTCATATGCGAACGCACACTGGAGAAAAACCGTATTCTTGTGAAGTTTGTGGATATGCATTTTCAATGAAATCATCTTTGAACAGTCATATGCGAACACACACTGGGGAGAAACCATATTCTTGCAAAGTTTGTGGATCTACGTTTTCAAGAACATCATCTTTGGGGTGTCATATGCGAACACACACTGGAGAGAAACCATATTCTTGCGAAATTTGTCATAATGCATTTTCACAGAAGTCATATTTAGTGCGCCATATGCGAACACACACTGAAGAGAAACTATATTCTTGTGAACTTCATGGATCTGCAATTTCAAAGTTAGATTTTGAGTGCCATGTGCATACACACACTGGAAAGAAACCACATTCTTGTGAAGTTTGTGGCTCTGCATTTTCAAAGAAGTCACATTTGAAGGATCATATGCGAACACACACTGGAGAGAAACCATATTCTTGCGAAGTGTGTGGATCTGCATTTACAAAGAAGTCAAACTTGCAATGTCATATGCGAAGACACACTCAAGAGAAACCATATTCTTGTGAATTTTGTGGCTCTGCATTTTCAATGAAGTCATCTTTGATGCGACATGTGGGAACACACACTCAAGAGAAACCATATTCTTGTGAAGTTTGTGGATCTGCATTTACACAGAAGTCAAAATTGGTGTGTCATATGCAAACACACACTGGAGAGAAACCATATTCTTGTGAATTTCTTTGAACTATTTTATGAATGATAGAATTGTTTGAAATGTTACGTATGAACACACTGGAAAGAAACTATATTCTTGTGGAATTTCTGGATCTGTATTTATGCATACGTCTGATTTGAATCACTATATACAAAAACACATTTGAGAGAAAACATTCTTGTGATGTTTGTGGATCTGCATCTCCATGGATATCACATTTGAAGAGCAATATGCAAAAACACAGGATAGACACACATATCCATATGAATTTTGTAGATGTCTGTAGAAAAGTAATATATACTGCATCATGTTCAAATCGCTACAAGAAAAAACATTTTTCTTGTGAAATTTGATCAGTAAGATGTCAGCATTTTTGAGCTGCATACAAACACAGTAAACAAGCCTTATATTAGATGTTGTGTTCAGTATTTCCGACGTTATATGATGTAGCCAAATGCAAACGGTTGGTGAGAAGTGTATGTATGATGTTCTGAAATGTTATGAATTCAAAAACAAAACTTGTTTCATTCTTAATCTAAAGACATCACATGAATGGAATAAAGTGATATATTCATGTATCAGGCAAATATGAATCTTATTTTAGATGTGGAAAATATTACGAACATTGCTTTTTCAACATCTGTTAATAAAATGTATTAAGACATCTGGGATTCAGTATATGCAATTATAGACTGATGAGAAGTGTGTGAATGATGTTTTACAATTGTTAAAGATTTAAAAAAGAAAACTTCTGATTGTAAAGATTTCATCAGATAAAATAATAATAATATCTTAATTTTTTACCAGTCAGTCAAATATCTATACATACAAATGCAAACAGAACAAATCAAGAAAATTGAGGGATGTATTTTTTTGTACATGAATCGAATAAAATCATGAATGCCTGAATAAGATTAATATGGATTTTGATTCATTTTATATGTGCAAAATAGTACACAGATACATTTTCACCATTTTTTAATGTTTTAAAACATTGGAAATATTAGTGAAGTGAACACAAATTATCTCACTGAATATTTGAACTCTGCTCCCCATTTTGCATATGTTTTACAGGTTCATCATGAATCTTTCCTTTATTTTATGTAATGTCAGCTGTCCTGTTAATTTTCATCTGATTGATTCAAACATGAGTGTCTTTTGGATGTTATTTTCATGAGTTTAATACATTTTGGACATTCTGAGCTTCACTCGTGTTGTAAAATATTGATTTTTATGTGGAGTTGTTAATTTTAGTCTGATTATCAGTAAAATGAGTTGAGTGTTCTACTTCTGAGTATCTGTCTATATTTCTGAGATGAGGTATTATGTACACTATTTACATTATTCAGACATTTGTCTTCATCTTTGTTGCCATATTTATTATGTTTCGGCCGTTGTACACTCCGCCCTTCTTCAGGTGGTTGGAATGTCAAACTGAACCTTGTATTTCACTCACTGGGGTAGACTGTTCTAATTCCACGTGCCATGTTTAATGGTTGTCTGTTATCAGTTATCTCCTGTTAATTCCCCTCTCCAAGTTCTCCACCGCCTTAACCAGGTATTGAACTCATGCTCTTTGGGTCCTGTCACTGGATCTAACTAACACCTTTATCCTCTGTGACGTGAACTCTCACCATCTAAAGACTCAATATGACCAGCAATAAATAATTCAAAAGATGTAGCAAGTGCAAATAAACATATTTGCATATACATTGTCAGGAATGCATATACATAGAGAGGCTGACATTATCAAACACCTATTATAGATGAAAAATACAAATAACAAATTCATAAATCTTTTAAACATTGTATATTTTTCTTAGGGACATGTTTCGAAAGTATTTAACAAATTTAGGCATTAATTAGCAGGATTTTTAAAAGTAACATTTTCTTTTTACTTAAATATTAATGAAAATAAACTTTCTTTATGCATAGTAGCCTGTGGAATCACAGATTAAAAACCATGACTTTATAATGTCATCCATGACTGAAAAATGTGCAGAAAAAAAAAGAAATATGGAACACCAACAGTACAATAATCAAGAAATCAGGATGGACTGTGGGATCTAGGACTATGCAATATTTCCTACTAAACTGGCTTATACGGTCGAACTGCTCAGTGTATGCTCATAATAAATCCTCTTTGACTGATTTGATGGTTTCTGTTATTGTGCAGTCTGTAGACAAAGTCTGGAGATATATTCTTCTAGTGGCTCTGTCACATTAATGTTAGCATCAGTATTTTGTGTTACATTCCTCAGGGCTAAACAGGCTATCCTAAAGTTCTGATTTGACCGCTGTATTCTTCAAATTTTGACCATACTATGCCTGTAAGTAGTAGGATTTTGTCCATTCGGTTCTGTGGATCCATTATTTTCCTCCTAGGAAGAATCATTTCGCACTTTTGACAAAATAGGGTCATAGCCTCTGCTTTGTGTGGATTATCCCAATTCATACTCACATGGCTGAAGGTTTTGTTGTGGTTGGCCATGACAGTTCTTTCCTCTACGATTCACCGAGTATGTCACATCTTTAGTTCACGACCACATCGATGTTGTTAGGATGTCCTGTTTAGTTTGATTCTATGTGCGCAAATTGTATCCCACTGCTGCCACCATGAAAAATATGACTCATACAACATGGATTTTATTAAATCTTTATTTTCCACCTGCTAACACTAGCTAAACAGGGGAGCTAATTATCACTTGGGAATGGAATTGAATTTGTCATAAGGTGACGACCAGTATATCAACATGATGTTATTTTATTTATGTCAGAATACATTCTTCATTTATGATTGATATTGGTTTCAATAAAAACTTGCATCATATAAAAATAAAACTTATAAAAATGCTATGCTGAGCACCGACTTTGAGATATCAGTATCAATTGAACACAAATTCAACATTTTTGACTTCATTCATGTTGTAAAATTTTAATTTTATGTGCATTTGTTAAGTTTAGTCTGATTGTTAATGAAACGAGATCTGAGTTGAGTGTTTTATTTCTGAACTTCCCATCAGCTAAAGACTCAATTGGCCAGTATAATGATAGATTTGAGTTTAATTGTTTGGTTTGGTTGGTTTATGGCATATCAACCACGATGGGTTATTTGATGCCAACAAAATTTCCTTTTTTTTTTTTTTTTCAAAAATGTATAGCTGGTAATATTTTTTTTTTTTAAATGGATAGTTTGTTTTGCTTTGTGGCATATTAACCTCAATGGGTTATTACCAGAAATAAAAATATTGTCAGCATTAGCTGACAATATTTTTATTTCTGGTAATATTTTCTTCTTTCAAATATTTATTGCTGATACTAATTTTTTTTAAAAGTATTTCTGGTATAGAAAATCTATTTTTACACTTTCATAGAGTTTTGAGTGAGGTTGTGGGGTCAACTACTTGCCCATAGCTGGGACCTTAACAGGCGCTATCACCCTGGGTCTGGGTGGACCTGGGAACACTAACATTTAAGAGGTGGTTCGACACTTCTCAAAACCTTCTGATCAGAGGCCTTGCTGTTGGACGTAGTTTATCGTCTTACCCAGGACAATTTAATTTATTGCTTTTAGTTTTTGATTCTTTTTGTATATATGTCACCATTGCACTCAATGTGATCCTTTTAAAAATTATTAAGAATTTAAGAAAATGTATTAAAATACTGGAGTTCTTACTAACAAAGAAATTGACAAAATTTGATAAAAAGTTATTGATACTGTTAATTGACTGCATTTACTTTGAGTTCTTTCTTAATTATTCATTGGCATCCAAGTTATGCCTTTATTTTTATTTTGTCCATAAAATTATTTTAATCCTATTTAATCAATAGTATAAGAATACAATTTTTATTCCAGGTGCTTTTATGAAACTTTGTAGAAGCATCAACATGTAGTATTATGAGCAATTGTTTTTGATCATCAGTCATTGCATGCTGATATCAGCATGCTGGCAGATAAAAGAATTCCACAGGGATTTCATCCATTGCTGGTGGTGATGATTGTCCAGAGATTTCAGGTATGTTAACTTCTTTGTTGCATATGTGTTAATTTCATTGCTGAAAAATAGTTTGAAATACAAATCAACAAAATGTGCTTATCTAACAATGGATTTAATAAAAAAATTCAAGAAATTCTTTAGCCTGGTTGACAGGGTTTCAGTAGGAAAATTATTCCAGCAGTATTTTTTTAATAAATAGTGAAACCTCAAATCAAGAAGCAGATAGTACAGATTAAAGCCAGATAGAAATCTTATCATCTGGTCATTCTCTGTATGGGTTAAGCAAAAAAGACAGGAAGAGGCGTGTGTTGTTTGCCAACTGAATGGACCAATGTAGCAGTAATGGAAAGGCAATTCTTTCTTTTTTTTTTCCCCCGGTCACACATGTTGCAAAAAAAAAATCTACCTGCTGAGTCGGAGGTCATTATCTGTTGCGTAGATATGTTGCAGTATTTGAAATGTGTGACTTTTCACTTTTTCTAGGGTCTAATCACAAATTTTGTAGCTGTGTAAATTGTTTTGGTTATAAGTTTATAGTGTCCAGCACGCTTGATAGGGTAGGAAGAGAAGCTTGTCAATGTTTTTCTTAACTGGCTCTCGGTCTGGAAAAGGTGTGTAAATGTATATTTGAGTCTGTACATATATAGTCTTGTGTGTTTCTTGTTATCAGGACAACAATAATTATCACGTCAGGCGTCACTAACTAGTTGTGGGCCAGTGTATGCATTGAGAGATAAACACGTGTCTCCTGAAATGCCCACAACAAACATGGCAGTCTCAGGATGTGAGTTCACATAAAGAAACGACGAGAACCAAAATATATATACAAACAAATGATAATGCATTAACAACAATGGTTACAAGTGACAAAGACAAAGATGTGTGTTTCAAATGAATTTGAAAACCTAATGATCCAAAGTGTGTGTGTGTGTGTGTTGTTCATGCGTTTCCCAAAAGGAATATGTTCTTCAGTGAGAGATTTACATGTTGATGTGTAAGCGGAAACAGTGAGAAGAGGGGAGAAAAATAACACAGAACATTTTCCAGGAAACACCCCCTAGTAGAGGTTTCGAAAATTAGGAGGAGGTAACCCAACAAATTCCATGTTTTGTGTTCTTACCTTTACCCATGAGTATGACAATATTGTTTGCAAAAAATGTGATAAAGGTATAAAATGATAATAATTTCTGCAATATTCTAGGTGTTTTCTAAGAAAATAAACTATCCACTATTTTAATTAAGTACTGAAAAAAATCATTAAAATCACATAATTCTCTGCTTTTTGGTAAATTTTTAAAACTATGTTGGTTCATTTTTTTTCCTTTCATCTGGAAAAAAAATAATCATGCATATAGAATTGTCCATATTTTCTACTCACCTCCGTAAAAAATACACTCTTCCATTAGAATCAGTTTTAACCAATCAACACCTCACATTGTGAAACTCGACTTCTTATTGGTCGAGACTACACCAAAATGTGTATCGATTGTCGAAAATCTACTTTTTTCCCGCCAAGCTTGCTGGAGCCTACTTTGACTTCCCAAAACAAATAAAAGGACAAATTTCAGTCCAATTCACCAGTCAGTAACTCAGCTTCAGAGAGATGCCACACAAATCCACGCGTGTCACTATTTTGACTGAAGAAACTTTTTCGCGCGTCAACTGCTGACTCAACCACCAACACCATTCTCTCTCTTAGTCCATTACAACTTTCTTAAAAAGTGTTCATTTACACTACTAAATAGAAATTGTAATTTCAACTAAAGACAAACAAAAGACAGTCCAAGGTAAACAACTCTGGAAGAGTAAGAAAACAAATCCTACTTTAATCTCACATATTTACTACCTAAATTACCTTTTTGATAAATTTTCCTTTCTTATCCTATTTGAACATTTCTTCAACAATTGAACATGGCTGAACTGTAATTCATTAACATACTTAATTCACACTTCATCAACTCTCATATAACCAAAACACAAGCTTTTTCCAATTGTATTAATTGTATATAAATGTTCGATATTTTCTAATTGAATTCACGACTACCGTTGTTTCTTGTTCAATTTTGCCTTGAGATTTATTCAACTTGTATGTCTATGCTTTATATTGTTGTGATTAATATGAAGAACATGCTTTCAAACTCATCATCTTAAGACAAAAAACCTTCTGATTACAACACACATTTCATAGCAATCCCAACATGCATTTTGTTGGAACCTAAAGAAAGACATACATAGCAATGAGCAATGTCTTTTTTATTTTATTACATTGGTCAAAGAGTTTATTTTTATTTTATGTCAGATATGATTCTCGATTTATGATTATGATGTTAGTACAACATTTGGTCTCAATAAAATTTGTATTTAAAAATTCATAAAAATGTCATGTGGGGCACTGAGTCATTAGCACCGGCAGTGTCTGTGGTCATGAAGAAACGTTTAGCATCGACTTTTGATCAACTCTTCTCTAACAGCCATGAATTCTCAGGATTTTAAACAGAAGGAACCAAGTCTTGCTTAACACCGAATAATTATTATTATTATTATTTCGGCTTTCATAATCGTGTAAAGTATTTTCCCGTTTCTTTTCATTCTTTGTGACATTTCGTTTCAACTTCGACCTTGTTATATATGAACTCAACATAAAAATTGGTAGGTTGACAGAGAAATCATTTTGTTTTTCTGGTTGCATTTTCTGATTTGAAGTGGCAGAAGCGATTTTGATCAAAAAGTAATCATTTTTTTTTACTGACTTACCTCACAGTTTTTTTTTGTTTTTTTTTTCATGTCTTTAAATTCCCGGCAAATAAGATGAAAATAAATTAAGCCATGATTTCAATTTCATCATCTGAGATATTTTGAAGAAAGAATTTTTTTTTAGCGGGGGATTTCAATTTCATTATTTCGCTTTGAAGATTGTTTTATTTTAAATCAGCCATATAGTCGTATATTTTCGCACCCGACCGCCTCGTAACTAAGCGCTCTACCTTTTCTGTATCATTTATGACATTTTGTGATTAATTATGATTTTTAATGTTATTGTTGCTATTAAAATTAAAAATCTCCATGGTTACGCTTTTAAAATTTAGAGATGATAAATTAAAAATTAGAGTTTAATTATGGAATCCGAATACAAATGATAATGTTTGGAGTTTTTAAGACGAATTTGATTTTCGCTGGAATATTTTTTAATTCGGAACTAAAAAAAAAAAAAAAAAATTTCTCACTCTGTAAATAAATAGCCTTTTATTTTTTTTAAAGCAGAATCAGGATTTTTAATAGTTTTAGACTAGAGACGTTGAATCATTGCAGTTGACGGAAAAACACAATTTTTAGAAATAAAATCAAAAACCGTTTTTAAAAGATCTTTTTTCGCGTATTTAATTTGTAAAAATTTTTTTTTTTTTATATTTGAAAATTTTTAAAATTGTTGTCCATTTTTAGAGATCTGTTATTTTCACTTGATTCGTTTCATTGCTATTTTTAAAAGTTTGCTGGATGGCAGAATTTATTCGTCACTTACAAAGGAAAAATAGAACGTCGGATACATAAAATAAATTTTCATTTGCAACTTGAACGAAATTATATGCTAATGAAAATTACAAATTTTTTACCCCTGGACATGAGGTTATCTAGGTACCGCCATGGACTATCTCTAAAGAAAAAAAAAAAATTTAGATTTTTAAGTAGGTACCTCGATATTTTTTTTTGCTGAAAAAACAGCATCCATACTCCATAGCATGATTAAAAAAGGCCCCAAACGTGATAAAAACAAAGTTTTATCTTCAAAATGTTTCTGTTGGGGAACAAGCAAAGTATTTTTTTTTTTAATTTTTAATCCTCTTCTCTCTACCATGTCCGAATTGTCAAGAAATTTTTTTTTTAATGCTTTAGCGATCGACGTAATTTAGTTTATTAGTGTTTTTACCCCCCCCCCACTCCCTTTTTTTTCAGGTGAAAGACATATTCATTTGGAAATTATTGCAAAAATCAAATAGTCATAACTCAAAAGGACTTGTTAAATGAAATAATTTGGAAAGTTTTTTATTATTTATTTTTTTTACGTTTTTTTTTTAATTTTTTATTTTTTTCTAGAAAATCGTAGTAAAACTATATATATTTTTTGTTACTACAACTCAGTTAATTTCATTTCATGAAATTTCCTGAAATGAAATTTTAATCCCAATTTTTTTTTTTATTACTTAAAAGCAGGACACCTTGGAGAATGTAAATTCTTTTTTTTCAAACTGCTACTCATTTCCAGAAAATCTGCTCTGAATCATAAAATAAAAAATGCAATTATTTAAAACTATGACATTATTGAATTAGAAAATATTTTAATTGCTTTAATAGATGAGATATAAGGACAGTATTGTCTTAAGAAAAAATATTTCAAAGAATATTGAATTTTTAAAAAGAATTGTTTTCATCTTTGTTACAATTTAATATTAATAATACTTTATAATAGGTAAATCTTTTCAAATTCTTCATTACTTTCATCCAGTTAGGTGATATTGTAACACTACTAAAGTGCCACTGACAGTATTTGAAAGGAATGTGACATAGGATTAAAAAGGTTTCATGTGAAAACCCCAGATAGAATTGGAGTATTGGAAGGGCTGAAATGTTGAAATCATTGAGGGGAAAAGGTTGCAATATGAGGTAGGGAAAATAATTATAAAGCATTATTTTCATGAACAAAGAAAATATTTTAAACCAATTTGAAATAAATTTGTTTTGATAAAAAACAGCTGGCTGTTGCAGGCAATATTTAGATTGTATGGGAAATGTAAATAATTTGGTGTGTGTTTAGAAAATGGGCAAAATTGTTTGGGGTCAGGATTTGGCACATCGAGAACCAGATGGAATTGCTGATTTGCAATAAAATTTGTTGATGAGAAAATTATTGTTGGGAAAAGAAAGAAATTCATTCAGAGAGAATTCTTTGCTGAGTTAAAATAAATTTCAAAACAACGCAAATAAAGGATTGTTATTAGTCTTCAAAGCTGGAATATAAGCAATCTGGAAAACTGCAGGTCATTTTGGAAGTCGGAAAATAAAATTCTTTTACGATAAAAGTGATAAGAATTAATTTGTAAGCAAAAGTTTGTGACATGATCAATTGTCATAATGGAATGTGAGAACAAAGGAAGGATAAAACAAAGTTTATATTGTTTTAAATAGTTGACCAATTTATCGATGGTCAGGTGTCACCAGTTCAAGATTGAAGAAAATGAATAATTAATTGATGAATCTGGAAGTGTGGCTGGAATGGAGTGAAATGCATATAAACCATATACTACTTGAAGCAGTGAGTTGGATCAGTCGCAGTTTGACCAAGAACTGACTAGAGGGCCGCAGAGGGAGCTTGAGCCCAGCGATGGACTGGGAGATGCCAGAAGCCATGTAACCTGTTGTCAAAGTGTATTGCTGATGTCAAGCAGAGAAGAGAATTGATGATGTGGAACTAGTGAAGAAAATTGCTACTGGAGAGGTTTGCAGATGAGAATTGATGATTTGAATTCTCGGCTGACATAATTCCTCGTTGTAATGACTAGCCCACTCCAAGTTTAGAAACAGAAGATTCATTGTTACTAGATTCCACGAGAACGGTTAATTTTGTGTATCAGCAATATATAAAACCAACTGAAAATTAACACATCAACTTTCTTCATGATTTATTATAATATTTGTGTTTAAGTCGCAGAAGCATTCTTGTCCTTTTTCATAGTATGGTTCCGCCAATTCAATTCAGTGCTTAAGTGTGGATGAAAATTCTATCGTCCCTACACTGTGATCAGTCAAGTACAACAGATCAGATAATGGGACAAAGTAATCATCAAATAATCATTGGTTGACCAGCACCAGTGCTGACAAGCGTGGGAAAGACCCCGGATCAAGTTGGGCCGGTTGTGTTATATTGTGACTAACTGAAAAATAAAAAATTGAAAAGCTTCATAAAATTCATTTTGCACCAAGACTTTTAAAATTACTTTTTATTTTTTTTTATATACATAAAATATTATACAATGTGCCCTTTTTGAAAGTATAGTTGACCATACAGGACATTATCAGAAAATAAGAGCAATGACTCTAGCAAATTTAAAGTCAACATTCATACAATTAGATTACGGAGAATATTTTCCAAAATTTTTCAGATTACTGAGTACTTACAAATTATACAAAGAATGTGCTCATGTCATTTTCTTCAATTTTTTTTTACAGATAAGATCTTTGTAGAACAACAATTCATTATGACACCATTTGTCAGCACTTTGTCAATTAAATAAAACATGGCGATGTCAGTTAAAAACACAGCTACTGTTTAGTTTTAAAAATACATTTCTGTGTTATTTTGAACTTAAAGTGAATGATTTATTTTTCAAAATCAGATTATACTTTAAATCAGCTATTTAGAAAAGAAAAAACTCGATTCCAAACAATATAACTTCTGTTTGAAATAGAGAAGTATTTTGCTTATTGAAATGAAAGTTTCAAAAAATCTTTTTTCATTTTGAAAAGTTAATTTTAAACCTTAGTTTTCGAAAATTAGTGGAGATACCTAGTTGAATGTGTGTACCTCTACTAATTCACTAAAAATGAGCATACCATGATGAAAAAATGCCCCAAACTTCATAAAAAGAAAGCTTTATTGTCAAAATCATTATGTGATTATTAAGAGGAACAATCCAATGATTTTTTGATTAACAAATAATTATATCTTTGATTCTTTTTAGAATGTTCTATATTTTGCTTAAAAATCTTTATTTTCTTGCATCAGCAAGTGTGACACATACTAGTATAGGAAATTTTAGTGCCTTCTTGGTGGTGAAAACTTTGATTCGGAAATTCTTGCAAAAATCAAATAATTGTTGGATTTCCATGAAACTTTTCCCAACTTCTCAAATGAATTAAATTATTTCAAAGATATTTTTTTAGAAATTCTCAGAAAAAATTGTTTTTTATATCAATGTCCCCACACACATACACACCACACACTTATTCAATTTTGTGAAATTTTGACCTACTCAATGTTTATATTAGTTAAAAGCAGATCTTGGAGAAATTGAATCATTTTTTTTATTTTTGCAGAACAGGACCACTACTCATGAAAAATTTGCTTTGAATCATAAAATATAAATGTAATATGACTTAGACATTATTAAATTAGAAAAGCTTTTACTTGTTTTTATGAATAAGGCATGGTGGACACTATTGAAAAATTTTTTGATGAATAATGATTTTTTACAAGAACTGTTTCCATTTTATTAACATTTTAATTAGAATAATTTATAAAATTGAAAAAATTTTTATGAATTTATACAGAAATTGTAATGGTTAGGCAATATTGTTAAACGTAAAAGTATATATTTACTAATTGTACATTGAAAATCTTATAACATTTCATTGACCCCCCCCCCCATATTTTAAAAATGAATTTTGAATCTTACTTTTGTGCATATGAATGTCTACACATGACATTATCAGAAAATCATTTTAAACTTTAGATCTCTTGTTTCTGTGGTGGCGCATATTTAAATGCCATTTTTGAAGATATTTCATTTGAAAGATGATAACCTAAAGTGGTACCTTCAGATAAAAGCAATACCTCAGTTTTGATATGATTATTTCAAAATGAAAAATATTTCTTGAAGCTTTTATTTTCAATTTCAAGCTAATAAATTTAATATTTCCAAACCAAAATTTGAATTAATTGAAATTAGTTTCTTTTCTATTATTAATATAATGGTAGATCATCTATATTTATAAATCTTCCATTTTCATCATGGAGATGGTTTTTTTTAGCATCTGATGATAACTATTTTAAGGCAAACAACTTTTCATAATATCACTTTCAAAAACATCTTTGTTTCTATAGAGTTGACACAGACTGATTTTATATCAGAATTTTCATATCAACAATCTAATAATTTCCAGAATGAAATAATGATATTCATTTA
Organism: Acanthosepion esculentum; assembly: GCA_964036315.1. Lineage (NCBI taxonomy): Eukaryota > Metazoa > Mollusca > Cephalopoda > Sepiida > Sepiidae > Acanthosepion > Acanthosepion esculentum. The sequence continues at coordinate 57,983,387 of OZ038479.1, read as the reverse complement.
TACAAGTTGTGAAAAAACAAAAATACTTTATTACTTGGTATCTGAAAGTGATTTCTCATTCTCTATTCTGTAAACAAAGCTTTGCTTGGTCATTATGCTTCAAATTTTACTCTTTTACCTCATTTCAAATTTGATATGTAAATGAATGTTTTTATTCAGCTTATTCATACCATAATCATTTTGCTGTTGTCTGCTTGTCGTTTGTTAAAACCAAGTTTGTTTACAAGTAGAAAAAAAGTGCCTCAAGAATAATATTTTAGACATTTTACAATTTTTCAGAAAAAATGCCATTGCACTTGCATATTGTATTTCAACTAAAAAGGGAATTATTTCAGATAAACTTATCAAATTTTTTATTGGTCTTTTCTGGATGCTGCATTATTGTGTCCCTTTGCTGATCCCAACTAACATTAATATATAGATAAATGTATCTGTTAAAATATGAAATGATTTCAAGTATTGTTCACTGTCTATATTAAAATACATATTGTTACTTTTACTTCACAGGTGTTTTGCTGGACAGAAAATCATGATATACATAAAAACTGTTATTCATGGGAATTGAAGGAAAACAAGACTCTTCACTTTCCAACAAAAGCAGAAACATATGCTGCAATATTCATGTAAAAGTTGTGTACATACATTTTCAAAAGTATCAAAGTGAACATTAACTTGCAAAAAATGTACTTTGAAATGTGGTTTTTCTTTTCTGTAGAGTCTTATTGTTACATATGTGTATAATTTTGAAACTGTTTGCAAACCATTGTCATTTAGATTAAGTGTGCCATATGGGAAAACACTCAGAACAAACTGTATACATGTGAATTTAGGGAAACAGCATTTTCATGGAACACAATGCAAACACACAGAGGAGACAAACCATTTCCTTGTCACATTTGTCAATCTGCATTTTCAAAGAAGTCACATTTGGTTCGCCATATGAGAACTCACACTAGAGAGAAACCATATCATTGTGAAGTTTGTGAATCTGTATTTTCACAGAAGTCGTCTTTGGTGCGCCATATGCAAACACACACCCAAGAGAAACCATATACTTGTGAAGTTTGTGGATCTGCATTTACACGAAAGTCACTTTTGGAGTACCATATACGAACACACACTGGAGAGAAACCATATTCTTGTGAAGTTTGTGGATCTGCATTTTCGAAGAAGTCACATTTGAAGGACCATATGCGAACACACACTGGAGAGAAACCATATACTTGTGAAGTTTGTAGATTTGCGTTTTCAATGAAGTCAAATTTGAAGAAACATATGCGAATACACACTGGAGAGAAACCATATTCTTGTGAAGTTTGTGCATCTGCATTTTCAAAGAAGTTACATTTGAAGGACCATATGCAAACACACTCTGGAGAGAAACCATATTCTTGTGAAGTTTGTGGATCTGCATTTACACGGAAGTCAAATTTGGAGTGTCATATGCGAACACACACTGGAGAGAAGCCATTTTCTTGTAAAGTTTGTGGATCTGCATTTTCCCAGATGTCACATTTAAAGAACCATCTGCGAACACACACTGGTGAGAAACCATATTCTTGTAAAGTTTGTGGATCCTCATTTTTACAAATGTCACATTTGAAGAACCATATGCGAACCCACACAAGATAGAAAAACGTACGTGAATTTTGTTGATGTCTGTAGAAAAGTTACATATACTGTATCATGTTTTAATCTCTAACAGAAAATTACAATTTCCTTGTGAAATTTACATATCTGTATTTTTACACACTGATTGATGTGTGTGAATGATATTTTGCACATGTTATGGATAAAAAACACTTTTTTTTCATTCTGACTATAAATGTATTACATGAATTAAATAAATTCATATATTCATGTATCAGGCAAATGTGAATTTTGATTTATTTTTACTATAGGCAAAATATAACGAACATTCCTTTTTCAGGGTCTATTAATAAAATGTATTTAAACATTTTGGGTTTTATATATGGAAACACTGATGTGAAGTGTGTGAATGATGTTTTACAATTGGTAAGGATTTAAAAAAGAAAACTTGTTCTGAGTCTGAAGATTTCATCAGAGAAACTCTGTATTAATTTGTCATGCTCAATTTTTATTCTTATTAAAACTAATTACCAATCATAACTGCTACAATTGAATGAACACCAGTATTTTAAAAAGAATTTTTAATTTATTTCTCAGTGTATAAATGTTTCAATCATGTAAATATGGGAACTCATACATGACATTAGACAATATGCATATGATGCCTATAATAAATTAAATATTTGTTGGTAATTTTCTAACATTTTCACCCCAAGAATTTTTGTAATTATGCCTATAATGCACCTGATATTCAATGAAATATTAGATTAAAAATATTTTTAAATGTTCTGTGTAGTTTGAACTTTTTATAAAAAACATTCGCATTTTATTCTTCAATTCATGTTCCATATTTGTCCCCCTTCACTTGAACCTACCAATGCCATAAATTTTAATGTGATATCACCACAAGTAATATAAACCAAAGCAAAGCTACTGAAAATGAATGATTGTTGGCTTTTTATTTTAAATATAGGATACTTTTTAAATTACAATTATAAAAAAAAAAGAAACCATGGTTCAAATTTCATCTTACAACTTTATTCAATATTGATTTATAAAAATGAAGGAAAAAACAAGCAAACAATATTATAAAAACATTTTATTCCATGATGTTACAATACTGACAATTGAAATTGACAGAATAATTTTTTATATTAGACTAAGAAAAGCAAATCAGGCTTCAAGTTCTACTTTACATGTGAAATAAAGAACAAACAGTACATATAGATTAAAAATTTGTTTTTATTTTAAAGTTACTAAATTGATATCAAATAATTTTTATATTGCAATTACATTAGAAAAGAAAGAAACCCAGCTTAGAATAAACTTTATTTTCTATTTAAAGTTTTACATTTTTTGCTATCTTAAAATAAATAATGTATGTTTCATTATTGAATTTAAATTAAACTGTAAAATTTGTTCTCCTTATTTTGATTGTGTAAAATTATTTGAAAACTATTTTCTTTACAATAAAATATTGACAGTTTTAATTTACTTGTTTTATTTTAATTATTTTGTAGCAGTAAAGTAACAATATTGATATTTGTATTGTGTAGAAATTAAAAGACAAATTTTTAATAATTGTAGAAAAGAATGTTACATTATGTAAATATGGGAAATTTTCTTTCTTTGGTCAATTTGTTTCTAGTAATATTATTTTCCCTAGCACAGAAATTATTCCAAAGAACATTTGAAGAACCAGACAAACATTGTTTCTAATTTTTCACCACAAGTGTTCACATGAAAAAGATGATCATTATCTGCCAAAACATTCAACGTTATAGGCATGGCTAATTTACTTTCATTTAAAGAAGAATTTTTTGTCAATTTCCCAATAACTATAAAGAGGACAGCATTTGTAGTAGTGTCATTAGGATATAGCAGACAACCTCTTTATTTGAGGAATGTTAGCTGATTTAATTAATAAATTATTTTTTGCAGCTAAAGCTCCCATAAAACAATATTATATGAACATCAATGTCATCATGCTTATCAATCATGTCAACATCTTAAATAAACAAGTACGGCAGTGTAAAAAAAAAAAAAGACATTTCTGCAATATTTTAAACATAATGTAAATAATATTTGTTTCAAATCAGGTTAATAACTATACTTTAAATCAGCTAATATTTTTCATTTTTAAACATTCATTTTAAATCTTATATATGGCATATCAGTGGGGACATCTATATTTTATTTATGTTAGAATAAATTCTCAATATATGATTGATTTTTTATTGTTTATAATTTGGTTTCAATAAAATCAGTATCATATAAGAATAAAATTTACAAAAATGACCTGCTGAGCACTGAATCCCGAGCACCGGTTGTGGCCATTAGAGCAGGTTGATTTTTCATGTTTTTATAAAAATCAGCATTGCACATTTTCATTCAGTTTTTTATTTTGTCCATAAAATTATTATAATCCTATTTAACAAATAGTATAAGAATACAATTTTTTAATCTAGGTGCTTTTATGAAACTTTGTAGAAACATCAACATGTAGTATTATGAGCAATTGTTTTTGATCATCACAGTCATTGCATGTTGACATCAGCATGCTGGCAGATAAAAGAATTCTACAGGGATTTCATCCAGTGGTGGTGGTAGTGATGATTGTCCAGAGATTTCAGGTATGTTAACTTCTTTGTTGCAGATGTGTTAACTTCATTGCTGAAAACTAGTTTTAAGTACAAATCAGCAAAATGTGTTTATCTAACAATGGGTTTCAAAAAATTTCAAGAAATTCTTTAGCCTGGTTGACAGGGTTTTCAGTAGGAAAATTATTCCAGCAGTATTTTTTTTAATAAATAGTGAGACCACAAATCAAGAAGCAGAAAGTATGAATTAAAGCCAGACCTCTTCTATCTTATCATCTGGTCATTCTCTGTATCTCTGTCTGTATGTGTTGGCTGGATTATAGAAAATCTTGGTACATCTAGCATTAACTTATTTAATGATTTTCAATAACATATTCATGACCTTTTTTGTCTAAGAAATAGATGACCGTTGTAGAATACATCCATTCCAAACTCACCAAAAATGCTTTTCTGCTACATTCATACTAAAACTAAATATCATTTGTTTCAATTCAGAATAATGAAATTTTAAATCATCTAATTTATCTAAAATAATGTTTCTGAAATGTATATTTTATTTTTGAAAGATTTTTAATCAAGTGAATTATGTTATGCTGGCAGATTGGAATTTAGTATAGATTCTCTCGATAATCAGAAAAAAATTCCAATCAATTTAAATTCTGTTTGAAATACAGAAAAGTATTTTTCCTTATTGGAAATATTAAATTAAATTATTAACTTGCAATATAAAATCTTCATGATTTCAATTATTAAAGTACATGTAAACATTAGCTATCACTTCTTTTGGGGAAGTACTTTAATAAAATATTTTATGGACTGTATTAAGAAAAAAAAGTTAATTTATAGTGAATTTTACAAGAATTTTTTCTTTTTTAAAAATTCAAATATAACTTTTTAATCTTTTAAAACACTGTAGTAATTTGTAGTGCTCAAGTCTTATTCTTATTAAAACTGCATTTACTAATCATAATTGGTAAAACTCACTAGAATTAAATGAGCCCCAATCTTTTTAAAAAGAATTTTTAATTTATTTCTAAGGGTATAAGTTTTTGTTTTGATGTATTGTCCTGTACCTGGCTTCCCTGATATATTCAAAGAAAAATTGCATCTAATAGACACCTTAGAATTGAAAATATTCTTGCTAGAATAGGCTTTGTCAAGATTCTTTTAGACCACATCTAGTTTGCTTGAGAAATAAAGTGGAGTAAGTAGTTCACAGTCTAGAAGAGAATGGAAATATCAATTCAGTGACGTTTGCAGAAGTTTACGAAAAGGTTTTTGAAAAGAAGATTTGAGTTTGCTGAGGAATGATGCGGGTGTGCCATTGAAGAGACAGATGTTGTGGTTAATCTGTGAGAAAGAAAAAATATATGAGTTAATCCATGCAACTGAAACTTTTTAAGAATGACTGGAACTGTCCTATAGAAGACCAAGAACAGTGTAGAAAAGATGATTTAACTTGGGTGTTGATATAATTAAATCCAATTTCTTAGTGGAATACAACCACCTGATGATAATAACAGGTGGCATGATATTTGAAAGTCTCTTCCTATTTGCATTCATAGCAGCAAGACATGTTTCCTTTCATTTTGATAGAAATGGGACAAGTAAATATTTCAAAGACAAAGACTGAAGATTGTATTGAACTGTTCATAACTGACTTTGTTTCTTTTTTTTATCCTTCTCTAACATGTTTTGTTCATACATTTATTAATTGTTGCTTGTTTAAATTCTACGTTTTGTGTTCTTTCTTCTACTCAGACTCGTATGAGTCTGACAATATTTTTTGTGGGAGAAATGTGACAAAGGCATAAAATGATAATAATTTCTGCAATATTCTAAATGCTTTCTAAGGAAATAAACTTCCCACTATAGAATTCATAAATCAATAAGTGCTGAAAACATTCATTAAAATCAAATAATTTTCTGCTTTTTGGTAAATTTTTAAAAACATGTTAGAGTATTTTGTTTTTCTTTCCTTTGTTAAAAAAAAGCCTACATTCTGTTGGAACTGAAAGAAAAGCATGAATTGCAATGAAGAATGAATGTCTTTCTTTATATTTTATTTACAACATTTGTCATGTTTATTTTATGTTAGATATTATTTATGATTATGATGTGTGTACATTATTTGGACTCAATAAAGTTTCTATTTAATATAAAATTCATAAAAAATGTCATGTCATCATTAGTACTGGTAGTGTCTGTGGCCAGGAAGAAACGTTAAGCATCGACTTTTGAATAACTCTTCGCCTCTGTAAATGCCAAGAATTCTCAGGACTTTAAGCGGAAAGAACCAAATGTTGCTTAACACCGTTTAACATTTTCCGGATTTCATAATCATGTACACAGACAGTATTTTCACGTTTCTAACGTGTTTTTCCTTTTCGTCATTCTTTGTGACATTTCGTTTCAACTTTGACCTTCTTATATGAACTGAACGAACCAAGTAAAAATTGGGTAGGTTGACAGGGAAATCATCCGTTTTTTGTTTTTTTTCTGGTTGCATTTTTTTATTTTCTGATTTGAGAGTTTAAATAATTTTAGAAAAGAAATCGTTATTTACTAACTTGCCTCAACATTGTTTTTCATTTCTTTTTATTCCCAGCTCTAGTCTTATTAAAATAAAAACATGAAAATAAATTCAGCTATGATTTCAATTTCATCATGTCAGATATTTTGAAGAAATTAGTTTCGTGTTTTTTTGGGGGGGGGTGTATTTCGTTATTTTGCTTTGAAGATTTTATTTTTATTTAATTCAATCACAGTTCAGCACAAAATTTGACTTAGTTTTTTCGTTTTATAATGACCTTTAAATTAAAAAATTTCCATGTTGCTCTTCAACTTTAAAAATTTATTTAGAGATGTTAAATTAAAAATTAGAATACAAATGATAATTTTAGTTTGATGGAGTTAGGACGATTTTGGTTTCCGCTGGAATATTTTTAATTTTAAATATCCTTTTTTATTTTTTAAGCAGAATCAGGATTTTTATTTTTTAATAATTTCGTTAACGTTTTCAAGGTACTTCCACGAGATCGCTAACAAAAGAAAGAGCATGGCATGATGAAAAAGATGCCAAACTTGAAGAAAACAAAATTTTATCGTCTAAATATTTATGTTATTATTAAATTAAGAGGAAAGATCAAAGTTTATCCTTTATTTTAATTATTTTAAAAATGTTTCCTTCTTTTTAGAACAATCTGAATTTTCATTTAAAAATCCTTGTTTCTCTTTGTATCACCGGAACTAGTAAAATTAAAAATAACATATACAATTTTTAGCACGTTTTTTTTTTTTTTGTATGGCACACATTAAATTGGAAAATCTTGCAAAAAGAAAAATAATTGTCGGATGTTAATGAAACTTTCAGAAAGTATTCACAGATGATCGAAATTATTATAAATATGTTTTCTTTTATTAAAGTCATGGCAGAATTTATTTTTTTTTATATTTATTACCCCCAACCCCTAACTTATTTTATGAAAACGCTAGAAATTCGATCGCGTCAGGTTTAGTGATTACAGTAGTTAAAAGCTTTGAGGAATGCAAATCATGTTTTTTTTTGTTTTTTTGGTTTTTAATTGGCCCCCCCCCCTGAAAATCAGCTCTGAATTGTAACATACAAAAAAACTCAATAAAACAAATATATTATTTAATTTCAAATGCTTTTATTTGCTTTTAGTTGTTTTTATGAATATGGACAATATTTTCTGAAAGCAAAAAAATTTTTTAATGAAAAATGAATTTTTAATACAATCATTTGTTATTTCTTTAGATTTTTACATTTAAGTTGTTAAAATATTATAAAATTAGTTAAAAGCCACATAAGGTTTTGTAAGTGTCCTTATGAGATAGATATTTTTTTAGTGCGTTGTAAATTGTATTGTTTTGACTAATCAGAAGATCTGCAGTAATTAAGAAATGTAATTTTGTGTTTATAATCAGGCTCTAATTATAAGAAGACCAACCAGAATACAATTAAGTTACGTTATTTGAGTTAAGCATTGTTCTCCACTGTTAAGGCCTTTACTTTTGCAAAACACGTGTGGAGAAGTTTATTTGATTTTTTAATTTCAACTGAGAAGTGTACCTACAAGTATCAGTATCATCTTATGAAATTTATATGACCTTATTTTTATATTAATCTCAGTTATGGCATTTTTTCCATAAATGAAATATCAAAATTAATAATAAAATGAATGGAAATACAAATGACACAGTAAAATGTAATAAATGTACATGAAATTATAGTATTTTATGTACACTTCTGATAAAATTTCATAAATTAATTAGATAGCTTTCTTATGAAATTTAATCTCATTCGTAACAGTCTTATTTTAATTTCTTTATAATATAATAATAATTTTATAATTTTATTATTTTAGAAGTTTATTTGATTTTTTAATTTCAACTGAGAAGTGTACCTACAAGTATCAGTATCATCTTATGAAATTTATATGACCTTATTTTTATATTAATCTCAGTTATGGCATTTTTTCCATAAATGAAATATCAAAATTAATAATAAAATGAATGGAAATACAAATGACACAGTAAAATGTAATAAATGTACATGAAATTATAGTATTTTATGTACACTTCTGATAAAATTTCATAAATTAATTAGAAAGCTTTCTTATGAAATTTAATCTCATTCGTAACAGTCTTATTTTAATTTCTTTATAATATAATAATAATTTTCCATAAAGCATCGTGAACGTAAAGGTGAAAGCTAAGTACAAAAAAACAAAACAAATTAGAGCGCTGAAAGATTTCCTTCAAAATAACGAGGTAAATAATTTGTTCACTTAAATGTAAAATATTTCACTTTTCTCCTTCCGTAGAACAAATTATCCTCATGGCATCCGTCAATATGTCATTCATCACCTGTCAAGTAACGCGAAAGTTTATGATCTGCTTTGTTTTATTTTCAAATTACATCTTTTTGGCGCAGAAGCTAAGTTAAGCGTGGTTCAAAATATTTTAAATAAACATTATAATTTCTGATTTTCTAAACATAAGTTTTGAAAAAATGATAATTGATATTTAAAAGAATTTCAAACTGAGATTTGCATTGATTTTATAAAATGGAAAAAAATGGTTGCCATCTGTCAATTTTGCTGACTCAAAAACAAAAGAAGATTTTTAACAAAATTTTCAGACATGTTAGGAATGATTAAAAAATGTAAAAATATGCCCCCAAAATACTTTGATCTTTCCTCTTAATAATAACAAACATTTAGACAATAAAATTTTGTTTTTGTCATGTTTGGCATCTTTTTCATCACGCTGTGCTCCTTTTTTAGCGATCTCGTGGAGGTACCTTCATTAAATCATTGCAGTCGACTGAAAACCTCAGTTTTTGTTAGAAAGAAAATCAAAAACCGTTTTTATATTTAAAAATCATTTTTTATATGTAATTTTTAAAGTATTTTTGTTGGGTGTAATCCCTGTGTTCAGTTTCTAATAAACAAATTCCTGAATAGTTACATTTTTAGGTGTAAATGTACATGTTTAATTTGAAAATAACAAAGAAATTTTGTCAAAATCTACATTTTTGAAGTTATCAGCAATAAAAGTTTGGACTCATTCGTGTTGCGGCTACAGCACAGCAGCCATTACTGGCGTTGTTTACATATATTTGTCTCGGATCAATCATTCACGGAAGCTTCACTTGTCTTGATTAATTCGCACGAATTGCGCGAAATTTAAAAAGAGCATGGTTATAAAATAAAAAAAATGCTAGAAAGGAAATAATAATAACAACGATAACAAATTTATGGTTCAATTTTTTTTTTATTAAATTTTGGAGTTTTACAAAGTATGATTATTAAGTACCTTAAAGTAAGATTTCATTAGTATTACAATTTGTTTTATTATTTATTTAATTATTATGTTTTATTATTAAAAAACAACACTTGTCATTATTGTTGATAACTCCAAAATGGTAGATTTTAGCAAATGTTTTTTTTTTCAAACTTTTACTATTCTAACTGAAAATCTGCTCCGAATAGGAAACTATAAAATGAATCGAACTATGACATTAATTAGAAAAGCTTTTAATTGCTTTTGTAAATGAGTTATATTACGCACACTATTGTCTAAAGAAATAGAAAATTTTCAATGAATAATGAATTTTTACAAGAATTTTTTTCATTTTTTTTAAAATTTAATTATAATAATTTATAATAGTTTAATAATTGTTTAAAATTCTTTAATTGCTCTATTTCCTGGATGTGATATTGTAATTAAGTAAAAACGAAATTTATAAATCCAAAATTGAAAAGATGAATAAACAATGTTTTACCATACTATTTTTAAAATTATTTTTTATTTTTTTACTTAATTTGTTTCCTTTTTTCATCTATAGTATGCTAAACATGTCATTATTTTCAAAGGGTCACATGATCTATCAGTTTTGTCCCTTTACAGAGAAATTCGTTTGTCTGCAATTTGTTCATTAGTATTTACATTTCAACAGGTTTTCAACCTCATACCTTCAGCTTTAAAAGTTTAAAATTTAAAGTAACTTTACTTTTTCAATTACTATTTTGCTAAATTTTATGTATTTATGTTAGTGTGGGTCATACTTTAATTGAATATTTTAAAAATCTTTTTTTAAGAAGAAACAAAAACATTTTTTTTGTTAATATTTTTTTACTTTTTTCAGTTTATTCTTTTTAATGACAGTTATTTTGATAAAGACATTTAATTTTAAATTATTTTTAAACTTTATTTCATTCATATTTAAAATTAGTTTTCTGATTTTTTATTAATTTTGAGTAGTTTTTTTTTTCAACAGAGAGTGGTCATAATTTTGATATTGAAGAAAATATTTAAAAAAATGTTTTTTTAGCTTATGTTAAAAGTTTATTAACTATTAATGATTCAAGAATATTTTAATTATTAAAAAATTTCCAGATCAAGGTGTTAATTTTTTACTTAGATTTCATAAATTTATGTCAGTTCTGGTCATCCTATACTAGATGTCATCAACTTCTCAATAAATCAATCATCACCTCAGAAAAACAGGAGCAATCATTAAGAAAACGGCCACATTTAAGAAAATTTTTTAAAATTGCAGAAATATTTGACATTCCAATATATAATTTCTATCTGAAATATACCAGAATATTTTACTTACTGGAAATAATTTTAATCCTTTAGCTTTCAATTAAAGCTAAAATGAAATCTTCAAAAATGCTTTCTCATTTTTAAAAATTCATTTTAAACCTTAGGTATTGAAAATTTATGCAAAAAAAGTGGAGGTACCTAATTTATACCTAAATGTAACTATTCGTGAATTTTTTCTTACAAACTGAGCATTGGGATTACACTGCAAATTACCCAAATTCTATAATCCTTTCTACTACGTCTGGAATTTGGGTTGTGAAATATTTTTTCTTTTTTTTTTATGCTTTAGTGGTCAACGATTCATGATAAGTGTTTTTTGCACTTTTTTCAGGTGAAAAACACATTGATTTGGAAATTACTGCAAAACTCAAATAATTGTTGGATTTTAATGAAACTTTCAGGACTTACAGAATGAAACAATTTTTGAAGTTTTTTTTTTTTTTTTTTAAGAAACTCTTGTAAATTTTTTTTTTTTTTTTTACATATGTTATCCCCACTCATAGTAAATTTCATCACATGTCAAGAAATTTCAATCCCCAATTTTTTTTTATTAGTTAAAAGCAGAACACTTTGGAGAATGTAAATAATTTTTTTTAATTTAAACTATGACTGATTTCCTGAAAATCTGGTCTGAATCGTAAAATAAAAAATGAATTAGAAAATCTTTCAATTGCTTTTTTTTTTTTAGATTCATTAAGAATACTGTTACCTTAAGAAAAATGAGTGAATTTTTACAAGAATTGCTTTCATCTTTTTTAAATTTTAATAATAATAATTTATAATAGGTAAATCTTTTCAAATTCTGCATTACTTTCATCCAGTTAGGTGATATTGTTGTGACACTATTATTAAAGTGTCACTGGTAGTAGTTGAAAGGAATGTGACATAGGATTAAAAAAGGGTTCATGTGAAAACCCCAAATAGAATTGGAAGGGCTGAAATGTTGAAATCATTGAGGGGAAAAGGTTGGGAAAATAATTGTAAAGCATAATTTTCTTAAAGAAAATTATTTTAACCAGATTTGAATGTGAAACAGTAGAAAAATTCCTTTGATGATTTGAAATAATTTTTTTTTTTTTTGATGAAATCAGCCGGTTGTCACAGGCAGTATTTAGGTTGTATGGGAAATGTAAATAATTTGGTGTGTGTTTTGAAAATGGACAAAATTGTTGGGGGTCAGGATTTGGTACATTGACAACCAGAAGAAATTGCTGATTTGAAATAAAATTTGTTGATGAGAAAATTATTGTTGGGAAAAGAAAGGAATTCTAAAAACAGACAGAATTCTTTCATTTTGTATTTCAACTAAAAAGGGAATTATTTCAGATAAATTTATCGAATTCTCTATTGTTCTTTCCTGGATGCTGCATTATTGTGTCTCTATTCTGATCTCAACTAACATTAATATATAGCTAAATGTATCTGTTGAAATATGAACTGATTTCAACTATTATTCACTGTCTCCATTAAAATATGTTACTTTTACTTTGCAGGTGTTTCACTGGACAGAAAATCATGATATGCATAAAAACTGTTATTCTTAGGAATTGAAGGAAAACAAGACTCTTAACTTTCCAACAAAAGCAGTAATAAATGCTGCAATATTCATGTAAATGTTGTGTACATACATTTGTATCAATGTGAACATTAACTTGCAAAAAATGTACTTTGAAATGTGTGTTTTTTCTTTTATTTTTACATGAGTACAAATTTACAAACCATTGTCATTTAGATTAAGTGTGCCATATGGAAAAATTCACTCAGAACAAACTGTATACACGTGAATTCAGGGAAACAGCATTTTCATGGAATGCTAAGCAAACACACACAAGAGCGAAACCATTTCCTTGTCACATTTGTCGTTCTGCATTTTCAAAGAAGTCACATTTGGTTCGCCATATGAAAACACATGCTGGAGAGAAACCATATTCTTGTGAATTTTGTGAATCTGTATTTTCACAGAAGTCATCTTTGGTGTGCCATCAGCGAACACACACTCAAGAGAAACAATATACTTGTGAAGTTTGTAGATCTGCATTTCCACGGAAGTCACATTTGGAGGACCATATGCGAACACACACTGGAGAAAAACCATATTCTTGTGAAGTTTGTGGATCTGCATTTAGACAGAAGTCACATTTGGATTGTCATATGCGAACACACACTGGAGAGAAACCATATTCTTGTGAAATTTGTGGATCTGCATTTACACAGAAATCATCTTTGGAGTGTCATATGCGAACACACACTGGAGAGAAACCATATTCTTGTAAAGTTTGTGGATCTGCATTTGCAACCGCAACATCTTTGAAGCACCATATGCGAACACACACTGGAGAGAAACCATATTCTTGTGAAGTTTGTGGATGTACATTTTCAATGACAACATCTTTGAAGTATCATATGCGAAAACACACTGGTGAGAAACCATATTATTGTGAAGTTTGTGAATCTGTATTTTCACAGAAGTCATCTTTGGTGCGCCATATGCGAACACACTCTGGAGAGAAACCATATTCTTGTGAAGTTTGTGGATCTGCATTTTCAAATACACCATCTTTGGTATGCCATATACGAACTCACACTGGAGAGAAGCCACATTCTTGTGAAGTTTGTGCATCTGCTTTTTCAAAGAAGTCAGGTTTGAAGAATCATATGCGAACACACACAGGATAGAAAAACATATGTGAATTTTTTTGATGTTTGTAGAAAAGTCACATATACTGCATCACATTCAAATCTCTACCAGAAAGAAATGCTTTCCTTGTGAAATTTACATATCTACTTTTTCACTCTGGTGAGAAGTGTGTGAATGATGTTATGGATTTAAAAATCTTTTTTCATTCTGACTATAAAGATATATGAAGTACATATAGTCATATATGAATTTTGATTTATTTTTGCTATATGCACAATATAACAAACATTCCTTTTTCAGGGTCTATTAATAAAATGTGTTTAAACATTTGGGGTTCAATGTATGGAAACACACTAATGAGAAGTGTGGGAATGATGTTTTACAGTTGTTAAGGATTTAAAAAAGAAAACTTGTTCTGATTCTAAAGATTTTATCAGAGACAAAATATTTTTCAGGTCAGACAAATCTTTTAAAACTCTATAGTGCTGAAGTTTTGTTCTTATTAAAACTGTATTTACTAATCATAATTGGAAAAGCTCATTACAATTCAATGAACCCCAATATTTTAAAATAAATTTTTGAAGTTATTTTTATGTGTTTTATACACATAGAAATAACTTCAAAAATTTATTGTCTTGATCATATAAATATGGATACTCATACATGACATCAGACAATAAGCAAGATAGCTATAATTAAAAATTTATTGGTAATATTCTAACATTTTCAATACAAGCATTTTCTTAAGCAAGGCTATAATGCTGAAATAAGTTATATTCAATAAAATATTAGATTACTGAAAATATTTTGAAAGTTCTGTGTAGTTCAAACTTATATAAAAAGACATTCACATTGTATTTCTGAATTCATTTTCCATTTATATTCTCTTTACTTGAATGTACCTAACATCGAACTGTAAATCATTTCAGTGAAAATATATAAAATAATATTTGCAAAACAAATAAAAAATCAAGCTGAGACAAGAAAACTCAAATAGTAAATCTAATGAAAGTATTTCTCCTATTTTATAACTACATATATTGTCATCAGTGCATAAGCCCCATACATCGAACAGGCCTTCTATCCAGGTGGTGTTGAATCTACCCAACATCAGGCTGTTAAAAGAACACTGAACACCTAAAAAAAAATCTATTCAATGTTAAAAAGTTGCCTTTCTGCTGTATTTTAAACTAAAAGTAATTTTTGCTTAACTTCAGATTAATCAGACATTAAATCTATTAATTTTCCTCAGTGTTTATTTTATTTTTGAAAGATTTTTTAATAAAGAGAATTATTTGGTGTCAACAGATCTCTCCATATGGATGAATTCATCGATTTTACAGGTATATAGAAAAGAAAACAATTCCAATCCATTTAAATTAAGTTTAAAATTTAAGTTGGAAATGCACCAGTGTGTTCTGCTTATTTGGGGATGTTACATTGTTTGGTTCCAATCGCTGGAAGAATGTCTGCCAAAAACATCATCAAGTCAAATTATATGCTGTAATTTGTTCCTGACCAATAAAAATGGACCGATTTTCAGTCCCATTAGCCATATTTTTGTGGTCTTGATGTAAGAACATTACCATCAATTATTTTGCTCTGTTCATTTTCTTCAGTGTTAGACATTTTAGTAGTCACTGAAGAATTTTTATATTTCTATTACTTAAAAATAATATATAATACATTCTTATGAATGAGATTTTGTCTCTAATTTTAAGGGACCATAAGGTTTTATCAGTTTTCAGGGTATGTTAGTGCACACTGAGAAACGTTGCTCTAAATGGAGCACAAAACTGAACGTTTTAGTCATCACATTTTTCATTTCTCCCCCATTTTTTTCTTGTACTTTTGTGAATAAAAAGATATCTATATAAAATAAAAGAAAGAGTATTGTACTTTAAAAAAAATTAAAAAATGGAAATTAAAATATAAAAGAAATTATGATAAAAATAAAAAAATATTTTATGATTTGAACAGATTAAAAAGAAAAAAATGGAGTTACAACTGTAAATCTTTATATGGGAGGTAGATTTAAATCACCGTATGAATCACTGCTAAAAATATCCGGTAAAGGAATGACTGCTAAAAGTTATCCATTGAAAAATGTCAGCTAGATGTTATTTCTAAAAGAATGCAAAATAAAACAGTCACACTCTGCACAGGGGCTCCAAGCATCACATGAAATCATCTCAAATATCTAAACTATAATATAAAAGGAGCCAGTCATGTCAACACCACCAAGATGAGATAAGAAAACGTAAGATTTGCTTTTAAGAAAGCTGCATATATATTAAGGAAGAACAAGGAAGATATCTAACAGGACAGTTGTGGACACTGGGTGGGGGCCCTTGACATCACCACCAAGAATTTGGTCAACCCACCTGACAAATGTATCCAGTTGAGACACACCCAACCTTCATAAAACCATTTCATTCATATTTTATATTTATGTTTCTTATCTTTTTTTTCTTGCATCTTGTCAGCACTAGTGTAATTGAATTCTTCCGTGCATGTTTATAACGACTAGTGTCAGCATACAAGCAAGGAAGACTAACGAAATCAATCTTCCAACAACAAGAACGAAAAACTCCAATTTCTCATCGGAGATCTAGTTTGAATCCAACAAATCCTTGAGTCACATCTACACAAATCCGATCAAATTTATTCTTCTCCCCTAATGGCCCCCATACATGAAATCAACAGGCCCAGAAAAGCATTTGTCTGGACTGAAAGAATCAATAAAGCCTTTGAATAAAAAATCAAGTAACCCCCTCTTTTCACCATAAGTCATCACATTTCCCAAATTTACTGGACTCTTCACATTCACAATCGATGCCAGGTCAACCGACCTAACAGACACATCAAGTCCAGGCCTTACCAACTACACCCTCCTCTAGATTACCAAATCTCACCAGCATAGAGACTTTGTGCTTACATCCACTCTATCAACAATACAAAAGAATTTCATGTTTATAATTCTTTTCTTCTTTTACGTTCACCTCACTGGTTGTATTGATGTTTATTTATTCTTTCATGCTATCATATGTTTTGTAATGGGAATAACATAATTTTATTACCATATTTTCCTACTTCTGAAATGCATTTTTTCCAATAAAATACCTTCCAAGACCACACTCTGTGTTCTGTACATACAAGGACAATAATGGGAGGTATGTTACATCTGATTTTGAGCCCTTGAAATTAAAATAAGTCCAGTGTTTCAAAATTAATATTTTCAGAAAAACTTTTTATGCTATTGGGATACTAGAATATTGACAGGAAATGAAGTTCCTGTGACAGTAACACCTGATTAAATAACATCATCTTCCTTTCTTATTTCTTAAATTAATTGTTGTAAAGCTAACATTGCTATATAAACACGCCTCTCATAGCCAAACAATGATTCATCACATGTTAAGTGTTGTCTTAGATAGTGTTTTAAGTTTTAACCAAACCTACATTCGAGAGATCATTACTTTTGGTAAATATTGGTCAGTGCTTGTCAAGATGACCAGTATGTTTAGAAAATTAAATCTAATTTCTTGGGGGATTACTACACCCTGATGATAATCACAGGTGGTACAATATTTGAAAGTTTCTTACAATTTTCCCTTTTACTTTTGTAGCAGCAAGAAATCTTTCCTTTCACTTCAATAGAGATATGGCACACAAGCACTTCGCAGACTGAAGATTATATTGAACTGTTCATAACTTCAACTTTGTTTTTTTTATCCTGCTTTAACATGTTAATGCATTTATTGATTATTACTTGTTTGAATTCCATGATTTGTGTGCTTTGTTTTACCCAGATTCATATCTGTCTGACAATATTTTTTGCAGGATAAATGTGCCAGGAGGCATAAAATAATGACAATTCCCACAACATTCTAAATATTTTCTAAGAAAATAACCTGCTCTCTATTCAATTCATTAATGAATATTTGTTGAAAAAAATCATTAAAATCACATAATTTCCTGATTTTTGGTTAAATATTTAAAAACAGGGTGGAGCAATCTTTTTTGCTTTCATTTGTATAGAAAATAAAGGCTTGCATTTTGTTGGAACCTAAAGAAAAGCATACATAGCACTGACCAATGTGTTTCTTTATATTTTGCTCCATTGGTGATGTTTATTTTTATTTTATTTATGTCAGATATGATTCTTGATAATATTTATGATTAAGGTGTTTTTACATCATTTGGTTTCAATGAAATTTGTATTTAATACAAAATTCATGAAAATGTCATGTTGGTCACTAAGTTGGCAGTGTCTGTGGCCATGAAGAAACGTCAAGCAGTGACTTTTGAACAACTATTCTCTTCCATAATTGCCAAGAATTCTCAGGGTTTTAAACACTAGTAACCAAATCTTGCCTAACACCATTGACGTTTTTTGGAGGGCCTTTTATAATAATACAAAATATTTTCTTCAAGTGAATTTCCCTTTTCTAAGCGGTTTTCTTAATTCATTCTATGTGACATTTTGTTTCAACTTCAACCTTTTTGTATGAAATGAATGAACAATGTAAAATTTGGGTAGTTTGATAGAGAAATCATCCCGTTTTGTTTTTCTTGTTGCATTTTCTGATTTGAAATTGATAGGTAAGAAGTGTAAGAAGAACTAATTTTGATTAAAAAAGAAATCGTTATTTACTGACTTACCTCACCATTTTCTTCATTTTTTTATTCCTTGTCAGAGTTAGCAAAATAAAAAAATATAAATGAATTCAACTATGTATGATTTCAGTTTCATGTTAGATATTTTGAAGAAATATTTTTTTTAAAAATTACTTTTTAGTTGGATTTTGTTATTTGTTTTTGAAGTTTGAATTAATATAAAATAAAATGAAATCCCAAAATTTGACATTGTTTTATGACCTTTTTAAAATAAAAATTTATCTAGATGTTAAATTTAATTAGAGTCTCATTATGGAATAAAATTGATATTTTTTGTTTGATGGAATTAGGACAATATTGATTTTCATCGAAATGTTTTTAAACTAAAAAAATTCCTTTTTTTTCTCACTTAGTAATTAGAAAAAATTCAAATAAGTTAAAAAAAAAAAGGTCATGGTTGAAGTGTCCTATTCATTCCTGTTTAGGGAGCTGCCAAAAGCAGACGTCTTTCCTGTATATAATCAATTATAATAATACATGTGTAAAATTAAACCATAAAAGTGTTTCTTTCTGGTAGAGAGTCGAACATGATACAGTATATTTGACTTTTCTACAAAATTCACGTCAATGTTTTTTCTATTCTGAGTGAGTTCACATATGGTTCTTCAAATGTGACATTCATGTAATGCAGATTCACAAACCTTGCAAGAATATGGTTCCTCTTGAGTGTGTGTTCTTATGTGACACTCCAAATTTGAAATTTCTGGCACATTTACTTCAGGAAAAATGCAGTGAAGTGCACAGAGATCTCTACATCAACTTGTCAATTTGGCTAGAAAATGTTCTCAAACATAAGTTTATCAAGAGAATTGTCATCACTTCCTAAAAAACCCATCTCCATGATAAAAATTAAAGATTTTCAATACAGATGATTTTAGTATTTTATGAAAAAGAAACAAACTTCAATCAATTTAAATTTGGTTTGCAATACAACAAAGTATTTTGCCTATTAAATTATGATGCCCCAAAATTAATGAAAACAAAGTTTATCATCAAAATCTTTGTTCATATTAAGAGGAAAGACCAAGTGATCTTTTGATTTTTAATTGTTAGAACTGACACAATTTTGATTTCTTAGGTCAGCAGCTATCAATTTGTATAGGAATTTTTCATATTGATTTGGAAATTTTGGCAAAAATCAAATAATTGTCAGATTTTAATGAAACTTTCAGGACTTATTCACAAATTAATGAAGTTATTTTAAAAATGATTCTTGTTTTAGAAAATCTTGATAATTTTTTTTATATCTGTTACTACCCCCAACCCAAATTATTTAGTATTATGAAATTTTGAGAAATCAATTTTTGTATGGCTTAATGTTTATATTGCTAATAACCAGAATGTCTTGGAGAATTTAGATCATCAATTTCTTTGTGAAACTCCACCATGTTTATTGTTTATGTAATGTCTGCTGATAACAAATCCTGGCAGGAATTCTAATTCTTTAATTCGTTGCTGCCATCAAATCAATGCACTAGTATAGTTTAAGGGCATCAAACATTTTTTAATTTACATTTGTCACATGTTTGTTTAAATTTTCATGTTCTATACATATTTTTATTATTGCATTGTAGTTGGTTTATATATTTTGATTATTTTGTCATCTTTTTCATAAATCTTTGAATAAAAAGATTTCTTTTCAAACTGGTAAATAATAAATCCTTATAACAAGTAAATAATAAATATCACATTGTACCTGGTTCATATATTTTTGTTACCATGTAAATAAAAATTACCTAGGAAGTTAATAATAATAATAGTGGTGCAAAAGAAGGACCTACCTTATTGACACACTGTTTTCATGTGAGCACAAACGTTAAACATTGTCCATTATATTTTTTAGCAAACATTGGGCCTTCATGATTACAAGAAGATGAAGCATCAAATGATTTTTCCTTTGATACTGCTATTATTTTAACTACCTTCAATGCTCAGCAATGTTTATTGTTTTAAAAGGTGATGATTGGAATTTTAATAAAACCTAAATGTATGATGAAAGTGAATTTATACATTTTTTTTTTTTTTTTTCATGAGAATTTACAACAAAAATTATTTATTATAAGAAAATTATTGCACTAATAATTGTCTTTTTTTTAACTTACCCACATGGATTTTATATACATTTATATTTTCTCTTCTGGTATTTTTTGCCATTATTCAAATTCCATTGAAATTGTAGATTCTTACAATTCATTTTTGATTTCACAGTTAACTTTTATGCTTATGTCCAGTCACAAACTTGATAAAAAAATTTACAAATGTTGTCTTTAAATTTACTATAGTGATCACTTTTATTTTCTGATAATGTCGTGTATGAGTTCCCATATCTATGAAAACTGGCACATTTATTCACATACAAAAAAAACTAAAAAAATTCAAAATTCTTTTTAACATCTCAACTAACGACAAATTAAGATAGAATTTTAAGTGATTTAAAACATAAATTATTCCAATTAATATGTTAAAAAAAATTATTGTAAAAATTCATTATTGGCTGAAAAGAATTTTTTTTTCTTCAGACAGTAATGTCGATAATATGTTATTCATAAAAGCAATTGAAGAAAATCTTAGTTTTATTGCATTTTTTGTTTTATGATTTAGAGCAGATATTCCATAAGACAGTATTCACATTCGCCAAAGTGTTTTGCATTTAAGTAATATGAACAGGGCATATGTAATTTTCTCAAAATTTCATAAAATTAAAATTTCCAAGATTTTCTAATAAAAAATCTAAAATAATTTCATTAATTTGAAATTTGGGTTAAAAATCTTGTTTTTTTATGTTAGTGAGTCAGGTAATATTTACCATTAGTTTTTTAGTCCCCCCATTTAAAAAAAAACAAACATTAATTTGAAAATTCTTTCAAAAATCAAATAATTGTCAGATTTTAATAAAACTTCCAGAACTTATTCACAAATGAATGAAGTTAAATTAGACAGGTTTTTTTTAGAAAGTCATGGAAATTTTTTTTACATCCGTTACCCACTCCTTTATGTAATTTTATGAAAACTTGAGAGATTCAACATTGTGCCCTTTAGTAATTATATTAGTTAAAAGCAGAAGACTTTGAAGAATATAAATTGTTTTTTTTTTTTACAAAATACAGCTACCCAAAATTCAGCTCTGAATTGTAAAATACAAAACCCAAAAAAACTAAGACAATATTTACTTAGAAAAGCTTTTAATGGCTTTTATGAATAATATATGTTAAGAACACTATTGTCTGAAACCAAAATAGTTTTCCGATGAAAAATGAATTTTTACAAGAATTTTTTTTTTCAATTTTGAATAAAAAAATGTGATAAAGTTGTTAAATATTTGAAAATTAAGTTTGAATTTGTGCTCTTGAGGAAATGCTGTTATTAAATAGATCTATTTTTACAGATCAGAAATTTGAAAGCTTATTATAATCTGTGACACAGGCTTTTTTAAAATATTTTCTGAATATGCAAAAAATGTATTAAAAAACATTTTTTCCAAAGTTATAGATGTACAGTTCACGCATAATATGTTTTAAGAGTTTTTTCCCCTAACAGGCCTCAGAATTTTTATTGTTTTCCTTCTGGCTAGCATGTGTTAAATTCTGACTGACCATCAGTGTTGCATTTTCAAAATTTTTAATTTTCTTCTTTACATCTTATTTCACTCAATATTTTAATTAAATTTTTTGGTAAATTTGCAGCTAATAACACAGTAACAAATTTAACAAAAACAAAAAAAAAAAAAATTCTCTTTCCTGGGGTAAAAGAGCCTGATTATTCCAAAAATAGCATTAAAAGTTGGAGGAAATCTACTGTTTACAAGATATTGACGATCTTAGTTTAATCAAGTTTTTTTTTACACCAGGAATGATACTTTTTCAAAATTTGTCACTAAACTGTAATCAAGGATAACCAGGACCCAACTAAGATTGGCAATATCTCCTAAATGGCAGATTTCTCCCAGAAATGATACTTTTTTTTTAAAAATTTGTCACTGGTGCATTATCTGCAAATTTACCAACTTTTTAAATATAATTTATTGTTTTGAGAGAGAGAGAGAGAGTGAGAGAGAGAGAGAGAGACAATTATTTTCTTTTTTAGTTTAAATTTTAGGGACGGAAACAGTGCAGGGTTTGGAGATATCTTAGTTAAAAAAAGGAACAAAAAATTCAATAAAATATTAGACTTTCGAAAGTATTTAATTTTTTCAAATTAATGTATAGTTAAATAAGCTGGTTCACTTAAAATTCGAAAATATTGTCACTTCTCTTCTTCCGGTCAATAACATGCCCTCACATAAGCTGTCAATACATTGATATAAACATCAATTTACCCCTCCAAAACAAGTCACCACGGTTAGACATGTTTCTCTTAAATTAAATCAACTAATTTTTTTCTGCTAAAAAATTAAGTAATGTTCATTAAGTAAACATTTGATTTTCTAATTTTCCTCAAATAACTTTTCAAAAAGGTATAATTGATTTTTACAAGATTTTTAAGCAAAGAATTTAACTTTTGTTTACATATTTCTAAAAAAAATGGCCACCATTTTGATGAGAGAGAGAGAGACACAAGAACATATGCGGACAAATGAAAGAAAAACAATACCTCATGCAAGCCCCAGTCAAGAAAAAAAAGAAAAACTCTATCTATTAAAGCAAAAAACTAGAGACACAAACTGTCAAGGATAAGCTGGTGGAAGGTGCCCCCTCCTCCGGCAAGACGTCTTCCCCCAAAACACTTTCCTTTATTCAACCATCCCTAGAACAAAAAGGAAAATCAATATCCCTATCTCAACCTCCTCCATCCACTCCACTATACTTACCCTCGAGAAAGAACATGCCACCCTCCACATCACCCAGTCCACGGCACTTACCTCCAACCCATCAGCACCATCACCTTCGCAACCACCGGTCAGAATGAGTCTCAGTTCGACAACTACTTGGCTGACTTTCATAACCTCAAGGTGACTGAAATGTCTAGTTGTGAGGGTCGCATAACAGATGAGGAAATCTGGAAAGTGCTGAAGAAGGTCATGGAAGATAAGACTCTGGGCATCGATGGTTTGCCCTACGAAGTGTACTTGAGGCTGCCATCAATATTTGTCTCCTTGCTGGAAATTCTTTTCAATCACTGGATATAACAGGGCACTATTCTCCGATATTTCACCGGGGTCGTGGTGAAGCTTTTGTGCAACAACCACGGAAGGGACCGGATTGTTAAATATTGGCCCTTAACTATGCTTAATGCAGAGTTCAATATTTTGGCCAAGGTCCTGGCGAACCATTTGCAAATTGTGCTCGACCATCGTTTCCCCTTTTGCTATAAAGAGTCATATGATCCAAAATGCATGAACATTGAGAAAGTCAATGGAGAAGCAGAATTAATCACTTTGGATCAGTCCAAAGCCTTTAATTGGGTAGAGCATCGTTTCTTGGAGGCTCTCTTGTCAATGTCCGGGTTTGAGTCGTACTCTCACTACTGGATTTGCCTTTTGTATGTGGGCCCCGGTGCTATGGTGGAGGTGAATGGGCTAACATTGAAGATCTTGTCCAGATCCATTCGTTAGGAGTATCCCTTTTCGTCCTTGCTCTATGTCCTTGCACTGGAGCCTTTCCAGTACAGGTTGGGGGAAAGACGCCTTTTCAGACTGTCTTCTGTGGCAGATTTTATTTCACAAATGGATCCTGGCTTCAGCCATGCAAGTGAAATTACAAGAGGATATCTAAGGGGAGACATTGCCAAAAGTTTCACAGTGATGCTGGTGAACATTGTCTTTGTTGCAATTCTGCATGCAAACAGATCTTTCGTTGACACATTTCCTTTTTTGGATAAATTTTGCATAGCCCTATCTGCCAGAAATCCATACTCGATCTTTGCATCATCTTTATGCGTGTTTGGGTTTGACAAAATTCTTACAAATTCATTCAGTTTAAAAAATGTAATTATCTTTTTAAATTATCTTTATAAATCTTCTTAACATTTTCATGATCATGCTAAAAACATTATCTACAAGGAAAGGAAGCAACGGTTTATCCCTCTGGCATGAACAGACAAAAATCAGCAGTTTTACTGTGAATAAAACTTCAATCACATTTGATAGCACCACAGAGAATGACTTGGTCTGGGGACATTTTTCTAAGTTCACAAATTTGATGACATCTGACCAAATGTTTAGGAGTTGGACATTTTCTAGCCATTTCTGGCAGAAATACAAAAGTAAAGGGACAGGGTTGTCAGGTTGTATTTTTAATATAAAGCCAAGGAATAGTGGAGCGATACCATCGGACCGTGAAAGCAATAGCCGAGACAGGAGGGATATCACCTGTCAAAGTGAAGATTTGGTACAACATGGCGCGTAAGGTCGGACAGAGAAAGAAGACAGTACCACAAAGGTCAATTTTCAACTACGAATGGAGGCACTTGAAAGATATATCCCTGAATACCGATGAGGAAGTGCCGTCCAGAATCCAAATAGGGGACGAGGCTTGTGTGAAGCCACAAAATGCACGGTGCATGATGCAATGGGGAGATGGGTGGTGACTGGAGTTCACTAACTGTTGATGGTATGCCGCGACATACATTTGATTTAAAGCAAGTGGTCCATGCAGACGGTGAGTATGTGAATGCGAAACATGGAGACTGCAGAGAGCGTGCAAAGCACTGACCTGGGTACATGACTATGTTGTGTGAAATTATCTTTCAGGATCATGGAGGCCTGTAGTTTGAATGAAAGAAGAAAAGAAAATAGAATGTTGCTTACCTCATGGTGGGGGAGAGAAAGAAGCGACAAAGGAAGCAATTTCTTTTATAGAAAAGTATTGCAGGAAGATAGAATTATGGGAAGGGAATACAGAGCTATACATCTCCTCTGAAAATAGGAGTCAGTGTCTTTTTTCTTGCTCGTGTCATACGAGAAAGGTCACAAGAGATAGAAAATTTAAGAGAGGGATGGGAGAGATCTGATCCTAGAAGAATTTTGTTTTTAATTCTTTTTTGAGTCCCATGTCATTTTGATGAAAAAGTTATCTATCAAAAACTATAAAGCAAAGTTTTCAAAGAAATAAAATTAATTAAAATTTGAAGAGTGTTTGCATTTAAAACCCATGGATAAAGTTCTGGATAAAATTCAGAGTGACACATGCACCATTGCTGAACCAGGTGATATTTGTAAAAAAATTGTTCAGAATTTAAAAAAAAAGCTCCTGCCCCCCCCCCCAAAAGAATGGTAGAAATCATGGAAAAAAAAATGTACAATGAAGTCATCAGCAAAGCCCACTATCTTGCCAACATTGTTGATCCTTATCTTCAAGGAAAATCATTAGACAGCGGGGAAGTTAATATTACAGTGGAATATGCCAGTGGGAAATGTCCGTACTTATTTACATTATTATGAAGTTGCAAGTGAGGTCTCCTTCATTCCAGGCATTTAAATTTGCAGACTCGATAAGCAAGACAGTTTCTGCTATTGAATGATGGAATTCACATGCAAGTATGCGGTTACGCAACTTCCATCAGCAGTGGCCTTGTCTTCTGGCGTTGAACGAGTTTTCTCACTGTCTATATTTCTGAGACATATTTACGCTATTTACATTATTCGGACTATTGTCCTCATCTTTATCGCCATATTTATTACTTATAATAGGTTGCTTCAGTCACCGTTGTGCCGTCTTTTTTCTTTTTCAAAGACATTTCTTAAAGGTTGGTTAGAGCATTACTAATGTTTTTAAGGTGAAAACGCAATGGTTTGAGCGTTTGACAGTATTGATTCATGACACTGTTGTTTTATTTTAGTTCTTTTATCAAGTGTTTTAAAGGAGTATTTATTGATTTTATAGATTGAATCCTAATAAGAGCGAGACTTGAAATGGACAAAAGCCCACAAGCAAATAAAAAAAAAAAATTATTAAATAGAAAAAATTAAAATTATACTTCCATGTTTGAAGTTTTAATATTGTTTATAATTTTAATAACCATTTCAGTAAATTTATCTAATAATATTTTTATAATTAAATATATGTAATATATAAATTAATAAAAGATTACCTCGTAAATATATAGTTTACTTGCTGGCTGCAACTGCTTTCACTTGGGCAGATAACCACAAATTCACAAAATCTTGCTTGGGCTCATAGTCAGGATAAGTATAATCAACTCACCCTCTTTTTGTCTCATAGTGTGGAAGGTCTGTCTGTGCACTTCTTTGTGTAGTCCTCTAACTGTGAGCCATAGTTGACTGTAGAAGTTGTTTCTCAGTGATAGCATTAAGTATTTTGGCCTCCACCAGGTTGAATAACAACTTTTTCATTTGGGGGAATACATTGTCATTAGCTTGTTGCGAATCTCTGCTTGGCTGGTCAGTCCACACATTTTCTTGTACTGGGTCCATGAGTCCATAAATATTGCTCAGTCACTGTCTGTTGTGTCCAGCACTATTGTGAGTCACTCTGGTTTCCTCACAGTGGACATGCGGGACCTGTCACAAAGCCCTTCTTTGCAAATATCGTTGATCCATAACTGGTGCGGTGGCCATGTTTCTTCAAATGTCTACACCAATGCCGTATTCTGTTACTAATCCTTGTCAGGTTTTGCTTCACAAATATGTACAGTTGGTATTTCTCACAGTTAAAGTCTTGTTTGATATCCCATCGGCGACACCATATAAAGGGTGTTCTAATGACTTGGACCGATTTTAAATGTAAATTAAGTTTAAGCGTCTAATGATTTGTTTTCTTTTTTTCCCGATTTAACAAATTAAGTCTTTGGCAATTTCAACCATGGAAA
Source organism: Acanthosepion esculentum (assembly GCA_964036315.1). Classification (NCBI taxonomy): domain Eukaryota; kingdom Metazoa; phylum Mollusca; class Cephalopoda; order Sepiida; family Sepiidae; genus Acanthosepion; species Acanthosepion esculentum. The sequence goes on along the minus strand of OZ038479.1, from coordinate 57,955,976 downwards.
GATTAACAATCAAACAACGTGGTAAAGTTATCGAAGCCTATTACAAAAATGGATGTTCAAATAGAAATGCATTTTGCGCACTTCGTACTGTCTACTTGGGGGAAAAGAGAAGGAGGACGTTAAAAGGGACATAATGGGAGATATGAAGAGAAGAAGGCACCATTACAGGAATTATATAATGGAGGTAAGAGAGCCCGAGTAGAGAGAGAGAGAGAAGAGGAAACCGATGAGCTGACCTACATCCTAATGGTCACACGGCTAAAGTTTGATTCAATGGGAATCCATGAAAATTAATGAAAACGTAAAAAAGCAGTCAAGAGGTAACTTTAGTAAGAGAGATAATTCAGAATTATTGGTGTAATAAACTCGTCCATATATCAGAGCTCAATGTTTGGGGGAATGTTTTCAAAGATTTGGAGGGAATTTGGATACACATGAGTACCCATGCGTTTGTCCACATTAAGAATATCTCTACTCACATAGCCATCTATACTTACATATGCTTAGATACCTACATCCATGCACATGCAGACATATTCCCCAACTCGCCAGTATCCGACTACAAACTGATACTGTAAAAACAGTTTGAAAAATCCTGTGAATTTAAAAATTCATAGGTGAAAATGGTCATTAACTAAAGGCATCTTAATTCCAATTGTAATGGTTTTTCTCTGTTTAATGAAAATAAACTCTGAGTGCTCTTTGTGAGTCAGTTTTAACATATTTTAAATTCTGTGTTAATGGGACTTGCCTGGATTATACCAATGGATTACTACCTGTATATACACTGCATTTTTATGAATAAACATTACCGTGTCAATATATTTACCATTTATGAATAACAATGTTTTTTAATTCTAAATAAGAAAATACAACAAAACTGATATTATCTTTAAGAAAATATCTGCTTTAATGAAATAAATTGTGAAAAAATAAAAAAAATGATTTAATAAAAACAATATTTTCTTGGGGTATAGAAAATATTGGTTTTCATTGTTACTACTTTATTATTATTCAGGACTATAATGGTTTCTTTAATGAACGTTTCTTTAAGAAAGTATATTGGCTTTAATAAAAATAAAATACAGGTTTCTTATTTTTCTTATTCAAGATTCAGATTTCTTTAATAAATGTTTACTGCATTTTTACAAATAAACATTACTTCATAGATACCATATTTATTTACTATACATGTTCTTTAAATATAGTTAATCAAGAAAATGAATAAATCAAAATCAATATTTCTTTTAGAAATATCAGTTTTAATAAAGCCGATAGTCTGTTACAGAAAATAATGCAATAAAACTGATATTTTCTGTTAAAAATATCAGATTATGTTATTATTTTACTTATTTAGGATTAACAAACATTTAAGAAAGTATACCAGCTGTAATAAAAAGGAAATATTAGTTTTATTGTATTATGTTTCATATTTAAGATTTCAAAACATTTCTTTAATGAATCCTAATTCAAAAATAAATAACATATGTAAGGAATTTTAATTCAATTGTAAATGAATAAATAATGTATTCATGAGGAAACCATGTCCTGCTTAGTCTGATTGGTTCCAAGCAGACTTGTGAGGTGCAGGATTATTCACAACCTTCATTTTGTTTGTTTGATCATTGCTGAAAAAGTAGCTGATTAGCAAAGTTCACTTGATCATCACAAAAAAAAAAAAAAAAAATTAGCTGCGTAGCCATGCTGATCAATTTGGATTAGTCCAAGGCATTTGATAGGGTGGATCATGTATTTCTCAAAGCTGTTCTCATTTCTGCCAGTTTCAAGTTGTACTTTCACTCTTAAAGAATCACTTTGCCTGCTGGCACCATCATGGTTAAGCATTCTGCCTATGCTGACAATGTCTGTGTTCACAAAGAACACAGCCGAAATAGATAAAGTCATCAAAGGAATATGCAGGTATGAGATGATGTCTTTGGACAAAATCAACAATGATAAGTCAGTTGTGGGAGGGAACTTCTCTTCACAGGTTCTTCAGTTGGAGGGATGAGCCAGTCAAGATACTTAATATCTGATTTGGTCCCGACCTACAGTTTGAAATGAATTTTAGTTGATTTTGTTTAGTGTTATATGAACCTTTATGGGTTATTTAATGTTGAAATCTAAATATTTTGAACACAATTTTATGGCTTCAACTAAATATAATTTGAATGCAATTGTACGTCTTCAACTACAGATTGCATTGTTGGTCATTTCACTATAAATATGTATTGTTCGTTGGGTAATTTTGCTTAACAGCATATCAACCACTATCAGTTATTTACTGCTGAAATCTAAATATTTTGTATGCAATTTCATGCTTTCAACAACAGATATTTTGTGCATAAATTTATACTTTCAGGCTAAAAGGTATGTTTTTTAGCTATATAGTTTGTAGATCATAAAATGTATTGTTGGAAATTTTATTATCAAAATGTAGTTTATCTTTGTTTGAGGGTTTACTATTTGCCCATAGCTGGTGCTACCACCCTAGGTCAGGTTGGACCTGGGAACAACAGAAGTTAAGAGGTGGTTCCATGTGCCTCAAAAGCTCCAATCTCCTGATCAGAGTGCTTGCTGCTTGTTGTAGATTAGTGTCATACCCAGGACAGTGGAGATGAATTAGTGGATCTGAAGAAGGTTGAGAAAGCAGCTCATTTGTGAACTCATAGGAAACTTTGCTTGAAGTGGAGGGCAGAAGCTTGTGCTTCACATATCTTCTTGGTTCTCCTTTACCAGCTCTATGCTCTTCCACCCAAGTCTGCCAAACTAATGGTTTAATTTGAGACTTTCCTGACTTCCTTTAGGGAGTCAAGCCTCCTATGGTACATTTCAAAGTCTGCTGCCTCCATCCGGCTGAAGATGGTGTGGGTATGCTGAACATTGAGATTCATCAACATACACTCCACTTGTACTTCCTAGAATGTGTTCGCAAGAGTATGGTAATGGTGGATTCTAAAAGGAAGACGCTGATTGCTCCGAGGCCAATACTTCTTTTATTAGGTGTGTCAAAAAAAACATGCTGTGCTACTTCTTACAGGGTCAGGATGACCTCACTGACACCTGGACATTGACTTCAAAGGCATTATATCAAGCTCTAGTAAGAGGGGCTGCTAAAGGTGATCTGATTGATAAGTACAGATTTACAAAATAGGAGTTTTGCTCCAACTAGCTTTGGGCATCTGGGTTGAAACATCTCAATAACAATGACACATCATTCATCTGGGTGGTGTTGTGAGGAGCCATATGGGTCAGCAAGAAGCCTTTCACAGCAAGGATGTTGATTTGCACTTTGGTGATCTGGAGAAGTTCAATGGTCATGTCTTCTTTAATTGCTGTTATTTACCCATTGTGTGAGCTGACAGAAGGGTGTGTGTAGAAAGTTTTTTTTTTGTCCGAGAAGACAGTTCCATCTGTGCTAATGTGGTACCATCACTGAAACAGGACAAGGACTATGTGCTCTTGTTTCTGCTCAGAATCATGTGAGTCATGGCATGGACAATGAAACAGAAAGAGTGTCATGTAGTAGAGACCTCCTCCTTTTCTCAACTAACTTTTTTCTTTATTTCTTTAATCATCAGCTTCAAGTTAAGGCCAGGTGAAAAGGTTGCAATTCTCTTTGTCAAAATTTGGAAAACGGTGGATGAGAGTTTTATGCATAGTACAAGTGAGAGGTGTTGATCTTGAGAGATTGTTGGATGCTATTAAGGAAAGTGGACTATGAACCTCTAGTTTAGTTCATCAGTCATGCCAATCAGTGTTACAGTAGTTTAGGGCAGTTTCTTATCTTTAGTTTGGGTCTTTTGGGGGGGATTGGGGTGAGTGAGACTAATAATTAAGGAAGAACTCCAAGTGAATGCAATCAATTAACATTGCAAATTTAATAACGCTTTACAAATTTTGTCTGTTTTTTGTTAGTAGCAACTGCAGTATTTTAATAGATTTTCTTAAATTCAGAATAACTTTTTAAAAAAAAATCACATTGGGTGCAATGATATGTCATGAATTACATAAAATAATAAAAAAAATAAAAGCAATTAAACACAAAATAATCATTTCACTAAGAAAGTAAAAACATATAATATGTAAAACAAAATTATTCATTCTACTAAGTTTCATAAAAGACTATTGAATAAAAATAATAGAAAATAAATCAAAATCCATATTTACCAGATTCATGAATATATGACTTTATTTCGTTCATGTACAAAAAAATACATTCTTTGTCTTGATTTGTTGTTTGCATCTACATATGTATTGATTTTTGACTGACCTCCATGAATATATTTTCTCTGATGAAGTTTTCATAATGAGAATGAGTTTCTTTTTAAATCCATAACATTTGCAAACCATCATTCACACATATCTCGCAAGTGTGTGTTTGAGCATGCAAACCCAAACACCAAACACAAATTTGGTTTCTTTTTTACATGCGTTTATATTCAGCTCAACACTGTTGAGATTTCTGAAAATGCAGACAGGCAAATTTCACAAGTGTTTCTCTCTGGTAGAGATCTGAACATGATGCAGAACATTAGACATTTCTGCAAACAGAAATCTACAAAATTTTCAGAGAGATGTTTTTTTTTATCTTGTGTGTGTTTGCAAATGGCATTTCAAACTTGTCTTACATGAAAATACGTCTGTACAAACTTCACAAGAATATGGTTTCTCTCCAGTGTGCGTTCGCATATGGTGCTTCAGATGTGATTTCTGTGAAAAGGCAGATCCACAACCTTCACAAGAATATGGTTTCTCTCCGGTGTGTGTTCTCATATGGTGCTTCAAATTTGACTTACATGAAAATGCAGATCCACAAATTTCACAAGAATAAGGTTTCTCTCCTGTGTGAGTTCGTATATGGTGCTTCAAATGAGACCACCGTGAAAATGAAGATTCACAAATATCACAGGAATATGGTTTTTCTCCAGTGTGGGTTCGCATATGGTGCTTTAGAAGTATCTTCCATGAAAATGCAGAACCACAAACTTCACAAAAATATGGTTTCTCACCAGTGTGTGTTCGTAAATGACATGCCAAAGATGACTTTTCTGAAAATGCAGAATCACAAATTTCACAAGAATATGGTTTCTCTCCAGTATGTGTTCGCATATGGCTCTTCAAATGTGTCTTTCGTGAAAATGCAGATCCACAAACTTCACAAGAATATGGTTTTTCTCCAGTGTGTGTTCGCATATGGCACGCTAAAGATGACTTCTCTGAAAATGCAGATTCACAAACTTCACAAGAATATGGTTTTTCTTGAGTATGTGTTCGCATATGTCTCTTCAAGTGTGTCATTCGGGTAAATGCAGATCCACATACTTCACAAGAATATGGTTTCTCTCCAGTGTGGGTTCGAATATGGCATGTCAAAGATGACTTCTCTGAAAATGCTGATCCACAGACTTCACAAGAATATGGTTTCTCTCCAGTATGTGTTCGCATATGCCGCTTCAAATTTGTCTTCCCTGAAAATGCAAATCCACAAACTTCACAAGAATGTGGTCTCTCTTCACTGTGTGTTTGCATATTGTACTTAAAATGTGACCTGTAAAAAAACAGACCCACAATCTTCAAAAGAATGGAGTTTCTCTGCAGTATGTTTATGATGGCACATCTATAGTGTCTTCTGTGAAAATGCAGAAAAATTACAAAATTCACAGGGTGTTTTTTTCCTGTGAGTTTATAAACTGGTGCTTCAAATGTAACTTCTGAAAATGCAGATCTACAAAATTCAGAATATGGTTTCTCTCTCCTATGTGTTCATATATGAAACTCCAAATGTGACACCTGCAAGAATGCAGATCCACAAACTTCACAATAATGTGATTTCTCTCCAGTGTGTCTTTACATATGGTGCTTGAAATGTTACTTCCTTGAAAATGCAGCATCACCAAATTCATAAGAACATTTTTTTCTAGTGTGATTTTTCATATGGCACATTAAATCTAAATTATGATTAAGATTAGAAGATTTCACAGAAACATTGCTTCTTTCTAACTTTTACTCATATGTAACACTAAAATTCTACAGGAAAGACAAATGACACATTTCAAAGTACATGATTTCTTGTTTATGTGATGCTTTTCGAAATAGAGATACACAACTTTTTCATGGTGGTTACAGGATATATTTCTCTGTTCTTGATGGTCAAGTCAAATATCTTGTTTTCTTTCATTTAAATTCTCAATAAGAACAGTTTTTATGGATATCACAATTTTCTTTTCAGCCAAAACATCTGGAAAGAAAAAATAAGATGTATTTTAACAGAGTGAATAACACATGAAAACAGTTCATTATTTACACTATTTAAATTGTTTGGGGTTTTGACCTCATCTTTGTTGCCATATTCATGATGTTACTCCAGCATTCTTCAGGTGATTTGAATTTCAAACTGAACTGTTTATTTATTTCGTCCACCGGGGTAGATTGGTCTCGTTATGTGCCTGCCTATTCTGGATATCTCAGTATCAGTTATTTCCCCTTTAACTCAATGCTACAATGTTTTTTTCACCTCTACTGTAGCCAGGAATAGAATTTAAAGGGTTTGAAATTCCAATTACCTGAAGAAGGCTGTAGCATACAATGGCCAAAACATTGTGAATATTGCAACAAAGATGAAGAAATATAGACAAAAATCAGTTCCTATTTTAATGGATACAATTAGCAATATATTAAGGCTATTGATATTTTAACAAAAGAAACTCATCATAAAAGTGTTTTTAAAATTAAATTGTAAATCATGTCAGGTGTGATTGTGCCAATAGCAGAGCTGGATTTACCTTCTGGTTTGGCTGGCTGAGGCCTAACATTTATGATTGACTCCAGTCAAGGTGTATAATATTTTTTAATCCTATAATAAATCATGTTAAGTGTGATTGTGCTGATGGCAGTGCTGTATTTACCTTCTGGTTCGGCTGGCTGAAGCCAAGCATTTTCAACATTTATGATCGATGCATCAACGTGTATAATATTTTTGATACTGTCATAGATTTTTGAAGGTGTCTAGAGCCTTTATCTAAATGTGGCATTATTTTTCACTGTGGAAAGTATGTGGCGGTATGAAGAGCTCAAATTTAACCAAGTCTGCTTTGTTCACTTTGCACTAATCATGTTGTAAAAGATATGAACCCGTTTCCTGCTAATCAAGTTACTTTGTATGTCCTTACATGTCAACATGTTCAACTATCAAATAATACTTGTCTTACAACCACCTACACTTACTATCAAAGTTTCATACTAGTAAAACCAATTAAATATATCAAACCAAACTTAACAATCAACAAAATTGTTTTCTTAGAGTAAGAAAAAACAAAGACTATGAATATTTAAATGTTAGGAAATTTAATATAAATAATTTTTAATTTCTTACTCTTAATAAAGAAGTATAAAAAGGAGAAAAAGATTCTTTTACACATTACAGTTATTATTTACATTTGGATTACTGCCCTCGTCTTTGCTGTTGCAATAACAGCAGCAATGATTAGGAAAATAGCACACATGTACATAGTGTAACTCATGTCAGAAATTTGTACAGAAATTACAATTATTATTTAACAATTTTATTAACTGCTTTTATCTATTTTTATCTATATTATAGTATATTTTTAATAATTAATTTTTTCATTTATTTTAAATTTTAATTGGAATAATTCCTAAACTTTTAAATCTTTTAAAATTTTGTATTCATTTCTAGTGGTCAAGTGATATTATTATTAAATTCAAATCTCAATTTAATAAGTGTTTACTGTAGAACTGTAACCACACTAAGACTAGGCACATGGAACATTTGAATTTTTCAGGACAGCAACTCTTCTTCTAATTGCTGTCTCATATCAGTTAAGATTGCCTGGTATAATATTGACATTCCTGCTGTTATATACGAATAATAAAGTGTCACTGCCAACACTGCAGTTTGAACATAGATCACCAGAGAGCAAATGAAGGTGATCCCATTTTTAAATAAGTAGATCACATGATGGTAAAGGAAATGTATATATGGGAATTAGTGTGGCGTCTAAGTAATCACTATATGGATTACTATTCGAGCAAGTACTATTAGTGTGAGTGTGAAGGCACCTGACACCAGTATTGTTCAATGGTATTACTATAGTTGTATCTGTGATTACAAAGTCTCTACTACAACAAGCATTACAAAAGTGGCAATGAGTGTTCATTGACATCACAAAACCTGCTCTTAGTGAAACCAAATTTGCTGGTGAAGATCCACTAATTGAAGTTAGCAAAGGGCTAATGTAGATACTGCATACATCTATGGTGTTAGATTTGCCATCAAAGCAGCTCTCCTCAGGCAACTCACACTGGGATAAATGAACAACTTGTGACTTTTCACATACCTCTTGCTTCTAAGTAGTACACCACCCTAAGAACTTATGTTCCAACTCTTACAGCCAATGTTGAGGCTAAGGACACTTTTTTATGAGACTTGATTGCATTCTTCAAGCTGTTCCACATAATGATAAAATCATTCATTTTGGAGACATTAACGCTAGAGTGGAAAGAGATTACATTGTTTGGAAGGAGATAATCCATAAACATGGTATTGGTAAAATCAACGAAAATGTACTGCAACTTTTGAGACTTTGTACAACCCATAATTTTACTATCAGCAAATCTTAGTTTCACCTGCCTAATCAAAACAAAACCTCATGGATGCATCCTCACTCCAATCACTGGCATCTCTGACTTTGTGATAACCCCATGTTTGAACCTATAAGACATTCATATTACCCATCCTTTACATGGAGCCGAGTACAATACAGACCATCGACTTATTCGTTGTGCGATGCAACTTCAGATCAAGCACCAGAATTAGGAAACAAGGGGCAAAGAAGCAGTTAAACCATACTCCTTTCAAAATCCATCCAGTGTTTTCCAGGTTGAAGCAGCTCTCACTAGTGCTACTGATGTAGAACCTCCTCGTAGGAGATTGAGTGCACCAACAGGTGCCAAGTCGACTGGAGAATGAGATTATGTCTCCCCTTCCTTAAACACTGTCACCAAGTCTGTTTTTGGCACAGCTCATTGCTGTCATAAAAACCAGTTTGAAAATTTGGATCTGCTTGCCCTAAAGAATACAGCGCACAATGCCTCACTTGGCAAATGCTGTTCAAGCAAAGCAAAATAATGCTTCTCCATGTTGCATGTAAAAGGACTGGCGGTGCAACAAAGCTGCAGAAATGCAAAGCTATGCTGATGCAAATGAGCGTCAGTAAATCTACGACAGCATCAACACAGTGTATGGTCTAATTCATAGATCTGTTGCTCTCCTATGCTCTACAGATGGTAGCATTATCATCAAAGATGACCAAGGAATATTAAGCAGATGGGTAGAACACTTAAATGATTTTCTCAACCATGTTAACCCATGCTTGCTGATTTTTTGCCAACATACCCTTAATGCATGACTTTGAAATGAAGCCAACCTTTGAGTTGAGTAATGCCACAAAGCATCTTAAGAACAATAAAGCTGTTGGCTCTGCTTGTCTTCCAGGAAAAATATTCAAATATGGGGCTTCAAAAGTCAATCATTGCCTTAATTATTTTTATCTCTGATGTGTGGAACACATTCATTGTCCAACCTGTGGATGGCAATATGCATCTCAGTGTGGTCTTTGCAGCCATCAACAACAAGTTCAAGAAAGATTTTTCATTTTGAAACTTAAATATTGCTTTTCTTTGGAGGCTACTACCTTTCAAATAAAGATAAAAAGCAAAAATAATTTTCTGTACTTCAAAACTAATTCAAATTTACAGGAAGGAGTTCTTGGATTGAAATTGTGAAAAATTGCTGATTTTAGTGCCATTTTTAGCCATTGTTCATCAGAATGTAATTCTATTAAAATGTTTCAGAAATAAAATATAATTTTCTGAAACTTTATTTGAGGAATGTTAGCAGATTTAAATTTCAATTAATTTGATTTGAAAGAAATATTAGATACTATTAGTTTAAAGTATCACAGTAATGTATTTTTTAACATGGGCATAGGTGTTTGTTAAGGTATTGACAAATCAAAGGTTATCTCATTTTTTTCTACAATGGACATATCTGTAAAAATTATTTGAGGAATATAACATGCATGTCTTTGTAATATAATTTTTAACTACCAGTAATATTAAAAATTTGTAAAAAAATATTCTCCATAATCTAATGTTAGGTACTATGGCTTTAAATTTTCTACAGTATGACTCTTATTTTTTGAAAATGTAGGTTTACAGACACTTGTATTTACAAATATCAGCAAACAAAAAAATTCTAAATTTTATTTAAAATATTGGGAGACTGAATTGTAATTAGCTTTTGCATTTATGATGAGTAAATATAGCTTTTTTTTTTACATATTAACAATATCACATAACTGGTTAATTTACAGAAATTTAAAAATATTTAAAACTTAAAAAAAATATTCTAATTACAATTTTTAAAAAAAATGAAAAAAAATTCTTGTAAAAATTCATTATGCAACAAAATTTTTTTTTCTTAAAACAATAGTGTCCATAATATGTCCTGTTCATAAAAGTAATTAAAAGGTTTTCTAATTAAATAATGTCTTAGTTTTATTGCATTTTTATTTTAGGATTTGAAGCAGATTTTCTGTAACTTAGGGTTCTGTTTTAGTTCATTTCTAGAAATGTCATAAAGAGTGTGTGTGTGTGTGTGTGTGTGTGTGTGTGTGTGTGTGTGTTACCAAAAATGTATAAAAAATAGTTCTAAAATAATTTACTTCATTTGTGAATAGGTCCTGAAAGTTTCATCAAAATCTAACAACTATTTGATTTTTAGAAGAATTTCCAAATTAGTGTTTTTCAACACCAAAACAATTTGGAGAATTTAAATCATTTTGTTTTTGTCAAACAAAAACACCATTTATGGAAAATTTGCTCAGTCTGCCAATAAAATAAAAGGCAATAAACTATGACAGTATTTAATTAAAAAAACTTTTAATTACTTTTAAGAATAAGACATTATAGATGCTATTACCTTAAGAAATTTTTTTTTGATGAATAATGAATTTTTACAAGTACTGTTTTCATTTTGTTTTTAAATTTCAATTCGGAAAATTTATTAAGTTTTAAATCTTTTAGAATTCTGTATTAATTTCAGTCTTTTAGAACCTATATCACTCTTATTTTCTGATAATATCATAAAGGGTCAAACGTACAGTGTGGTCCGAAAGTCTTGTCACCTCATACATGATATAATTTTCTATTTCACACAGCTGACATGAGAATGATGGTGTTCATACAGAACTTCTTGATGTGTGACAGCATCAATTAAAGTGTATATGTAGTATATATATATCCCCCCCAGGTGGATTTAGTAATCAACAGTGCTAAAGAATTAGGATGAAGGTGCTAATTACTTGGGTAGAAGGGGTTCCGGAGTAATTCCAGAAATAAGTTGTTTTTTTTTTCTTAATAATTGTTTCTGGTGTTGAGTTATTAGTTAATTAAATGTAATAATTCCAGAGTGATAAAGAGACAGGTTCGTTAAAGTAAAGTTTATGATAAATGGTGAATTGGCCTTTTGGGTGGTCTAACACACGGACTTCAACCAGACGGGATAAGTGGTTTTGGCAAAACTCAAGTGGATGATGTCTACGGAAAACCTGGCAGGGAGCCCGAATTCAGTTTTAGTACCATTTGAGAAGTGGTTTCCTGCGGAGTTTCGGAGAACAGAAAAACTGGAATGGTGGTCAAGGCGACATGCATATTAAAATTCATGGGCGGTGCCTAGAAGTTATTTAGCTCTGCCTCTCTCTCTATAAATGGCCTGCACGGTTGAGTTAGACAGTGGGGATCAGAGACCACATCAGATCGGAGAACCGGGAAGAGAACAGAGTGGCTCTTAGAATGCAGAAGAGACAGCTTGTTGGAATTTGCTGATCTGGTTGGTTGGTTGTCATGTACCAAAAAGGTCTGATCTGAACCCAGAAGTAGAAATAGACCTTGAAGGAAACCAGTTAATTTTGCCAACAAAGCTTAGAAAGCAAACTGCTATAATTACACGCTCCGACGAAGATCCCTGAATTACTTCCCTTAGATCAGCTGAAACTATTTAGGCACAATTTTTCCTACTCTCTCTCTGTCACTTCTGACCCCAAGTGAGTGAACCTCGTTATGACATTTTGTACTCGTGTAAATTCTTCGGTAGTGACATAAAAACAGTGGCCTTAAAAGGCTCTTTGTACAGGAACCGAAAGAGTTGCTTATTTTTTCTTTTTCATGTCTTTGCAGCTACGACAAGAACTTTTTCTGCATGAATAGTGATTTCCTTTCAGCGTAATACCCAGCCATTTCCTCCCCTTCCCACCAGACCTTTCTGGGGTGACCGATACACTGCTATTCGGATCAAGAATTCACAACATGGTGAATAGTGGTGGTTCCTTCAATTCACCAGGGGAAGATTGGGTGGTTTACTTTTCGGCCAGAACCACAGGAGAGACAGGACATAGCTGCAACAGGCAGGGTGTTTTATGTTAGAAGCATAGCATGATGAAAAAAGGCCCCAAACTTAATAAAAACAAAGTTTTGTCAAAATGTTTGTTATTATTAGGTGGAAAGACCAAAGTAGTTTTTGATTATTTTGAAATTTAAATTTTTGAATCCTTTCTATCACCTTTGAAGTTTTGGTTAGAAATCTTGTTTTTTTACATCAATGGTCAACATAATATCTATGATAAATGATTTAGCATCATTTTTACAGCTGAAAAACAGTGATTTGGAAATTTTTGCAAAAATCAAAAAAATTGTCAGATTTTGATGAAACTTTCAGGACTTTTAGTTAATTTTTCATTAAATTTTTCATCCCAAAATTTGTTTTATTAGTTAAAAGCAAGACTCCTTGGAGAATGTAAATCATTAATTTTTTTTTCAGACTGCTACTTATTTCCCAAAAATCTGCTCCAAATTATAAAATAAAAAATGCAATAAAACTGACATTCTTTAATTGGAAAAACTTTCAATTGCTTTTATAAATATGATTTATTAAGGACACTATTGTCTTAAGAAATAATTTTTTTGATGAATAATAAATTTTTACAAGAATTTTTTAAATTTTAATAAGTTTTTAAAAATCTTAAAATTCTACATTAGCTTAATGTCATTAGGTGATATTGTTATTAAGTAAAAACTATATTAACTAATGGAAAAATTGAAAGGCTTAATACAAATCATTTTGCACCAAGATTTTTAAAATAATTTTTTATTTTTTATGCATATAAAATGTTACATGACACCCATTTTTTAAAAAAGTATTGTTGACCATACACAACCTTATCACAAAATAAGAGCAATGACTATAGATAAATTTAAAGTTAACATTCCTAAAATTAGATTACAGATAATATTTTCCAATATTTTAAAATTACCTACTACTTAAAAAATCATATAAAAAAAGACTATCACATCAGTTTCTTAAATTATATTTTACAGATAAATTCTCCATAGAACAACAATCATTGTCATCAACTGTCAATGCCTTGTTAATTACATAAAATAGAGCAATGTCAGTTAAACAGCTACTGTTTTGTTTTAAAGATACATTTCTGTGTTATTTTAAACTTAGAGTAAATAATATTCTTTTCAAATCAGATTAATAATTATACTTTACATCAGCAAATATTCCTCAAAAATTTTTCAGAAAAGTATATTTTATATTACATTGCGATGAAAGACAACTAAAAGGGGAGCTAATCAACTATTTTAGAAAAAGACATCTGTTTAAAATACACCAGATAATTTTGTTTACTGGAAAAAGTAAATTTAATCCTTTAGCTTTCAATTAAAACTAAAATAAAAGCTTTTCCATTTATAAAAATTAATTTTAAAGTAAATCATATGTATCAAAAATTAGTGGAGGTACCAACAATTAGTAAATATAGTTTTCACTTGATATAACTATAAGGGCCCCCACTAAATTTCCAATACTTAAGGTTCAAAATGAATTTTTAAAAATGAACAAACATTATTGAAGCTTTCTTTTTAGCTTAAATTGAAAGTTAATGATTAATTTTACTATTTCAAGTAAGCAAAACACTCTGATGTATGTCAAATAGAAATTTTATTGATTGTAATCACATTTTGGTTGCTTTCAGAAATCAATTACAATCGGCCTTTTTTGACACATTTGTACATAAAAATTCTCAGTTTTAAAAATCTTCCGAAAATAAAATATATATTTGTGACATTGGAGGAAAATTAGCAAATTTAAAGTTAAATTTATCTGATTTGAAACAAATATTACTTATAGCATAAAATGTAGTGTACAAGCCTTTCTTAACCACAGGGTCTTGTTTTTCTCATGTGTTGATTGATGTATTGACTGCCTGATGTGTTGACAGGTAAGTATGGTCGACCAGAATTGACATAAATTTACGAAATCTAAGTGAATTCTTTGTTTTTGGTTTTTAACTACCTAATTTTTAAAAAATAACAATATTTTCAATAATTATGTAATATTTTATTGAATTTTAGCTACTTATGCTTTATAGCCATGTGTTTGAAGATGCCTTCTGAAAAAATTAATAAAAACTAAAATACTATAAAATTTTCTAAAAGTAATTTAAAAATTTAATAACTAAGATATTAATGAAATACAATGATAGCGGTAACTCAATAATTTATGAAATGTTATGGTATTTTATTCATTATTAATTTATATATTTTTAATATCTTATTTTTCATTTTAATATTAAAATAGCTTTCACACCCATGATGGGTGTGAAAGCTATTTTATTTATTACATTTTTATAGTACTTTAAATTTTATTATTAATTACATAATTGTTTACACTTTTATTATTTTAATTCAATACCCTAAATAATATGCAAAAAAAATTCAGTAAATGGAGAACAATTCTTAAAACATGTAACATTTTAATAAATGTCATGTATAGACTACCATACTTACAAACTGGGAATGTTTAATTAGAAAAGTTTTTAATGGTTTTTATGATTATATAATAAGGACACTATTAAGCTTTTAATAGCTTTTATGAATATTATAAGGACACTTTTAATGGCTTTTATGAATAATATATAAGTACACTATTGTCTTGAGCCAAAGCATTTTTCCGACGAAAAATGAATTTTTACAAGAATTGTTTTCTTTTTTCAATTTTAAATACAAAATGTGATAAAGTTGTTAAATATTTTAAAATTAAGTTTGAATCCATGTCTTTTTGGAAATGCTGTTATTAAAAAGATCTATTTTTACAGATAATAAATTTGAAAGCTTATTACAATCTGCAATACGATAATATTTTAAAAATATTTTTTATGCAAAAAATGTATTAAAAACGTTTTCTCCAAAACCATGGTTGACTGGTTGAGAAATAATAGGTTGTGTTTTAAGAGAATTGTCTTAAACAAATACTTTACTTTCCTTCTGGCTAGTACGTGTCATATTCTCTGACTGACCATCTGTTATGGGATCTTACCTGTAACGACAATGAACTCTTCCTGACACTATAAAGACTTCGCCTCTCAAGAGAGACGATAGAATGAAGTGTAACGAGTCGAGACGGAACGAGTCAAGACAATAGTAGTTCACTCTAAACCAGACTGACAGTCATACTAACACCTTCAACTTCTTGAATTATTATTATGTTGTAATATACTTTGTTATTCTTACTCTTGTGTTCGTGTTGTTCTTCCTTGGTCATAACCTTGGACCATAACAGTGGCGACGAGGATACTGAAGAAACGAAACTCTACGTGGAGAAATCCATAAAAGGATTGAAGAAACGAAATTCTACGCGGAGTATACTGAAGAAACGGAGATTCTAAGAAAAAAAATCTTTTGCTATCGGTCGTCCATAACAGAGGTAGTGAGAAAAAAAAACAACAAAAACAACATAAACATAAAAACATAAAAAACATAAAACAAAATAGAATTTTTTTTTTTGAGACCAACTTTACAGTGTAACAAAGACACGAATTCTACGCAGGAATATTTTTTCGTACAAAGGTTCCAGAACAAACAGGCTACAAAGACCTGAAGTCTACACTAAGGAAAAATACTTACACAAAATTACGGTATAAACATGGAAGACTTTAAGGCAACCATATTGGAACTAATGAAAATGCAATTCGAGCAGCAACAGAAAAACGAACAGAAGCATCTTGTACTACAAGAATTACTACTACGGACAGTAACAAATAAATGGCAAAATTCTGAAAATGAAACGGCATTCTCGCAAAATGCTATATGGAGCTCTATCGAAGACTTCACTTATGCACCGGACGAAGACAAAACCTTCGCAGCTTACTTCAGAAGATATGAAGATTTATATGAGTTTGATTGCGGGAATTGGTCAGACGCGAAAAAAGTACGTCTACTACTGAGAAAACTAGGGTCAAGCGAATACAATAAATTCGTAGACTACATCCTACCGAGGAAAACGAATGAGTTGACTTTCAAGGAAGCTGTGAAACTTTTAACGGAATTATTTAGTCCGAACACTTCACTATTCCACAAAAGGTGGAAATGTTTAAATCTAACAAAAATGGATAGCGAAGACTATATAACATTCGCTTCCATAGTAAACAAACACTGTGATGACTTTAAGTTATATGAACTCAGCCCGGACAATTTTAAATGTTTGATATTCGTCCAAGACCTGGTTTCGACTAAAGATGCGGAGATCAGATGGAGAATTCTAACAAAACTTGAGAGTGAACTAGAATTGACGCTACAAAAATTGGCTGAAGACTGTCAGAGATGTATAAGCGTAAAAAAGGACTCGAAAGATATAGAAGAATCTGGCGTCGCTCACATACGAAAAGTACAACGACAAACACGTTTTTGTCCCTCCTCAAAAACAAACCAAGCCAATTATTCTACTTGAAAAACAAAACAAACAAATTATTCTACTTAAAAAAAATCAAATGAAATATCAGAAAAAGCTACCACCCAGTCCATGCTATCGCTGTGGGACTTTGCATTGGTACAAAGATTGTCCATACCGATTTAATAATTGTCTGTCGTGCAATAAAGTGGGACATAAAAGTTCTCATTGTTGGACTAGGAAAGAAAGCAGAAGCCGAGTAAGTGTCACTAGAACTGACCAAGCGGACGAGACAAATATACGAAAATACGTACAAGTAGAAATGTTAAACAAAAAAGTCAGACTACAATTGGATTCCGGATCAGATTTAACTATTATTAACTTTGGAAGAAATTTTAAAAAAACCGACCATGTTGGGAATCGATAAAATAGCCAGGTCTGTAATTGGAAGAAAAATAAAATTTGAGGGAGAAGTTATTACAAATGTGACATTCAACAGAATGACCAAAAAATTAAAAATGTATGTGCTAAAAAATACGGAAAATTTATTTGGAACTGACTGGATGCAGAAATTCGACCTCTGGGATTTACCGATAAATACGTTCTGCCAAAAAGTGAAAAGTTTATCAACCGAGGCAGAGAAATTAAAGGAGAAATTAAAAGAGAGTTTCCCCGAAGTATTTTCAGCCGACCTCGGGAGGTGTAAAAAAATGGCAGCAAAAATAGAACTAAAAGAAAGTTTACAACCCATTTTCAAGAAGAAAAGAAATGTACCTTTTGCATCATTAGAAAAAATAGACCAAGAGTTAGATAGACTCGTGAAAACCGGTATATTGACAAAGGTAGAATATAATCAATGGGCCGCACCTACGGCTTACGTGAAAAAGAAATCGGGTGAGATACGAGTATGCGCTGATTTCTCGACAGGATTAAATGCAGCGATTAAGGATTATCACTATCCTCTCCCTAGTTCAGAGGAAGTTTTCACAAAATTGAACGGAGGAAAATTTTTATCAAAGATAGACTTGAGCGAAGCATACCTACAAGTACCAGTAGATCAGGAAAGCTCGAAGTTGTTGCGCATAAACGCACATAAAGGATTATATAAGTTCCAAAGATTACCATTCGGGATCAAGGTCGCGCCGGCAATATTTCAGCAAATAATGGATACTATGCTAGGCGGACTGGATTTAACGATCGCATACCTTGATGACATACTGATAAATAGCAAAAATATTGAACAACACTGGGAACAAGTTCAAGAGGTTTTCAGGAAAATACAAAACTACGGTTTTAAGGTAAAATAAAATAAATGTGACTTCTTTATTAAGGAAATAAAATATCTGGGCCATATTATTGACGAAGAAGGAAGACGACCAGACCCAGAAAGGGCAACGGCAATAAAAAAAAAATGCCGGCTCCAAAAAATTTAGCAGAATTACAAAGATTCTTGGGCTTAGTAAATTATTACCAAGAATTTATTCCTAACATGCACAAATTACGCGCACCCCTAAACGAACTGTTGAAGAAGGAAAAAGTTTGGGAGCGGACAGATGAATGTCAGAAAACGTTCGACAAAATCATTAAAACGCTAACAGCAGATTTATTTTTAAGCGCATTATGACCCAAAATTGGAAATAATAGTCGCAAGTGATGCGAGTGCCTATGGTGTTGGGGCATGTATACTTCATAAAATGTCGGATGGGACACTAAAACCCATCGCGCATGCTTCAAGAACTTTGATACCAGCCAAACAAAATTACTCGCAAATCGCAAAAGAAACGCTGGGGATTATTTTTGCAGTTACGAGATTCCACAGATATATTTACGGTAGATTTTTCACCTTACAGTCGGATACAAGCCGTTATTGACAATATTTGGAGAAAGGTTTACCTGTCTACACTGCGAATAGATTATTAAGATGGGGTACAATTTTATTGAACTACAACTTTAAATTGGAGTATCTTCCATCAAACAAAATCGGGCATACAGATGGTCTTTCGAGACTAATATCAAAGAAAACGGAGCCATTAGAAGATTCCGTAATTGCAGCTCTACGACATGAGGAAGACATTAGAACATCATTATGTAGTTCAATTCGAAACCTCCCCGTCACATTACAGGAAATAAGAAATGAAACAGTGAATGACGAATTTATTAAGGAAACGAAAACAAAAATTGCAGAAAAAAATAAGCATGTATCAGACAGTTTTTCGTTATATGATAACGTTCTACTATATAATGAAAGGATAGTAATCCCGAAAACGCTACAAAGGCGAATCCTCAAGGATTTTCACATGGGCCATCCAGGAAAGAACAGAATGAAATCCTTAATGCGAAGTTATGTATATTGGCCAAACATGGATCAAGATATCACACATATGGTGGAAAAATGCAAGGGTTGTTCCTTAGCAGCCAAATCACCGCCGATCATCCATAAGCCATGGCCTGAGACAGATCGACGGTGGTCGAGAATACATGTAGATTTCGCAGGTCCATTAGATGGTTTCTATTATTTCATTGTAGTAGACAGTTACAGCAAATGGCCAGAAGTATTTCGTTGCAGAAAACCTACTTCACGAGCTGTTTTCTCGTTTCGGAGTGGTTGATTTTCTAGTCACCGATATTAGGACACAATTCACATCTGTGGATTTTCAAGAATTTTGTGAAACTTTTCAAGTTAAACACATCAAATCCCCGCCATATCACCCAAGATCAAACGGGCAAGCGGAGAGATTTGTAGATACGCTAAAAAAAGCATTAAGAAAGGTTTATGAGGTGCCAACAGAAAAGGCGTTACAACAATTCTTGCAACTATATGCAATTACACCAAGGAGTACTACGCCATCGGCATTATCACCCGCGGAAGTGATGTTCGCCCGAAAGATTAGATCGGTATTCGACAAATTACTACCAAAACAAACAAGGCAATCAACAACGTCGTACGTACCAAAAAGAAAATTTAACCCAGGAGAGAAAGTTTTTTTCAAAATGTACAAAAACAATATATCCTACTGGGAGCAAGGTAAAATAGAGAAACGGATCGGAAACATGATTTACATAATTCAGGGTCCCAAGTTCTCGCATAAAAGGCACTTAAACCAAATAAGAAAGAGACTATTAGAGGATTCTAACGGTCCACCTCAGGAAGAGGAAGAAGTGATAGACACGATATTCAACACATTCGATATGCAAAGGCCTCAAACAATATCAGAACCGCGAAAATCGAGCAGGAAAATAAAATTTACAGAGCCTTTGATGATAAATCCAAAGAGAAAAAAATATTAATTACCCCTGCGAGGCAAAAGCTTTGGGAGGGGGGGGGGTTAAGGGATCTTACCTGTAACGACAATGAACTCTTTCTGACACTATAAAGACTGCGCCTCTCAAGAGAGACGATAGAATGAAGTGTAACGAGTCGAGACAACAGTAATTCACTCTAAACCAGACTGACAGTCATACTAACACCTTCAACCTCTTGTATTATTATTCTGTTATAATATATCTTTGTTATTCTTACTCTTGTGTTCGTGTTGTTCTTCCTTGGTCCTAACCTTGGACCATAACAGTGGTGCGAGGATATTGGACCATAACAACATCATTGTTGCATTTTCAAATTTTTTAAATTTTCTTTTTTACATCCTATTTCACCAAATATTTTAATTTCATCTTTTAAATAGAATTTATTGTTTTTTCACTGAAAGACATACTGCAAGTATTAATTATTTTCTTTTTTAGATTCAATTTTAGGGATGGAAACAGTGCAGGGTTTGGACATATTTTCGTTAAAAAATACAAAAAAAAAATCAATATTAGACTTTTGAAAAATTACTTTATAGTTAAATAGCCTGGTTCACTTAAAATTAAAAAATACTGTTACTTTTGTCCTTCCGTCCAATAAACTTCCCTGATATTAGTTGTCAATACATTGACATCAATTCACACTTCCAAAACAAATCACCACAGTTAGACATGCTTCTCTTATTTTCAAATAAAGTTTTTCTGCTAAAAAATTAAGTAATGTTTGTTTCCAATTACATTAAGTAAACTTTAAATTTTCTAATTTTCCTTAAATAACTTTTGAAAAAGGTATAATTGATTTTTACAAGACTTTTAAATTGAGAATTTAACTTTTGTTTACAAAGTTCTCAAAAATGGTGGACATGATCGATTTTATGGCAATTTTCCTGACTTAAAAAAAAACAAGATTTTTAACTAAAATTTCGGATGTGTTAAGAAGGATTAAAAGTGTAAAAAAATAATTAAAAAATACTTTGGTCTTTCCTTTTTCCTC
This sequence comes from Acanthosepion esculentum, assembly GCA_964036315.1. NCBI lineage: Eukaryota > Metazoa > Mollusca > Cephalopoda > Sepiida > Sepiidae > Acanthosepion > Acanthosepion esculentum. Next base: position 57,934,869 of record OZ038479.1, on the reverse strand, counting down.
TTAACAAACGTTTTTAGATGATAAAAAATTGTTTATCAACTTTGGGGCCTTTTTTCATCAAGATATGCACTTTTTAAGCGAAGTAGTGAAGATACCTCCACTTATCGTAAATATTACATCGGCTGCTGATGTTAAAAAAGAAAAAAAAACAAAGAAACATTTATTAAGTTTGGGTCCCTTTTTCATCATACTATGACTTTTTTGACAGGGACAAGTGGATGTGCCTATATTGAAAGTCAACATTTCTAAAATTTAATAAAAATGTGGAACTAGAACAATTTACCCCAGTGGAAGAAATAAAGGGTTAAGTTCGAAATTCCAATCACATGAAGAAGACTGGAGTGTACAACGGCCGTAATTTCGTGAATATGACAACAAAGATAAGGACAACAGTACAAAAAAATGTGTAAAAATTACAATCGCAGAAATATAGACATAAATTAAATAAAAATTAAAACATTAGCTTACGGAGAATATTTTTCTAAATTTAAAATATAATTTATCTGTGAATAAGTCCTGAAAATTTCATTAAAATCCGACAATTATTTAATTTTTGCAGGAATTTCCAAAACAATATATTTTTATTTTAACGCTAAAATTTATAATACTAATCTTTGGTGTACCTACCGACACAAGAAGACAAGATTTAACAAAAATTTTGAACGTGATAGAAAGGATTAAAAAATTTAAAATAATAAAAATATACTTTAAGCACAAACATTTTTTTGATGATAAAAGTTTGTTTTTATCAAGTTTGGGATTTTTTCAACATGCTCTGCTCTTAAAATATAACATTTCGTTGACAATATTTTATTAACTTATTAGATTTTTTGGTTAATTTGCAGTATAAGCACAAAAAGCCCCCAGGAATGAGAATGAATCATTCTGGCGTGAAACATTGTGCTCGATTACCATTTATGATTTATCGTCAATGTAATTTCTTTCACGTTGTCTGGCCACCATTACTGGTGTTTACATACGTTTGCCTACAGTAATAATGCGTGTAAGCTTACTTAACGGCTGTTTTTTTTACAGCCTTTCGTATCTTACTCATCTTGATTACTGCGCAATTTTCGCGGATGTTATTTTAAAATGTGCTTTTTTTTAAATGAAGTTTTAAATGAATAGTTTTTTTCTTTTTTATTAAATTGTTTTCAATTTGTTATAGAAACAATTGAAAGCTTTTCTACATAATGTGATGATTGAACCCTTTTTCAAAAAATCTTATGAAGCTTTAAATGAATAGTTTTTTGTGGTATAATTTCCTTTTTTCCAATAAAAGTATTGTTTCTTTGTGGAACTGAAGCTGTATTAACTAATGAATTCTTTTTCATTATTAAATTGTAATAGAAACAATTGAAACCTTTTCTAAATATGTATAATATCATGGTTGAACACTTTTCCCCAAAAAATATTCTTAAGACAATACTGTCCTTAATAAATCTACTTATAGCTAATGATGAAACAGAATCTCACCATAAAAAGTAATGTATGAAACTTTAAATGAATAGTTTTTTTTTTTTGTTTTTTTTTTTGTGGTATTAATTCCTTTTTTTCCAATTAATAGTATTGTTTCTTTGTAGAATTGAAGCTTTATTAACTAACAATTTTTTATTATTAAATTTGTCTAAATTTGTTATAGAAATAGTTTAAAGCTTTTCTAAGTAAATATAATGTCGTGGGTGAACTCTTTTTCAAAAACTATTCTATTAAGACAATATTCATGGAACGTGCGTTATGTTTTTTGGGGTTTTTTTTTGTTAGTGAAAACATATTGTTTGGGAAATTCTTACAAAAATCAAGAAACTTTCACAACACATTAAAAAACAAATATCGTTGAAAAAAAGGAAAAAATCCTGTTTTTAATTTTCAGGCACGTAATTGTTATTTCAATTGTCGGATTTTAAGGAAACTTTGACAACACAATTAAAAAAGACATCGTTGAAAAAAAGAAAAAAGAGAACTTCATTTTTTTTTTTATCCTTTCAGGCACGAAATTTTGATTTTATTTTTCGTTTTTTCATTTTTACTAATATATTTGGAATCGTGACGCTTTTCCTGTTGGGTTAATTTTAAATTTCGCGCATTGCACAGTAATCAACACAAGTGAAGCTTCTGCGCATGATTACTCGAGGCAAACGTATGTAAACAAAGCTAGTAAGTGCGGTCGTTTTGTCTACGCAACGGGAAAGAAGTCGATCATAAATTGTTCATAACATCTAAACGGGAATCGAGCGCAATTTTTTTAAATGTCATTTTTGAAATAATCAGGCAATGGGGTTTTTGATGCTTATACTGCAAATTAACCGATTTTTTTCCCCTATTTACCGAGTGAGAAAAAGGGATTTAGTTTAAAAACATTCCAGCAAAATCGTCCAAAAAATTCATCAATTCAAAAATATATTTTGTATTCCCTCCTCTTTCCAATTTTAAAAACATGGACTAACATGGAAAATGTTTAATTTTTCGAAAAGGTCATATTTGAAACGAAGAGGAGCCATTTTTTATCAACATGGCCAAATTCACTTTATTGCGATTGAATTAAATTAAAATAAAATAAAAAATAATAATCATCCAAGCGAAATAACAAAAAAAATCAACTTGTTTTTTAGTTTTTAGTGCATTTAAAAAATATTTATTTCTTCAAAATTATGACATGAAATAGAATTGAAATGACTGCTGAATTTATAATATTTTCATTTTTTTCTATTTGGCTAACAAAAAAGGAATGAGAAAAACAGTGCAAGAAGGAAAGTTAGTAAATTACGATTTTTTTTTTTAATCAAAATTATTTGTATTCATTCTTCCACTTACCTTTCAGTACAAAATGAAACTATACAAAATGGGTTGAGTTATTTCTCCTGTTTTGTTGTGATTGACAACCTCCTCAATTTTTGTATTGTTCATAAAGTCGAAGTTGAAAATAATGTCACAAAGATGAATTAAGAAAAGGAAAAAAACACGTTAAAAATGGGAAATTACTTTTGAGAAACATTTTGCATGGCCATGTCAGCTGAACGGAAAGTCAAACGGTGTAAGCCAAGATTTGGTTCCTTCTGTTTAAAATCCTGATATTTCTTGGCATTTACAGAAGAGTTCTTCAGAAGTCGATGCTTTACATTTCTTCAAAACTACAGACATTGCCGGTGCTAAAGACTTGGTGACTGACATGACATTTTTATTTATATTAGATGCAAATTTTATTGAAACCAAATCAACATCATAATCATATCGAGAATTATTTCTGACATAAAAAATAAGAAGCAAGACGAATCGAACAGTATAAAAAGAAAAACATTGTTTATTGATGTATGCATTTCTTTTTTTTTATTACTTTACCTTGTGGACTTGTCCACGACACCCAGTTTACCCTCTGCTAGAAAATGCACTCTTCCTGTTACAATTTTTATCAACATCATACAAAATAATCAACAGGCATTCATTGGTTAATCACCGTCAATCTAGCTTGCTGATTGGTCAGTATCGACCAATCAGATCGCTCCCATGCGCAAGATCAATTTAGGCGCCAACTCAATCTGGAGCCTGTCACGTGGGAGAACATGATATAAAAACCCAACACGTGTAATTCTCTCTCTGGTTTTCGTTGCTCTCTCTGTTTCGACAGGCGGATGCGGACTCTCGAACATAACTTCTCTACGTAACTCAACACCACTGCCAAAATGTGACTCTTAAAGAACTCCCGTCTTGACTAATAAAAGAATTTTACAACAATTCATGCAAGTATAATTCCAGCATCTTTTATCCAACTTGCATAATACACAAAATTGCATTTTAATAATCAACTTATTCGTTATGAGTCTAGCTACAAATATTACCTAATCAAAGGGACGCAACTCAGTCTCACTTATCAGTTAACATGCATGTATATTCAATACTTAATAAATTCGATTGTTATGTTGTTTTCTACTCTACATTTTGTTTTGTATTTTTACCATTGCAATTTCACGTAAAATATAATTTGCTTTGTTTCACCACATTGGATAGCGACCTCCAGCATAATGGCATAATCATTTCCACATCTTTCCTAGACAAAAATAATTGTGGCGAACAGCCCTTCACACACGCAACAAACAATCACACTCTATCGTACCCAGGGCCCGTTCCGCTACAACCTAAACACCCAAGTTAAATCCTCTTTTCTTCACTGTTCTAGGTCCTGTATATAGGATAGTTCTAATAATACCGTAATTTCCAATGTTTATAATACGCATTTTTTCCTTAGATACAGAGTTTGTTTTGTAGGAATTTCTTCTTTATTTTTGTGCTTTGGTGTGTTTTTGTGTTTTGCTGTAGCGGTTCTTTCATCATCCGTGGATGAGTAATCCGATTCCTCATGGAATACTTCCCTTACTTGTCTGTTTGCTGGACATCTTTTAGCAAAGTGTTTTCACTTATTGCAGATGTTGCATGTTTTGTTGTATGCCGGGCATTTTCCACGATTGTGAGAATATGAGCAAAATTTGAATTCAGCTATTTTCCCCCTTTTGGAATACGAGGTAGTTGGTTTACTTTTCCTATAGGGAGAATTTTTTTTATCTTTCTTGGTGTAGTTTACCTCCTTAGGCTCCTTTTGGAGTTGTTCAACCTAATGTTTTGTTGCTTTTGTTGTCTGTCCTGCTGAAGCCTTGAGAGTTAAATTATCCTCTGACAGCAGTTTTTCTTGTAGGCGATAATCATTTGTTCTGATAATGATCAAGTCCCGAACCAAATTATCTTGGAGGTGTTCTAGCTCACATTCCTGGATGAGTGTCTTTAGTCGGGCAACAAATTCGTCGAAAGTTTCAGCTTCTTTTTGGTGAGCTGTGAGAAATTTGAAACATAGTAGCGTTAAGTTTTTATTCGGTTGCAGTATTCTTCAAATCTTTTTATCATTGCATCGTAGTTCATCTCTTCATCCTCTGAAGAGAATTTGGAGATGTTGCATATTTGTCGACCTTGTTTGCCAAGACATGTTAGTAGTATACTGGTTTTGACTTCATTCAGCTTTTCTGTTGCTGTTAAATCTCAGTTCTTGTCTGAAAGTCTTGCAGTGTTTTGCTACATTGCTGTTAGAGAAATCCAGAGGTCTGGGAAGTTCAAAATGAGAAGCCATATGTGGTTGTAGTAGAAGCGGTTCTGTGACGTGTTCAAACACACATGCTATCTTTTTCATTAATTGTAAAATAAGGATGATGACTATTCACATCTCACTCCTGACTCCATGTTAAGTGGGTGCGGGTAATTCCGAAGAAAGTTCTAGACCCGTAGAGAGAATATTCCCGGACATATGATAGAAGACAAAGGAGGAGAATAGTGCGACACGTGTATTTAATACGATGACGCCATGACAGTCCTATTACCCTTCTCTGGAAAGATGGATTCAACGGAGATAATCAGAATACATACACATAACACCTACTACTATAATAATTTTGATGAAAAAAAGTAAAATATATGAGAAATCAAACTAAATCAGGCTTGCATCCGAGCTGTTACACATGTTGGCATTGTATTTGATGATATTATTGTATGTGTAACTGATTCAGCAGCATATTGTAAAAAGGCGCACTGGAATATTTTATCCAATATATTTGTAAACAGTAATCATGTCTTGTGCTTCAATACTTTCATTAATTCTGGATTTTTTAAAAACAAAAACTGGATGAAAACAGCAATATCTGAAATGACTTGAAACCTACTTGTCTAAGCTACTAGTAAAGCTTCGCAGTGTTGTAGTGGTAACCTAATGTAATTCATGGTTCAATTCAGCCAAGTATCACTCTTCATATGTTCAATTTTATGAAGGATTCTTCAAACAAGAAAAAAGCCACGGCTTGGCATTAGACCAAATTTCGGAATTAGTAGATGATAGTGAACTGCTCCATGCATCATACCATAATTTACATCTCAATCTACATTTCATCAATTATAATTATACTCATTCAAATTAAAGCCTTGACAGGTTTAGAGGAGATCAAGTTACCGATTGTGTGCATGGAAGATTTAAAACATTACCTTCCAAGTGGTACGTCTTGTATCTGAACAAGAAAGCATAGACAGGAATAAGGTTACATAAAATTAATATAAGATGAGCTGATTTGTAAAACTCATACACTGAATAAGTATCCAAATATTTGTTCAACTTTGAAAGTGGCGTATTCCGCACAGCACTAAAATGTCTTAGGGATGTCCACAAAAATCGCGATACGTGAGGTTTAAAATGAATTTTAAAAAATGAAATATTTTTCTTGGAACTTTTAGCTTTAATTTGAAGCTAATAGTTTAAAATTAATATTTCAATAAGCAAAAATACCGTGCTGTCAAAAACTAATTTAAAACTAATTTAAATTCACTGGAAGGAGGCTTTTTTTTCTAAAAATCGCTGATTGGCACATTTATTTTTTTAGCTGTCTTTCATTGAAACTCTCTTTATTAAAAAAAATCGTCCAAAAATAAAATGTACTTTTCTGAAATTTTATTTGAGGAATATTAGCTGATTTAAAGTACAATTAATCTGATTTGAAAAAAAAATATTATTTATTAAGTTCAAAAAGTTTCTGATAATGTTGTGCATGGTCACCCATACTTTCACAACGAGCACGTTTATATACATAAAAAATTATTTTAAAAATCTTGGCGCAATGTGATTTGCATTAAGCTTTTCAATTTTTGATTAGTAGATATAGTTTTCTCTTAATCTCAATATCACCTAACGTAATTAAAGTAATGAAGGATTTTAAAATATTTATATATAAATTGTTATAATTAAAAAAAATGAAAACAATTCTTGTAAAAATTCATTTATCATCAAAAAATTTTTGTACGGCAATATTGTCCTAAATAAATCTTATTTATAAAGCAAGTGTAAGCTTTTCTAATTAAATAATGTCGTAGTTTTACTGCATTTTTTAGTTTATGTTTTAGAGCAGATTTTCGAGAAATAGTTTGAAAAAAAATTGTTGATTTATATTTTTCCAGGAGTTTTGCTTTTAACTAATAAAACAAATTTTGTGATGAAAATTGAAATTTCATGAAATTGAGTGTGGGGTAATATATGTGAAGAAAACAAATATATTTTTACCAAGATTTTCTAAAAAAAAATCCATTTGTGAAGAAGTACTGGAATTTTCATTAAAATCTGACAATTATTTGATTTTTGAAAGAATTTGTAAATCAAAACGTTTTTCACAGGAAAAAGTGCGCTAAAACAATAATCATAAATATTACGTTGACCGCTAAAGAAAAAAAACAATATATTTAACCAAAATTTCGAACCTGCTAGAAGGATTCAAAAATGTCATAAAATAATAAAGAATATTTTGGTCTTTCCTCTTAATAATAACACAAACATTTTGACAATAAAAATTTGTTTTTACTAAGTTTTTAGGTTCTCTTGTTGTTACATGCTGTTTGTTGGCTGTTTCACACTGTGTACTGACTAAGTCCATGACCACTTCCAGCACTTTACGTTTTGTAGCAGCAAGACACATTTCCTTTCACTTCAATAGAGATAAAACATTCATTTTGTACTTTACAGAAGCTTCATGTCCTAGAATCTCAGTCAATTTTTAAATATTGCTAAACACGGAACTCAAAGTCTCTTTATCTCATTGCAAATTTTGAACCAATTCACTATTCAGAAATTGCTAACCTTAGGGAAACAGAAATGTTTGCCCAACTTTGAAGAATACACAAACATATTTTATACTTGGTGGATAATACTGAATGTAAAAACACCATATAAAGGTTGGCATTCTAATCCACTTAAAGTAAATGATGACAATTATATATTTCTCAATGTATTCTGCAACTGGTTAGATTTTTTAAATAGCCGGAAATAATAGGAAGCTAACAAATAAAACCTTCACAGTTTTGCATCATACTATACATGCAATCTAGAAGTGACCAAATATTGCACAGAACTGAAAACGATATATTACCTGGAAAATTTAAAACAAATCACCTTGAGGATAGATTTGGCTAGTACAGGTGTAGTATAGTGGTACTGAATCACATGATGTAGTATGCACTCAACTGCCTCATGGGTAATAGCAGTAGCTATTTATAGTCTTTGTGATATCATATGTAAATGAGTCACCTCATCTTCCTGTACCAAAGAGGTTTGATCACCTTATTTTCCCTGATACTTCTGGGGGCTATTGTATCTTCCTCCTTCTCTCTAAGAGATTGTCTAGATATGAGAGATCTTGACCTTTTTCTTTTTTCATAGGAGTGTTCCTCCAACGATTGTCATTGTTCATCTTCAGAGTCTAAATTACTCTCAATTTCACTGTATAGTTTGTCTTGCCTTGTGAGATTACTTTCTGTAACATTGTAACAACTGTTTTTATGTCTTAGGTGGGAAGTGGTCCTTGTTCTTGATTAGGATCTGCGACCATTTTCATTCAGTTTTCATTGTTGGATTCTTTTTTACTTTAGCTAACATTTCTAATGAGGCCTTCCAGTTTGCCTGTATATTCTATTTTGTCAATCATGACAGTCACATTATCTTTGACAGCTGGTAGTATGATGATGTCATTCTTCTGTAGGGATTTGATTGCCAGCCTCTCCAGTGTTGTGATGTTTGATTTAGGTGGCTTGGCTTTCTCCAGTATCTGTCTCACTTTCCATCTTAGCTCATCTGCCCGAGCCTGGGGAATGTTCAAGGCTATTTCCTCAGTTCAGGCAATGATATCCAAGTATGGCGTCCTCTTGATGTTGAGTTGAGACCTTTGTTCAGTACTGAGTCCTCAAAGACACTCAGCTGATGTTGACTACTACCTTAATTGAGGTGGGGGTGAACCTTGTGCATGACCTGATCTTTCAATCTGTTCAATCTTCATACATGGCAGGCATTGGCAGCATTGAATTCATGTCTGAAGGATTTGTCCAGATCATGCTAGATCCTCTTTCAGTCTTCTTTGTTGGTAATTCTGTTGAAGAAGTTCTCTAGCATCTGGGAGATATCAGATGGTAGTTTTTGTTTTGACCAATGGCTGTACTGGATTCTTTGTTTTGACCAATGGCTGTACTGGATTCATGTCTCACATTTTCTGTGACCAGAGAGGCTTTCCTTGAATTGAGGGAAAGTCTTGGAGCCAAACCTGAAGGGATGAGTCATAAGTTTCTGCATCCATGTAGGAATGTTAAACAGACATTTGTGCCAGCTTCTGGTAGGACTTTTCAAATAGTCAGCATATTTTTGGTATATCAGGTCTGTACCAATCCTTCAATATCTGTTTATATTTCTGAGATAAGGTATGGTAATTATTTACATTATTTGGACTGTTGTCCTTATCTTTTTTCTATACAGAGTGAGAAAAAGTTTTTAGTTTAAAAACAACACTGTGAAAATCAAAATCATCCTAACTCCATCAAACCAAAAATTATCATTTGTATTCTATAATGATAATCTTTCTAATTTTTAATTTGATACCTAACTAATTTTGAAAAGAATAACATGGAAATTTTTAATTTAAAAATGTCATAAAATGAAGTCAAATTTTGTGCTACTGTGATTAAATTAAAATGAAATGAAAAGATTCAGTCACATAATAAACAAAAATAATAATTTCTTTTTGAAATATTATTTCTTCAAAATATCTGACATGGTGAAAATTAAATCATAGATGAATTTATTTTCAATTTTTTTTTCCCTAACACTAAAATGGAATAAAAAGAAATTAAAAAGGTACATCAGTTCTTTTCTTTCATCAAAATTATATCTTTTCTTTCACTTACCTTTCAAATCAAAAAATGTAATGGGATGATTTCTTTGTCAACCTACCCAATTTTTATGTTGTTCATTCATTTAATTTAACAAGGTCGAAGATGAACCAAAATGGCACAAAGAATGAATTAAGAAAATGAGAAACATGATAGAAACAGGAAATTACTCATGAGAAAATATTTTACATGATTATAAAAGCCAAACAATAAAAAAGTTTAATGGTGTTAGCCAAAATTGGGTTCCTTGAGTTTAAAATCCTGAGACTTTTTAGCATTTACAGAAGACAAGAGTTATCTAAAAGTCAATGTTTGATGTTTCTTCATGGCCAGACACTGCTAATGACATGGTGCACAACATGATATTTATAAATTTTATTTTCAATAGAAATTCTACTGAAACCAAATGATGCACGAACATCATAATCATAAATAATATCGAGAAACATTTCTGATATACATAAAAGAAAAATAAACATGACCAATATAGGAAAATAAAAAGAAAGACATTGCTCATTGCTATGGATGCTTTTCTTTAGATGACATGAAAATGCAACCTTGTTTATTTTTTTTTTTTACTAATGCATGGAAAAAAATTATCATTAAGGAATTCTATAATGAGCAGAAATGATTATCATTTTATGTCTTTATCATATTAGTACCACAAATATATTGTCAGACTCATACAAACCTGGGTAAAAGAAAAAACACAAAACATGGAATTCGAACAAGCAACAATTAATAAATATATGAACAAGACATGTTAGAGAAGGATAACAAAAAGAAAGTTGAAGTTATGAACAGTTAAATACAATCTTGTCTGTCTCTTTGAAATACTTTTTTGTCTTGTTTCTATCAAAGTGATAGGAAATGTGTCTTGCTGCTACGAAAGTCAAGTGGAAATAGGAAAGAAGTTTAAAATATTGTGCCACCTGTGATTATCATAGGGAGTGAAGAGTAAGAAAATAGATTTAATTAGCTAAACACTTGAGTTAAATCCTCTTTTCTACACTGTTCTTGCTGCTGTGTGGGACAGTTCCAATCATTCTTAGAAGGATTCAGTTGGATGGACCAACTCATGCATTTTTTCCTGCTCACACATACCCACATCTGTGTCTATTCAATGGCACTCCCACATATTCAGCAAACTCAAATCTTCCTTTCAAAAACTTTTTTGTAAACTTCTACAAACTTCACTGAAGTGATGTTCCCACACTCATCTAGTCTGTGAACTACTTACTACACTTTGTTTCTCAAACACTAGTGAACTAGATGTAGTCTAAAAAATCTTGACAAGGTCTTCTCTTGCAAGAATATCTTCACTTCCAAGATCTTTATTAATCATTATTTTTCTTTGAATATATCAGGGAATCCAGGTAATGAACAATACATCAAAACAGAAATTTATAGATTCAGAAATAAATTAAAAATTCTTTTTAAAATACTGCAGCTCATTTAACTCTAGTGAGGTTTGCCAATTATGATTAGTAAATACAATTTTAATAAGAATAACAGTTGAACACTACAAATTAATGCAGAGTTTTAGAATATTAAAAGGCGATAAAATATTTGAATTTTAAAAGATGAAAACAATTCTTGTAAAAATTCACTAAGCATGAAATTTTTCTTAATAGATTATATGAAATATTTTATTTAGGTACTTCCCAAAAAGAAGTAATACCTAATGTTTAAAATGTATTTTAAAAATTGAAATTATGGAGTTTTTATAATGCAATGGATTTAATTTAATATTTCCAATAAGAAACATGATTTTATGTATTTCAAACAGAATTTGAATTGATTTGAATTATATTTTCTGATTATCGATAAAATCTATACTGTAATCCAATTTCCAACATGATATAATTCACTTTATTAATATTTTTTTTTAAAAAATATACATTTCAGAAAAATTAGATGATTTAAAGTGTAACTATTCTTAATTGAAACAAATGTTATTTACTTTTAGTGTATAGTGTAGCAGAAAAGCATTTTTTGGGGACTTTGGAATGCACGTATTCAACACAAGCCATCTATTTCTTAGAGAAAGAAGGATCATGAATATGTTATTGAAAAACATGCAATAATTCAATGCCAGATGCACTGAGATTTTATATAATCTGGCAAACACATACAGACATGGATACAGAGAATGATGAGATGACAAGATAGGAGAGGTCAGTCTTTAATCCTTACTTTCTGCTTCTTGTTCTGAGATCTCTCTATTAAAAATTACTACTACAATAATTTTCCTATTAAAACCTTGTTAATCAGGCTATATAATTTCTTGAATTTGTTATTTTTAAACCCATTGTTAGACAAACAAAGTTTGTTGATCACCACAAGGACTTGGTGAAATCCCCATCAAATTAATTTATCTGCCAACATGCTGATATCAACATGTGATGATCATGAAGATAAAAAACAATGCCTATAATATTATGTTTTTGATATTTCTACAAAATTTCATAAATACATATAGAATAAAAAACTGTCTTGGTTATAAAGGATTATAATTTTATAGACAAAATAAAAATGAAGGCAACACATGGATGCCCAATGAATAAATGCAATCAATTAACATTACCAAATCAATAAGCCTTTAACAAATTTTTTGTTTTTTCTTAAGATAATCCAATGTTTTGAATGCATTTTCTTGAATTGAGAATAATTTTTAAAAGGATTACATTGAATGCAATGATATATTTTATGGCAAGAAATATATAGGAAAATAATCAAAAACTAAAAGCAATGAATTAAACATAAATGTACATTTGAGTCTTTAGATGATGGGAAGTTCAGAAATAGAACACTTGATTCAGATCTCATTTCACAGACTAAAATTAACAAATGTACATAAAATCACTGTTGCAAGTGAAGCTCAAAATGTCCAAAATGTATTAATCTTATGAAAATAAACCTCCAAAAGAACCTTATGCTTGACTCAATCAGATGAAAATTACCATCTGGACAGTCTTCATTATACAAGATAAAAGAGCTCATGGCCAACTGGTAAAAAATATGCAAAACCAGGGAGCAGAGTTCAAAATATAATTGAGGAGCAATTAAGATAATTTGTATTCAGTTCACACATATATCTCAAATGTTTAAATAAAACACCCTGAAAAGGAGTCTACCTACTATTTTGCCTATATAAAATAAATCAAAATCCATATTAATAAGATTCTTGAATGTACGATTATTTCATTCATCTACAAAAAAAACATCCCCCAATTTTCTTGAATTGTTGTGTATGCATTTGTATGTATAGATTTTTGACAGACCTGCACAAAATCAATATATTATTTCATCTTATGAAATTTTTAGAATCAGAACAAGGTTTCTTATTTGAATCCTTAACAATTGTAAAACATTATTCGCACGTCTCCTCAGTGTGTTTGCTTCCATATACTGAATCCCAGATATTTTAATATATTTCATTAACAGACACTGAAAAAGGAATGTCCCTTATATTTTGCATATAGCAAAAATAAATCAAAATACAAACGACACTGATACATGAATATATGACTTTATTTCATTCATATATCTCTATAGTAAGAAAGAAGGTTTTTTTATTTTTTTTTTGCAATTTAATGTTTACTTTTGAAAATGTATATACACAACTTTACATGCATATATTTCACTGTTCTTGATGAAAAAAGTCAAGTTTTGTTTTCTTTCATATATATTCCCAATAATAAGTTTGCCTGATGTAAGAATATACGACCTTATTTCATTCATGCTTTATCCTTATAGTAAGAAGGAAAAAAGTTTTTTTTTTAATGCTTAACTTATGCAAAACATCATTCTCAGCAGTGTGTAAAAATGCTGATATGCAAATTTCAGATGGAATGTGTTTCTTTCTGGCAGAGATTTGAACATAAGTCAATATATTTGACTTTTCTACAAATAGACTTCTACAAGATTCACACAGCTGTTTTTCTATCCTTTGTATGTGTGCGCATATGGTTCTTCAAATGTGATAACTTTGAAAATGCAGACCCACAAACATTACAAGAATATGGTTTCTCTGAAGTGTGTGTTCGCATGTGCTTATCCAAATGTGACAACAGCAAAAATGCAGATCCACAAATTTCACAAGAATATGGTTTCTCCCCAGTGTGTGTTCGCATATGGTACTTCACTAGAGACTTCTGTGAAAATGCAGATCCACAAACTTCACAAGAATATGGTTTCTCTCCAGTGTGTGTTCGTATATGACGCACCAAAGTTGCCTTCTCTGTGAATGCAGATCCACAAATTTCACAAGAATATGGTTTCTCTCCAGTGTGTATTCGCATATGTTTCTTTAAAGTTGACTGGCATGAAAATGCAGATTTACAAACTTCACATGAATATGGTTTCTCTCCAGTATGTGTCCGCATATGCCCTTTTAATCTATACTCCTCTGAAAATGCAAACCCACAAACATCACAAGAATATGGTTTCTCTCTCGTGTGTGTTCGCATGTGCTTATTCAAATTTGACACCTGCGAAAATGCAGATCCACAAATTTCACAAGAATATGGTTTCTCTCCAGTGTGTGTTCGTATATGACGCCTCAAAGATGTCTTCTGTGGGAATGCAGATCCACAAATTTCACAAGAATATGGTTTCTCTCCAGTGTGTATTCGCATATGTTTCGTCAAAGATGACTGCCATGAAAATGCAGATGCACAAACTTCACATGAATATGGTTTCTCTCCAGTGTGTGTTCGTATATGCTCTTTTAAAGCTGACTTCACTGAAAATGCAGATTCATAAACATTACAAGCATATGGCTTCTCTCCAGTGTGTGTTCGTATATGCTCTTTCAAATATGTCTTCTTTGAAAATGCAAATCCACAAACTTCACAAGAATATGGTTTCTTTCTTGTGTGTACTTGCATATGGCACTTTAAATCTGACTCTGAAAATACAGATTCACAAACTTGAGGAGAAAGTGGTTTCTCTCGACTGTGTGTTTGCATATGTTCCATTAAATTTGACTTTTTTGAAAATGCATATCCACAAACATGACAAGAATATGTTTTCTCACCAGTGTGTGTTTCCATAGTGTTCTGTGGAAATGCTGATTCACTAAATTCACACATATATAGTTGTTTCTGGTGTGTTTTTCCATGTGGTACACAAAATTTTAATAAATATAATGGTTTGCAAACCTCATAAGATCATAGTTCTCTCTAATTCTTCTTTCAAATTTTTACTCATATGTACTCTACAGAAAAGAAAAACCACACGTTTCGAAGTACATTTTTTTGCACGTAAATGTTCACTTTGTTACTTTTGAAAAATGTACGTACACAACTATTACATGAATATTGCAGTATATATTTCTCAGTTCTTATCAGAAAGTGAAGAGTCATATTTTCCTTCATTTAAATCCCCAAGAATAACAGTTTTTATGAATATCATGATTTCCTGTTCAGTGAAAGGCCTGTGAAGTAAAAGTAATGACATATTTTAACAGAAACAATAATACATGAAATCAGTTCATATTTTAACAGATACATTTAGCTGTATATTAATGCTAGTTGAGATCACAGTAAGGACTCCATAATGCAGTAGCCAAGAAAGATCAATAGAAAAATCATCAAATAATTTCCTTTTCTGTATGAAACACAATATGCAAGTACAGTGGTATTTTGCAGAAAAATTTGAAAATGTGTAAGATATTATTCTATGGTGATTCTTCTTTACTTGTAAAGAAACTCAGTTTGGACAAAATAAAAGCATAAATTAGCAGAGCAATTAGGACATGAATATTGTGAACAAAAATAAAAGAACATTCATTTGCACAGGAATCTTGAAATGGGACAAAATCATTAAATTTAAAGCATAATTGATGAAGTGAGGCTTTGTTTTACTTCAAGGAAGATGGAATTAGTAATAAATTTCAAATATCAAGCAATAAAGTATTTTTTTTATAAGTTGCAGAAATCAAGATGGTGATTTCAATGTGGCAATTATTAGTTTGTTGCTAATATATGTATTTTAAAACTTAGTTATTGCTTTTCTTTGGATGAACGTAATTTAGGCTATTCAAAAAAAAATTAGAATTTAACTGTTGGTACTTTTACAATTACTTTCGAGTTTCTTCATCTGAAACTGCCACAAAATGCCTGCCAGTAACAAATCATGGAAGGCCCTCTAATTCTCTTAGTTGTTTTTCTTGGTTATACTATTCTTTCTAGAATTTATGTTCAGTTTTTCATCCGAATCTGCCACCAAGTGAGTGTCCTCTGTATCATAAGTGTTGTTAATGCCTGCTGACAACAAATCCTGGCAGGTGCTCTAATTCTCTTAGTCCTTTTCTCTTGCTTATATCAGCTTTCCTCTCTCAAATTACTTTTCAGTTTTTCATCTGAAACTGTAGAATTATAAATTTTGAGAAATTGTATTTTCTGAGCATTTTTTTCAATTGCTTTCACCATAACTACACTAGAATAGATTAAGGGCATCTCTTCTGAACCAAATAATTTTAATTTACATTTGTCCCATGCTTATTCAAATTGTCAGGTTCACTGCTCATTTTTATTATTGCATTGTAGATGATTTATATATTTTGATCATTTTGCCATAATTCTTTCAATTGATTTTTTTTATAAAATGGTAAACAATAAATCCTTATAACAAGTAGATAATAAATATCACATTACTCAGGAAGTTAGTAGTGTATGCAGTAACAGTGGTCTCAATGGAAAAACCTATCCTTTAAACCACTTTTTTCTTGTGAGTACAAAGGCTAAGCATTGTCCATTATATTTTTTAGTAAACTTGGACCTTCGTGCTCACAAAAAGACAAAGTATCAAAAGTATGGTTTTTCCTTTGACACTGCCATTATTTTAACTACATTCACTTTCTGGTAATGTTTATTGTTTTAAAAAATGATAACAGGAATTTTAATAAAACCTAAATATATTATGAAAGTGAATATTTACATTTTGGTTTGTTCTCAAGAATTTACAACAAATTTATTTACTATAAAAAATTTATTGCACTAATATTTATTAATTATTTTTTTAAATTACCTGATTGGATTTTATATAAATTTATATTTTTTCTTGCGGTATTTTTTGCTATTATGTTTTAATTACAAATTCCAATGAAAATGTAGATACTTATAATTCAGTTCTGATTTCACAGTTAACTTTTATACTTATATCCCACCATAAACTTGGTGAAAATATGACTTGTATATTAGAATGATTATTTTTACATCAGTAATTTATAAAAACACATTGTTTCACATGGCTTAGCTTTATAAACAGGGCATGTTTGAATGTTTATTTTCAGATTCACAAGGTGATAATCTCTTCCCAGTCTTTATAAATTTGAAGTATTTGTAAAGGACACATTAATGATTTTTGACAAATATATTCTCTACATTATGAGCAAAAATATGTTTTTTAAATCCATTACAACAGCTAACAATTTACTATAGTTATCGCTTTTATTTTCTGATAATGTTGTGTATGGACACACATATATACAGAAATCGGCATGTATATTCATATATAAAAAATTCAAAATTCTTTTTAAAATACAGGCATGCTGAATTTTAATAAGCATTTTGATTGATGGTTAGTAAATATAGTTTTTACTTTATAACAACATCAACTAAGAAAAAATTAAATTCTAATTAACATTTTAAAAAATGAAAAAAAATTTTGTAAAAATTCATTATTCACTGAACAAACTTCTTTTCTTCAGACAGACATAGTGTCTATCATATATGTTATTCATAAATGCAATTAAAAGCTTTTCTAATTAAATACGGTCTTAGTTTTATTGCATTTTTTATTTTATAATGCAGAGCAAGTTTTTAGTAAGATGGAGTTAAAATTCTCCAAGGAGTTCTGCTTTAAACTCAAATGAACATTAAGCAGCGTAAATTTATTTTCTTGAAAATTCCTAAAATTAAAAATACCAAAATTTTCTAAAAAAAAAAACAAATTCTTAAATAATTTCATTCATTTGTATATATGTCCTGAAATAACAAAAATCCAACAGTTATTTGATTTTTGCAAGAATATCCAAATCAATGTTTTTGACTGCAAAAAAGATGCTCATATTTCCTATATTAATCTTCGCCACGCAACCCTACTCACAGAAGAAAAAAAATCTTTAACAAAATTTAAAACCTAAAGTGAATTATAAAATATGATTTAATAATCAAAGTATCCTTTGTTGCTTCCTCTTAATACTGACAAAGATTTTAATGATAAAACTTTGTTTTTTATTAAATTTAGGGCAATTTTTCATCATGGTATGCTCACTGTGCAGTGAATCAATAGAGGTATCTAGCTTTAGGCCATGATATTTCAAATAGGACTGAAATTTAATTTCAATTAGGCCATTTTAAATTATTTAAAATGCTTGTTTGAGGTACTTTTTAATTTTATTTTTACAAATTACATTGTGGTACTTATAGAAGAACATGTGAGTTTTAGTACAGGTACCGCCACTAATTCCCTGAAAAAAGGGGCATACTATGATGAAGAAAGCCCTCAAACTTGATAAAAACATAGTTTTTTTCAATTATTAAAAGCAAAGACCAAAGTATTTATTAATTTCTAAAAGTGGTACATGATATTTGGGTTAAAACGTTCTTTTTCTTGTGTCAGTGGGGGCCCCAAAGATTAGTATAGGCAATTTTAGCAGTTTTTTTGCAATGACTTGGAAATTCTTGCAAATAATTGTCGGATTTTAATTAAATTTTGATGATGTATTCATATATGAATTAAATTATCTTTGAAATTTATTTTTTTTAAATCTTGGTAAAAATCTTTTTTCTTTTTAATTCTGCTACCCAAATTGCTTTTATAAATAAGATATACTATTTATTGTCTTCAGAAAATTTTTTTTTCAATGAATAATAAATTCTTATAGGAATTTTTTTCATCCTTTTAAAATTTTTATTGGAATAATTTATTAAGTTTTAAATTTAATTAAATTCTGTATAAATTTCCCCTTTTAGATATTATTATTAATTGAAAACTAAAGAATTTTGTATTTTTTTGGTATGTGCATAAATATGCAAATTTTTGCAGTTACCAGTGCCAATACACAATATTATTAGAAAATAAGAGCAATAGCTATTGTAAAACCAAACTATTTAATAAAACATTACATTATGGAGAATATTTCCTAAGTTTTAAAAATTAAAGATTACTTAAAAATTATAAAAGAAATGCTGAATTTGTAGACTTCAATTATGTTTTACAGATAAAGAGCCCACAGAACAATATTAGATAAAAATATCTATCTGTCATCAAGTTGTCAAACACATCAATAGCTTAATCAAACGACTAGAGTCAGGTTAAAAAAATGCAATATTTTAAATTTAAAATAAATAATATTTGTTTCAATTCAGATTAATTATATTTTAAATCAGCTAATATTCCTTAAATAAAGTTTCAGAGAAGTATATTGTATTTTTGGAAGATTTCTTAATAAAGACAATCACATTGTGATGAAAGAAAAGGATGCTAATCAGCTATTTTAGCAAAAGAAAAAAAATAACTTCCAGTCAGTTTAAATTAATTTTAGAAATGCAACAAAGTATTTTGCTTATTAGAAATATTATTTAGCTGGAAATTAAAACTAAAATAAATGCTTCAAGAAAGATTTTTCATTTGTTATAAAATTAAATTTTCAAACCTTATTGTTTTTTTTCTTTTTAAAATGAATGACCAAAGTATTTTTTAATTATTTTTTGAAAGTTTTTATTCCTAACATGTTCAAAATTTTGGTTAAAATCTTTTGTTTACGTCATCGCAGTGGCTATATAACATTGATATTTTTGCACTTTTTTTCCCATTGAAAACACATTGATTTGGAAATTCTTGTAAAAATCAAATATTGTATGATTTTAATGAAATTTTCAGGGTTTATTCACAAATGAGTGAAATTATTTTTTTTATTTTAGAAAATTTTGGTAAAAAATATTTTTTTAAAATATGTTACCTGTCCCACTTACTAAATTTCATGAAATTTTGCACAAACCCTTTATATTTCCTGAATTTTTTTTTGTTGAAAGTAGGATTCCTTGGAGATTTTAAATCACCTACTTTTTTTTTCAAATTTGAGCTATTCTAACTGAAAATCTACTCTGAATTGAAAAATAATGAATCCAATAAAACTATGACATTATTTAATTAGAAAAGCTTTTAATTTCATTTGTACATAAATTATATTAAGGACATTATTGTCTGAAGAAATAAAAATTTTCGGATGAATAATGAATTTTTGCAACAATTTTTCCATTTTTTTTTTAAATTTTAATTATAAGACTTTATAATAGTTTAAAATTCTGTATTGGACTATTTCCTGGATGTGATATAGTATTTAAGTGGAAACCAAATTTATGAATCCAAAATTGAAAAGATTAATAAACTTTGTTGAGCTATTCTATTTTTAAAATAATTTTTTATTTTGTATTTTTTTTACTTAACATGTTCCTTATTTTCATGTATGGTAGACTGAAATTGCCATTATTAAGATCTAAAAGTTTTGTTCCTTTATTAGGTCACTTCAATTACGTTTCAACAGGTTTTAAAAATTCCCATTCAGCTTTAGAAGTTTAAAGCTTAAACTAAGTTTTACTTTTTCAATTACTATTTCACTAAATATTTTTTTTAATGTATTTACATTAGTGTTGGTCATACTTCAATTGAGTAATCATGGTATTTCATTTGTTATTAAATTATAAAATTATTTGAAGAAAGTTTTATAGTATTTTAATTTTTTTATTTTTGCATCTTCGAAAGGTAAATAAAAGTCAATAAAATATTAAGTAATTGCGGAAAATATGTTCATTTGTAAAAATTACTAGGTAGTTAAAAACCAATAAAATGCATTCACTTTGATTTCTGAAAATTATGTCAATTAGAGTCATCCATAGTAGCTGTCATCGCTTCATCAATCAGCAGTCCATCAAACCATGGATCAGATGAACAGGACCAATCATTAATAACTGGTTGTATATTACTTTTTTATGCCATAAGTAAGTAATATTTATTTCAAAATCAGATTAATTTAAATTTAAATATTCTAATTTTACTCAGATAATGTATCAGAAATATATATGTATTTTTTGAAAGAATTTTAAACTTTTTTGTTTATAAATTTCTTAAAATTAAGAAAATGGCCACTTTTAAGAAAATTTGAAGAAATTGAAAATGAAATTTGATATTTCAATCTATATAATTTCTATCTGAAATACACCAGAATATTTTACTTAATAGTAAATAGAATAATAAATGTAATCATTAAGCTTTCAATTAAAGCTAAAAATGGAATCAAGAAAGTTTTTTTTATTTTTAAAATTTAATTTTAAACCTTACGTATCGAAAATTTATGCCGAAAAAACGGAGGTGACCACTTTAGATCTCTTAAATTTTTGTATCAATTCAAGCCAACCATACCTGCTGTCATCGCTTCGTCATTCAATTGGCCATCCATTATCGCCTCAGATAAGCTATTATAAGCAGGACCAGTCATTAAATAAATGGTTGTATATTACTTTTTCATACTATATTTATTTCAAATCAAATTTAACTTTAGATTTTCTAATTTTACTCAAATAACGTGTCAGAAATATATATTTTTATTTTCTGAAAGAATTTTAAAATCGATAATTTTTTTTTTTGTTTACAAATTTCTTAAAATTAAGAAAATGGCAGCTTTTAAAAAAATTTTAAGAGATCGAAATTAAATTTGACATTCCAATCTATACAATTTCTATCTGAATATATATACACCAGAATATTTTACTTTACTTACTGGAAATAATTTTAAACATTTAGCTTCCATTTCATTACGGGCATTGTTTGCATACATTTGCTGCAGAATAGCTATCAGTGTAAGTATCATTGCGCAAACTGAGCGTGTCTACGTAAATAGTTCTCGTGCGCAGTAATTGAGATGAAGTTAGACAAGAAAAATCAGTTCCGAGTTTAGCTTTCCGCAGCGAATGTATGCAAACAACGCGAGTAATGGCTGTCGCTAACGACGCGACTGAATCCCAAATTTCATTGTCGATAACTCCAAAACGGTAGATTTTATCAAGACAGATTCAAATGGAGCATGTACAATTACACATATTCTGGAAATTTTTAATGCGAACTCAGCGCGGGTGTTACATTGCAAATCAACCAAATTCCATAAAATTTCCAATTTAATTAGAAAGAGTACTATGTAAATTTTTAATTTAACAAGTTATAAAATGAAGCCAAATGTTTTTCGTCCGTAAGTGAATTAAAATAAAATAAAAACTAAAGAACGAAATAACAAAATCCAACAGACGACTTACTTCTAAAATGAAAAAAAATATAATTTCTTCAAAACAAAATATCTGATATGGTGAAATAAATGAATAGGTAAAAAAAATTATTTCCATTTTGCTAACGCTAACATGGAATAAAAAGAAATAAAAATGGTGCAGCAAATAAGTAATTTACGATCTCTTTTTCTTATTTCAAAATTCTTTCGATTTTTCCACTTACCTTTCCTACCAGAAAAACTCAATGAGAAAAACAAACGTGATTTCCTTGTGTTCAAATGATTTTGTTGGGATTTAAGTTAACCTACGCAATTTTTTAATTGTTCGTTCAGTTCATACAATAATGTCGAAGTTAAAAGTAATGAGAAAAAAAGAATTAAGAAAAGGAAAAACATGACAGAATCGGGGAAATTATTTTGAGAAAATATTCTGTGTAAAACCGAAAATTACGCGGTGTTAGCCAAGATTTGGTTCCTTGTGTTTAAAATCCTGAGATTTCTTGGCATTTACCGAGAAGGAATTAAAAAGTTGATGTGTGAGATTTCTTTTCCCACTGATACTGGCTGGAATATTTATTGTATAAAATATACAATTGTGGCACATGGCCTAAAAAGGGGAGGGGTTGAGGCCGGTCGACACTATATTATCCTATACCTAACTAATCCGATTCACGACCCATTCACTCATTCATTACAATTTCCACATTCACCATAAAAACTCGTCCATCACCACTCAATCCTCCATACGCCACAATACCGCATCCTCTCAAGGGGGACCTATAAAACGCGCCCCATGCCATAAAAATCTAATAATGAAGATGAACCCAATAATAAACTAAAACTCAACACAAAATAAACTCAGCATAATGACATAACTGATGTTATAAGAGTCCGTCCAACCCTCAAAAAAGGAGAGGCCGCTGTATTCTGCCCATGGGACAAAATCAAGAGGCTCTCTCGCTAAGGGAGTGGGAAAAGGAAAAAATATATATAGACATGGGGAAATAAAAAGCTGACCCAGTCGAGATAAAAGGGGGCCAAAATAAACTGGGGAGGTTGGGAATCTCAACCTAGATCATAACCAAAGATGTGGCCAGGAACAATACTTACTTGCATTAACTAGGTACACAAGGCTTGTCTAACCTAACCAAAATCCACAAAAAAAATGATGCTTTTTTCTTTTTTTTAACTGAAAGCAAAATATTGCTATCCTTTGTTTTAAAATATTTGCCAAAAATCAGGAAATTATCCAAATTGGTAGACCTTTTTACCTGCCACCCTACTTTTTCCATCTCTTGTGTGTACTTTTTAATTTTGGGGATGTCCAATTTTAATTTTTTTTACAGTTTTATGAAAGAAAATCACTGAAATTCCAATAAAAAAAAGAAAGAAAAACAAAAGCAGTATTAAGTATGAACTAACTAATAATTTGTCCTGCATCTTAAAAATAATTTATAATAATTGCACAATTTAATAAAACCTGTTATTTTCTTTCAGATTAGATAGAAAAAATTCTACACTTTTAGGTACCTCCAGAGGAAAGTGTTATGTAAGGATTAAAATCAATTTTTAAAAATTTTAGATATTCTTAACACTTTTATTTTAATTGTTAAAAATAGTTTTACTTGTGTCAACACAATATCAAAGATTAATGTTAGAAATTTTAACATCTTTTTGCAGTGTGTGACAGAGAGAGA
Source organism: Acanthosepion esculentum (assembly GCA_964036315.1). Taxonomy (NCBI): domain Eukaryota; kingdom Metazoa; phylum Mollusca; class Cephalopoda; order Sepiida; family Sepiidae; genus Acanthosepion; species Acanthosepion esculentum. Next base: position 57,911,157 of record OZ038479.1, on the reverse strand, counting down.
GTCTGGGAAACACACACACACACGTATTTTTTTTTTCAGTGAAATTGGAGTAGATTTGAATAGCGAAATTAAATCAGAGCATTTTGTTTACTGATGGGGAAATCTGATCTAGGGCAGAAGTTGTACCCATTGAATCTGGGTCATCAGAAGGCAATGAAAATGGTCAACATAATTTTTATCGATTAAAAATTGAAATAGAGCTGAGTAAGCTAAAAGGAACTTTGGAATTCACATGATTTTGGTTGAAGCAGCCAGAACCCCATGATAATCGCGTGTGAAGTAGTAGGGCGGAGGGTCAGTTATAATCAGCCGTGTTTATCTATATAAATGTGTAGTTATGCTGAAAAAGGCAGACTGGAGAAAATTCTTGAAGAGAGAATTGGCCCGGGCAAGCTTTGGGAGGAGGAACGCCACTATAACTTTAAGCCCCGCACAGAAAACTTTATCCCTCGCAAGAGTCATATATCATTCTGAAACGATTTAACAACAAATTAATCACATACATACTTACTGTCTCTCTCTGTCTAGAATCCAGTGTATGAGTTTTTACGTTAAATATTTTTCTTTTCTGTAACCCGTTTCTTTTCTATAGTATTATTTTCTTCTATATAAAAGACATTAACAATTCAACCATTGAATAATTGTTCATCCGGCTTTCTGCAGATATTAATTTTTGTTTGCTTTACTGCATTCTAAATTTCTTAGTGCAGACTCCCCAGCCATGTCTACATCTTCAGTCGAACGTGAATGGACGGACATCACTTCTGCTTTCTGAATTTGTGTTCTTTTTTACATTTGGTGCCTGCTTCCCACTTAATTTTTTGAAATTTCAAGAAATTAATTTTGTAACACTTAATATTTATATTAGTTATGCACAGAACTCCTTGGATATTTTATTTTTAAACACGACCCTCTGTTACCAAAAATTGGCTCTGAATCCTAAAATGCAATAAAACAAAGATATTATTTAATTAGAAAATCTTTTAATTACTTTTATGAATAAGATATATTAAGGACAATATTTTCTTTAAGATTTTTTTGATGAATAATGTATTTTTAAAACAATTGTTTTAATTTTTTTTAATTAGAATAAGTTATGAAGTTTTAAATCCTTTAAAATTCTGTATTAATTGGTACAAGTTAGAAGATACTTTTATTAAGTAAAAACTATATTTACTAATCATAAATGGAAAAGCTTATTACAATTCACCAATCACCTGTATGTTAAGAAGTATGTATTTTTGTAAATATGGACCTCCATGCACAACATTATCAGAAACTAAGAGCGATAACTATCATAAATTTAAAGTCAAAGTACCTACAGTTCAATAAATATTAGATTATGGAAACTATTTTCCTAAATAACTCCATGTTAAAAAATGCATTTCTGCATTAAACTAAAAGTAATATTTGTTCCAAATCAGATTAATTAAATTATTTTCTGTAAAACTATATGCATTTTGGTTGGATAGTATGAATGTAAACAACCCACAAATTTAATTTCTCATGTCCAAAAAAATTTACACAACACATAATCACCTTTTCTTGTTGGTAGGAAGTGGATTGGGTGGGGAACTTTAGTTTTACTCAATTTTAGGAAAATCAGTTAAAAAGGTATTTAAATTGGCAGGACTCAGTCCAGGCTCCCTACTGATAAGAAGGATGAAAAGACTCAAAGTTGTCTTTGTAGTCACCCATTGTGCATCTGGCAATGTGACACGCAAGACGAACTAGTCAATTCTTCTTACTACAGTTCAGCAGCTATATTTGTCACTTAGGAAGACTTTTTAAACAAGCCCGAACTACTAGGCTTTGGTCCATCTTGATAAGCAAAGTGGCCACCTCAGTTCTAACTACGGCTACATTCCCATGATCTCCCAATTTCATGACCCTCTTTAATTTAGATTTGACTGCCATTTGTGCTGTTAATCTATCCAGATTCAGCAGCAAACAACCTAATCATAGACTTAAGGTGTCCCCACCACTTATTCCTGACTATATTGCCTGTCAAGTCCCTCATTAGCATTAGTAATTACTGGTCACAAAAAATTGTCTCCTTCAAATAATTTCCAATAAACAGTGAAATTTAGGCTTAGGCTGATCTAAGGGTACTCACACCTGAATGATCCTATGATCTGAGTAAAGAAACTCCTCTGGAGTGACTTTGATAGTTGCTCCTGAGGAGTTTCTTTGCTGAAACACCTTTGACAGAATATCTTCATAATCACTGGAAATCAAATTGGGCTCCTGCCCACAACAAGTATACACTTTGTAACTCTGTATATTGTTATGGAACAACTGCCACAGCACAAAATTTAAAAAGTTGAAAGAAACAACTGGTTGTCAAAGGATATGAGAAGTGATATCGTAGTGGAAGGATTCCTCGTAGGGTCAAATACACAAATGAGGAGAGACAACCCACAGGAACAAGAAACAAATGCCAATATACAAACAAGATTTAATTATAATGAGACAATACATGAAAACATTAATGTAAGGGAATGTGTGGAAAGATGCATGCTATACATTACTGTTTGGAAAGATATGTGCGTTATATTTCTGAGATTGAAAGTCAAAACAATCACTTAGCTTCAGTCTTTTGCCTGAAGTAAAATAAGGGTTTTCTCTTTTCCCTTTTCTCTCTCTTGTTTTATATTTCTCTTAGTTCTTTCTATTTTCAGTTCAGTTCATTTCACTCGAGCAGCTATATCTTTTGAGCTATTCTTCTTTCTTCACTGTTATGAGTTTTGACGCCAAAATCTGTGCATTCTTCATATATTCAGTAATGTAGAATTCGTTTTTCAGATAAGATCTGGCACTGTATGTGTTGTATCCTGTGTCCAGTTGAGTGGGTCACACGTCTGTCTTAGTTGATTATCATGCTTAGCAATTGGAATTTGTATGAGTTGGGGATGGCATTCCTTCTCTTCATTTTGGTGAATCCATTCACATGATGGTTTCAAGACTTGTATGACTCTCTCGAGATTCATTTCCCCAACTGATTTCTTCGGATATTTCCAACTCAATGTAAATACTTGATCTCTGATTCTGCATGTGTGTGAGAATCTATTTTTAGATTTCATCTGGACATATTACTGGGATCCCCAGCCTGTCTGATCTAATTATTCTTATAGTCAGTGACTACCATTACATATTGAAAGAGAGAGAGGGTGTTAATGTATTATATTATGGAAAGAGAGATGGTTCGCTAAGTGTAAAATGTGTAAGGTGTGGGGTTTTGGCTGTGTAAAGATATAACATCTCCTCAACCAAAAGAATTTTAATTGCTTTTTTTTTCATGACTGGTAGAAATTTAGATGTGAGACAGCGCATCAGTGCACTTATTTTCCATGCCTTTAATATGTTCAATGTTTAAGTTGAACTCCTGTAATGCTAGAAGTCATGCTCCATGCTAGAAGTCATCTATTTTTATTTTTCGTTTTATTTATGACAACCAATCGGTTGTGATCCATGAATATTACAGTAAATGGCTGTCACATACCCACATAAATTTCAAAGTGCTGTAAAATAGATATTAGTGCGAAAGCTTTTTTAACATCATAGAACATCCTTTTCGATGTTTATTAAACTTTTCAGAAGAAGAGGCATTTATTATTATATTATTATAACTAACCAAATGCCTCTTATTCTGATCATCAGCTTGTAATAATACTACCCCAAATCCTAGGTTGGTTGTGTCAACTCCAATAGCGAACAGCTGACTAAAATCTGGAGCTTTGAGCACTGGATTCTTTTCTGTAAAACTCTATGCATTTTGGATGGATAGTATGAATGTAAACAACCCACAAAATTAATTTACACAACACATAATTATCTTTTCTTATCGGTAGGAAGTGGATTAGGTGGGGAACTTTGGTTTTGCTCATTTTTTCTATGGGCCTCTTGGTTGTTTCTTCAGTTAAAACTCTTTGCTTAGTCTGTCAGTATAGGCTGATAGCTTTGTCTTTGTAGGTTTATAGTTGTGCCATACTCTTTCCATTTTTGGATGATGGATTTAATAGGGATCTGTGGGATGTTAATTACTTTACAATTATAATTTCTGAAGGCAATTGGTTGTAATGGATTTTACAGTGAAGTGGGGTGAAGACACATACACTCAATAATTTTCAGAATTTTATTTATAATCTTGCAAACTATGTATCATTCACCCTCTTCCCTTTCAATGTATTTTGTGTTTGTCCATTAAATAAAATCCCATAATAAATAATACATGTAAATTTATGGTTGTAATGTGTCAAAATTTGTAAAAGTTCAACGGATAGATACTTACTGTATATATTGTTTGAAATTTGCTATCTTCATAAGAGTGTTCAGTATTGAAGATGGAACATTTGCAAATCAATGCTGCATGGTGACTGTCAATTTCATGCCTTAATGTGAACTTCAGACCAAGTTTTGATTTCTATGTCTACAATGTTTACAATTAGCACAGGCTCCAGGTGGGGGTCAACCCATACATCTGTAGGGGCAATTTGTTACCTATACCAGATCATGCATACATACATGAAGTTTCAGAAAAGAAACATTGAACCTGTCAGAATTACTTACGAGTGTGTATTTTGCAGACCAGAGGACACATACCCCAAAATCCACAAAAATGGGCTTAAAATCTCCAACATCAGATCAACTGAAATAAATTGGGTTTATATTGTTCTGGAATGTGTTAAAATGCAACGTTCGTGGTATGATGATGATATATTAGAGTGAAAAAATAGATTGTACACATTTTTGCATATCAGTGGGTACATTACAGACCAGATTTAAGCAAAACTGTCATCATTTCTGCTGTCCTTTTCGATTTCATACACATTGTTCATCTGATTTTATGATATTTTGTTGTAATGTGTCTAATTTAACTTGTATTTTTTTAAATAAGGCTTTGAAAAAAACAATGCTGTACATGTATAAGATGTAGATATGTATAATACTTATGGGATGGCTCAATTCTCTGGTCTTGAGACTAAAGAGGATGTAAGAATGAAGGAGTTTCATTATCATCGTTCTTGTTACAGAGACTTATCCAGGCTAATCACAAGAAAGAAGACCTTAAATGAAATCGAAACAAGCCAATAAGAAGAAGACAAGCAGAAATCAAGGGGCCAGGAAACCAGAGATGAGTGTTTTCAACATATTATTGAGTTTGTGAAAGATCATGTTGTTAAGAGTGGTCAAGTAGTGAGATTGAGCCAACTTGCATCCCTGTATTCAGAGCTGTCAGCAGAAAGAGCTGTCACGGATCATGTGTCTACGAATGCTTCTTCTCACACAAAGATCAAACTTCAAGATTACTTCAGGGATGAAGTAGCTTTCTTCCAAAAGAAACCAGGAATGCCAATGTTTGCGTACAGGAATAAAGAGTCAGTAGAAGAACATTCTAAATTGAGCAGTTTCATGTTTCTGACAATAGAAAAAAAAATCTGCAAAATTGCAAAAGTTATCAAGGAAGAGATCAGCAATGCAGCCAGCCAGTTTCGGAAAAAAGCCAAAAAGGAAAATGAGACACAAAGAGGAGCATTGGAAGCATTTTTAAAGAAGGAAGTAAAAATACAAATTGTACCTGAAGAAAGACATCATAAATGCAAGGATGAGTCAGTACAACTGTCAAGATCTGAGTGAGAAAGAAGACGAGCAAAATCTGAGTGAAAATAAAGATGAACAGGTTTTGAGTGGGAATAAAGATGAGAAGGAACCATTTAGAAATCAGTGATAATGACGGCAGCAATTTATATTGGAAAGTAATGGATTTGGGGAGATTGGAGAAACCAGTTGCAGATGTACTATTCCAGAAATTGGTAAAACAAGAATTGGAAATTATTTAGCATTCTAATGGTCCATTTGCTGCAGATGAGAAAGGGAGGTTCTTGTCAATGCAGTGCTTTGTCAAGGGGTCAGCAAATGGCAAAACTGTTCCAAGAACATGTTCATTGCATTCCCCCTTTTGTGAATGCTGCTACCATTTTCCTTGCTTCTTTTTTGCAATGGAATCAAAGTACCAACACCCAATTTTCGCACAGCATACTGATGAAAGCAAAGATCATGCTAAACAAGGGACTTACCTCTCGAACAGAATGCAGAATGAAATTGTGCATCACCTTCGTGAAACAATCCGTACAAAAATACTTGAGAAAATAACAAGCGAAATATTACACAATAATGATGGATTCAACTCCTGACATCGCCCACGAAGACCAAGTTTCTTTGACATTACGGTATGTATCCATCAGTCGAAATGAAGTTGAAATTAAGAAAGTATTCTTAGGCTTTTTCTAACTTGAGATAAAGGATGTTAGTAGTATTGCCATCAAAGGTCTTGGCTTGTAGAACAATATGGTTTACCCATTGAAGATTGTCATGGGCAGTCCTATGATAATGAAAATTGTGACGGCTAGAGCTAGAAATGGTGTCCAAAAGAAAATATTGGATGTAAACCCAAGAGCAATGTTTGTAAACTGTGAAAATCATAATCTCAATTTAGCTGGTCTTAATTCCTGTGCAGTAGATCCATATGTTAAAATATATTTGGTGTCCTCAACAGACTGTTCATATCTTTTTCTGATTCTTTGTCAAGGTGAGAAATACTGAAGCAATACGTTTCTCAAATGGTGAAACGACAGTATGAAACCAGATGGAGTGCAAGATACGATACTGTGACTGTAGTGTACTAAAACCTGAATGAAATAATAGCCTGCCTTGAACATTTACAACTTGGAGAGTACAGGCAAGAAACAAAATGTGATTCTGGGATACTTATGTGAACTTGTTTCCAATATTTTCATTTATTGCTCTACTTAACTTCTGGCATCCAATTTTTTTCTCTGTAGAGAGAATCCAGAAGAGGATGCAAGATCCTAAGGTTGGGTTAAATCAAGCAGATATGGACTTGCAATGTTTGACCGTAAAAACTGGTAATAAAAAAGAAAGAAATAATTAGCAATGCCTTGAACTCAGCAGAAAAATATTGTGAAGAATATGGAATTCAAATTGAGCATCGAGTTAGAAGGAAAATGTGCCAGAAGTTAGAGATTCTGCTTTAACAGAAAAAGCAGAGATGAAAAGAGTAATGCATGAAGTTGTCAATCATTTAGTTGTTGAGATTCAAGAGCGGGGCCAGTGTTTGGAAGAACTAAGAAAAAAAATTGAATTGCTTCTTAACCTGCATTTATCAGACACTGATAACGAAAATAAGAAAGCATGCCTTCGAAATGAATGTTTGGATTTTCAAAATCGGTATCCAGATATTAGTATTGTTCTTTTATACAATGAAATGATAAATTTCATCTTGTTAATTCGAGCTTGATGTAAAGAGGTCCTTCTGATCCCCTGATGTATTAAAGTGTATTATTAAATATGTCAAAGAATGTTTTGGTGAATTAACCATAGCATACAGACTGTTGCTAAAACAGTAGCAGTTTCCATTGCTTCTTATGATTGCTTTCTAAACTTAAAATGATTAAAAATTATTTACATTCAACAATGTCACAGGATACATTAGTAAACATGTTGCTTAGAAATAATGAAAGATGAATTCTAACCGAAGAAGTAAAGAAAAGTGTTCAAAAAGAATTTGTTGATAAACGTGTGTTATCTTGTGTTCTGGGACGGAGGCATTAAATTCAATATTCTGCAGACTGATTTATAGAAAGCCAAGAATTTTCAAAGGTGCGAAATTTGTTTTTTCAGTCAATCAGAATCCATTATGGTTTTCCCTCCAGAAATATTTAAGGCTCCAGCCTCCAAGATTTTAATAATCTTTCCCCACCAAAATTATTAATAAAAACAAATAAACTATTTTAGAACAAATGAAAATTGGTAATTTGATAATTTCAGGAATCCTATTTTTTTTCTCAAAGAGAACTTATTTTAGTTTATTCAGTTTCCAAGTCTCCAGTCTTTGAGAAGGGTCCACTGGGGATGTTGCATTTGCATTCATATCTTAGCAGACTGCATGTAAATTGAATTCTCATTTTTTCTTACAAACTTTTGAGCGCTTTTTTTCTTTGCATTATCTGGATTATTTAACCCCTTCATTTTCTCATGTTCAGTCTACTGACTTTAGCTGCTACTACGATTCTGACAAACAGCTAGTCACACACATTCACACTCAAATGTGTGTATTCACAACCTCTCATGCCAAACATGTTACACACACGTCACACAGCATTCTTCATGGGACGATTATCTTAAATGCCTTACAAACTTTTGTATTTGAATAATATACAATCACATTGCTTGTTATTATTTTCCCCAAAAAAGGAACTTAATAAACTTTCTTTTGCCACTCAACTTTGAAACAAATAATATTTGTCGAACTTATATGTGTTCCTATGATTGTGATAAACCTTTGTAAAAAAGAAAATAAACTAAACATACTGTTGCAATTTTGTTGGGGAGGGGTACAGTCACAATCCTTGTTCTGGGCACTACCACTGTATGTACAGGTAGTTGTTATATTATACTGACCATTTCTTGTTCATATGTCTCTGGGTCGTCACATGGTTTTTGCTCAATGTTGTAAGCAGCGGACGATCCTTTTCTTTACACTGTATGGGTGGTGGGTGGGAGTTGAAGTTGAGGTATTGTTCAGTGACTGTTGGCTTGTGGTATATGGATGTCTTAAACCCATGCTCTGTTTGAGATATTAATACACCCAGAAATGCTAATTTGTTGTTATTTTTCTCTCTCCATTGTGAACTGTATCAATGATCTTATTGAGTTCACATGGTCCAGTAACCGGAACTCTTCCTGGTGTGGCCAGAGTATGAAGGTGTCATCTCCATATCTCAGCCCTAGAATTGGCTTTAGTGATGTGGATTCTAATGCCATTTCTTCGAAGTATTCCATGTATATGTTAGCAGTTGCTGGTGATAATGGCAAGCACATTGCTTTATCCTGCCAATATATATATGATCCCATTCCGAAGTGTGCTGTTTGCATACAGAAAGTCAGCATCTTCATCAGGTAATCGATTGGTATACTGGTCCATTCTCCATAGTCTGTCCCTGATTACTGGTAGTGCTTCCTCTATGGTTATCTTGGTGAACAAACTCACCATGTCCAGGTTCACCATCTGGTTGGATTAGATGGGAACATCCTTGATTATTTTCACAAAGTGGGTGAAGTTTCAGACTTATGATGACTTTCCTATTAATGGGTTAATTATATCTACAAGCGACTTGGAGGTGGCACACAGAACCTTGGCAGCTAACAACTAGCCTGGGCAAAATACCGTCTCTGTGAATTTGGGGGAGATCATTATATGTGAAATAGTTTTCTGTAACATTGTAACAACTGCCTGTATATATTAGGTGGGAAATGATCCTTGTTTTTGTTCCGTTTCCATTGTTAGATCCTTTTTTTTACTTTACTATAGCTACCATATCTAATGAAGTCTTCCAGTTTTCCTGTATATTCTGTTTTATCCAACACTACAGTCGCATTACCTTTGTGAACTGGTAGTATGATGATGTTGTCATTCTTCTGAAGGATTTTGATTGTCAGCCTCTCTAGTTTTGTAATGTTTGATTTGGGTGGCTTGGCTTTCTCCAGTATCTGTCTCACTTTCCATCTTAGCTCATCTTCCCAAGCCTGGGGAATGTTTAAGGCTAATTCCTTGATTCGAGCAATAATGTCCTCTTGATGGTTGTTGCAAAGTTGAGACCCTTGTTCAGTACTGACTCCTCAAAGACACTAAGCTGATGTTGACTAATGTTGATTACTGCCTTCACTGGAGGGTGATGGACTTTGTGCTTCATCTTTTGATCTTTCAATCTGTTCAATTTCTGTACTTGGTGGGCCTTGACTGCATCAAATTCGTGCCTGAAGGATTTGTTCAGATCATGCAGGATCCTCTTTCGGTCCTCTTCATTGGTAATTCTCCTGAAGAAGGCCTGGGAGATATCAGATTGCAATTTTTGTTTTATCCAATGGTTGTATTGGATTCTTTCTTGGATAAGGGCATGTCCCACTTTTTTCTGCAACCAGACGGGCTCTACTTGAATTGAGTGGAAGTCTTGGAGCCAAACCTGAAAGGATAAGTCTCTGCATCAATGTAGGAATGTTAGATGGTTCAACATTCATGCCAGCTTCTGGTGGAACTTTTCTAATTGTCTCCATATTTTTGGTATATTGGGTCCATACCGATCCTTCAAGATCTGTATGTATTTCTGAGATGAGGTATTGTAATTATTTACAGTATATACATTGTATGGATTGTTGCCACTATCTTCTTTGCCATATTCATGACGTTTCGGCCGTTGTACACCCCGGCCTTCTTCAGGATCTGTCTATATTTCTGAGATGAGGTATTGTAATTATTTACAGTATTTACATTTTTTGGACTGCTGCCACCATCTTCTTTGCCATATTCATGACGTTTCGGCCGTTGTACACCCCGGCCTTCTTCAGGATCTGTCTATATTTCTGAGATGAGATTGTAATTATTTACAGTATTTACATTGTTCGGACTGTTGTCTTCATCTTTTTTCTATTTACAGAGTGAGAAAAAGTTTTTAGTTCAAAAACATTCCAGTGAAAATCAAAATCGTCCTAACTCCCGAACAAATTATCATTTGTGTTCTATAATGATACTGTTTCTAATTTTTAATTTAACATCTAAATAATTAAAAGAAGAAAACATATAAACTAGAGAATATGTTTGTGTGTATGAAGTTTGTGTAATAGAAGTCCGAGAGAAGAGTAATTGAAAGTGTGTGTGTGTGGGAGGGGCACATTTTATCCCGTGTGAACTACATCTTATTGTCTAAGAGAAAAACAGAAAAGAGGGAATGACTGAGAATGTCATTGCTTATTTATAGGCTTAAGGAGTGGCACCTTGCAACAGTTTTTTTTAGTAAAGTGGGATAACCCACAAGACTCCCAACCACTTGGTGAGAATTTTACCCAGCCCATAGTTTGCGTATTGTTGTTTTTTGCCTCATAGGCTGAAAAGAAAAAGAGTCAAACAGTGTGGTTGAGATATTTTTAAACATGTTGTCAAAAATGTATTTGTCAGAAGTACTGTCATCAGAGTGCTGTAAGCATGCTCTGGAAGATATGTTAGTAATGTAGAAAGAGAGATATCAGTGGCTGGTATTAAAATTTTGTTGTTTTTCAATGCTCCACATTGAACTGATTTTGTTTTGAAGGCTTTGTTTGTTTTGCTGCATGTGGATGTTGATGCACATTTTAATAGAAGAAGCTTTGATTTGTAAAGTTGCTGAGTTGATGCTGGTGAAATTGCTACAGAGTGTTGAATGTATGTTTTCAAGAAGTTTTGAAGATATCTGGTATCATTGTCGATTTTTCTCAGAGATGAAGCTATCCCTGTAACAATTATTATATCATACTTGCATATTTTCTAGTTTTGTTCATGTTAACATCTGAAAAAGGTCAGTGGGTCCCCTTGAAATTATTTCACATCTTTTTCTTTTGAGCCTAGGGAAACAGTGCTGTTTAAAGTTGAGAATGTAAATGACTTCCGTGGTGTTTGAATGGTATTTTCTCGTCTGATCTGCGTGGGTTTATTTGCGAATTCTGAGTGGTATTCTTGAAGAAAATGAGATGTGTTTTGCATGCTTCAAATTTGTAAGACAAATGTCGTATTTTTCCATTTTGCTGGAAATAGAAGTCATGCGTAAATATGCCTAAGAGAAAGGCTTAAACAAAAGGCAGTAGAGATGAGTGTTACTTGATTGCTGACCATGTTATTGTAGTAGTAATTGTAATGGCAATTAGGGATTTTTTTTTAGTCAGACGTGTTGAAAAAATATTTGCTGACTAGAACATCTTATCCAAATGATGTCATGTAGATGAGTTTTAAAGTTTTGAAATTTATGATTCTGCTCTTTACACTGGGTTTAATCACAAATTTGCAAGAGTAAGTTATTGATGTTGAAAGTTTTTTGTGTCCATGTGTATGGTATGGCAGGTAGAGAAGTTGGTTGAATTACTTTTTTCTTCATTGGCTCTTGGTTTGAAAATTATCTCAATGATGCATAGTTGAGTTTGTTTATATAGTTTTGTGTGTTTGTGTATCCAGGAGAAAAACATCACATCTTGGTCAACACTTTTGTTGTCGTGATGCTGGTCGCCTTGGTATATATTATCCTATGGCAATTATTGCAGACTCGAATGTGAATCATGAGTAATAAAGGGTGTTCCAATAACTTGGACCGATTTTAATGTGAATTAAGTTTAAACGTCTAATTATTTTTTCTTTTAGATTTGGCAGACATTTGGGCGACATTATTTTTCACATATAATTGCCATGACTTAAATAATATGATCCAATAGAGAAATAAATAAATTTTTACCAATAATACTGATTTATTTACTGCTGACTTTGATCCATCTTAATGAAACACCCTTTAAATGAATAAATTAACAAGGAAACTATATGCAAACAAACAACAATGTATTTTTACCAATTGTTGTGGGTAACAAAAACAAAGAATATGAAAGAAAACTTTTAAACTAAAGAATTTGCTTGTGTGACATTTCGGTAGGTGAAATCTGAGAGAAAAGTAATTGAAGGTGAAGTGAACATGTGTTCCCCAGTGGGTTGACACATTTTTAACACATACAAAATACATCTTATTGTCTAAGAGAAAAATAGGAAAGAGTGAATGACTGAGAATCCCATTGCCTATTTATAGGTTGAGGAGCAGCTCCTAGTGACAGTTTTTTTTTAGTAAAGTGGGGTAACCCACAACTTCAAAGCCAAATAACAGAATCCAACTAATTAAAAAAAAAAATTATTTTAAAAATATTATTTTTTCAAAATCCCTGTTATGATGAAATTGAAATCATAACTGGATTTATTTTCATTTTTTTTATTTTGCTAACACTAACAGGGAATTAAACAAAATGAAAAAGAATGCTGAGGCATGTTAGTAAATAATGATTGAAAATACGAGAAAAAGAAAACGTGATGATTTCTTTGTCAACCTACTCAATTTTACATTGTTCATTCATTTTGTATAACAAGGTCGAAGTTTAAATGAAATATTACAAAGAATGAATTCAGAAAAGAAAAACATGGTAGAAATGAGAAATTGCTTTTGAGAAAATATACATGATTATGAAAGCCAAAAAAAAAGGTAAATGGTATTAGGCAAGATTTGTTTCCTTGTGTTTAAAATCTTGATATTCTTGACATTTACAGAAGAGTTGTTCAAAAGTCAATGCTTGACGTTTCTTCATGGCCACTGCCTGTGTACAACATGACATTTTTATGAATTTTGTATTAAATACAAATTTTATTGAAACCAAATGTAAGAACATCTTAATCATAAATAATATCAAGAATCATTTCTGACATAAATAAAATAAAAATAAACAATACCAATGGAGCAAAATAAAAAGAAAGACATTGTTCATTGCTATGCATGAATTTCTTTAAGTCCCAAGAAAATGCAGGCTTGTTTTTTTTTTATACAAATGAAAGGAAAAAAGAATTATCCATCAATGAATTCTATAGTGGGCAGTTAATTTTCTTAGAAAACATTTAGAATGTTGCAGCAATTATTATAATTTTATGTCTTTATCAAATTTGTCCTACAAAAAATATTGTCAAACTCCTGTGAGTCTGGGTAGAAGAAAGAACACAAAACATGAAATTCAAACAAGCAACAGTTAATAAATGTATGGACAAGACATGTTAGAGAAAGATGAAAAAGAAAAAGAAACAAAGTTGAAGTTATGAACAGTTCAATACAATCCTCAGTCTGTGTCTTTAAAATACTTGCTTGTCTCAATTCTATCAAAGTGAAAGGAAACTTGCTGCTACGAATGTCAAGGGGAAAATATGATGAGACTTTCAAATATTGTGCCACCTGCGATAATGATCAGTGGGGCAGTATTCCCCTAAGAAATTAGATTTGTCTAAACACCCGAGTTAATTTCTCTTTTCTACACTGTCTAAGGATAGTTCCAATCATTCTTAGATTTCAGTTGCATGAACCAACTCATGTATTTTTTTTCTTTCTCACAGATACATGCAATGTCTGGCTCTTCAATGGCATTTTCCACTTATTTCCTCAAATCTTCCTTTCAAAAATCTTTTTGTAAACTTCTGCAAACTTCACTGATGTTCCCACATTTCTCTAGTCTGTGAACTACTTACTACATTTTGTTTCTCAAACACTAGCAAACTAGATGTGGTCTAAAAACTTTTGACCAGACCTCTTGCAAGAATGTTTTAGCCTTCAAGCTCTCTTGGACATAATTTCTCTTTGAATATACACTCCTGATCAAAAATTTAAGACCATTTGAATTTTTTTTTAAAAAGACTGTTTTTCATGGAAAAATTTTAAACATTTCTTACTTAAGATTACTAATTTTATAATCTAAAATATTATGTAGACAAAAAGTTATAATCCAAAGATTTTGAGAAATTGACATTTTTATAAAATGAGGCGTTTTACACTTGATCAAAATTATAAGACCAGAGACAAAAATTCTATGAAATTGTACAAAAAGTGTACGAAAACATTCAACAACCAAATTTAATAATGACTTCTACCTCCACTGGTTTTGATGACTTCAAAAATTCTTTGGGGCATGCTAGAAATTAGTGTTTCCATTAAGCTGCGAGGAATATTGCTCCAGCTTCTGAAGCTTCACAAAGTTCATTTTTTGTTGAATATTGTTTGCCATTTCGATAAACATCTCTTGCCATCCATCCCCAAACATTTTCAATTGGGTTCAAGTCTGGTGACCATGCAGGATGTCTCAAGAGATGGACCCCATTTTCTTGTAGAAAGGTCAAGGTCCAGCATGCAGCGTGGATTGCAGCATTATCCTGTTGGAATAACCATCTATCCCCACACAAATGATTTCCTTCCGTCACCTATGATGCTTTTTGTAGCATGCTAACATAACCAGCTGCTGTCTGACGACCCAGCACCACCTGGAGTTCCATCATCCCTCTGTAAGAAAAGGCACATACATTAGAGACCCTCCACCACTATGACGTGTGGAGAAAATTTCAGGAGGCATGTTTTTGTTATGACAATATTGTTGGAAGCCATCAGGACCATCTAGATTGAATTTTTTTCAGAAAACAGGACTTTCTTCCACTTCTCAATGTCCCATGTTTGGTACTCACGACCAAACCATAAACGGTTCACTTCGTGATGTGGAAGCAGCCGAGGAATTTGTTTGCGCTTTTTATTTACAAAGCCTTTTTGTCGTAAGTGTCGTCTGATGGTTACTGGACTGCAATCAGCATCTGTGGCTGCCTTAATTTGACTAGAAGAAAGTCCACTGGCTTTCACAACAACCCGTCTTATTCTCCTACTCAAAGCCGGAGAAATGTTTTTGGGGCCTACCAGTAGACTTTGCATTTCCATAATTTGAACTGTACTTTAGAAAATTGCAACTCACAGTTTTACTGTGATTTACCTTAGTTGCGATCACCCGCTGTGACAAACCTTGATTATGGAAATCTAGAATTCAAGCACACTCAACTTCGGTAAGTTTGCTTGCTTTAGGCATGGTGACACCTTTACACAGTGATTGCTAACTGAACTACAAACATTGGAATTACGCTAGATCTAAGAATTTATACCCCCTGGTCTTATAATTTTGATCAAGTGTAAAACGCCTCATTTTATAAAAATGTCCATTTCTGAATAAATTGATCGGATTCTAACTTTTTGTCTAACTTTTTGTCTTTTAGATTATAGAATTAGTAACCTTAAGAAAAAGTTTATAATGTATCCATGACAAACAATCTCTTATAAAAAATTTTCAAGTGGTCTTAAATTTTTAATCAGGAGTGTATCAGGAAAACCTGATCCAGGACAATGTACCAAAACAGAAATTTATATACTCAGAAATTAAAAATTCTTTTTAAAATGCTGGAGCTCATTTAACTCTAGTGAGCTTTGCCAATTATGATTAGTAAATACAGTATTAATAAGAATAACAGTTGAGCACTACAAATGAATGCAGAGTTTTATAAGATTAAAAAGGTTATAAAATATTTTAATTTAAAAATTTTCTATACATGAACTTTTTTCTTCATAGAGTACATAAAATATTTTACTTAGATTATTCTAAAAAAGAAGTGATACCTAATGTTTAAAATTTGAAATCAAGAAGTTTTTATGTTGACAGTTAATAGATTTAATATTTTTAGTAATGAAAATAATTTTCTGTATTTCAAACAAAATTTAAGTTTATTGGAATTATTTTTTCTGATTATTGATAAAATCTATGACACTTCAAGGGTTGAAAGAATAGCCTGATGGCTATACCAAGAGAGAGATGTGACACTTTTCCAGTTAAAAAATAGATTGATAAACATTCAGAGAGCCGAGACTAGATTTTAGTAAATTCAGAGGGGTTGCTTTGTTTTTTTTCTTCCTTGGTTAAAGGCAAGACAGAAACATTTGATATTTTTTTTTTTTTTGTACAAAATCTATATGGCCGAAGTTGAGAATGGGGACATTATTGTTTTTAAAATCCAGGTTAAGGAATTTTCTACAGGTCAAAAACTGGTAAGGAAAGGTCGACTGAGATAAAAATTAAGGTGTTCTGGAAAACAAAGGCATAGTTAAAGAATTGTTTTTCTTTCCTTATCACTTGTCAAAAGAAGAGGAGAGAAGCAGTGTAAAAGCCAAAATGGAGATTTTGTTTTCAAAATTCAGGTTATAGAATTATCTGCTGGCCACAACCCAGTAGGAAAAGTTGGTTGGAAACAAAGGCAAAGTTGGAGAGTTGTTTTTTTTATCATTTGTTAAAAAAATGTGAAAGGAAGGTGTGAATCATTGAAGAGATGAAATTTCTTTAGATGAGAGCCAAAATGCCACAAGAGGAGGCTGTTAAGGGAATGGCTGCTGAGTATCCAATTGAGAAGATGGAAGGGGTTGAGAAACTCTGTTGACAAAAATTCTGAATGTTAATTAAAATTAATTATTGGAGTGTTACTTTTTTGTTATAAAAAGAAAGTCGCAATCAGGTTAAAATTTATAGTAAGGGATTCTACCGAGTCCTACCTGTTAATACCAAAAAGTTTTCTTTCATGAAGTAGTGGTAAAATAGAGAAATTTGAAATAGAACGTTTGGAAGATTCTAGATCATTCCAGTATATTCGAGAAGAATCTAGATGATTCGAGAAACATCTAGAAATATGCAAATTAGGTGTTAGCCCCTATAAAATAGGTTTTTGGGTAAAGGGTTGTCAGTTGAAGTAGTTGTAAGAAAGGAATTGCTGCCAGTATCAACTCCGGCTTTTGATTCGAGGATTGTTATATCCAGCCGAAAGAATCTCTATGAAAAGTTGCCGACCAACAAAAACCCAAAAAGAGAATTTCATGGAACAAATCTGGTAAATAGAATTTTGACTATTTTCATTGACCAAACTAAAAATTTATCTTTATTTACACACATTAGTGGATTTCCAGTAATAGCAACTAGATTACTTCGCTATCCTTAATGTAATAAAAACACTTGATTCTCCACCCTTCTCCCTCGTAACACTTCGCCAGTAACTCTGTGTTTTCAGTTTTGTATAGCCAATTGTATATCTTGTACATATTGTATTTTGTGTTTTTTCAGTAAATTAAGTATTTGTTTGTGATTTAGCTCTGTGTTTTGGTAAATCATTCTTTTTCCTTTGTAACAATTATCAACACGTAACAGGAGCTAAGCCACACCTGCTTGCCCATGCAATCTAGAGATAGGATTGGTCAAAGTGACAGCCAGAATGAAAGGGAGGTGAAAGAATTGCCTACACCCCTTGGGCACTACTGGTATGAGGCACCTATATGAGAAGGAAGGGGTTAGGGTGGATCGATATTCTGCTACCACTAATCAAAGGGGGAGAGGCCTCACTAAAACTGGACATGCGATTAATTTCTTAGAGTGAAACTAATCTCTGTGCAGAGATTAGGGGAACCCCCGAAAATACCAAACCACATCAAACCCCATGCCATTTTTGAACAAAGGTCCACATAAACAGAAGATCGAAGTGACAAAGAGAGACAAGCCACCAGAATCCAGGCCAGATGTAATACTATTTGGGTTGCTGGTAATTAATAATAATGATGGCGATTTGGAATATAAATGAAAACGAGATAATGAAGGATAACTTAGCATGAAAAGGGGTTAATCAATATAAGGAAAGATAGACTGATAATAAAATTGTTTCCAGAGAATCAAGATATGTACAACAGACCAGATGACCGTCTAAAAGCAATTCTCAATTTGTGCGAATAAGTGTTGACAGCCTTTGGCAAACAATGCCCGGATCTGACAGGAGAAGAATTGGGTTAAAACTGAATGAATTCATTTTTCAGGATGTTGAAATGAAAAACAATAAATTGAACAACTGCAGAATGGTGACCTTTGGTTGAACGAATTGACACCATAATGGGAGTTGCAAAGATTTCCCAGGGAAAGTGGCTCTTGGGTCAAATGTCCTAAAGCCAATTGTGGTGTCAATTCACTTATAAGATAATAGCACTTGAAACCATATTTGTTTTTAAAATTAATCTCCAACCAAATGCTAAAGGTGACAGGCACAGAAGAGCAATCAAGGAAGAATGAGGGGGTCCCTGCACCAACTGAAGGGTAGCAGACACAAAAGAGACATTAAAGAGGTTGAAGGAGCTGCTCACGCCCACTGGAAGGCAATAGTCAGAGATGGTAATAAGAGAGATTAGAAGTAGCCAGGCAGTGCGATGCCTGCAACCATCCCTGGTAATCAGGAGGGATTCACCGAGACCCAGCCTACATCTTGCCCCGCACCGGTTTCTAGTTGGAGTCCATAAAAATGAATGCATGAAAGCCATTCAGAAAATCAGTTCAAAGTCAGTGTTGCAGCTGAGTTGACAGTTGAGAAGGGAGGTTGCTGAGAGATTCCACAACTCATGTTGAACACAAGAACATCCAACTTCAGCCTTGAACCAAACTTACCAAAACTGTAAAACAAATTTTACTAACTCTGCAAGCCAAAAATTACCAGCTTACCCCAGTATTGTGTCCGATTTAGGAATGGATTAGGTCGACAAACACCTGTAAGTGAACACAACTACTAACAAACCCTTGTACGCAATAGTAGTTATTTTTTATATATATTTCAAGTGTTGTTTTTTTTCCCATAATTTTATCATACGACTTCGCTCGACTGGGACCAGCCCAACAAGAAGAGACCTATAACCAATCAATCTTGGCCTCCTTACAATCAAATCAATCACAAAGTGGAGTAAGGCAGGTCAGGATTAAAGAGATCACTCCAATGATCAAACCAGGATCCACCCTGGGCTGACTGCAATGAAAGGTTACATCTGTTGCTGTTTGTTGTGACCTAGGATCGAGCTTGAAGTGTTACAAAGAGACAACCACTCCACCAAACTCATGTGACTTCCAGCTGCTGAAGAAGTCCTCCAGCATTGCGCTGTGTTCCAGAAGACTTGTCGAGACTTAGTCACAATGAACAAAGTGTCATGAAATATTTGAAGAAGGGAAGGGTCAAATAACTTTGCATGATAAATATATTCCTCCTGCATGAAGAACATATATTTCTTCCTGAAGAACTGATACGGTACCATCAGCTGTGTATAAGAAACAGTATATAAAACATTTTCCTTATTACAATTTATCCTATGACTTGTGGCTTCATTTTGTCCAGACCTGATCAATTCAATGATTCCTGTCAACAATTTGATCCTCGCCAGCCTTGTGATCTAAATCAAACACAATGTGGCACAAGGCAAGGCTTAGATAAAAGTGATCCATTCAACAGGATCAAACATCAATCAGACCAGCTGAGTGAACGCTGCAAAGTGAATGCAATACTATAATCCAATCTCTCAGCATAACATAATTCGCTTTATTAAGAAATCATTCAAAAATAAAATATACATGTCAAAATCATTATTTTAGATAAATTAGATAATTTAAAGTTTAATTATTCTGAATTCAAACAAATGTTATTAATTTTAGCAGAAAACCATTTTTTCATGAGTGTGGAATTGATGTATTTCACAAAGGTCATCTATTTCATAGACAAAGAAAGGTCATGAA
This sequence comes from Acanthosepion esculentum, assembly GCA_964036315.1. NCBI lineage: Eukaryota > Metazoa > Mollusca > Cephalopoda > Sepiida > Sepiidae > Acanthosepion > Acanthosepion esculentum. The sequence continues at coordinate 57,891,105 of OZ038479.1, read as the reverse complement.
TATACTATTGAAAAACATGCAATAAGTCAATGTGCTGAGATTTTATATAATCCAGCCAACACATACAGGCAGGAATTGAGAGAATGACCAGATGATAAGATAGGAGAAGGCTGGATTTAATCCTAACTTTCTTTTTTTTTTGTTCTGAGGTCTCTCTGTTTATTGAAAATTACTGCTAGAATTATTTTCCTACTGAAAACCTGTCAACCAGACTACATAATCTGTAGAACTTGTTATTATTAAATCCATTGTTAGATAAACAGTTTGTTGATTTGTGTCTAAAACAGGTTCTGAACAAAGAGGTTAACACACCTGAAATCGCTGCACAACCATCATCACCATCGAGTGAAATTCCCATAGAATTTGTTTATCTGCCAGCCTCTTGATGTCAACATGTGATGAACATGAAGATAAAAAGCTATGCCCATAATACTACGTTTTTGATACTTCTACAAAGTTTCATCAAAGCATATAGAATAAAAAGCATGTTCTTAAACTATTGGCTATATATGATAATAAAAATTTAATGGACAAAATAAAAAGAAAAGAATCAATTGGATGTCAATAAATAATGAAGAAAGAACTCAAAGTGAATGCAATCAATTAACATTATCAATACAATAACTCTTTACCAAATTTTTTCAGTTTTTGTTTGTTAGTAGGAAGACCAATTTTTTGAATACATTTTCTTAAATTGAGAATAGTTCTTAAAGGATTACACTGAGTTCAATGATATGTTTTATGACATAAAATATATGAGAAAATAATCAAAAACTAAAATGAATAAAGTAAATACAAATATATCATTATGCTGGCCATATTTAGTGTTTAAAAGTTCAGAAAGAGAACACTCAACTCATATCTCAGTTCATTGACAATCAGACTAAAATTAACAACTGCACATAAAAAATCAATATTTTACAACACGAGTGAAGCTCAGAATGTATTAATCTTATGAAAATCACACCCAAAAGACACTTGTGTGTGAATCAATCAAATGAAAATTAAGAATTGCACAACCTTCATCACACAAAATAAAAAAGGGTTCAAGGCCAGGCAGTAAAAAATATGCAAAATCATGGAGCAGAGTTCAACATAGAATTGGGGAGCATAGTTCAAATACTGATTACGGTAATTTGTGTGTAATCTGCCTACTATTTTGCCCATATAAAATAAATCAAAATCCATATAACCTGATTCAGGAATATATGACATTATTTCATTCATGTACAAAAAAAAACACAACCACAATTTTTTCAATTTGTCGGCACAAAATTAATATATTATTTTATCATATGAATTTTTTAGAATCAGAACAAGTTTTCTTCATTAAATCCTTCACAATTATAAACATCATTCATACAGCTACTCATCAGTGTGTGTTTCCATATATTAAATACCAAATGTTTTAATGCATTCTATTAACAGACCTGAAAAAAAGGAATGTTCCTTACATTTTGCATATAGAAAAATAAATCAAAATTCATATCTGACTGCAAGATGAATATATGATTCATTCATATAATGACTTTATTGTAAGAATGAAGATTTCTTTTTTTAAATGCATAGCATATACAAAATATCATTAACTCACTTCTTACCAATATTTAAAAATGCAGTCATGCAAATTTCACAAGTGTTATTTTCCGGGAGAGATTTGAATGTGATGCAGTATATTTGACATTTCTCCAAACACACATCTACAAAATTCACATAGATATGTTTTTCTATTCTGTATGTGTTCGCATATGGTTTTTCAAATGTGGCAACTGTGAAAATGCAGATGCACAAACTTCACAAGAATACGGTTTCTCTCCAGTGTGTGTTCGCATATGAACCTTCAAATATGACTTTATTGAAAATGCAGATCCACAAACGTCACAAGAATATGGTTTCTCTCCAGTGTGTATTCGCATATGGTCTTTCAAGTGTGTCTTCTGTGTAAATGCAGACCCACAAACTTCACAAGAATATGGTTTCTCTCCTGTGTGTATTCGCATATGTACATTCAAGTGTGATTTCTGTTTAAATGCAGATCCACAAACTTCACAAGAGTATGGTTTCTCTCCAGTATGGCTAGTCATATGACATTCCAAAGATAATTTATATGAAAATGCAGATCCACAAACTTCACAAGAATATGGTTTATCTCCAGTGTGTGTTCGCATATGGTCCTTCAAATGTGACTTCATTGAAAATGCAGATCCACAGATTTCACACGAATATGGTTTTTCTCCAGTGTGTATTCGCATATGGACTTTCAAATGTGATTTCTGTGCAAATGCAGATCCACAAACTTCACAAGAGTATGGTTTCTCTCCAGTGTGACTTGTCATATGACATTCCAAAGATAATTTAAATGAAAATGCAGATCCACAAACTCGACAAGAATATGCTTTATCTCCAGTGTGTGTTCGCAGATGATCCTTCAAATGTGACTTCATTGAAAATGCAGATCCACAAACTTTACAAGAATATGGTTTTTCTCCAGTGTGCATTCGCATATGGACTTTCAAATTTGATTTTTGTGTAAATGCAGATCCACAAGCCTCACAAGAATATGGTTTCTCTTGTGTGTGTGTTTGCAAATGGCGCACCAAAGATGACTTCTGTGAAAATACAGATTCACAAACTCCGCAAGAATGCAATTTCTTTTCAGTGTGCGTTTGTATATGGCGCAAAAATTTTAACTTCTTTGAAATTGCAAATCCACAAACATGACAAGAGTATGGTTTTTCTCCAGTAAGAGTTTGCATAGTATTCCATGAAAATGCTGATTCACTAAATTTACATGTATATAATTTGTTCCTAGACCAATTTTTCATATGGTACACCAAATCTAAGTAATGAAAAATGTTTGCAAACTTCACTTCTCTAATTCTTCTTTCAAATTTTTACTATGTAACACTCAGACTCTACAGAAAAGGCAAATCACACATTTCAAATTATATTTTTTGCACATTAATGTTCACTTTGATACTTTTGAAAATGTATGTACACAACCTTTAAATGAATACGGCTACATATATTTAATTGTTTTTGATGGAAAGTAAAGAGTCTTGTTTGCCTTCATTTAAATTCCCAATAATGTTATTATGAATAACATGATTTTCTCTCCAGCAAAAGACCTGTGAAGTAAAAGTAACAACATATTTTAGCAGGGACTGTGAAGAATACATGAAATCAGTTCATATTTTAACAGAGACATTTAGCTATATATTAATGCTAGTTGAGATCAGCATAGGGACATAATAATGCAACAGCCAGGAAAGATCAATAGTCAAATCAATAAGTTTAACTTAAATAATTTCTTTTTGAGTTTGAAATACAATATGCAAGTACAGCAGTATTTTTGTGAAAAGTTTTAAAATGTCTAAAATATTATTCTTCAGAGATTCTTCTTTCCATTTACAAACAAACTTTTAAAATTCACCTGTGTCATATATGCCATATTAGCTACCTGTCTACTCCTATTAACTTAGACTTTAGAATAACTTTCATATAACTATTGTCATTATTTAGAAGGCTATTATGCAGATTAAAAGTTGTGTTATCATTGATAATATTCATTATATTAATTTCACCACATTTAATATTAGTACTTTGATTCTCTAAAAAATTATATGCAATAAATTCAAATTATATATTTGTAAAATATATTTATTTCAATAATATTTTTATTGCGATAACTTCCAGTTGCATTGGTATAAATACAATCAGAATTTTTATATCCTAATTATTCCAATAAGATGTTTACAAGACACAGCTTGTACAGATCATATAAAGGATATAATAACGTTTTTATAGGCTAGTGTTCTTTTTTCCTATTATTTTTTGTTTAATTGTAATCATGTTGTTGCTATTCAAAAGATCTGTAGTCCATATAACATCAGGATAACCTTCAAAAGGAGTTCAACACTTTGAAGAAACCTCTTTCAATTTAGACCTATCATAGAGGAGTACATGATTATGGACTGGATGTACGCCATCCGATGCAGCTGTGGTAAGAAATATAAAGGTGAAACAGTCCATCTCTTTAAAATAAGACTGCAGGAACACTGTAAGCCATAACCTAAGGGGAAATAGAAAAATCACGCATAGCTGACCAAATATAGAGGGAAAAGGGAGATCACTGCCTCCTATGAGATGAGGGTGAAATAATAGACAGAGAATATTACTGGAAAATATGAAAATTTAAGGAATCAGCACATATGTTAGGCCACAAAGACCTTCTTAGCCATCCAAGCATAAAAATGAAGAGAATATGTGAACCAGTGATGCAGAATGCTAGAGAAAAACAATAATAGCAACAAAATTGTGATATCAGCTCTGGTAAGTCCAAAAATTTATATACTACAAATAGCCCAGTGGATAAAAGTGTTGTGACTTAACCCAAAGAGGTCTGAGTTCAATAACATGTAGGTGAACAAAAACTTGGAGAATTGAGTTAAAGGCAGATAACTGATACTGAGACATCTGGAAGAGGCATGCCACATGGAACTAGAAAAATCTGCCCCAGATGACATAAAGAGTTCAGTTCAAAATTCCAAGCACCTGAAAAAAGCTAGAGTATACAATGACTGAAATCTCATGAATATGGCATTGAAAAATAAAAGGCTTATTGAAGAAAAGCTCATGAAATACTGTATGATATTTTTGACATAATACTGCAAGAATTTGTTGAACATACAAGTATGATTAGCAGAAAAGGAAACAGAAAAACTGGAGTTGACGCAAAACAAAAAAAAAATACAAAATTCAGTATGTTGCAAACTCTCCAAAAAGAGGAGGGGTGAATACTAAGAAATAAAATAAAATATTTACTCGTGAAAACCTCAAAAGGTACCTCATCAGAAAAGTGCTTTATAATTAAAATTAAATAGTAAATCATGTCAAGTGTGACTGTGTATATAGCAGTGCTGGAATTACATTCTGGTTCGGCTGGCTGAAGCGTAGCATTTTCAACATTTATGATTGACTCCAGTCAAGGTGTATAATATTTTTGACACTGTCATAGATCTTGAGAGGGGACTCACAAGTGGAAGATGTCTAGAGCCATTATCAAAATGTGTCACTATATCTTAATGCAAAAAGTCAAATAGGCATGAAGAGTTCAAATTCCAACCAACTTTGTTCACTTTGCACTAATGAAAAGGCATGAATCTGTCTCCTGCTAATCAAATTTCTTCATATGTCCTTACTTGTCAACATGTTCAAATGTCAAACAGTACTTGTCTTAAATTTGAAAATTTCCTGCTAGTAAAACCAATCAAATACATCATACCAAACCTAACACATTAAACTAAGTTGTTTCCATCGAATAAGTAAAAACAAAGATTATGAATATTAATTGTGTGGAAAACTATTATAAATAATTTTGAATATAATAAAAGGGAAAAAGTTAAAAAATAGTTCACTGATTCTTTTACACATTACAATTATTATTTACACTGATTACATGGGGGTTATTGTCCTCATTTTGTTGTTTTGATAACAGCAACAATGATGAGGAAAAGAGTCTGAATGTAAATAATGATAAAATTCTTCATTTAGGAAACAAGAGGCAAAGAAGTAGTTAAACTGTAACAATATTTGGCATGACCGAATGGAAGAAATTGCATTAGTTTATACTATTGATTATTAGAGACCAAACGGAAGAAAATTATATTAGGTGATGTTTTATTCTGTTTCCAATATGAACAAAGAGGGAAAAAAAAGACAATATTTTTTTTAATGAAAGGAGTTATAATTGAACCGGAATTAGGTGCAGGTAAAATTATCACAAGAGTCATAATATCCCCAAAGTAAAACAGTCATATCGGATGAAGTTGTGGGGTCAATCAACTGTTGACGACAGCTATGAAACAGGACTGGTAAGATAGAAGAAAAAAAAATATATTTATTGTTTAATCAAGGAGAAAGCATTTTCTGGCTGTGGATAGTAAACCAAAGGAAAAAAAGATGTGTCAACACAGAACAATGGATGCCCTCTGACCCCCAACTGAATGAGTTGGAAGTGAATTTTTTAAACAGGCCAGGTAGTTTGGAAATTCTAAATTTGAACAAAGCCAAAACGCATGTATAAAGTTTGTCATAAAGAAATGGCTTATTCGGTTATCTATGGCAGGTTCAAAGGTTATGTTAATTGGTGAAATATTAAAAAAAAAACATGAAGACTGGTTGGACAATATCGCAATCTGAGATCTGCTTGCCTTAAAGAATAGAATGCCTCACTTGGTAAAAGCTATTCCAGCAAAAGAATGCTTCTCAGTAGACTATCAAGTCAAATTACCTAAATTTTAATGAAATATTAGATTGCTTTGAATATGTTCTGACATTTTTAAGATTGTTGCATAGTTAAAAAAAGAAAAACAGACAAAAGATGTTAACATTATATCAGGCAAGGAATTGTTGTAGGCATGTCCAACTTAAAAAATGTTCCCAAACATTGTCGAGAGAGTTGACACGACTTCCTAAAAAGCCAATCTTATTAATAAAAAAAATTCAATCAATTTAAATTCAGTTTGAAATATAGCAAAGTATTTTGTTTATTTGAAATATTAAATTTATTAGTTTAAAAATTGAAACTAAATTAAAAACTTTAAAAAAAATCTGTTTCAAACTTAGATATAGCTTTTACATGGAGGTAATACTTAAGGCTATTCGCTTTCAGATAAAATCAAAATTTAACTTCAAAAACATTTAAATCGGCACCTCCAGACAAAACATGATACCTATGGTTTTAAATGATTTTTTAAAATTGAAAAATTGTTGTTGAAGTTTTTATTTTAGGTTTAATTTCAAGCTAATAGATTAAATTTAATATTTCCAATAAGCAAAATAGTTTGCAGTATTTCGGAAGTACTTTAAATTGACTGGGAGTTGTTGTTTTGAAATTAATAACATCTCTGCTTTTACTGCAATTTTTAGCAATCTGTCATCACAATGTAATACTATTTATTAAAAAATCTTTCAAAAATAAAATATAATTTTCAGAAACTTAATTTGAGAAATATTAGCAGATTTAAAGTTTAATTAATTGGATTTGAAAGAAATATTAGTTACTTTTTGTATAAATATCGCAAAAATATATTTTTAAACCAAAAGGTAGGTCGTTGTTTAAGGTTTTGATAAACTGGTTGACAGACAGAAATTTATCTAATTTTTTTTTTTTGTTTTTTTTTACAATGGGCATATCTGTAAAAATTACATAAGGAATAAAATCCCTTTTTTTTAATATAATTTCTAACTACCCAATAATCTTAAATATTTAGGGAAATATTCTCTGCAATCTAATGTTTTATTGAATCTTAGGTACTTTGGCTATAAATTTCCTATAGTTTTTGGTAATGTCATGCATGGACATCCATATTTAAAAAATCTGTACAAAAAAAATTCAAAATTCTTTAAAAAATACTGGGATTCAATGAATTGATAACCTTTTGTAGTTACACTTAGTAAATATAATTTTTATGTATTAACAATATTGCACAATTTCTGTATAAAGATATAAAAAAATTTTAAATTTAAAACTTTAGAAATTATTGTAATTTAAAAAACAAAAAAATGAAAATAATTATTTTAAAAAGTCTTTATTGATCGAAAAAATTTTCATACGACAATAGTGTCCTGTCCATAATGTCTGATTCAGAAAAGCAATTAAAAGCTTTTCTAATATCTTAGTTTTATTGTATTTTTATTTTATGATTCAAGATGGATTTTTGGTTATTTGTGGTCCTGTTTTACAAAAAAAAAGGTGATGATTTATTTTAAATTCTTGAAGGAGTTCTGCTTTTAACTAATAAAAACATTGAGCAGATCAAAATTTCAGAAAATTAAATAAGTGGGGTGTTAACAGATGTAAAAAGAAAATGTTATGGCCAAAAATTTCTAAAAAAAACATCTCTAAAATAATTTAATTAATTTGTAAGTCATGAAAGTATCATTAAAATTTGACAATTAATTGATTTTTTACAAGAAAATTCAAATCAAAGTGTTTTTGACACTAAAAATTTCCTATACTGATATTCGATGTCTTTGCTGATGCAAGAAAAACAAGATTTTTTCATTGGAAATTTTAAACATTCTAAAAAGGATCAAAAAATATAATTATTTAATTTATTAATAAAAAGAATACTTTGATCATTCCTCTCAATAATCACATAAATATTTTGTTTGATGGTAAAACTACCTTTTTTATTATTAAGTTTGGGGCATTTTTTCATCATGGTACGCTCGGTATGAATTCATGGAGATACCCACGTTTCATTTAACTTAGGTATGTTCGATAATTTGCCAAAAAAACAGCATAGCACAATGAAAAAATGCCCAAAATTATTAAGAGGAAAGATCAAAGTATTTTTTAATTATTTTTTAAAATGTTTTATTCCTTTCTAGCACGTTTGAAATTTTGGCTGAAAATCTTGTTTTTTTACGTCAGCTGTCACATAATATTTAGCATTAGATTTGTGCATTTTTTCATTTGAAAAATACATTAAATTGGAAATTCTTGCAAAAATCAAATAATTGTCAGATTTTAATGAAATTTTCAGAACTTATTAAAAAATGAATTATATTTTAGAAATGTTTGTTTCTTAGAAATTCATGGTAAAAATATATTTTTTTACATCTCTTACAACTTAATTTTATGAAAACTTGAATATGAACATCTCTAATTTTTTTAATTAAATACAGAAGACTTTGAAGAATATAAATCAATTTTTTTTTCTTACTGAGGAGCGTTTTTACTCAAACTTTAGCTCTGAATTGTAAAATACAAAACCCAATAAAACTAAGACATTAATTAAAAAAGTTTTTAATGGCTTTTATGAATAATATATATTAAGGACATTTTTGTCTGAAGCCAAAATATTTTTTCGATGAAAAGTGAATTTTTTCAATTTTAAATATAAAATGTGATAAAATTGTTAAATATTTTAAAATTAAGTTTGAATATGTATATCTCTGGAAATGCTCTTATTAAAAGACCTATTTTTACAGATCATAAATTTGAAAGCTTATTACAATCTGCGAAGCATTGTATTTTTACAATAATTTTTTAATATGCCAAAAATGTATTAAAAACTTTTCCAGCAAAACTACGGAGGCACAATTCAGAAATAATGTCTCATGTTTTAAGCAAGGATCTGGCCTCATAAATTGTGTTGATTTCATATCCAATTCTCTGACTGACTGACCATCATTGTCGCATTTTCAAAATTTTAAATGTTTTTTTCTTGTTGTACATATTTATTTCACCAAATATTTTCTTTTCATTTTTTAAAAATATAATCAACTTTCTCTTGTTCAGTGAGAGACATACTGCAATTATTAATGTTTTCTTTTTTAGATTCAGTTTTAGGGATGGAAACAGTGCAAGCTTTGGACATATCTTTGTTAAAGAAAAGTACCTAAAAAAAAAAAAATATCAATGTAACATTAGAATTTTGAAAGTATTTAATTTTTAAATTACTTAGTTAAATAAGATGGTTCACTTAAAATTTTAAAATACTGTCACTTCTGCTCTTCCGTCCTTGCTGTCAATTCACACCTCCAAAATCAATCACCATGGATAGACATGCTTCTAATATTTCCAGCTAAAAAATTTGGTAATATTTGTTTCAAATTGCATTAAGTATACCTTAAATTTCTAATTTTCCTAAAATAACTTTCGAAAAAAAAAATAATTTTACAACATTTTTAAACGGAGAATTTCACTTTTGTTTACAAAATTATCAAAAATGGCTGACATGATCGATTTTATGTAAATTTTGAGGACTCAAAAACAAAAAAACAAGATTTTTAACTAAAATTTCGGACGTGCTTGAAAATATTAACAACATTTTTAAAATATTCAAAAAATACTTTGGTCTTTCAACGTAAACATTTAAAGGATAAAAAAAATTGTTTAATTAAATTTGGGGCCTTTTTTCATCAGAGTTATCCATTTTTTTTTTTTTTTTTTTGTTCCGAACATTCGAACTTTGGTTTATTTTTAGATACCGCCATGGACTATTGTAATTTTATTAACAGACACATTTTGTGCAAGGTTTGTGCATACAGGAAATGAAAATTGATTTTTTTAATCCGAATTTCTGTTTTTCCTAAAGTAACGAATCAGTTCTGCTATCCGAGACTTCCTAAGCAAATTTTTCAAAATAGTACTGCAATGATTCACCGTTATTTTATTTAAAATTATTAAAAACTTCTAATTCTACTGAAAAGGAATTTTTTTTCAATCAGCTGCTTATTTTGTGAAATAAATTATTTAAAAATCTAACATTTCGTTGATAGCTTTTAGTTTTATTTATTGACTTTTGATTTTTTTTCTAGTTACTGAGTGAGAAAAGTTTTTCTTTTTTTTTAGTTTTAAAAAAACATTCCAGCGAAAATCAAAATCGTCCTAGATCCATCAAACCAAAAATTATCATTTGTATTCCATAAATGATAGTGATACTCTTTCCAATTTAACATCTAAATAAATTTTAAAGAAAGAGTAACATAAAAACGAGGTCAATTTTTGTGCTACGGAGATTGAATTAAAAATAAGATAAAAACTTTAATGCTAAAAATAACAAAATCCAACTGAAAACTCTTTTAATAATATATTTCTTCAAAATATGACATTATGAAATTGAAATCATAGCAGAATTTATTTTCATTTTTTTTATTTTGCTGACAAGAAATGAAAAAAATGTAGTGAGGCACGTAAGTAAATAATGATTTCTTTTTTAAATAAAATTATTTCTCTTTTTCCACTTACCTTTCATTTTCAAATAAGAAAAATGCAACAAGAAAAATAAAACTTTAAAACGGGATGTTTTTTCTGTCATCAGCCCCAACCATTTTTTATGTTGTTCGTTGGGTTCATATAAAAAGGTCGAAGTTGAAACGAAATGTCACAAAGAATGAATTAAGAAAAGGAAAAACACCTTAGAAACGGGAAATTACTTTCGAGGAATTATTTTACATGACTATGAAAGCCGAAATAATAATAATAATAATAATTAGACGGTGTTAGTCAAGATTTGGTTCCTTGTGTTTAAAATAACTGAGAATTCTTGACATTTACGCAAGAGTTATTCAAAAATCGATGCGTGACGTTTTTCATGGCCACAGACACGACTCGATGCCCCAAATTACATTTTTATGAATTTTATATTAAATACAAATTTTATAGAAAAAAAATGATGTACAAACATCATAATCATAAATAATATTGAGAATGAATATTCAATTCTGACATAAATAAAATAAAAGTAAACATGACTAATGGGGTTCGTTAAAATAAAAAGTAACACATTGCTCACTATGCATTTCTTATGGTTCTCTAACTTGATTGCAGGCTTATATTTCTTTCTTTTTTATAAATGAAATGAAAACAAAAAATCTCTTTATCTTGTTTTTAAAATTTATCAAAAATGAAGGAATTATTAGATTTTAATTATTTTCTCAGCAGCTATGCCTTAATGAATTGTATAGTGAAGCAGGATACTTTCTTAAAAAAACATTTAGAATGTTGTAGGAATTGTTATCATTTTATACTTCCTGGCACATTTGTCCCGCAAAAAATAGTGTCAGATTCATGTGAGTCTGGATAAAAGAAAGGTCACAAAATACAGAATTCAAACAAGTAATGATTAATAAATGTATTAACAAAATCTGTTACAGAAGGATAAAAAAAAAGGTGAAGTTATGAACAATTCAATATAATCTACAGTCTGCATCTTTGAAGTACTTCTTGTATGTCACATTTCTATCAAAGTGAAAGGAAAATTTATTGTAGCAACAAAGTCAGAGGGAAAATAGGAAGAAACTTTCAAATAGCGTGCTACCTGTGATTCTCATCAGGGAGCAGAAATCCCCCAAGAAATTAGACTTAATTTTCTAAACATACCAGTCATCTTGACAAGTTCATCACAAGCACTCAGTAAAATTTACCAAAAGTGATCATCTCTCGAAATTAGCTTTGCTTAAATCTTAAAACACAGACACCACCCAACATGTGATGAAAACATAGAAGAAAGGAAGGAAGATGTTATTTAATCAGATGTTAATGTTGTAGGAACTTCATTTCCTGTGAATATTCTAGTATCCCAATGGCATAAACAGCTTTTCTCAAAATGTTAATTTAACTTTGAATCACTGGACTTTAATTTCAAGGGCTCAAAATCAGAAGTAACTTATAATTTCCATTACGACTTGGATGTACAGAACACATGGTGGTTTTTGGAAATATTTTATAGGAAAAAATGCATTTCAAATGCAGGAAAATATGGTAATAAGATTATGTTGCTCCTATTATAATAAACATATGATAGTATGAAAGAACAAATAAACCATCAGTACAACTGGAGAGGAGGAAGGAAAAGAGACAAATTATAAACACAAAATTCTTTTGTATTGCTGATAGAGTGTGATTTTGCTCAACAAACAGAGTGACAGCATTTCACCAAACAACAGAAAATTTTTACTGAGGAGAAATTTCAAAAGGCTTAAATACTGCCTAATGGTTAAATCCACTTTGGGAGTAAGGGAAATAAGTTACCACCACTGCTTAAAACACATTCATTAAGCTAAGAAGTCAGAGACTAATATTTGAGTAGATGAGTGAGCAAACTCATATAGGCCTGCAGTGTCAGTTTTACATATTACTGGAAGATTTTATTGCTGGTCTTCTATGCATAAAAGTTGTAGAAGATATTTTCTATAAAAAGTGCAGACTTCCATAGTATCAATAAATGCCAGCATACTTTTTACAAATCTCTTGACTATAAGATTGCCAAAAACTGGGAACATAACTATCATTGTCACACACAATAAAGACAATGTAACCTGCTTGAGATCTTTCATCATTAGGTCAAGCAAAATCTGCATCACTGTATGCTACCAGTTTCGTTCTTGCAAGATTTCCTAAGTTAGGAAGTAACAGTCTGGAGGAGATTTTCTTAGCTTTTGTAGCTGGTTTATTTACCAGTGATATACTCACAAAATTTCTATCACATTTTACTTATCTCATAACTTAAATCAGGTCGTATCTGTGTAGCTAGCCAATTTAGTTTGATTTAGGGATTGATTTGATAAACTCATTTTGACTAATTATTAGGACCTTGAATAAGTTCTCACTGATTTTTCATGAAAAGTAATGTTTTATTTACAAAGATTAGTAAGAAACATGTTACTAAAGTATTGTCCTTCGCTAGCCACTACTTTTTCTCATCTTTCTGGCAGCATTTGAAATTCCACATCAGAAAAACTTGTCTTTTAAGGCTAACCATGTGTTAACCCATGGACCAAGCATGTGAGCAACGATGAGGTTTTGGAGAGGATGCAAACAAGGAGGAAGCTTATACTTAACACCAGGAAGAGGCAGCTGAAATTTGTGGGACACATAATGAGAAAGGACGACTTGGAGAATCTGATACTCACAGGACAAATAGAGGGATAGCAAGACAAGGGAAAGCAATGCATGACATACCTAGCAGGCTTAAGCAAGTGGATGACAAAATAGGGTCTGGGAGAAGTAGCAAAGGGACAAAACTTATTGAGACCTACAAGGGATAAGGTGAAGTGGAGAGCCATGATTGCCTACATCCTGAAGGGACACAACACATAACAGAAGAAGAAGAAGAAATCCTGTATCATTATATGCTAGCAGTTTCAGTCTTGCAAAATTGCCTAAATTAGGTATTAACAGTTTGGAGAATATGTTAGCTTTTCTAGCTGATTTATTTATCAGTGATATACTCTCAACCTTTCTATCTTTTAAAGATAATGTCACATCACCTATCTCATAACAAATCAGGTTGTGTCTACGTAGCTAGCCAATTTAGCTTTCCTATTGAGCTTCTACATAATTTGAGCTTGTCATTTGACAAACTGAGTTTGAATTATATTCAGTCTTTGTAGGTATCATAGGGATTGATTTAATAAACTCATTTTGACTAATTATTATGGACTCCTTTTGCTGACAAATCTCAAGACCAAGACATTTGAAACTTGAAGTTTCTTTTGATCTGATCATAAAGACTTGCTTGATTTTCTTTCACTTTTCCTTCACATTTTTCAGCGCCTGCCCAGAAGTTATCCACATGAGTTGATATGATTCCATTAATCTTATTATCATAGTACCATGTAAAGACAGCTTGGCTATACTTAGTTAGGCAGTTTCCAAAATTAGTCAGCTCTTTTCTAACTGTTAAATATCATTCTCGACAAGCATCATTCAGTCCATATAAACATTTATTTAACTTCTATATATAACATTCAGGAACTTCAGTTTCTGGAGATTTTATAAAGACTGTCCTTTCAAATTACTTCCCTTACAAAAATACTGTCTTGACATCAATAGAATGACATGTCCACCTCAAGGCCTTGATGATGGTCAAGATAATTCATAGGCTCTCCTTTGATCAAGTAGGCGAGGCACTTCTAATATATCCTGAGTCTTCATCTTTGAATACTTTTGTAACCAGTCTGGCCTTTATTTTGACTCCATCTTTTGTCTCTTTTTTGGTGCAAATCCATCTTGTAATTGTATTTTGGTTTGAGTTTGATATAACAGAATACATTTTGTTTTCAGCCCAGCCATGTAATTCCTTCTTTTTAGCTTCAGCAGATTCTACAATATTCTTGTAGATTTTCTTTTTTGTAGTTAAGTCTTTCCACTCTACCACATTTATCCCAAAATCAAGCAAAAATGAGTCTTCCCCCTCAACATATACATTTAAAATATTTTTGTTTTTGCCAGTAGCTTTTGCAGCACGACTGATAACTTTCATTTTCTTCCGAGAACGATTATTGTCTGATGCCACTTTGCACATTATCTCTTGACCTATTCTTGGTAAAATTACATTATCTGCCTGGATGTATAAAGTCTGAAGAGAAAAACAATCTTAATGGAAGAAAGAAAAGGTGCTGCAACAGTGGAATTATCACATTGGAGAACACTTGCATGGCAACAGGTAGAAACAAAAGATCAAAGAAAATGCACAAAAGAAAACATGTTTAGATAGAAATATATAGACACTGAAGTGATCAAGAATATTCCCAATACCAATGCAGTTTAAGGAGATCAATTGTCAAATGTTTGTTTAAATATCTAATACATGAATGCAAGAAGTATCCTTCCCTGACTTCCTTCTTAGAGTATGTCTTCTATTTCTCCTCTCTTCCCTCAATTTGAGGTGTTAACATCTGCTGATGAAGCAGAATGTTTTGCGCATAAATTCGCATCAAATTTTGCTCTTGACTTGTCTGGAGTATCCTTGCTTAATTTTCTACTTAGAAATGAGATTCTGTTGAGTGACAGGGGCATATAACTCCTCCAATGTTTTCAACTATCATCTCTAATCTGGATCCCCACAAAGCATTTCCTCAAAAAATATGGTGCCGAACTGTTTTATGTTCTCTAAGATGTGCAGTAAAAGCCCTACAGCATCTTGCTTGTTAGAAATCTTCCTCCATTGTTTCAGTCTTTAAGATGTCAAGTGTACCTTGTGACCATCCAAACTATCAATATATCATCCTTCGACATGTTTATTGTAAACTACAAGAAGCCTGAATCAACTCTGAATTGCTTAGGCATCTTACATCACTTTAAGATAAGCAATATGGCTTTCATTTCTTTAGCTCAACTGCTGATGTACTAATGATTATTGCTGAAAGAGTCTATCAAGCTTTATTGAAGACTGGTGAAGCCCAGGCTGTTGTTTTGGACATCTCAAAAGTGTTTGTCAGGGTTTGGCATACCTGACTTCTTCATAAGTTGAAAGGCTATAACATTTCTGGCCCACAAAACGCCTCCAAAATTAATCTTCTCTCAGTCACCTGGAAGATCAGTTCCTGCCCCCCCCCCTCCATCAGCATGGCTGATACTAACCTCCATGTGATTAACTCATTGCACCTTCTCGGGTTTCCATTCTTGGTTGACAGGAAGCTGAAATTTGGTTTACTGTGTCATGCAAGTTAAATTTTCCCTCCTGAATCTAAGATATTTATAAGTCTACCATATACAGCAGGTCCATTGCACCGGCTGTATATTTAGAGATTTTATCAATCCAAAGAAGAGGCAGCAATGTTATTGGTCTTGAACTGGCACATTGGTTTCAGTCACATTCCCACCACCATAATGTAGCTTCCCTGTGTCTTTTCTATAAATACTTTCATGGTTATTGTTAGAATGAACTCATCAATATCGTACATTGGCTTTATGAATTCAAGTGCAGTACTGGATTGGCAGTGAGGTCTAATCAATTCCTACTTGAATTGGCTAGATAACTTCTATGGTGACAGTTTCTTTTCTTGCACTTCTCGCTTGTGGAAGTTTCTTCCATTTCCATGCTTTCAAGCCAACTTTGATCTTCAAAAATTTAAATGCAATATCAATCGTTATCTAGTCTTCTTGATTACACTTCAATTTCTCCCTCTCTGTAATAATGTTTCTCCTTTTCACTTATTATTTTGCACTCAGTAACCCATTGCCTTTTACTGGCTTTACTGCCTTGCAGAAGATGAAATGATAAAAAAGAAGTCTCATGAACCTAATGGATTAACCATGACAGAGGCTTCTCATCAGTAGAGCTCACTGCAGAATTAAAGTGGAATAAACAGAGCAACAACATTGATTTATTCAAACAAATTCAAGTATCATGAATCAGTTTGATGAACCATGAAAGAGGTCTTCATAAATTGTTCTCCTTGAAAAGTCTTTACATCTAGTTGGTAAAATTGGTTAGTTGAGTTACAGTTTAACTGGGAAAAGAATAAACAACATAATGCATTGTTCTGTACCAGATAAATTTCCCTGATATATTCCAAGAAAAATTAAGTCCAATTGAAATCTTGGAAGTGACAATGTTCTTGCAAGTGAAGGCCACACATAGATTTTTTAGACCACATACAGTTCATTAGATTTTGAGAAACGAAGTGGTGTAATTAGTTCATGGACAAGAGGAGCATAGGAAGATCACTTCAGCGAAGTTTACAGATATTTTGGAGTGTCATTGAAGAGGAGGATGTTGTGGGTATATTTGAGGGGAACAAATGAGTTGATCCATGCTACTGAAACCTTCTGAGAATGATTAGAACAATGAAGTAAAGAGGATTTAACTCAGGTGTTTAGGTAATTAAACCTAATTTCATGTGGGATTATTACTCGCTGATGATAATCACAGGTGGCATGATATTTAAAAGCCTCTTTTCCCTTTGACGTTTGGAGCAGCAAGACATGTTTCCTTTTGCTTCGATAGAAACAGAACCTGGAAATACTTTAAAGACACAGACTGATAATTGTTCATTTCAACATTGTTTCGGCCTTTTTCCTTCTCTAACATGTCTTCTGAATACATTTATTAAGTGTTCGTTTTTTTCAATTCCATGTTTTGTACCTCATTTTTAACCAGACTCACATGAGTGTCCCAAATATTTTTTGTGGGACAAATGCACCAGGAGGCATACCATGATAATACCTTCTATTTCTGCCATATTCCAAATATTTTCTAAGAAAATAACCTCTTCAGTTTACAATTCATTAATGAATGAGTCCTGAAAAAAAAAATAATTAAAATCAAATAATTCCCTGATGTTTGGTAAATTTTTAAAACAGGATGGAACGTACACTATTTACATTATTCGGACTATTGTCCTCATCTTTGTCGCCATATTTATTATAATGTTTCAGCTGTTGTATGCTCCGGCCTTCTTCAGGTGGTTGGAATGTCAAACTGAACCCATTATTTTGCTCACTGGGGTAGACTGTTCTAGTTCCACATGCCAGGTTTTAATTGATGTCAGTTATCAGTACAACGGCTGAAACGTTGCAATAAATATGGCGACAAAGATGAGGACAATAGTCCGAATAATGTAATGTGTAATAGTGTACATAATACCTCATCTCAGAAATATCGACAGATACTGAAGGTTGGAACATATTTTGCTTTCATTTTGAAAAAAATTTGCATTTTGGTGGAACCTCCCCCCCCCCCGCCGCCCCCCAAGACATAATAGCAATGAACAATTTCTTTCTTTTTATTTTACTCCATTGGATATTTTTTATTTTATTAGGTATCTCCACCAATTCGCTAAAATATCAGTAATGAAAAAAAAAATGCCTTAAACTTGACATAAACTAGGTTTTATCATCAAAATTTTTGTCGATATTTCTGAGATGAGGTATTATGTACACTATTTACATTACAAGGAGAGACCAAAGTTTTTTAATATTTAATTAAATTCTCTAATCCTCTTTAGAAGAGACTTATTCAAATATTACAGTGAAGCAATCTTGAGAGAATGAGAACTCCTACCAGGTTTCATTATTGGCGGCAATAATTATTAGCAACATAATATGCACAGATGACAACGGGTTGATAGAACAGATGGCAAGGAAACTACCGGAACTCCTACAAATGGTAGTGAAAGAAAGCAAGAAGAAAGGACTAAGCATCAAGTGTAAGAAGATAGAATGCATGGTTTTTGTTGTAACCTAGAAAAGGTTACTGAATGACGAATAACCCAAACAGAGGTTGAAAATGAAATGGTAATCTTTATAACATCATCAAAATACAATACTCGCCAGCGGCATGAAGTAGGTAAACCACTGCCAGTAGTTGACTACTTAGACAGCATATTACCCCCCACTTACAATAGTATCCAATGTATTTATGAGGATTGGGACATACTCATTAGTGTTCCTTCATAGGTATGGTATATAACACTATCATTTTTTTGGTAGAATTAGGATTTTAATAATTTATTTCATTAAAATATTGTTGACTTGAAATGATGCAGTCTGCTGAAATACTATCAGTTTGTGATAGAAAAAAAATCACAAATCATTTTTACTATAAACTTTTTATTTGTTTGGACAGCTGTGATTTCCACTTGATTCATTTCCCTTCTATTTTGAAAAGTTTGCTTAGGAAGCAAGTCTCAGATTAAAGAACTTATTCGTCACTTAGAACGGTAAAACATTTACTTTGTTGCATAAAATATGTGGTCGAAATTTCTATGTTATAGAAATTACAATTTATTCCTTGAATTTTTAGGTACCGTAGAAGGACTATCTTAAAAATACTACCCCCACAAAAAAAGTGTTGATTTAAAAAAATAAAACAGTAGTAAGTACCTAAAGAGAAAAGAAAGACAATATAGTTTAAAAATTTAATTTTATAACAAATGAAAAATCTTTTTTGAAGCATTTATATTTCTAATAAGCAAAATACTTTGCTGCATTTCTAAAACTAATTTAAACTGACTGGATGTTATTTCTTTTTCTTTTGCTAAAATAGATGATTAGCATCCTTTTCTTTCATCACAATGTGATACACTTTATTAAGAAATCTTCCAAAAATACAATATACTTCTCTGAAACATTATTTGAGGAATATTAGCTAATTTAAAATATAATTAATCTGAATTGAAACAAATTTATTTTAAATTTAAAATATCACAGAAATACATTTTTTAATGTAGCACTAGCCATTTGATTAAGCTATTAATGTGTTTGACAACTTGATGACAGACGGATCTAATGTTGTTCTGTGGGATTTTTATATATGAAACGTAACTGAAGGCTACGAAGTCAGTGCTTTTTTTTTTATATAATTTTTAAGTACTCTGTAATCTTAAGAACTTAGGAAAATATTCTCCATAATGTAATGGTTATTGAATTTTAAATAGTTTGGCTTTGAATTTACTATAGCTATTGATCTTATTTTCTAATAATATTGTGTATTGGCACCGGTATCTACAAAAATTGTTAAGTTTATACACACAACAAAAAAATAGAAAATTCTTTTAAAAATATTGATTTTTGATGAATTGTACTAAACTTTTCAATTTAAGATTTGTAAATATAGTTTTCAATTAATAATAATATCATCTAAAATGGGGAAATTTATGCAGAATTTAAAAAAAATTAAAATTTAATAAATTATTCCAATTAAAATTTTAAAAAGATGAAAATTCATTCTTTGTGCCATTTTGGTTCATCTTCGACATTGTTAATTAAATGAATGAACAACATAAAAATTGGGTAGGTTGACAAAGAAATCATCCCATTGCATTTTTCGATTTGAAAGGTAAGTGAAAGAAAAGAACTTGTTATTTACTGATGTACCTTTTTAATTTCTTTTTATTCCATTTTAGTGTTAGGAACACATGGCACAGTGGATAAAGGTGTTGGTTAGATCCAGTGACAGACCCAAAGAGTGTGAGTTCAATACCCGGTTCAGGCAGTGGAGAACTTTCAGAGGGAAAATTAGCAGGAGATAACTGACATCCATCAAACATGGCTCGTGGAACTAGAACAGTCTACCCCAGTGATCGAAATAAAGGGTTCAGTTCGAAATTCCAACCACCTGAAGAAGGCTGGAGCGTACAACGGCCGAAATGTTGTGACAAAAATGGCGACAAAGATGAGGACAATAGTCCGACTAATGTAAATACTGTACATAATACCTCATCTCAGAAATATAGACAAAAAGTATTTAATATTTCTTTAAAATCCAATATATTAAAATTTAAATCAGCTAATATTCTTCAAATTACGTTTCAGAAAAGCATATTTTATTTTTGAAAGATTTTTTAATAAATAGAATTACATTGTGATGACAAATTGCTAAAATTGGTACTGAAACGATAATGTTATTGATTTCAAAACAACAAATGCCTCCCAGTCAAATTAGTTTTGAAATACAGCAATGTATTTTGCTTATTGGAATTTTTGTTTTTCTTTCTTTCTTTCTTTCTTTCTTTCTTCTTCTCCAGTGCAGATAACCTCCTTTTATACACCACGATACCCTTCCACCACCCTTTTCCCTTTGCGAGCTTCAGGAAAACCATCTCTTTTCCTTTTGTTTTTCACCTAACATAATCCTAACACCACAACAGTGGATATCAATTTCTGGTGAAACGTCGCAGTTGTTGTTGTTCACTAATATTTGTGGATCCAGAAACTCATTCTCTGCTTCCAAGATTACACTGCCATATTCGTCATGCAAATCAGTGTATACCTTCTTGAAATTTGGATTTTTTTTCATAATGTTCACATGTTGAGTGTACACACCCTGCTTCTGAACAGACTGACCCTTTTCTGTCAATAACAGCATAAGGTTGAATAGAAAATGGTGTAGAAAATTTGTTGTTTCTTTCTCCCCATAAGAGAACATTGTCCCCTTGCAAACTATCACACCATTTTGTCTTGATTTATCATCAATTTATTTTGCCTGTTTATGTTGATTTCTAACAGTCTCACTAGTAACTGTAGGGTTTTTGTCTCGCAGTGGTCAACCAAAACATAGTTTAGCTGGGAACACCTATGTAGACATGTGCAGTGTATTATGATATGCAAGTAAAATTTGGAAAATTTGTGTTCTCCAGTCTTGTCCTTTCGTATGTGATTATTTAATGGCTTTAGCAAGCATTCTATAAAATCTTTCTATCTCAGAATTTCCTTGTGTGTGGTAGGGTATCAATCAGTGGTGCCAAATACCACTTCACTCACAAAATATTTTTATCTGCATATTGTGTAAGTTGAGAGAATTATGTGTAACAATGACTTCAGGGTATCCGAATCTAGAAAAATCTTAAACAATTTAAAATTGGTTTTTAATATGTAGCTCTGATTATATATATTTCTGGCCACCTAGTGCACCCAACGATTATACCCCAAATATTTTCACCTGTCAGGAATGGTCCACATATGTAGAGGTGGTGATTTTGTTGTTTCAAATTTTCCTTAATTCCATTTTAGGGAATTTCGTTTTTGTAATGTTAAGAATTTAAGAAAATATTCTCCTCTAATGTTTTATTGAATGTTAGGTAATTTGGCTTTAAGTTTCCTGTAGTTGTCATTTTTAGTTTTTGATAATTTCTTGTATGGACATCTGTAATTTTTACAGATATGTCCACCATAAAAAACTTCCATCTGGTAATCAAGCTGATAACACTTTAAACAACCACTAAATTCTGTTTTAAAAATACATTTCTGTGATATTTTAAACAAAAAGTATCTAATATTTCTTTAAAATCCAATTTATTAAAATTTAAATCAGCTATTATTTTTCAAATTACGTTTCAGAAAAGCATATTTTATTTTTGAAAGATTTTTTAATAAATAGAATTACATTGTGATGACAAATTGCTAAAAATGGCACTGAAACGATAATGTTATTGATTTCAAAACAACAAATGCCACCCAGTCAAATTAGTTTTAAAATACAGCAATGTATTTTACTTATTGGAACTTTTTGTTTTTCTTTCTCTAGAGCAGATAAATTCCTTTTATACACCACTATACCTCACCACCACTCTTTCTTCTTTGAGAGCTTCAGGAAAACCATTTCTTTTCTTTTTGTTTTTCACCTAACATAATCCTGACACCACAACAGTGGATATCAATTTCTGGTGGAACATTGCAATTGTTGTTGTTCACTAATATTTGTGAATCCAGAAACTCATTCTCTCCATCCAAGATTACACTGCCATATTCATCATGCAAATCAGTTTCCTGTAGTTATCATTTTTAGTTTTTGATAATTTCCTGTATGGACATCTGTATTTACAAAATCAAAATTCTTATTAAAAGACTGGTTTTCATTGAATTGTAATAAGCTTTTCTAGTTATGATTAATAAATATAGTTTTTAAATATTAACAATTAGACGGGACAGTTTCTGTATAAAAATATAGAAAGATTTAAAATTTTAGAAATTATTCAAATTAAAATAAAAACAAAACGAAAGTAATTATTTTAAAAATTCATTATTCATTGAAAAAAAAAAAAAAATTCATAAGACAATAGTGTCCCTAATGACTTATTCAGAAAAGCAATTAAAAGTTTTTCTAATTAAATAATGTCTCAGTTTTATTGTATTTTTATTTTATGATTCAAAGCAGATTTTTGGTTACTAGTGGGGTGTCCCAGTTTACAAAAAAGAAAGATAATTCTCCAAGGAGTTCTTCTCTTAAATAGTATAAACATTAAGCAGGTCAAAATTTCATAAAGTTAGAAGAGGGAAGGGATAACAGATGTAAACATTTTTTTTTTTGCCATGAATTTGTAAAATAATATTTGAAAAATAATTTATTTATTATTGTACTAATTCCTGAAACTTTTATTAAAATTCAACATTTATTTGATTTTTGCAAAAATTTCAAAATCCAAGGGTTTTCTAAAATAGCTGATTGGCACTTTTATTAGTTGTCTTTCATCGCAATTCTCTTTATTAAAAAAATCTTCCAAAATGAAAATGTACTTTTCTGAAATTTTATTTGAGGAATATTAGCTATTAATCTGATTTGAAAAAATATTATTTACTTAAGTTTAAAAAGTTTCTGATAATGTTGTGTATGGTCACTCATACTTTCAAAATGGGCAACTTTATATACATATAAAAATTATTTGAAAAATCTTGGCACAATGTAATTTGCATTAAACTTTTCAATTTTTGATTAGTAAATATAGTTTTCACTTAATAACAGTATCATCTAATGTAATTAAAGTAATGCAGGATTTTAAAATATATATATATATTGTTATAATTAAAAAAAATGGAAACTATTCTTGTAAAAATTCATTTATCATCAAAAATTTTTTTTCTTAAGGAAATAGTGTCCTTAATAAATCTTATTTAGAAAGCAATTGTAAGATTTTCTAATTAAATAATATCATAGTTTTATTGCATTTTTTATTTTATCATTCCAAGCAGATTTTCAGGAAAAAAAAATGGATGATTTACATCCTCCAAGAAATCCTATTTTTACCAAATAAAAAATGATTTGGAAAGAAAATTTAATTTCTTGAAATTTCATCAAATTAAGTGTAGGTGTGTGTAGTGGTGGTAAAATATGAAAAATGAAATATTGTCCTTAATAAATCTTATTTATAAAGTGATTGTAAGCTTTTCTAATTAAATAATGTCATAGTTTTATTACATTTTTTTATTTTATGATTTGGAGCAGATTTTCGAGAAATGAGCAATAGTTTTAAAAAAAAATTATTTATTTATATTCTTCAAGGATGAAACTAATTTTATGATGAAAATTTGAAATTTCAAGAAATTAAGTGTGGGGTAATATACTTGAAGAAAACAAATATATTTTTACCAAGATTTTCTAAAAAATCAAATTTAAAAAATAAATTATATTCATTTGTGAATAAGTACTGAAATTTTCATTAAAATTTGATAATTATTTGATTTTTGAAAGAATTTCTAAATCAATGCATTTTTCATGGAAAATGGTGCTAAAACACTAATCATAAATATTACGTTGACCACTAAAGAAAAAAGAAAAACAATATATTTAACCAAAATTTCGAACCTGCTAGAAAGGATTAAAAAAATGTCATAAAATTGCAAAAATACTCTGGTCTTTCCTCTTAATAATAACATAAACATTTTGACAATAAAACTGTTTTTATTAAGTTTTTAGGTTCTCTTGCAAATTACAGGCTGTTTCACACTGTGTACTGACTAAGTCCATGACCACTTCCAGCACTTTGTTATGTTTTGTAGCAGCAAGACATTTCCTTTCAATTCAATACAGATGAAAGGCTCATTCTGTACTTTACAGAAGCTTATGCCCTAGAATCTCAGTCAATTTTTAAATATTGCTATACACTAACCTCAAAGTTTCTTTATCCACTGCAAATTATTAACCAGTTCACTATTCAGAGATTGCTAACCTTAGGGAAACAGAAAAGTTTGCTTAACTTTGAAGAATACACAAACATATTTTATACTTGGTGGATAATACTGAATGTAAAAACACCATATAAAGGTTGGCAGCTTAACAATAGATATTCTAACCCACTTAAAGTAAATGATGACAATTATATATTTCTCAATGTATTCTGCAACTGGTTAGAATCTTGAAATAGCTGGAAATAATAGGAAGCTAACAAATGAAACCTTCACAGTTTTGCATCATACTATACATGCAATCTAGAACTGACCAAATATTACGCAGAAGAACTGAAAATGATGTATGTATTACCTGGAAAATTTAAAACAAATCACATTGAGGATAGATTTGGCTAGTACTGGTGTAGTATAGTGTTACTGAATCTCAGGATGTAGTATGAACTCAACTGCCACATGAAAGAAAGAAAGTTTGTTGTTTTTATTTTTTTTTCAATTTAATGTTTACTTTTGAAAATGTATATACACAACTTTTACATGCATATATTTCACTGTTCTTGATGAAAAAAGTCAAGTATTGTTTTCTTTCATATATATTCCCAATAATAAGTTTGCCTGATGTAAGAATATATGACCATATTTCATTCATGGTATATCCTTATAGTAAGAATGAAAAATTTCGTTTTTTTTAATCCATAACTTATGCAAAACATCGTTCTCAGCAGTGTGTAAAAATGCAGATATGCAAATTTCAAAAGGAATGTGTTACTTTCTGGCAGATATTTGAACATGTCAATATTTTTGAATTTTCTACAAATAGACTTCTACAAAATTCACACAACTGTTTTTCTATCCTCTGTGTGTGTGTACATATGGTTCTTCAAATGAGACATCTTTGAAAATGCAGACCCACAAACATCACAAGAATATGGTTTCTCTCGAGTGTGTGTTCGTATGTGCTTATTCAAATGTGACAACTGAGAAAATGCAGATCCGCAAACTTCACAAGAATATGGTTTCTCCCCAGTGTGTGTTCGCATATGGTTCTTCAATAGTGACTTCACTGAAAAAGCAGATCCACAAACTTCACAAGAATATGGTTTCTCTCCAGTGTGTGTTCGTATATGACGCCCCAAAGATGTCTTCTGTGTGAATGCAGATCCACAAATTTCACAAGAATATGGTTTCTCTCCAGTGTGTATTCGCATATGTTTCTTCAAAGATGACTTCTTTGAAAATGCAGATTTACAAACTTCACATGAATATGGTTTCTCTCCAGTGTGTGTTCGTATATGCTCTTTCAAAGTTGATTCCATTGAAAATGCAGATCCACAAACATTACAAGTATATGGCTTCTCTCCAGTGTGTATTCGTATATGTTTCTTCAAATATGACTTTGATGAAAATGCAGATGTACAAACTTCACAAGAATATGGTTTCTCACCAGTGTGTGTTCGTATATGCTCTTTCAAATATGCCTTCTTTGAAAATGCAAATCCACAAACTTCACAAGAATATGGTTTCTCTCTAGTGTGTACTTGCATATGGCACTTCAAATCTGACTCTGAAAATACAGATTCACAAACTTGAGGAGAAAGTGTTTTCTCTTGACTGTGTGTTTGCATATGTTGCACTAAATTTGACTTCTTTGAAAATGCATATCCACAAACATGACAAGAATATGTTTCCATAGTGTTCTGTGGAAACGTTGATTCACTCAATTCACACATATGGTTTGTTCCTAGTGTGTTCCATGTAGTACACAAAATCTCAATAACTACAAAGGCTTGCAAACTTCATAAGAACATAGCTTGTCTCCAATTCTTCTTTCAAATTTTTACTCATATGTAACAAAAAGACTCTACAGAAAAGACAAACCACACATTTTCAAGTAGATTTTTTTGCATGTTAATGTTCACTTTGTTACTTTTGAAAAGGTATGTACACAACTTTTACATGAATATTGTAGCATATATTTTTCTGTTCCTGATGGAAAGTGAAGAGTCTTATTTTCCTTCATTAAATTCCAAAGAATAACAGTTTTTATGAATATCATGATTTCCTGTCCAGCAAAAGTCCTGTAAGTAAAAGTAATGACGTATTTTAATAGAGACTCTGAATAATACATGAAATCAGTTCATATTTTAACAGATACATTTCGTTATATATTAATGCCAGTTGAGATCACCATAGGGACACCATAATGCGACAGTGAAGAAAGATCAATAGAAAAATCACCAAGTTTATCTTAAAGAATTTCTTTTAGCATATGAAACACAATATGCAAGTACAGTGGTATTATGCAAAAAAATTTGAAAATGTGTAAAATATTATTGTATAGTGATTCTTCTTTACTTGTAAAGAACCTCAGTTTACACAAAATAAAAGCATAAAACAGCAGAGCAACTAAATCATGAATATTGTGAACAAAAATAAGAGAAAGAACATTCATTTACACATGAATCTTGAAATGAGGCAAAAATCATTAACTTTAAAGCATACAGATGAAGAGAAGCTATGTTTTACTTTAAGGAAGATAGAATTAGTAATCAGTTTCAAATATCAAACAATAAAGTATTTTTGTTTTTTATAAGTTGCATAAATCAAGATGGTGATTTCAATCTGGCAATTATTAGTCTGTTGCTAATAAATGTATTTTAAAACTTAGTTATTGCTTTTCTTTGGATGAACGTACTTTAGGCCATTCAAACAAAATTAGAATTGAAATGTTGGTACCTTTATAATTACTTTCTAGTTTTTCATCTGAATCTGCCACCAAATGCCTGCTGATAAATCATAGAAGGCCCTCTAATTCTCTTAGTTGTTTTTCTTGCAGCAGGCATTTGATGGCAGATTCAGATGAAAAACTGAACATTAATTCTAGAGAGGATAGAATCATGGAAGGCCCTCTAATTCTCTTATTTATTTTTCTTGCTTACACTATCCTCTCTAGAATTAATGTTCAGTTTTTCATCTGACTCTATAGAATTATAATTTTTTTGAGAAACTGTATTTTCTGGGCATTTCTTTCAATTGCTTTCACCATAACTACACTAGAATAGGTTAAAGGCATCTCTTCTGAACCAAATAATTTTAATTTACATTTGTCCCATGTTTATTCAAATTGTCAGGTTCACTGCTCATGTTTTTACTGTATTGTAGATGATTTATATATTATGATAATTTTGCCATAATTCTTTCAATAAATTGATTTCTTTATAAAATGGTAAACAATAAATCCTTATAACAAGTAGATAATAAATATCCCATTACTCAGGAAGTTAGTAGTGTATGCAGTAACAGTGGTGTCAATGGAAAAATCTATCCTTTAAACCACTTTTTTCTTGTGAGTACAAAGGCTAAGCATTGTCCATTATATTTTTTAGTAAACTTGGACCTTTGTGCTCACAAAAAGACAAAGTATCAAAAGTATGGTTTTTCCTTTGACACTGCTATTATTTTAACTACATTCACTTTCTGGTAATGTTTATTGTTTTAAAAAATGATGACAGGAATTTTAATAAAACCTAAATATATTATGAAAGTGAATTTATACATTTTGGTTTGTTCTCAAGAATTTACAACAAATTTATTCATCATAAAAAATTTATTGCACTAATATTTATTAGATTTTTTTTTTTAAATTACCTGATTGGATTTTATATGAATTTATATTTTTTCTTGCGGTATTTTTTGCTATTATGTTTTAATTACAAATTCCAATGAAAATGTAGATACTTATAATTCAGTTCTGATTTCACAGTTAACTTTTATACTTATATCCCACCATAAACTTGGTGAAAATATGACTTGTATATTAGAATGATTATTTTTACATCAGTAATTTATAAAAACACATTGTTTCACATGGCTGAGCTTTATAAACAGGGCATGTTTGAATGTTTATTTTCAGATTCACAAGGTGATAATCTCTTCCCAGTCTTTATAAATTTGAAGTATTTGAAAAGGACACATTAATGATTTTTGACAAATATATTCTCTACATTATGAGCAAAAATATGTTTTTTAAATCCATTACAACAGCTAACAATTTACTATAGTTATCGCTTTTATTTTCTGATAATGTTGTGTATGGACACACATATATACAGAAATCGGCACGTATATTCATATATAAAAAACAAAATATTCAAAATCCTTTTTAAAACGTAGGCATGCTGAATTTCAATAAAAGCATTTTGATTTATGATTAGTAAATATAGTTTTTACTTTATAACAATATCAACTAACAAGAACAAGACAAAATTTTAAATGATTTAAAACTTTGTAAATTATTCTAATTAAAATTTTTAAAAAATGAAAAAAATGTTTGTAAAAATTCATTATTCACTGAACAAACTTCTTTTCTTCAGACAGACATAGCTTTTAAAAACTTTTCTAATTAAATAAGGTGCAGTGAATCAATAGTGGTATCTAGCTTTAGGCCATAATATTTCAAATAGGACTGAAATTTAGATTCAATGAAGGCATTTTAAATCATTTAAAATGCTTGTTTGGGGTACTTTTTTAACTTTATTTTTACAAATTATATTGCAGTACAAATAGAAGAACAACATGGGAGTTTTTGTATGGGTACCTCCACTAATTCACTGAAAAAAAGGGCATACCATGATGAAAAACGTCCTCAAACTTGATAAAAACAAATATTTTTCATCAAAATGTTTATATTATTTAAAGCAAAGACTAAAGTATTTCTTGATTAATTTCTAAGAGTTTTTATCCTTTCTAGCACATGATATTTTGGTTAAAATATTCTTTTTCTTGTGTCAGTGGGAGCCCCAAAGATTAGTATAGACAATTTTAGCAGTTTTTTTTTTTTTTTTTTTTCAGTGATTTGGAAATTCTTGCAAATAATTGTTAGATTTTAATTAAATTTCAAGGACTTATTCACATATGAATAAGATTATCTTTGAATTTTTTTTTTTAAATCTCGGTAAAAATCTTTTTCCTGTTTATTTCTGTTACCCAAATTGCTTTCATGTTATTTTTTGTCTTCATAAAAAAAGTTTTGACTCATAACAATTTCTTACAAGAATTTTTTCATCTTTTTTAAATTTTAATTGGAATAATAATTTATTAAGTTTAAAATTTTTTTAAATTCTGTCTAAATTTCCCCCTTTTAGATGATATTATTATTAATTGAAAACTATATATACAAATCTTAAATTGAAAAGTTTAGTACAATTCATCAAAAACCAACATTTTAAAAAGAATTTTGTATTGTTTGGTATGTGTATTTAACCTGCCAATTTTTGTAGATACACAATATTATTAGAAAATAAGAGCAATAGCTATCGCAAAATCAAAGCCAAACTATTTAAAATTTCATAAACATTAGATTATGGAGAATATTTTCCTAAGTTCTTAAGATTACAGAGTACTTTGAAATTATATTTTAAAAAAGCACCGTCTTTGTAGACTTCAGTTACATTTCACATATAAAAATCCCACAGAACAACACCCATCTGTTGTTGTCAAACACAGCTTAATGGCTAGAGCCAGGTTAAAAAAATGTATTTCTACGATATTTTAAATTTAAAATAAATAATATTTGTTTCAATTCAGATTAATTATATTCTAAATCAGCTAATATTCCTCAAATAAAGTTTCAGAGAAGTATATTGTAGTTTTGGAAGATTTAACTTAATAAAGAGAATCACATTTGTGATGAAAGAAAAGGACGGTAATCAGCTATTTTAGCAAAGGAAGAAAATAACTTCCAGTCAATTTAAATTAGTTTTAGAAATGCAGCAAAGTATTTTGCTGATTGGAAATTATTATTTAGCTTGAAATTAAAGCTAAAATAAATGCTTCAAGAAAAATTTTTCATTTGTTATAAAATTAAATTTTTAAACCGTAGTTTTTCCTTTCTTACTACTTTTTTTTTTTTTTTTTTTTTTTAAATAATGCTTTTTTTGTGGAGGTCGTATTTTTAAGATAGTCCTTCACGGTACCTAAAAATTCAAGGGATAAATTGTAATTTTCATAACACGGAAATTTCAACCACGTATTTTACGCAGTTGAGTAAAGAATTTTTTTCTATCCGACGTTACCGTTCTAGCGACGAATAGGTTCTTTAATCCGAGACTTCCTTCCTAAGCAAACTTTTCAAAATAGAAATGAAACGAATCAAATGGAAATAACAGCTGTCCAAACGAATAAAAAGGTTATAGTAAAAAAAAAAAAAAAACGATTTGTGATTTTCTATCACAAACTGATGATAGTGTTTCAGCAGACTGCAACGTTTCAATTCAAGTCAACAATATTTTTTCTTAATGAAATAAATTGTTAAAATCCTAATTCTATTCAAATAAAAAAAATGAATATTTTTTAAATTTCGTGGATAACTGTTTTTATCTTCTTAGTTTTTTTAGCTTTTTATGAAAAAGATGGATTTTAAAAAAATTCCAGAAAGTCGTCCTTACAGTACTCCATCAAACGGCAAACCAAAACAAAAAAAAATGATTTGTATTCCATAATCTTTCCAATTTTTCATACATTTTAAAAGGAAGAGTAACATGGAAATTTTTAATTTAAAAAGTCGTAATAATACGAAGTCAAATATGCTTTCGACATGCCCAGAAACTTGAAAGTGAAATAACAAAATCCAACTAATTACCTCTAATACGGTTTTTTTTTAAAAATTATTTAGTTTTTCGAAATATCTGCTCACAAAATGAAATTGAAATCACAGCTGAATTTATTTTCAGCTTATTTATTTATTTATTTATTTTGCTAACACTCTATTAATAAAAAGAAATGAAAAAAAAATGATGAGATTGAGAAGTTAAGTCACTAAATAACGATTTCTTTTCATTAAAATTATTTGTCTTTTTCAACTTACCTTTCAGACGAGAAAATGCATCGAGAAAAATTTTTTAAAATAAAACGGGATGATTTCTTTCTGATCAAATGATTTTTGTGGTGATCTCTCGTTAACCTACCCAATTTTTGTGTTGTTCGTTCAGTTCTTAATGTCGTAATTGAAACGAAATGACACAAAGAAAGGTTTAGAAAAAAAAAAAAAAAAAACACGATAAAATCTTTAAATGACTTTCGAGAAAATATTTTGCAAGCCAAATAACGGTGTTATACAAAATCTGATTCCCTGTGCTGAGATTTGTTGGCATTTACAGATGAAGAATGAAGAGTTACTCAAAAATCGATGCTTGACGGTTCATCATGACAACTAGGGGGAAATCGATTTTGGAACTATGGTATTCCCCTCTACAACTTCTCCACTGCCTTAACCGGGTATTGAATTCACACTCTTTGGGTCCTGTCACTGGATCTAACTAACACCTTTATCCTTCCCCTCTCTTGAGAGGGGAATGAGACTACTGATAACTTACATCCATTAAACATGGCACATGGAACTAGAACAGTCCACCCCAGTGAGCGAAATAAAGGGTTCACAGGGCAGCTACATTATGGTGGTGGGAAGGTGACTGAAACCAAGGTGCCAGTTCAAGACCAATGACATTGCAGATTCTTCTTTGGATTGATAAAATCTCTAAATATACAGCAGGTACAAGGGACTTATAAATATCTTTGATTCTGGAGGGAAAATTTATCTCACTTGACACAGTAAACCAAATTTCAACTTCTTCTCAACCAAAAATGTAAGCCCAGGAAGGTACAATGAGTTAATCACACAGAGGTTAGTATCAGCCATGTCGATGGAAGGCAGGAACCGGTCTTTCAGGTGACTGAGAGAAGGTTAATTTTGGAGGCATTTTGTGGGTCACAAATGCTATAGCCTTTCAACTTATGAAGAAGACTGGTATGCCAAACCCTGACAAATATATTTAAGATGTCCAAAACAACAGCCCGGGCTTCACCAGTCTTCAATAAAGCTTGATAGACTCTTTCAGCAATAATCATTAGTACATTGGCAGTTGAGCTAGAGAAATGAAAGCCATATTGCTTATCTTAAAGCGATGTAAGATGCTTAAGCAATTCAGAGTTGATTCAGGCTTCTTGTAGTTTGCAATAAACATGTCGAAGGATGATATATTGATAGTTAGAAGGGTCACAAGGTACACTTGACATCTTAAAGACTGAAACAATGGAGGAGGATTTCTAACAAGCAAGATGCAGCAAGGCTTTTACTGCAAAACTTAGAGATCACAAAACAGTTTGGGAGCATATTTCTTTTGACGAAATGCTTTGTGGGGATTCAGATTAGCGATGATAGTTGAAATGATGGAAGAAGTTATATGCCTATGACTCAACAGAGTCTCATTTCTAAGTGGAAAATTAAGCAAGAATGCTCCAGATGAATCAAGAGCATAATTTGATGAGAATTTAGGAGAAAAACATCCTGCTTTATTGGCAGATGTTAACACCTCAAATTGCGTGAAGAGAGGTGGAATAGAAGACATACTCTAAGAAGGAAGTCAGGGAAGGATACTCCTTGCATTTATATGTTACATATTTAAACAATGATTTAACTGATCTCCTTAAACTGCATTGATATTAGGAATATTCTTGATCACTTCAGTGTCTATGCATTTCTAAGTATGTTTTCTTTACTGCATTTTCTTTGTTTGATCTTTTGTTTCTATCTGTTGACATGAAAGAGTTCTCTGATGTGATAATTCCATTGTTGCAGCACCTTTTCTTGTGTCATTATGATTGTTTTTCTCATCAGACTTTATACATCCAGGCAAAGAGCATGTTTTCTCTGATCTTTTCCATATTGTAGGTTTCTATCTGTTGCCATGGAAGTATTTCCGAATGTATTAATTCCACTGTTGCAAAACAATTATAATGGAACAACATTATAATTGTTTTTCTCTTCAGAATTTTACATTCTAGGAAAACACAATTTTTTTTCACCTCAGACTTTCTTATAAACATGTTTTTAGATTCCGTACTAATGGGAATATATACTTGAAAAACAAGGTGGATAAGAAAAGTAAAAGATTTATTGTAAAAACCAGTACAATAAAAAGAAAGGTACAATTATGCACAAGGTCGTCACAAGTCAATCCATTAGTGAGTGCTACTATTGGAAGCTCGGTAGTTCTCGCATAAGTCTGAGTCGTACTCAACAGATCCCAGCTAGACTTCATAGTTCATTGACTTAAAGATACTTTTTGGTAGTTATTACTTATAGTGTAGTCACTAATAGGGGTGAAAGGTTATTCCATTACATCACATGTGTATGGTAGTATGAAA
The DNA here is from genome assembly GCA_964036315.1 of Acanthosepion esculentum. Lineage (NCBI taxonomy): Eukaryota > Metazoa > Mollusca > Cephalopoda > Sepiida > Sepiidae > Acanthosepion > Acanthosepion esculentum. The sequence goes on along the minus strand of OZ038479.1, from coordinate 57,857,258 downwards.
GAATAAAGTAAACAAAGGCTGCTGGCAAGGTGAAAGGATTTTTATTTTATTCAACTTTTCATTTTGTTCATGTCTCAAATATTTTTCTACAAGATATTATTCTTTCCATTTATAAAAATACATGCATACAATGTTATGGTAATCATGATTCAATTAAGGTCATTAAAACGAATTAATTTTTAATCAAAAATTAATTTTATTGCTGATACTGAGGATGTGAGTGGAATATCTGTAATGTGGACCAGGGAGGAGGTTTTTGAAAGAAAAACTGGAGTTGAAGAATGTATAGTTACTGAAAATAAATGAACCAAACATTTTTTGGTAGCATGAAGAGAAGATACGTCAACAAAACATATCAAAGAACGCTTACCAATCATTGTAGATAGATAGCCATGTACGCAAACTGAAAAGACCATTCTTTTGTCTCTCCTGCATTAGGCTAAGAATTTCACTTTCACTCCTCAATGTGATTCTTTGTCTGCTCTCATCTGTACGTTCCTTCACGTGTTTCAAAACATCATATTTTGTAACTGTGACTGTATACAAACTTGTGCAAATATAATCACTGTGTGATTTTATTTATTGCAGTTAAAGTGATGCTATGGGTTTCATTAATTTTATAATCCTAATATTAGTTTCAACATTACTGGGAGATGATCATCCCTGCAGTTAGTGTTTAGGCATTGTTTCAGTTCAATAACCATTTACCAAAGTTTGTAGCAAATATGTTATTTTAATACATTTTCTTAAATTCAGAATCATTTTTCAAAAGATCACATAAAATGATATTCTTAAACTTGTTGATTATATAAGATTAAAGATAATTTACTTTTAAAAATAAATCCCAATGTCTTGATTATTGTACTGTTGGTGTTCCATATTTCTTTTTTTTTCTGCACATTTTTCAGTCATGGATGTCATTATAAAATCTTGGTTACTCGACAGGGTACCATGCATAATTATTTTCATTAATTTTTAAATAAATATTACTTTTACAAAATCCTGTTAATTCTAAAAATTGATAAATGCCTGTGATACATATCCCTAGGAAAAATACTGAATGTTTAAAACATTTTTAAATTAGTTATTTGCTTTTTTCATCTACAATGGGGTATTTGATAAGCACCATACTTAATGTTAGCATGTCTATGTATATGCATTTCTGAAAATGTATATGCAGATATATTTTTTGTACTTGCTATATCTTTTGAATTATTTATTGCTGGTCTTATTGATTCTTGAGATGACAGGAATTTCAGAAATAAAACACTTCAATCATATCTCATTTTATTGACAAACTAAAATGAACAGCTGGACATAAAAAAGAAATCAATATTTTACAATATGAGTGAAACTCAAAATGTCTGAAATGTATTAACCTTATGAAAATAACATACAAAAGATGTTCGTTTGAATCAATCAGATAAAAATTAACATATATTATTGCATTTCATTTTTGTACAAAAAGAACACGTTCCCCTATTTACTTGATTTGTTGTGATTGCATTTGTTTGAATAGATTTTTGACTGACCCGTACAAAAATAATATAACATTACTTTCTTTTACAAGATTTTAAGAATCAGAACACTTTTACTTTTTTAAATCCTTGACAAATGTAAAAAGTTAATCACAGACTTCTCATCAGTGTGTGTTTACATATATTGAACCCCAAAAGTTTAATACATTTTATTAACAGACCCCAAAAAAGGAGTGTTCCTTATTTTTCATATAGCTAAAATAAATCAAAATTCATATTTGCCTGATACCTCGATATATGAATATTTGATTCATGTGACATTTTTATAGTAAGAATGAAAAAAATTGTTTTCTAAATCCATAATAGATGCAAAACATCATTCATATACCTCTCACTAGTGTGTAAAAATGTAGATATACTAATTTCAGAAAGAAATTGCTTATTTCTGGATGGGGTTTATGAAGCAGTACATTTGATTTTTCTGAAGACATCAACGAAATTCACATAGACATGTTGTTCTGTCCTGTGTGTGTTCGCATATGGTCCTTCAAATATGACTTCCTTGAATATGCAGATCCACAAACTTCACAGGAATATGGTTTCTCTCCAGTATGTGTTTGCATATGGTTCTTCAAATGTGACTTCTGTATGAATGTTGATGCACAAACTTCACAAAAATATGGTTTCTCTCCAGTGTGTGTTCGTATATGGCGCTCCAAAGATGACTTCCTTGAAAATGCAGATCCACAAACTTCACAAGAATGTGGTTTCTCTCCAGTGTGTGTCTGCATATGGTTCTTCAAATGTGACTTCAGTGAAAATTCAGATCCACAAAATTCACACGAATATGGTTTTTCACCCGTGTGTGTTCGCATATGGTGTTCTAAATTTGACTTTGTTGAAAATGCAGATCCACAAACTTCACAAGAATATGGTTTCTCTCCAGTGTGTGTTCGCATATGGTGCTTCACATTTGACTTCATCGAAAATGCAGATCCACAAATTTCACAAGAATATGGTTTATCTCCAGTGTGTGTACGCATATGGTCTTTTAAATGAGAGATCTTTGAAAATGCAGATCCACAAACTTCACATGAATATGGTTTCTCCCCAGTGTGTGTTCGCATATGGTGCTTCACATTTGACTTTGTTGAAAATGCAAATCCACAAACTTCACAAGAATATGGTTTATCTCCAGTATGTTTTCGCATATGGTCTTTTAAATGGGAGATCTTTGAATATGCAGATCCACAAACTTCACAAAAATATGGTTTCTCTCCAGACTCTGTTCGCATAGTTTTCCTTGAAAATGCTGATTCACCTAATTCACATTCATATCGTTTGTTCCTAGTGTTGTTTTTTTCCATATGGTACACTGAATCTAAATAATAACAAAGGTTTGCAAACTTCACAATAACATTTCTTCACTTTAATTCTTCTTTCAAATTTGTATTAATATCTAACACTAAACCTCTACCCAAAAAATAAACCACACATCTCAATGCACTTTTTTTTTTTGCAAGTTAATGTTCACTTTTATGCTTTTGAAAATGTAAATACACAATTTTTACATGAATATTGCAGCATATATATCTCTGTTCTTGGTGTATCTGAAGAATCCTGTTTTCCTTCATTTTAATTCCCAAAAATAATAGTTTTTACGAAAAATGATTTTCAGTCCTGTGAAAGATCTGTGAAGTAAAAATAGAGACATATTTTAACACAGACACTGAATAATACATGAAATTAGTTAATATGTTTTAACAGATATATTCAGCTATATATTAATGCTGATAGAGATCAGCATAGTGATACAATAATACAGCAGCCAGGAAAGAACAATAGAAAAATTGATAACTTTATCTTAATTACCTTTTGAGTTGAAACAAATACTGTGGTATTTTCAAAGAAATTTTAAAATGTCTAAAGTATTAATCTTTAGAGATTCTTCCTTTACTTGTACACAAACTCAGTTTTCACAAAAGACAAGTTGACAACATCAGAACAATTATGATATAAGGTGAATAAAAATAACAAAAGAACATTAATTTAATCCTGAATCTTCAAATGATGCAAAAATTAAATTTAAAGTATAATCACCAGGTAAGACTGTTTTCTTTTTTCTTTCCGTGATTTCAATCTGGCAAAAACAGTTTTTATGAATATCATGATTTTCTGTTCAGCGAAATACCTGTGAAGAAATGACACATATGTTAAAAGAGATTGTGAATAATACATGAAATCAGTTCATATTTTAACTGATATATTTAGCTATATATTAAGGTTAGTTGAGATCAGCATAGGGACACAATAATGCGGTATACAAGAATGGTCAAGAGAAATCTCTAAGTTTATCTGGAATTATTTCCTTTTAGATATGAAACAAAATATGCAAGTACAGTGGTATTTTCTGAAAAGTTTTCAAGTATATAAAATATTCTTTAGAGATTCTTCTTCACACTTGCAAACAAACTCACTTTTCACACAAAGCATAAAACAGCAGAGTAATTATGATATAAATATTGCAAACAAAAGTACAAAAAAGAACATTTATTTAGGCATGAATCTTGAAATGAGGCAAAAAACATTAAATTTAAATGTACTGACTTTGTTTTATTTAAAGGGGATAAGAATTAACAATCAACTTATTATTGCTTGATATTTATCAAGAAATGAAGTATTTTTGTTTTTTCACAAGTTGTATAAATCAAGATAGTGATTTCAATCTGGCAATTATTAGTTTATTGATATAAATCAAACATTACAACTGGATATCAACACAATGAAAAAAATCTTTATGACATTAATAAGAAAATTCTGATATAAAACCAATCTGTAATCTATAGAAACAAAGATGATTTTGAATATATAATGAAAAGTTGTTTACCTTCAAGACAGTTATAATATGCACCAGGAAATCTTTTGGGGAAATAAAGAAATACATAAGACAAAGACCCTGGCACTCAAAATTTGAGTTAAATCAACTTAGTATTGAATCAGCATAAAATATCCAGTATTAAATGATTTAAACTTATTTATAGGCTAATTGAGATCAGTACATGGACATAATAATGCAGCAGCCAGGAAAGATCAATAGAAAACTTAATAAGTTTATGTTAAATAATTTCCTTTCAAGTATTAAAACACAATATGCAAGTACAATGGTAGTTTTCTGAAAAATGTTAAAATGTCTAAAATTCCAATCTGGCAATTATTAGTTTCTTGATATAAATCAAACATTGCAACTGGATATCAACACAAAGATCTTTGTGCCATTAATAAGAAAAATTCTGTTATAAAATAATCTGCATCGACTCTATAGGAGCGAAGATGTTTTTTGAAAGATATATTATGAAAAATTCTTTATCTTCAGTTTTATTATAATATGGAAATCTTTTAGGGAAATAAAGAAATAACAAAAAATGAAAACCTGGCTTTTAAAATCTGATATAAGTCAACTAAGTATTGACTATGCATGAAATTTCGAGTATTTAATAAATGACTAAAATTATTTACAGAAGTTTCCATTTGAAAATTTGCAAGGAAGGATGCTTCATGTCATTACCTCAGTGAATTAATTTACTTATAAAATCCTAACCTCATTGAGTTTGACACATTTTAAAGAAAGATCTCTCGAGAAATTCTGTTCAACTTTTATCAAACTAAATACTATAGGATCTACATAAAGGGTGATATATACAATATTGGGGAATATTCATATAAAAATTGTCTTTTTCTACAAACTGTTAATATTTTCATCAAAGCACCTCATAATAAAAGTGCTTTAAAATTAAAATTAAATGGTAAATCATGTCCAGTGTGACTGTGCAGTTAGCAATGTTGGATTCACCTTCTGGTTTAACTGGCTAGCATTATGAACATTTATGATTGACCAGTCAAAGCATATAAGATTTTTGACACTGTCATAGATCTTGAGAGCAGACTCACAGGTGGAAGGTGCCTAGAGTTGTTATCAAAATGTGGCACTATATTTCAATGCAGAAATTTGAATAGGCATGAAGAGTTCAAATTCTAACCAGGTCTGCTTTGTTCATTTTGCACTAATGCCCTTAGTAAAGGCATGAATCTCTGATTCCTGCTCATCAAGTTTCTTTGTGCTTACTTACAATACATTCAAATATCTTACAACCTAGCCCTTTGAAAATGTCATGGTTATAAAAACAAATACACCACACCAAACCTGACACAATAAACAAACTTGTTTTTGTAGAGGAAGTAAGAACAAAGCCTTCGAATAATATTTGTTATGAAAGCTATTATAAATAATTTTTAACTTCGTACTTTGAATAAAAAAAAGGAAAAAAATTAAAAAGTAGTTCACTGATTCTTTTACATATTACAATTATTATTTAGACTATCTACATTAGGGCTATTCTCCTCATTTTGTTGTTGCGATAAAAGCAGCAATGATGAAGAAAAGTGTCTGAATGTAAATAATGATAAAGTCACCCATTTAGGAAACAAGGGGCAAAGAAGTTGTTAAACAATGCACCTTACAAAACGCATCCTGTGCCTCCACGCTTCAAGCAACTCTCATTGGTGCTGCTGATGCAGAATCACCTCATATAAGAATGGGTGCTCCACAGGTGCCAAGTGGACTGAAGAATGAAAGTGTGTCCCCTATTCCTGATACACTTTGCCCAAGTCAATTTTTGGCACAGCTCATCACCATCATGTAGACAGATTTGACAATATCACATTCTGTGATCTGCTTGCCTTAAAGAATAGAGGACACAATAGCTCACTAGGTAAAAGGTATTCCAGCAAATCAAAAGAACACTTCTCCAAGTTAAATGGATTCATGGTTCAGAAATAATATGTCATGTGTTTTAAGAGAAACGCCTTAAGAAATTGCTTTGCTTTCCTTCTGGCTAACACATATCAAATTCTCTGACTGACCATCATGTTGCATTTTCAAAAATTTTTTCTTTACATCCTATTTCAATAAATATTTCAATTTCATTTTTTAAATATAATTTATTGTTTTTCAGTGAGAGACATGCTGCAATTATGGTTTTCTTTTTTAGATTCAATTTTAGGGATGGAAACAGTGCAGTAAATGTCAGTTCACACCTCCAAAACAAACCACCAAGCTTTACTTATTTTAAACTAAATTTTTTTCTGCTAAAAAATTAAGTAATGTTTGTTTCCAGTTACATTAAGTAAACTTTAAATTATCTAATTTTCCTCTATTTAAGTTTTGAAAAAGGTATAATATATTTTTACAAGATTTTTAAATGGAGAATTTCACTTTTGTTTATAAAGGATTGATTCTATGGCAATTTTGCTGTCTCAAAAAAAAAAGATGATTTTTAACTAAAATTTCGTACATGGTAGGAAGGATTAAAAATGTAAAAAAATAATAAAAAAGTACTTGGGTCTTCCCTCTTAATAATAACATAAACATTTAAGAGACGATAAAAAATTGTTTATCAAGTTTCGGGTCCTTTTTCGTCAAGGTATGCTCTTTTTTAGCCAAGTAGTGAAGATACCTATAATAAACACAAGGATTCTGACGGCAAAACTTTCGTTTTAAGGTTGGGCTATTTTTTAACATGGTACAGTGTAACCCGGATATAAGAGAAACCCGGATATAAGAGATATTTTCTCTGGTCCAACATTAGAGCTATACTAAACCTAAAAAAAGTAGACCATACCCGGATATAAGAGACTGCTTCACCGGTCCCGACAACTCTCTTATATCCGGGTTACACTGTATGTGTTATGGTCCAATATCCTCGCACCACGATTATGGACCAAGGAAGAACAACACGAACACAAAAGTAGAAATAACAAAGATTAAACAGAATAATAATAATACAAGAAGTTGAAGGTGTTAGTATGACTGTCAGTCTGGTTTAGAGTGACTCGTTACACTTCCGTTCTATCGTCTCTCTTGAGAGGCGCAGTCTTTATCAGGAAGAGTTCATTGTCGTTAGAGGTAAGATCCCATAACAGTATGCGATTTTTTAGCGAATTAATGGAGATACTCTCATTTAAATTTAACTAGTCCATGGCGGTGCCTAAAACCAAATGTTGAGCAGTAAATCATAATCTTATATATTTTATGCTAGTTGTATGCATACAGCAAATGAAAAAAAAATTTTTTTTTTCTGTTATTCTGTTCTTTTTCTTTTGTAGGTGGCGAAAATCTGCCACCCGAGACTTTCCAACTTTTCAAAATATGTAGTAACACTGAAACGAATGAAGTAGAAATAACGGCCGTCCAAACACATTTTTTTTATAATTAAATAAAAATATGAAACAATTTTTTATTTTTAAATATAGAAACGGTTTTAATTAATTTTCTTTCTAACAAAAACGGACTTTTCAATTTATGGCAATGATTCAATCAATATTATTTTTAATTTTATTTATTAAAAAATCCTGATTCTAAAACGATTATTTTTGTAATCGGCTGTTTATTTTGTAAAGGAAAATATTTTAAATTCCAACATTTCAATGATAATTTTTATTCATTAACTTATATACTTTTTTTCTATTTACCGAATAAGAAAATAGTTTGTTTTTTTTAGTTTAAAAAGATTCAAACGAAAATCAAAATCGTCCTGACTACATCAAACCAAAATATCGAAATTGTATTCCATGAATGATTTCCAATTTAAGATCGAAATAAATATTAACATGAAAATTTTTCTGGAAAGATCGAAAAGCAAAGTCAAATTTTATTAAAATAAATAAAATAAAACGATAACTTCAAAGCGAAATAACAAAATCCAACTAAAATCTAATTAAAAAAATATATTTCTTCAAAAATCAAAATATGACATGATGATTGAAATCATAGCTGAACTGAACTTATTTGCATTTTTATTTTTTATTTTGCTAACTAACAGTACTAACAGGGAATAAAAAGAAATGAAGAAAATGGTGAGGCAGTAAATAACGATTTCTTTTTATTAAAATTATTTCTCTTCTTCCACTTACCTTTCAAATGAGGAAATGTAATGAGAACAACGTTACAAAATGGGATGATTTTTCTTTGTGTTCAAATGATATTGTTACGATTGCTTTATACAACCTACTAAATTTTTTCATTCATTTCATATAACAAGGTCGAAGTTGAAACGAAATGTCACAGAGAATGAATTAGGAAAAGGAAAAATGAGTAATTCCTTTCAGAAAATGTTTTATGATTCTGAAAGCCGAAAAAAAAAAAAAAAAGAAATGAAACGGTGTTGGACAAGATTTGGTTACTTGTGTTTACAATCCTGAGAATTCCTTGCATTTACACTACAATAAATTCAAAAGTCGATGGTTGACGTTTCTTCCTGTCTACAGACACTGCCAGTACTAATGACTTGGTACACAGCATGACACTTACGAATTTATATGAAATACAAATTTTATTAAGACCAAGTGATGTACAAACATCACAATAATAAATAATATAGAGAATCATATCTGACATAAATTAAATGTAAATTAACATGACCAATAGAGCAAAATAAAAAGACAGACATTTTTCTTTCTTTTAAAAATGAAAGCAAGAAAAAAAAAAGAAAAAAAAAAAGAAGAAATCAGTCCCACCCTCTTTTGAAAAATTTACCAAAAAATCAAGGAATTATTTTATGATTTTTTCAGCACTTATTCATTAATGAATTGAATAGTGTGCAGGTTATTTTCTTAGAAAACATTCAGAATGTTGCGGGAATTATTACTATTTTATGCCTCCTGGCAGATTTGCCCCCCAGGAAATATTGTTAGACTCATGTGCGTTTGGGTAAAAGAAACGAGACAAAACATGGAATGCAAACAAATAATAATAAATGTATTAACAGGGCACGTTACAGAAGGATAAAAAAAAACAAAGTTGAAGTTATGAACAGTTTATTTTCAGCCTGTGTCTTTGAAATGCTTGCTTGTCTCATTTCTACTGAAGTGAAAGGAAATGTGTCTTGCTGCTACAAAAGTCAAAGGGAGAAGAGGAAGAACTTTCAGATATCGTGCCACCTTTGATTAACATCAGGGATTGGTAATCCTCCAGAAATTAGATTTGATTGTCTAAATATCCGAGTTAAATCCTCTTTCCTACACTGTTTTAGGTCCTGTATAGGATAGTTGCAATCATTCTTAGGTTTCAGTGGATTGGACTAACTCGTGTTTTTTTTTACTTTCTCACAGATACCCATAATGACTGTCTCTTCAGTTGCATTCCCACATATTTCCTCAGCAAACTCAAATCTTACTTTCAAAAGACTTTCTGTAAAATTCTGCAAACTTCACTGCCATGATGTTCCTACACTCCTCAAATCTGTGAACTACAGGATGCGATGGGTAAATTATCAGTGTTTGATATTTTTATTTCACGCACACTTTGTTTTGATTTTATCAACTGCACAGTATAGTATGGTCAATAATGAACCGTAAATGGTCAATGAGCACCATGAAGCATTTCACTCTGCCAGAACTTTCAAAACAGCATCATGTACTGCTTGGCATTCACGCCAGAAGCTATAATATGAACATTTCAAAGTGGCTGCCAATCTGAGGACTGCAGAGGATTGAGAGTGATGAAAAGAAATATCCAATCAACAACAGGATGTTTGGAGTGATCATTCATCTTCCTGCAGGGACTCAGACTCAATACAGAAGCCTACATTAAGTAACTTGATGCAGTAGCAGGGTGGCTGCTAGAAGACTATGTCTGGCAACATGTCACACAAGCAGATGAACCCAGTCATGTCTGTCAAAGAATTTCTGCAACCACATCACTCCTTACATCTGGCAACCTAACTCCCCAGACTGCAACCCCCTTGATAATTATGTGTCAGGCATAGTTGAACAAGTGACCACCAAAACGGCTTGAAACACCAAAAATGACTTGAAGGCAAGAATTATGGCAGCATACACAACTCAAACAAGGAGACTGTCCAGAAGAGTTGCAGGAGATTCTGAAGTCGTCTGGGGGCTGTGGTTGAAGCCAATAACAATTTTATTAAATAAACACACTCTTTAGTATTTCAAAATATTTTTTGTGTAATTTTAGTAAATATATCTTTTAAAATGAGATGTCAGTGTTATTTTTATTTTCGTGTAATTTAGACGACAATTTATCAATCGCACTCTTTATTTGCATTCTTCATTTTTATATCTTATTTTTAATCTGTTAATATCACAAATCATTTTCTTTTTATCACATTTTTTTTATTTCAAATTGTAGCATTTTTTATATCTTTATTTCCATTTTTTAAATTTTTTTTTTAAAGCACAATCTTTTTTTTTTTATATTATATAGATATTTTTTATACCACAAAAGAATGAGGAAAAAAGGGGGAGGAAAGAAAAATGGGACAGGTAAAAATTTAAGTTTGTGTTCCATTTAGAACAATGTTCCTTAGTCAGTGTGCAATATAGGATATAAACTATATTTTATATAAGCGAAGAACAAACAAGCAAGATATGCTGACAAATAAATCATAGTAAATTAAGTAGATACAAAAATGATTTTTTAAAAATTCTGTACAAACATGCCTTTAAAATTAATTAGATTCTGGAACCTGATTGGATAGGACAATTCATGTGATGTTCTCTCTACGATGGCTGTGCAGTGGAACTCCAAATGACGTAGAAATAGGTCATGGGTTTGTGTAACAGAGAGAGGTTGACGCACACACCCACATGAATGCACTCACGCAAATATAACGTTTATTGATTGAAAATGGAAAACACGATCTTCCATGAAGTTACAAACTGTGTCAGCGCTATTAATAGGAAAGAATCTAGAACAATGATATGTGAAACCTTAGACAGCTAATGGATAAAGAGTGAATTTCAAATCGGGTTGGCGAAGACTTGTTTATAAACAAATGCAAAGGGCAGGAAGCAATGTTTAATTTCTGTCAATAAAAAAAAAAAAGAGACAAAAATAATATTTTTGATAAAAACATATTAAAGTAAATTGGACCGAGGAGGTAAGATCAGTGTATGTTTACCGCTAGCAAAATCTAATCTAAACATAAGTTGTATCTGCTGAATTTGGTCATCGAAAAGACAATTGGAATGAACAAATTAATTTTATTCACTAAGAGATTTGAAATAGATCTGAGTAAGCAACAGAAAGTTTGCAAATACACGTGATTATGGCGACACTCGTGTTAAGTGCGTGAACAACCTGGCTTGTAACCTTCGGTTGCTATATTAACTTGAGATTTTGCTAATAAGGCAGTCGGGAGAGAATTTTCGAGGAGACAAAAGTGACTGTCGTCAAGAGAGTAGAGAGACTGTCGTCGCAGTGAGTTGGTCCAGTGACGAGTCAGAGATAAGGACTTCAAGAAATATCATTGTTGTTGTAGCAGTCACATTGAAAAGCCGCTGAAACTTAACGTTTGTCACTTACGACAACAAACGGAAAAGCTACACTTCCACGTAGGGCTGGAATTACGAGCCACATATCCTCCCAAGTCGATTTGGAACAAGTTAATCACACACACACCTCTCTCTGTTGGAAAATTGGTAGAGGAGTAATCCTCTTTTCTTATGTTAATTGCTTTTCTATACTTTCTGTAATCTTTTCTACTGTTGTTGTTTCCTTATATAAAAGACATCAATATTTTACCCATTGTTGTTCGGCTTCTGCAGATATTATTTCCTTTTTTCACCAGATTCTAATTTTCCTGCCGCCCACCCTCACAGCTATGCCTACATCCCCAATCGACCTTGAGCGTATGGACAATACCCCCCGCCTACTGGATCTAAAATTTAACACAACGTGGCAGCAGGCGGAACTTGGCCAGTGACCGGTCGAACAATCTACGGGTACTCAGGGAGCGTGTGGCCAACTACCCCTGAGTTCGGTTCAGACCGAGTGGGCGCCTCAACCCAAAGAGGAAGACGCCGGAGGTTGACGGGTTGAAGGGACGGAGTGGTAGATTTGCTTTATTAAGAAATATTTCAAAAATGAAATATACATTTCAGAAACATTATTTTAGAAAAATTAGCTGATTTAAAGTTTAATTATTCTGAACTGACACAAATTTTATTTAGTTTTGGTGTACAATATAGCAGAAAAGCATTTTTTTGGTAACTTTGGAATTGATATAATCCACAAAGGTCATCTATTTCTTAGACAGAAAAGGTCATGAATATGTTATTGAAAAACAGGAAATAAGTCACTGTCAGATGTGCCAAGGTTTGAAAAATTCAGCCGACACATGCAAACAAGGATACAGAGAATGACCAGATGACAAAATAAGAGAGGTCTGGCTTTAATCTGTACTTTCTACTTCTTGTTCTGAGGTCTCTCTGATTATTGAAAATTACTGCTAGAATAATTTTCCTTCTGAAAACCTGTCGTCCAGGCTACACAATTTCTTGAAGTTTTTATTAAACCCATTGTTAGATAAACACAATTTGTGCTTAAAACTGCTTTTCAGCAAAGAAGTTAATACATCTACAACAAAGATGTTAACACACCAGAAATCTCCGCACACTCATCATCACAACCACTGGGTGAAATCCCCATAGAATTCTTTTATCTGCCAGAATTCTGGTGTCAACAAGTGATAACAGTGAAGATCAAAAAAACAATGCCCTTATTACTACATATAGAATAAAAAATTGAATTCTTAAAGTACCAGTTATATTGGATTATAATAATTAAAAAAAAAAACACAAATAAAAGCATCACTTGGATATCTGTTATGGTAAACCCTCCTACAGTAGAATGAACTCTTCCTTCTCTCATAAATACTAACTGCGAGAGTCGGTTGGGAGAGCAGAGGCAGGGCTAACCTACCGTTCGAACGTACACAGTAATCTACTTATTATCAACACTCTTGCTTTGTATAATATTACTTATTATCAACACTCTTGCTTTGTATAATATTACTTATTATCAACACTCTTGGTTTGTATATATCTTCAATATACTTGTTAAGCCTACCTTCCTCTTCGGTGTCTTTCTCTCTGGCCCATAAACAGGCCACAACAAAATATCAATGAATAATTAAGAAAGAACTGAAAGTGAATAAAATCAATTAACATTGTCAATTCAATAAAATCTTTACCAAATATTTTCAATTTTTTCTTAATAGAAACACCAATTTTTTTTAATACATTTTCTTAAATTCAGAATAATTTTTAAAAGGATCATACAGTGAGCACATGTCTATTGGCATTTCAGCATTTGCTGCTTCACATATTTGTGGATTTTTCTTTAGAGCATATGTACTTGCTATTTGCAACCCCGAATATTTGCTCCTTTTTCTGAAGCACATATGTACAAATTATTTGCTGAGAACTCCCTTGATTCGCGTATTTTTTTGAGAGAACATATTTAAAATATTATTGTATTATTTTCCTGTTATTTAAGTGGCTTAAAACATATAACAGTCCTTTTTTATGGTAAAAATTGGCAGAATTGTACATTTTCATTGTAAAAAAACAAATGCAAAAACATCTTTGTTAGGGGCGGCAGCTGGGGTCTTAAAAGTGGCTTATGTTAAGTCATCATCATAGTTCTGTTTTTAGAAAATGTGTTAAACTATATTTTATGTCTTGTAACACATATTTTATACAGTATTTACAATGGTTGTATGAAACTATGGGTAATTAAAAACATTTATTGTATGTATGATAGAAAATTTACGCTAAGTGTCTGGTCACCAATACTATTTTTTAAAAATGATTTAAAAAGGGTCTGAAATGTTTCTAAAGAGTTTAGAATAAAAGTTTAGGGCATATGAAGTTTTAACACTCAAAATAGGTACTTATAAGCACATTTAGGAAGGGTTACAAGTATTTGCGTATTCTATTTGCAGGCAGTTGTGGTCCCCAACCCCCCATGAATATGGGGGACTCACTGTATTGAGTGTAATGATATATTTTATTGCATGAAATATATAAGAAAATAATCAAAAACTAAAAGCAATGAATTAAACACAAATCTATCATTATACAGGTCATAATGAGTCTTTAGATGATGGGCAGTTCAGAAACTGAACATTTGACTGATGTCTCATTTCATTGACAATCAGACTGAAATTAACAGCTGCACATAAAAATCCATATTTTACAATGAGTGAACCGCAAAATGTCTAAAATGTATTAATCTCATGAAAATAACATCCAAAAGACACTCATGTTTGAATCAATCAGATGAAAATTAAGAACTGTACAGCCTTCATTAGACAAAATAAAAGAAGGGTTCATGGTAAACCGGTAAAAAATATGCAAAATCTGGGAGCAGAGATCAAAATAGAATTAGGGAGCATAATTCAAATACTGATTAAGGTAATTTGTGTTTAATTTACACATATATATCTAAGGTTTTAATACATTTGATTAAAAACAACCTGAAAAGGAATCTACCTAGTATTTTGACTATATAAAATAAATCAAAATCCATATTAACCTGATACATGGATATATGATTTTATTTCATTCATATACAAAAAAGATCTCCCCCTATTTTCTTGATTTGTTGTTTCCATTTGTATAGAATCTGAACAAGTTATTTTTTTAATCCTTGTGTTTGCATACATTGAATCCCAGACGTTTTAATACATATTATTAACAGACTCAGAAAAAGGAAAGTTCCTTCTGTTTTTCATAGAGAAAAAAATAAATCAAAATTCATATTTGCCTTATAGATTAATATATGATCATATTTCATTCATGGAATATCTTTATAGTACAAATGAAAAAAGTTGTTTTTTTTTAATCCATAGTTTATGAGGAACATCATTCACACACTTCTCAGCAGTGTGTACAAATGCACATATGCAAATTTTGGAAGCAATGTTTTTCTTTCTGGCAGAGATTTGAACATCAGTATATTTGACTTATCTAAAAATAGGCATCTACAAGATTTACATAGATGTGTTTTTCTGTCCTGTGTGTATACGCATATGGTTGTTTAAATGTGACATCTGTGAAAATGCAGATCCACAAACTTCACAAGAATAAGGTTTCTCTCCAGTGTGTGTTCGCATATGACACTGCAAAGATGACTTCATTGAAAATGCAGATCCACAAACTTCACAAGAATATGGTTTCTCTCCAGTGTGAGTTCGCATATGGTTCTTCAAATGTGTCTTCAGTGAAAAAGCAGTTCCACATACTTCACAAGAATATGGTTTCTCTCTAGTGTGTGTTCGCATATGGTCTTTCAAACATGACCTCCTTGAAAATGCAGATCCACAAAATTCACAAGAATATGGTTTCTCTCCAGTGTGTGTTCGCATGTGACACTCCAAAGATGACTTCATTGAAAATGCAGATTCACAAACGCCACAAGGATATGGTTTCTCTCCAGTGTGTGTTCGTGTATGATTCTTCAAATGTGACTTCATCGAAAATGCAGATCCACAGACTTCACAGGAATATGGTTTCTCTCCAGTATGAGTTCGCATATGGTCCTTCAAATGTGAATTCCTTGAAAATGCAGATCCACAGAGTTCACAAGAATATGGTTTCTCTCCAGTGTGAGTTTGCATATGACGCTCCATAGAAGACTTCATTGAAAATGCAGATTGACAAACTTCACAACGATAGGGTTTCTCTCCAGTGTGTGTGCGCATATGACGCTCCAATGATGACTTAAGTGAAAATGCAGATTTACAAACTTCACAAGGATATGGTTTTACTTTTGTGTGTGTTTGCATATGGCGCAGCAAGGATGACATCTGTGAAAATACAGATTCACAAACTCTACAAGAATGTGGTTTCTCTCCAGTGTGTGTTCGCATATGGTGCACCAAATTTGATTTCTTTGAAAATGCATATCCACAAACATCACAAGAATATGGTTTCTTACCAGAGTGCATTTGCACATGACACTTCAAATGTGACATCTGTGTGAATGTAGCTCCACAAACTTCACAAGAATATGGTTTCTCTTCAATGTGTCTTTGTTTGGGGTTCTTCAAAGATGACATCAGTGTAAGTGCAGATGCACAAACTTCACAAGAATATGGTTTTTCTCTAGTGTGTGTTCACATATGGTACTTCAAATCAGATCCAATGAAAATACTGATTCATAAATTCCACAAGAATGTTGTTTCTCTGCATTGTGTGTGTGTGTGTGCATATGGTGCAACAACTAGGACTTTTGAAAATGCATATCCACAAATCTGACCAGAATATGTTTTCACTCCTGTGTCTGTTTGCCTAGTGTTCTTTGGAAATGCTGATTCACTAAATTTACATATGCTTTGATCCTAGTGCATTTTCCACATGCAGCACTGAATCTAAATAAGCACAAAGCTTTGCAAACTTCACAAGAACATGGCTTTTCTCTAATTCTTCTTTCAAGTTTTTACCCATATAAGACTCTATAGAAAAGACAAATCACACATTTCAAAGTACATTTTTATAAATTAATGTTCACCTTCATTGATTTGAAAAAGTAGATACACAACTTTTAGAGGAATATTGCAGTATATATTTCACTGTTCTTGATGGAGAGTGAAGAGTCGTTTTCCTTCATTTACATTCCCAAGTATAACAGTTTTCATGAATATCATGATTTTCTGTCCAGTCAAAGGCCTGTGAAGTAAAGTAAGGACACATATGTTAAAAGAGACAGCGAATAATACATGAAATCAGTTCATATTTTAACTGATATATTTAGCTATATATTAAGGTTAGTTGAGATCAGCATAGAGACACAATAATGCGGTATCCAAGAATGATCAAGAGAAATCTCTAAGTTTATCTGGAATTATTTCCTTTTAGATATGAAACAAAATATGCAAGTACAGTGGTATTTTCTGAAAAGTTTTCAAATATATAAAATATTCTTTAGAGATTCTTCTTCCCACTTGCAAACAAACTCACTTTTCACACAAAGCATAAAACAGCAGAGTAATTATGATATAAATATTGCAAACAAAAGTACAAAAAAGAACATTTATTTAGGCATGAATCTTGAAATGAGGCAAAAAACATTAAATTTAAATGTACTGACCAAGTAAAACTTTGTTTTATTTTAAGGAGATAAGAATTAACAATCAACTTATAATTGTTTGATATTTATCAAGAAATAAAGCATTTTTGTTTTTTCACAAGTTGTATAAATCAAGATGGTGATTTCAATCTGGCAATTATTAGTTTATTGATATAAATCAAACATTACAACTGGATATCAACACAATGAAAAAAGATCTTTGTGCCATTAGTAAGAAGCTTGATATGAAATCAATCTATGTCAACTCTATAGAAGCAAAGATGTTTTTGAAAGTAATATTATGAAAAGTTCTGTACCTTCAATTAGTTATTATAATGTATGCACCAGGAAATCTTTCAGAGAAATAAAGAAATACAAAAAAATCATAACCTGGTTTTCAAAATCTGATACAAATAAACTAAGTATTGGCAATGTATAAAGTTTACAGTATTTAATAAATGATAAAAATTATTTACAGAAGTTTCCAATTGAAATTTTGCAAGGGAAGATGCTTCATGTGATTTCCTCAGTGACTTCATTTACTTATAAAATCCTAATCTCAAATTGAAAAGCTTAGTACAATTCAAATATTTTGAAAAGAATTTCAAACATTATTTGTATATGTATAAACATGTCAATTTTTGTAGATATGGCTGTCCATACATGATATTATCAGAAAATAAGAGCGATAGCTATAATGAAAAAAAAAGAAAAGAAAAAAAAAAGAAACCTTCAAGTCAATTTAAATTAATTAAGTTTATGTTAGTTTTTGAAATACAGCAAAGTATTTTGCTTATTGAAAATATTATTAGCTTAAAATTAAATCTAAAATAAAAGCTTAAAGATTTTTCACTTTTAAACTTTTGGTATTTTTTTTTCAGTTGGAGGGAGGTAATTACTACTGTTTTTTTAATAAATGGGTTATTTTTAAGATAGTTCATGGCAGTATCTAAAAATCAGGTATGTGCATTTTTTGCTGAAAAACAGTGTAGCATGATGCAAAAGGCCCCAAACTTAATAAAAACAATGATTTATTCTGAAAATGTTTGTTATTATTTAGAAGACAAAACAAAATATTTTTTTAAATTATTTAAAAATTTTTTTTAATCCCTTCTAGTACATTCAAAATTTTAGTTGAAGATCTCGTTTTCTTACATAAGTGGTTGACATAATTATAATCAATATTTTTGCACTTTTTTCCCCCAATGAAAAACACATTGATTTGGAAATTCTTGCAAAAAATCAAATTATTGTCCGATTTTAATGAAACTCTCACATCTTATTCACAACTGAATGAAATTATTTTTTTTTTATTTTTTAATAAAAAAAAATTTCAAAAATAATTTCATTCAGTTTCTCTTGGTAAAAAATATTTCATGTTTCATATTTTATACACAGCTACACTTACTTTGATGAAATTTGAAGAAATTAAATTTTCTTTCCAAAACATTTTTTATTAGTTAAAAATAGGACTTCTTGGAGAATGTAAATCCATCATTTTTTTTCCAAACTACCGCTCCTTCCCCGATAATGTGCTTGGAAAAAATGCAATAAAACTATGACATTATTTAATTTGAAAAACTTTTAATTGCTTTTATGAATAAAATTTATTAAGGACACTACTGTCTTAAGAAAAAAAAGTTTTTGATGAATAGTGAATTTTTACAAGAATTGTTTTCATTTAAAAAATTTTAAATAATAATTTAAATTAGGCATGTCCAGTTGCTCATTGAAAAAACACATAGCATGATGAAAAAACAACAACTTAAAAACAAAGTTTTATCATCAAAACATGTTATTGAGAAGAAAGACCAAGGTATGTTTTAATTATTATAAAATAATTTTAAAACCTTTCTAAATTTTGGTTAATAATCCTGTTTTTTGTTTTGTTTGTTGTTTTTTTTTACATCAGTGACATAAATTAAGTGTTTTTCCATTTTTTTTCCAATGAAAAACATTGATTTGGAAATTTTTGCAAAAATCAAATTGTCAGATTTTAATGAAATTTCAGAAATTATTAAAAAACAAATGAAATTATTTTTGAAATTTTTTATTTTGGAAAATCTTGTTAAAAATATATTTTTTTTTTACGTATGTTTCATCCCACTTACTTAATTTTGTGAAGTTTCGAAAAATTAAATTGTATGTCCAAACTTTTTTTTATTAGTTAAAAGTAGGACTCCTTGGAGAATATAAATCATCAAATTTTATTTTTTCAAACTTTTGCTCAGTTTCTGAAAATCCACTCCAATTATTTTTTTTTTTAAATGTTTTTATGAATAATGAATTCTTTTCATTTTTTTAAATTTTAATTATAAGAATTTATAATTTAAAAATCGTTTAAAATGTAGCATTGCCATATTTCTTTTAGGTGATATTGTAACTAAGTGGAAACTTTATTTACAAATCAAAAACTGAAAAGCTTTATACAAGTTGTTTTGCACCTATATTTTTATAATCATTTTTTATTATTTTTTCATACTTTAAGCATTCCCATTTTCCATCTAGTAGTCTGTACATGACATTATTATGAAAAGGTCACATGTTCTAAGAGTTTTTCTCCTTTTACAGAGAAACTCACTTGTCTCCAATTCCTTATTCATTACTTATGTTTCATGAAATACTCACTGGGCTCATAGTTGGATATACAATCAAACATATTTGGACAATTGATGGTGTCCACCGTGAATATGTCGGCTACATCAGTAGTTTTGCAAATCCATTTTATACGATTTCATATACTAATGATGTAGCTACTCTCAATTGAATAAATATGAAGTTGGCACTATGTTATGAGGATTTGTATTTTGAAAATCATACCAGCAATGATGATGTTTGAAGAGGCAGTAAAAGACAAAAATGTCCCTTTTCAGGGTCACAAAATTTTTTCAAAAGTTTTTTTCCCCTGTTCACATAGTAGCAATTTCTTTTAAATATTGTTTATTGGGTCAAAATAAGTTTAAACAATTATGTAATTAATAATAAAATTTAAAGTACTATAAAAATTTAATAATAACCATTATGATAACAATAATGAAAAATATATGAAAAAATATAAAATCAATAATAAAATGCCATAATATTTCATAAATTATTGATTTTTACCTCTATCATGGTATTTCATCTCAGTTATTAAATTTTAAAATTAATTTTTAAAAAAATTATATTATTTTAACTTTTATTATTTTTTCATAAAGCATCTTCAAACATAACTAGAACTAAATTTCTCAAAAAGTGAGAAAATGATCACTTGTAAGACTTTTTTTATATAATTTTTAAGTACTCTAATCTTAAAAATGTTGGAAAATATTCTCCGTAATCTATTAAAAATCTTGGTGCAAAACGACTTATAGACTGAGTACTTAAAAATTATATAAAAACGTGTTCACCCATCTAATTTCTTAAATTATGTTTCCTTTTAATGTCTCCATTGATCAATAATAAAACTGTCAAAACAAACCATAGCACAATTAAGTGATATATGAGGTATTGACAAGGACTTAATCCTGCTACTGTTTGTCTTAACAATCTATTTCACTGTTATTTTAAACTTAAAATAATATTTTTTTCAAATCAGATTATACATTAAATCAGCTAATATTCCTTAAATAAAGTTTCAAAAAAGTATATTTTATTTTTAGAAGATTTTTAAAACCGAGAATTAAATTTTATATTAGGTAAATTACTATTTACTATTATATTAGGTAAATTATATTAGGTAGATCACTAAAAAAGAGCATAGCATGATGAAAAAGACGCTAAACTTGATGAAAACAAAATTTTATCGTCTAAATATTTGTTATTATGAAGGAGGAAAGACCAAAAGTTTTGTTTTTTAATTATTTAAAAAATTTTTCCTTCTTTTTAGAACATTCTAAATTTTAATTAAAAAAACCTTGTTTCACTTGGTATCACTGGAACTAGTAAAATAACATACAAAAAAATCATGCTAAAAATTGTGTATGACACATTAATTTGGAAAAGCTTGTAAAAATAAAAATAATTGTCAGATATTAATGAAACTTTAAGAAACTATTCATAGATGATGGAAATTATTATAAATGTCATGGCAGAAATATTTTTTTTTATATTTATTACCCCCCCTTATCAGCCCTTTTGTCTGACTTTGTAAACAAAATCAAAGTTAGTTTAAAAATCCTGTAAAATTCAGTTACACCTTTTTTTGTTATCTTAGGAAAATTAGAAAATTTAAAGTATACTTAATGTAATTTGAAAGAAACATTACTTACTTTTTTTATCAGAAAATATTTTAAGAGAGACATTTCCAACCGTGGTGCTTGCTTTTGCGTATGTTTGAGAGGTGTTAAATGATATACGTCAGTATATCGACAACTTACGTCGGGAATTTATCGTACAGTAGGGCAGAAGTGATATATTTTGTTCTAGTTTTAAGCGAACCTGGTTAGTGTATAAAATGCACTTCCAATTTTTTTTTTTTTACCTTACGTTTGAGGGAGAGGGAAATTAACCATTGTTTTTTTTTGTTTTTTTTTTCAAACTGACGTTTGACATTTAACAAAACACATCAAAACATTTTGCAAATTGACGTTTGAAAAATGTCTTGATGTGTTTTGTTAAGACCTGGGGTGATGACAACACTTAGTAAATAACATTCTTTTTTTTCGACACATGTCTTTCATATGACAAAAATAAAACAAGCGTTTTAAACAGCTGTATCAGTTATGATAAAATATTTTTCTGAGAATCAAACCCATTGCGCTGTTTTCGTGCCTAAAATTGAATATAAAATAATAAAAAAGGAAATAATATTTGCAGGTTAGTTCACACTGAAAAAGGAAAAATTGTTTATATTTGAAAATTGAAAAGAAAAATTTGAATATGCATCGATATTCAGTCAGAAAACTTGACAAGTGTTGTTAACTGAACGAATGCAAAGCAATTTCTGAAGTAAAAACAACTTGATTCTATCAAGGGAAACAACTGTACCTCACGTGACATTATTTCAAAGCTGTGCATCCATACTTTTGTTGGAGACGATTTTAAATACAATTTTGGAATATGGAAAAATTATTTTAAAAATATGCATGCTTGTCAGATTTTAATAAGCTTTCAAATTTATGATCTATAAAAAATAGAGAACATTCCTTTAAGTTTCATAAAGAAACTTAATTTTAAAATATATAACAACCTTTTGTCATATGTATTTAAAATTGAAAAAAAAGAAAATTATTGTAAAAATTCATTTTTCATCAAAAAAAATTTTTTCTTTCAGATAAAAATTTCCTTGGTATATGTTATTCAGAAAAACCATTAAAAGCTTTTTTAATTAAATATTGTCTTAGTTTTATTGGGTTTTGTATTTTTACAATTGAGGTAAAAGTTTGGACAATTTTGCACATTTTTTTACCAAATAAATCGATGATTCACATTCTTCAGAGTTTTGTGCATTTAATTAAAAAAAAAAAATTAAGGTTGCAAATAAAATATTTTGAAGTTTTCATAAAATTAAGTTGGGGGCGGTTAACAGGTATAAAAAAATATTTCATGACTTTCGAAAAGACAAACATTTCTAAATTAATTTCATTCATTTGTAAATAAGTTCTTCAGAGCTTATTTTCATTAAAATCCAACAAGTACTTGATTTTTGCAAGATTTTCCAAATCAATGTGTTTTTCAACTGAAAACAGTGAAAAAAAAAAAACAACTAATGCTAATAAATATTACCTAATCGCTGACCTAAAAAAAAAAAGATTCTCAACCTAAATTTAAAACATGCGGCAAAGAAATAAAAAAAAATTAAAAAAATGCCTTGGTCTTTCCTACTTTTTCACGATAAAATTTTGTTTTTATTCAGTTTGGGGCCTTTTTTTCTTCATGCTATGGATGCTTTTTTTTGAGCGAAGAAAAGGACAAACCTATACCTATTTTATTTATAAATGTGTCAAAAATAGATGAAAATAAAAGTAAAACGCTGTCTGAAAGCGAGCAAAGAGCTGAAAATCTAATCAATTTCTATTTGAAATGCACCTGATTATTTTGCTTACCGAATGCTTTCAATTAAAGCTAAAAAAGAAAGCTTCACGAACGCTTTTTCATTTTTTAAAAATTTATTAAACCTTAAGTTAAGTATCGCATTTTCTGTTGAGGTCTCTGCTGAAAATTCGAATAATAAATTGTAATTTTATTTTACTAACGCAGAAATTTCGACTATAATCTTTTCATACAAAAAAAAAATCAATATATTTTTTGTTTTTTCTCTATGACGTTCTGTTTTTCCTTTCTCAATAAGTTAACGAATACTTTCTGCCATCCGAGATTTTCTAAGTAAACTTTTCAAAATAGCACTGAAACAAATTAACTGGAAATAACAGACGCCCAAAAACGAACGAACATTTTAAAATTTTATATTTAAAATTAAAAACGATTTGTGATTTTCTGTCACAAAGTTTTTCAGCAGCCTGCAATGATTCAACAATATTTTCATGAAATAAATTATTTTTAAACATCCTAATTCTACTAAATTTGCAATCAGCCGCTTATTTTGTGTATAATTTTGTTTAGTTTAGGATTTAGCATTTTTCTTACTTTTTTTTATTTATTTTTTACGGAATGAAGAAAAAAAAAAGAAACGGAACCCAAACTCCATGAAACTAAAAATAACATTTTATAATTTTTATTTCATAATCTTTCCAATTTGATAAATTTTAAAAAGGATGAGTCACGTGGAAATTTTAATTTAAAAAACAGTCATAAAACGAAGTTAAATATGCTTTGTCGACATGTCCAAATTCAGTTATTGAATTAAAAAATATAAACTTGATAGCGAAATAAAAAAAAAAATTCAACTAATTTCCTTTTTTAAAAAAATATTTCTTCAAAATATTTGCTGACATGAAGAAATCGAAGCTAAATTTATTTTCATTTTTTTTTATTTTGCTAAGAAGACTAACAGAGAATAAAAATAAAATAAAAAAATGATGAAGCAAGTCAGTAAATAACGATTTCTTTTTGTCAAAATTATTTGTCTTCTTCAACTTACCTTTCTGACCAAAAAAAAAAATGGATCGAGAAAAAAATTAAAAAATGGGATGATTTCTTATCTGCTCAAATGATTTTGTGGGGATTTCTCTGTAATGAACCTGCTCAATATTTGTACTGTTCGTTCAGTTCATATAATAATGTCGAATTTGAATAGCACAAAGAAAGGGTTAAAAATGGAAAAATACGTTAAAATGGTTACATAACTTTTTATGATAAAATAATTTCCATGATTATGCAAGCCGAAAAAACGGTGTTATACATAATCTGATTCCTTCTGACATTTCTTGCCATTGACAGATGAAGGGTTATTCAAGTCAATGCTTGATCTTTCGTCATGACCACCAGGGGGAAGTCGATTTTGGAACCGTGATATTGCACTCAATTTCAGTACTTATCACATCAAACAGAGTGATATGTTTTAGTTCGTTTTTTTGGGTGGGGGGGTAACATGCAAAATCTGCTAGAATGGCCACTGACAGTGTTCACGAGGCGGTGAAATAGCCCGAGCTTCACCTGTCTTCTATAAAGCTTGATAGACTCTTTCAGCAATAATCATTAGTACATCAGCAGTTGACTTAGAGAAGCGAATACCATAGTCTTTGTTTGAAAGATGGCCCAGCGATGTGAGATGCTTTATCAATTGAGTTGATTAGGGCCTCTCGTAGTTTGCCACAAAGAGGTAGAAGGCATATAGGTTGCTAGTTTGGAGGGTCATTGAGTCAACCTGAATTCTTAAAGACTGAAAGAAAAGAGGAGCATTTCCAACAAGCAAGAGAGTAAGGCATTTATTGCACAGAAGACAGTTCGGAAACATATTTTTTTAAGGATAATTACAGGGATACCATCAGGTCCTCATGCTTTGTAGGGATCCAGATTAGAGATGATAGCAGGAGTTATGGAAGGACTTATATGACTATCACTCAAAAGTCTCGTTTTTAAATAGAAAGTTAAACAAGGATACTCAAGATGAGACAAAAGCAGAATTTGAAGAGAATTTACAAGCAAAACATTCTGCTTTATTAGCAGATGTTAAAACCTCAAATTGAGTAAAGAGAGGAGGAATAGAAGACATACTCTAAGAGGGAAATCCGGCAAGGATACTCCATAAATTCATATGTTATATATTTAAACAATGATTTGACAATTGATCTCCTTAAACTGTATTGGTATTGGGAATATTCTTGATCCGTTCAGTGTCTATACATTTCTGTCTTTATTGCATATTGTTTCATCTTTTGTTGCCATGGTAGAGTTCTCCAATGTGATAATTCCATTGTTGCATCACCTTTTCTTTGTTCGAATATGACTGATTTTCTCTTTAGAATTTATACATTCTAGGAAAGACCAATTGTTTTAATTTCAGACTTTGGCATAAACATATGTACAGTAGCATGAAATAAACTAAACAAGTAACTGGTGAGGTGAAAAGATTTTTATTTTATTCAAATTTCCATTTTGTTCAAATGTCTCAAATATTTTTCTTATAGAGGTTATTTTTTCCACTCGTAAACAAATGCAGTTTTGATGGAATACATGCATACAGCATTATCATAATTATGATATGATTAAGACCATTAAAACTAATAAATTGTTAATGTAAAATTATTTTTATTGCTGATACAAAGGGTGTGATGGGAGTTTCTGTAATGTAGGCCAGGGAAGATGTTTTTGAAAGAAAGACTAGAGATGAAGAATATATAGTTACTGAGAATAAGTGAACGTAACATTTTTTTGATAGCATGAAGAGAAGATACATTAACAAAAGAGACCAAAAAATTCATACCAATCATGACAGATAGGTAATTATGTACGCAAAGGAAGCAAACTGAAAAACCATTCTCGTCTCTCCAGCATTAGATTTAATTTGTAATTCTCTTGTCTTTCATTCCTCAATGTGTTTCTTTGTCAAACCAAAAAGCAATAAATCAAAGTGGATCTAACCAACGCCTTTATCCACTGTGCCATGTGTCCTTTCGATTCAGTGACAGGACCCAAAGAGTTGTGAGTTCACAACTTAAGGCGGTGTAGAACTTGGAGTGTTGAATTAACGGGAGATAACTGATAACTGATATCCATTAGACATGGCACGTGGAACTAGAACAGTCTACCCCAGCAAGCGAAATAAAGGGTTCGGCTCGACATGCCAACCATCTAAAGAAGGCCGGAGCGTGCAACGGCCGAAACGTTGTGATAAATATGGCAAAAAATATGAGGAAAATAGTCCGAATAATGTAAATAGTGTACATAATACCTCATCTCAGAAATACAAACAGAAACAACCTGGCAATGTTATAGAAATTAAAATTATGGGCATTAAAACTAATAAATTATTAATGTTTTTATTGCTGATACTAAGAATTTGAGAGAAATGTCTGTAATGTGGACCAGGGAGGAAGTATTTGAAAGTGTAGCAGGCTTCGCCAATCATGTTGCGGGTCCCGCCACAATTATTTTACTTTGACTAGGAAAGGCGTGGGAAAGAACATGCAATGACGCTGGAGGTCACTATCCAATGCGGTAGTCACAATGCAATTTATATATGACGTAAAATAGCACATGATATAAAATATAAGACAGAACGTAATGATTCAAAACATAACAATTGAATTTATTAAGTATTAGTGTACATGTGCATAAGCTAAAGGTTTGACAGAGTTATGTCTCTTAGATTTGGAAATATTTGTACCTGAGCTCATAAAGGATGAATTGATTATTAAACTGTAGTTTATAAGAATGAGTTGTTGCATGTTAGGAATTGTCTATTGGACCAAAAGAGTTCAGAAGAGTTATAAGTTGTACTTGCGTGAATGTAATGTTCTTTAACGTCTGACTGCATTGGTCAAGGCGGGAGTCCTTGAAAGTTACATTTTGGCCGCAAGGAATGAGACGCGAGAAAAAGAAGAGAGAGAGAACCACTCGTGTTTTGTTTATATAAGATGATGTAACACGTGACTGGATCAGAACGTACTGAGCGCGAAAACAGACTTGTCGCGTGCAGGCAATCTGATTGCTCGGAACTGACCAATCAGCGAGCTAAGTTTTGAGTAGATTAACCAATGAATACTTGTCATACGATTTCCATGTATGATGGTGGTGATAATGACAACAAAGAACAGTACATTTGCTCGCGGGGGTAACTGGCAGACGTGGAAGACTCCACAAAAGAAAGCCTGGAGTTGAAATATGTATAGTTACTAAGAATAAATGAACTAAATGGTAGCATGAAGTGAAGTTAGAAAAAAACTGCCAAAAATGCATACCAATCATAGCAGATATGTAACTATGGTTATTTTCTAAGCGTAGCTTAGATGTGACACAAGGCCGAAAGTATGGAGTACCTAGTGAAGATCGAACTCATTTTTCAATCGTAACTGATCTAGCGAGACATGCTTGCTAGCCATTAGACCACACTGAGGTGCACAAATATAGGTAACTATGTACGCAAACGAAGCAAACTGAAAATACCTTTCTCTTGTCTCTCCTGCATCAGATTGAGAATTTCACTTGTAATTCTCTTGTCTTTCATTCCTCAATGTGATTCTTTGTCAAACCCAAAACGCAATAAATTAAACACAAGACACATTTTTGCAATTTTCAGCTCATTTTCAGTCGTGGATATGTCTTTTTAAAGTCTTGGTTTTAACCTGTGACACCACAGGTTACCATGCAGAAATAAATGTTACTAATTTTTATATAAATATTACTTTTAAAAATCCTGTTAAGTAATTCTTAAAATTGATAAATGCCTTCGAAATATATCCCAGAAAAATATTGAATGTTTAAAAGATTTTTAAATTTCTCATTTGCATTTTTCATCTATGCTGTGTCATACTTAATGCCAGTACGTCTATGTATTTCTGACAATGTATATGCAAATATGTTTATTTGCATTTGCTATGTCTTTATCGGAGTTAGCTCCTCCTCAGTTCTTTAATCCTTCAACAGGGGTCTCTCTTTCCCCTGGCTATAAATATTGGTTGACCCTTCTCTCTCTCTTTCTCTTTTCTGACTCAGGCTTTGGGCCGCCACCTCGCGCGGAGATGAGGTAAAATCTTTTTCGAATCAGGCCTTGGGCCGCTACCTCGCGCGGAGGTGAGGTAAAAAAAATCTCTCTCTCTCTCTTTTCACTTAGGCCAATATGTGACCTCTCACAGATACAGCGTTTCCCAAATTCTGGGAACGCGCTAAAAAGAACAATACACGTACATACGAACACTTACAACACACGCACATAATTTCTCCATACAAACTCTACGTAACTGTTCATGTCTTTGTGTAACTCGTTATTAATATATATTTGTTTACCCATGTATATCGGTCTTGTTTGTTCTCTTTGTCTTCTTTGGACCTAATTAAACCCCAACATTCTCATGTAGTTGGACCGGCTAGCAGGGAATTTTAACCTTTTCTGATATCTCTTCACATCTTCACCCCCACGGTCCGCTACATCTTCCTTTGAATTATTTATTACTCTTCACATTGAGTGTTTAGATGATGGCAAATTCAGAAATAAAACACTCTCTTGTTTCATTGACAATCAGATTAAATTAAAAATTACACCTAAAAATGAATATTTTACATGAGTGAAGCTCAAAATGTGTAAATCTTATGAAAATAACATCCAAAAGACACTCATGTTTGAATCAATCAGATGAAAATTAATTTCTTGATTTGTTGTGTTTGCATAGGTTTTTTAAATGACGTACACAGAATTAATATTATTTTCTCTAAGAAAGCTGGCTTTAATAATAACCATTTCCTATTCATAGATATTCTACCTCTTCCACTTTTTTCTCATCTTTCTGTTAATACAACTTCAATCACCACTAAGTCATGCTGCCATACTATTGCTGATAGAAAATGTATAAGGGAAGAAACTGCTAGGATGTTGAAGGAGGGTATAATACAGCCCTCAGTGTCTCTGTGGCAAGCTCAAGTCCTCATAACAACAAACAAAAAAAAGAACGGTAATCAATCACAGCGACACTATAAACAGGTTCACAGAACTAGAACAACATTTTAAAACGGTTGATGATATAGTCCATTAAAATATCTTCACAACACTTGATCTTAAATCAACTTATCATCAGAACTCTATCGTCAACAGTGATCGTATCTACACTACCTTTAGTTTAAAGTGGTAAACTATACCGATTTCATTTACTCACCTCCCTTTTGATGTGACAAATAGTAAGTGCATTCCAGAGAAACATTGACATCATCGATAAGGAAATATTGACAGATACATTTTGTAGCAATTGTAAGAGTAAACTGTTTACTGTAAACAGTTCAGGACAAAAGTAAAAGTGCTAAGCTTTACTCAACTAAACGGAACTCAGCTACAAAAGGAAAATAGGAGAAAAGTTAAATAACCAACTGGGGTGAGTCCATTACTTGTACATACTCGGATTTATTTTTCCATCTAAAATCCGGGTGGACTGACTCCACACACTAATGTACATTGAAAAGCAGACAAAACCTTATAGTTCCTTAAAATTAGAGTCAAAATTTAATTTATAAAAACGTACTATATATTCGTTTTTAAGTAATAAAAAATTCTGCAGTAGACTACTGAAATATTTAACAATAAAAAAATGAAGAAAACGAACAGAGCAAAATAACTTATTGCACTGTTCTGATTTTAAGACCGGTTCAAATATATGGCAGACGGGACTGAGAATTGGTTAATTTTTATTGATTATGGACAAATCACAGCATACAGTAATACTTGACGATGTTTTTGGTAGTCATTCATTTAACGTTCCCAATAAGGAAAAATACTTTGGTGCATTTCAAACCAAATTTAAATGGATTGAAATCTTTTTCTTTTCTACTTAACTGTAAAATCAATGAATACATTTATACGGAGAGGTCTGTTGGCACCAAATAATTCTCTTTATTAAAAAATCTTTCAAAAATAAAATGAACTTTTCTCAAACAGTGAGGAAAATTATTGGATTTAATGTCTGATTAATCTGAAATTAATCAAAAATTACATTTAATAATTGTAAAAACGCTTGATTCTATTGGTGAAGTTGAATTATAAAGAATAAAAACTTGTAATTCCAACGGATAATTTATTGTTAAAACAGATATATTTCTGAAAGCTTTTGCAATCCTTGATCACTCTTGAGAAATAAATGAAACAATGAGTAAAATACATTGTATATATTATAAATTCAAATTAACAAAAGAAAAAAAAATCGATCGAATTGAGTTCGCGAGACTTGCGTAAACTGAAAGAATTACTTCTGTTTCAAAAATATGTTTTAACAATAGATTATCCGTTGGAATTACAAATTTTTTAATTCCTTTTGAAAATTATTATATGTTGAATGACTTCTTAATAATAGCGTGATGTTGGTTACTTTGAGGGCCTGTTCGATGGGTAGGGCTTATGTGATGACGTCACTCTAGGAGAAATTCTTTCATTAGTTTAAGTGTTTGAGTTTTCTTGACACGGCTTGATTTTTTAATTTGTTTTGTAATATTTTCAATAGAATAATTTACAAAAAAAAAGGAAAAGGAAATTATCAAATTAGACCAAAATTGAATGTATTTTTACAGGGCCGGCGCTAGGGTCTCACCCCCAACTCCCGAAACATTGATACGGGGCCCCTCTCTCTACTACATGTCGATATTAAAGTTTTCCAACCAGGGGGCCACAAACACTAAGGAAAATGTTTAAGTCACAATTTTTTACATTTCCATAAAGATTAATCGCCAATGCCTCTCTGCTGAAAAAAAGTTTTACAAAGTTTCAAACACAACCCAAACCGGGTTGACTTAAAAATTTATTTTAAAAACAGTATTTCAGTTTATGGGAAAATTTTTCATGTATTGAAATCTTTAAACATTTTTATTTTTAAGCCATCTTTTTCTCGGTATTAAGCGATCATTTTCTCTGTTTTATCTTTCTAGAAATGTAAAAAATAGGGACTAGAAATTTTATTTTGATTACTAGCTATGGACGTCTTGTTAGTATTACTATTAATAAAAAACAAAAAATCAGAAATCCACCGTGGATGATTTCGGAATGAAAAAACGATTTTACGAGATGTATTACCCTCTTAATTGATTTAAGAGAACGGTTGAAAAGAAATTTACAATTTAAAAAAATAAGTGCTACTGAAATTAGCACTTCTTCGCCACCTCCCCAGTAGGCATGGAGCCCCCATGCGGTTGGGAGGTTCCGGGTAGTAAGCACCGGCTCTGTTGATTATTATAGTTTATCATTGACAATATAACTTTGGTAGAAAAAAAAAAAGTAAAATGTACAAAAAGCTAAAAAACGCTGGTGAAACTAGCCCTTTCTGGGCTCCAACCTCGTCGGATACAAGATGTATAAGTTGGTGACTGACAATGTAACGTCAGTTTAAAAATAATTTTTCAAAAATTGCGGATGGCTTTAAAATAGTGCTGAAAAAAATGAGAGAGGGTCGAGGGTAAGACGCGCCTGCCCTGTATTTTCATTTCCAAAAGATAAGCAGTTATCAGCAGATACGTGCTGTCAAATGGGAAAATTTAGCACCAAGCAAAAATAGTAAAATCAGTAATTTATTTTATATTAGTTTCTTTTATATTCTTTGTAAAAAGCATTAAAACGTAATGGTTAATTTAATGACTGTGAAACAAAGTAATCAGGTGTCCTCCACCATTGAAAGAGTTCTACTGAATTCTGTAGATGAGAAATTTAAACTCGGTAAATTTTTATAATTTCTAATAAACATTTAAAAAGAAACGTTTGAATTTTTTATTTGTAAAAAACATATTTCCATAAAAATGTCCACAAATATGAATGTAGTTAAATTCCCAGATCAATTCTGTGGACAAGACAAGTTGGTATAAGATGAAAATTGGAAAAAATCTTTTTCTGACACGGTTCGTCGTCCGACTTTTTCAAGGCAAAATTAAAAATTTTTTTTAATGTTATAGTTACATTACAAAATCAAAATTTAAAGAGAGATACTTCTGCGTAACCCTCGTTCTGGTTAATGTAAATTTCATTAATGTTAATTTTTTTTCTATGTCAACAATATAGTTAAATTTCCAGATCAATTCTGTGGACAAAAAAAAAATTGGTATAAGATGACAATTGGAAAAAAAAAGATTTTCTTGCTGACACGTTTCGTCTTCTGACTTTTTTTTAAGGCAAAAATGAAATGGAAATGTTTTTGCTGTTATAGTTACATTACAAATCTTTTTAAACATATTTGTTGCAGATATATTAACTTCTTTGCTGAAAATAAGTTTTAAGCATAAATCAACAAATAAATCTGCAACACACACCTGAAGTCTGTGCACAATCATCATCACCACATGCACTCGGTGAAATGGTACATAACAATTCAATAAATCTTTACCAAATATTTTCAGTGTTTTTGCTGATAGGAAGTCTAATTTTTTTAATACATTTTCTTAAATTCAAAATAAGTTATAAAAAGGATCACATTCAGTGCAATGATATAGTTCACAGCATGAAATATATAAGAAAATAAGCAAAAACTAGAAGCAATGACTTCAACACAAATGTATCATTATGGTGGCCATATTTAGTCTTTAGATGATGAGAAGTTCAGAAAGTGAACATTGTACTCATATCTCGTTTCAATAGCAATGACACTAAATATTAACAACTGCACATAAAAATCAATATTTTACAACATAAATGAATCTCAAAATGTCCAAAATGTATGCATCTTATAAAAACAAAACAACCAAAAGACAATCATGTTTGAATCAATCAGATGACTGCTTTCATAAACACAAAATAAAAAAGGGTTCAAGGCCAAGGGGTAAAACATATGTAAAATCATGGAGAAGAGTTCAACATTGAATTTGAGAGCATAGTTCAAATAATGATTAACATAATTTGTGCCAATTCAAATGTATATCTGAAATGGTTTAATACATTTTATTAAAACACCCTGAAAAGGAATCTGCCTACTATTTTGCCTATATAAAATAAATCAAAATCCATCTTAACCTGATTTAGGAATATATGACTTTATTTCATTCATGTACAAAAAACAAAAACAAAAAAAACACTTCCCTGAATTTTTTTGATTTTCGTTTGCATTTGTACAGATTTGTGACAGACCTGCACAAAATGAAATATTGCATCTTATGAAATCCTTTAGATTTATAACAAGTTTTCTTTCTTAAATCCTTAACAATTGTAAAACGTCATTCACACACTTCTCATCAGTGTTTCCATATATTGAATAACAAATATTTTAATACATTTTATTTACAGACCCATAAAAATGAATATGCCTTCTATTTTGCATATAGTAAAAATAAAATTCATATTTGCCTGATACATGAATATATGACCTTATTTCATTCATGTATTATCTTTATATTATGGAATAATTTATTTAAATCCATGATTATCCAAAATATCAGTCACACACATCTCAGCAGTATATAAAAATGCAGATATGCAAATTTCATAGGGAATCTTCTTATTAGTAGAGATTAGAACAGGAGTCAGTATAATTTGACTTTTCAACAAATAGACATCTACAGGACTCATTCATTTCTCTAACCTGTGTGTGTGCGTATATGGCTCTTCAAATGTGATATTTGTGAAAATGAGGACCCACAAACTTCACAAGAATATGGTTTCTCGCCAGTGTGTGTTCGCATATGGTCATTCAAATGACACAACTGTGAAAATGCAGATCCACAAACTTCACAAGAATATGGTTTTTCTCCAGTGTGTGTTCGCATATGGTCCTTCAAATATGACTTCCTAGAAAAAGCAGATCCACAAACATCACAACAATATGGTTTCTCTCCAGTGTGTGTTCGTGCATGACGCTCTAAAGTTGAATTCTGGGAGAATGCAGATCCACAAACTTCACAAGAATATGGTTTCTCTCCAGTGTGTGTTCGCATATGGTCCTTCAAATTTGACTTCTTTGAAAATGCAGATCCACAAACTTCACAAGAATATGGTTTCTCTCCAGTGTGTGTTCGCATATGGTCCTTCAAATGTGACTTCAGTGAAAATGCAGATGCACAAACTTCACAAGAATATGGTTTCTCTCCAGTGTGTGTTCGCATATGGTCCCTCAAATGTGACTTTCTTGTGAATGCCGACCCACAAACTTCACAAGAATATGGTTTCTCTCCAGTGTGTGTTCGCATATGATCCTCCAAATGTGACTTGTGTGTGAATGCAGATCCACATACTTCACAAGCATATGGTTTATCTTTAGTGTGTGTTTGCATATGACACTCCAAAGATGTCATCTGTGTGAATGCAGAACCACAAACTTCACAAGAATATGGTTTGTCTCTAGTGTGTAGTCGCAGATGGTTCTTCAAAGATGAGTTCAATGAAAATGCAGATCCACAAACTTCACAAGTATATGGGTTCTCACCAGTGTGTGTTTGTATATGCTCCGTCAAATGTGACTTCTTTGAAAATACAGATGCACAAACTTCACAAGAATATGGTTTCTCTCCAGTATGTGTTTGCATAGTGTGCTCTGGAAATGCTGATGCACTAAATTCACACATATATTGTTTGTTCCTAGTTCATTTTTCCATATGGTACACTATATCTAAACACCTACAAATATTTGAAAATTTCTCAATAATATGGCTTCTCTAATTCTGCTTTCAATTTTTTTTTCAAATGTAACAACAAATCTCTATAGAAAAGACAAACTACACATTTCAAAGTACATTATTTCAAGTTAATGTTCACCTTGATGCTTTTGAAAATATAGCTATAAAACATTTACATTCTGTTCTTGATGGACAGTGAAGAGTCTTTTATTTATTTATATTCCCAAGAATAACAGTTTTTATCAATATTAGGAGATTCTCTCTAGTGAAAGACCTGCAAAGTAAAAGAAACAACACATATTTTAACAAAGTGAATAATACATGAAATCTATTCATATATTAACAGAGACATTTAATTAATTATTAGCGCTAGTTGAGTTCAATATAGTGACACAATAATGCAATGTCAATAGAATGATCAGTAAATTTATCTTCAATAATTTCCTTCTGGGTTGAAACATAATATGTAAACTACAGTTAAAGAGTTTGAAGCCACTCCCAGAATTATCATGGGAAGAACTTGACAGAAAAAATGGAAAAGAGTCATTGAAAAAAGAATAGAATCAATTATCAAACTTTGAAAAAATTTTACAATAAATGCCAAAAGTTTGTGCTGCTGTAATATAGACTAAAGGAGGATGATTTGATGAGATCAAAATCTAATCATAAAATGCTGTTTTCCTTTTTGCCTAATAAAAAAAAATCACATCTCACTTTTTTAACTATGTTTAATAATTTTGCCTTATTTACATACAAAATAACTACTTTTGGGGGCCAATTTAAACAATACGTAGCCTCAAACTTTTGAACTGTAGTGCACATGTAATATGGTTTCTCTCCAGAATATATTTGCATAGTGTTCTGTAAAAATGCTGATACACTAAATTCACAAGTATATGGAAGTGATTTTTTCCAAATCTAAATAACAGGAAAGGTTTGCAAACTTCAAAAGAACATGGTTAATCCTTCATTAAAACTTTTTACTCAAATGTAACAATAAGACTCTACAGAAATGACAAACCAAACATTTCAAAGTACTTCTGTTTGCAAGTTAATGCTTCCTTTGATATTTTTGAAAATGTACATACATAACTTTTATATGAATATGGCAACATTCTGTTCTTGATGGAGAGTGAAGAGTCTTGTTTTTCTTCATTTCCATTCTCAAGAATAAGAGTTTTATTTAATATGATGAAAGACCTGCGAAGTAAAAATAACAACACATACAACAGTGAATAATACATGAAATCAGTTCACATATATTCAGCTATGTATGAATGCTAGTTGAGATCAGCATAGGGAGACAATAATGCAGTAGCCAAGAAAGATCAATAGAGAAATCACTAAGTTTATCTTAAATAATTTACTTTTAAGTATGTAACAAAATATGCAAGTGCAATAAATCAAGATGGTGATTTCAATCTGACAATTATTAGTTTGTTAATATGAATTAAACATCACAACTAGAGGCCAACACAATGTCTAAAGTCTTTTTGCAATTAATATGAACTTTCTGGTATAAAATCAATCTATATCAACTCTATAGCAGCAAAGATAGTTATTATAATATACACCAGGGAATTAAAGAAAGAAACATTAAAAACCTGACTTTCAAAATCTGATACAAATCAACTAAGTATTGGCTATGCATATAATTTCCAGTATTCAATAAATGATGAATATTATATGTAGAATTTTCCATTTTAAATTTTGCAAGGAAAGATACTACATGTGATTTCATAAGTGAATTCATTTACTTATAAAAATGCAAATGTCATTGAAATTGGCACATTTTAAAGGTAAATCTCTGGAGAAATTCTGCTGAATGTTTATCAAACAAAATACACCAGGATATATACATAAAGGGTGATTCATATAATATTGAGAAGAAATATTCACATAACAGTCTTAATAAAATTAAAGCCAAAATATTTAAAATTCAATAAACATTAGATTATGGAGAATATTTTCCTAAATTTTAAAGATTACTGAGAACTTAAAAATTATATTAAAACAATACTATGACTGTACTTACCTAATGAAACATGCAAAAAAGCTCACGAAAATTCAAGAATCCTTAATGTTTTAAAAAGAATTTTGAATTTATTTTATGGTGATTTTCATAAATATGGATGCCCAAATGCAACATTATCAAAAGATAAGTGTGATAAGTAAAGTTAAAATTAATTGGTAAGTTTCTTCATAGGTTAACTATAATGCCACAGAAACTAAAATTCAATAAAATATTAGATTGCTTAGAATATTTTCTTCAAATTTTAAGATTATGGTGTAAACAAAATTATATCAAAAATGGCCTTCAAATCTGTCAAGTAATTGTTACAGGTATATCCCCCTTAGAAGAAATAAAATCAAATATAAGTCACTCAAGAGCTGTCAACATAAAATCCACTTCCATGCTAAAAAATGTTTTCTGTGATAATTTTAAACTAAACGTAATATTTGTTTCAAATCAGATTAATACAAATTTAAATCAGCTAGTCATCTTCAAATACATTTTGAGAAAGGTATATTTTAATTTTATCGCATTTTTATTTCATGATTCAAAGCAGATTTTTGGTAAGACAGGGTTTAAATTCTCCAAGGCTTTTAGCTCATATGAAAATTAATCATGGTAAATTTAATTTCTCAAAGAAGAAATACCCACCCCAAAAAATTTTAAATAATTTAAAATGCCTTATTTGAACCTAAAATTCAGTTCTATTTTAAATACTGTGGCCTAAAGCAAGGTACGATCATTGATTTTCTGAACAATGAGCATACCATAATGAAAAAATGCTCTGAACTTAAAAAAGACAAAGTTTTATTGTCAAAATCTTTTTCAATATTAAAAGGAAACAAAAAAAGGATTCTTTATCATATTTTATAATCCATTTAAGAAGGTTTGAATTTTTTTTCTGGTGTTATGGGGTTGGGCAGCAAAGATTAGTATAGGAAATTTGAGTGTCTTTTTTGCAGTAAAAAACATTGATTTGAAAATTCTTTGAAATAATTATTGGATTTTCATTAGATTTTGAGGACTTATTCACAAATGAATGAATTAATTTTTGAAATTTTACTTTTCTAAATCTTGGTAAATTTTTTTTTTTTACTTCCCTGCCCCGCCCCACAAAATATTTTAATTGCTTTTGTAAATATATAATACAACAAGAGCTTAAATAAATGGCTACAGTCAAGTTAAAAAAATTCATTTCTACGATACTTTAAGCATAAAGTAAATAATATTTGATTAAATTCAGATTAATTATACTTTAAATCAACTAATATTCATCAAATAAAGTTTCACTGAAGTATATTTAATTTTTGGGAGATTTTTTAATAAAAATAATTATATTGCGATGAAAGATAATTAGAATAGGACGCTAATTTGCTATGTTAGCAAAAGAAAAAAATCCTTCCAGTCAATTTAATTTTAAATAACTTTTTGAAATGCAGCAAAGTATTTTGCTCATTAGAAACAATATTAGCTTAAAATTAAAACTAAAATAAAAGCTTCAAGAAAGATTTTTACATTTTTCAAACCGTAGGTAACGTTTTTTTTTTAATAAATTTTTTTATGCAACAAATTAAAATTGATATTTTTTTCTAACGTTCTTTTTTTCCTTGCGAAATGACTAAGTTCTGCCATCTGTTTGCCTTCCTAAGCAAAATAGCACAGAAATGAACCAAGTGGAAATAACGGCCTCTACAAACGAATAAAAATTTTATAAATTAAATATAAAACGATTTTTAAATAAAACGGTTTTTGATTTTCATTCTAACAAAAACCGTTTTCAGTCGACTGCAATGATTCAACGTTATTTTTATTTATTAATTTTTTTAAAAAGTCATAATTGTAGAATTAGGATTTTTTTTTGTAATCGGCTGCTTATTTTCCTTTCTAAATGACGAATAATTTCTGCCATCTGAGACATCCTCGGGAAACATTTCAAAATAGAGCTGAAACGAATCAAGTGGAAATAACGGCCGTCCAAACGAACAAAAATATTATATTTCAAAACGATTTGTGATTTTCTTTCTATCACAAACTGATTACCACAAACTGCAATGATTCGTTATTTTCATGAAATAAATTATTAAAATCCTAATTCTACTAAAAGACAAAAAAAAAACCCAAAACAAGGATATTTTTTCAATCGGCTTAATAATTTTTTTTACCTTTTTAGTTTTTTATGGAGAGAGAAAAAAAAGCGCGTATTTTAAAAACTTTCCAACAAAATCGTCCTAATTCCATCAAACCAAATCATTTGTATTGCATAATCTTTGCTATTTAATTTCATTTTAACATCAACAGTGTAACGTGGAAATTAATTTACAAACGTCATAAAACGAAGTCAAAATATGCTTTGGTGTCGACATGTCCAACCAAACTGTTTTTGAATTAAAATAAAATAAAAACTTCAAAGCGAAATAACAAAAAATTCAATTAATTTCCTTTTTTAAAAAAAATATTTCTTTATCTGCTGACATGATGAAATTGAAATGTTGAAATAATAGCAGAATTTTATTTTCATTTTTTAAATTTTATTTTGCTAACACTCTCACAGAGAATAAAAAGAAATGAAAAAAATGGTGAAGCAAGTCAGTAAAAATATTAACGATACGATTTCTTTTCATCAAAATTATTTGTCTTTTTCGACTTACCTTTCAGACCAGAAAATGCATCGAGAAAAAGAAAAACAAAAAAAAACGGGTTATTTCTTCCAGCAGAAAATAAATGTGTTTGTGGGGATTTCTCTGTAATGTTAACCTGCTCAATTTTTGTATTGTTCATTCAGTTCATGTCGAAAATGAAACGAATGACACAAAGAAAGGGTTAAAAAAAAAAAAAAAAATAGAAAAATGTGATAAAATAGTTGAATGATTTTGAGAAAATATTTTGCTCGATTATCGAAGCCGAAAAACGGTGTTACATAAAATGTGATTCCTTGTACCTAAAATACTGAGATTTTTTTGGTATTTCCAGAAGAGTTATTAAAAATTCGATGCTTGACGTTTCGTCATGACAACTAGGGGGAAATCGATTTTGGAACCGGGGTATTGCACCCAGTTTTAAACTATGTACCTCCACGAAATGTAAACAAAAGAGCATAGCATGATGAAAAAGGCGCCAAACTTGACGAAAACAAAACTTATCGTCTAATGTTCATATTTAAAGAGGAAATATCAAAGTATTTCTGGTGTATTTTTTTTTACATTTTTTAATCGTTCCTAGCACATCCGAAATTTTCGCTAAAAATCTTGTTTTTTTTTGTCAAA
Source organism: Acanthosepion esculentum (assembly GCA_964036315.1). Lineage (NCBI taxonomy): Eukaryota > Metazoa > Mollusca > Cephalopoda > Sepiida > Sepiidae > Acanthosepion > Acanthosepion esculentum. The sequence continues at coordinate 57,816,968 of OZ038479.1, read as the reverse complement.
AAAAAATAAGGACAGATAATCCATCATTTTCAATCATTTTTTCCATTTTATAATAATTATATTTGTATTTCCATTCATTTTATTATTAATTTTGATATTTCATTTATGGAAAAATGTCATAACTGAGATTAATATAAAAATAAGATCATATAAATTTCATAAGATGATACTGATACTTGTAGGTACACTTCTCAGTTAAAATTGAAAAATCAAATTAACTTCTTCATACGTGTTTCGCAAAAGTAAAGGCATTTACAGCGTAGAACAATGCTGAACTCAAATAACGCAACTTAATTGTATTCTGGTTGGTCTTCCGTACTTTATAATTACCGCCCGATTATAAACACAAAATTACATTTCTTAATTACTGCGGATCTTCTGATTGGTCGAAATTAAACAATTTACGATGCGCTAAAAAACGATCTATCTTATAAGGACACTTAGAAAACCCGATGCGGCTTTTAACTAATTTTATAATATTTTAACAACTTAATGTAAAAATCTATTATAATTAAAGAAATAACAAATAATAATTGTATTAAAAATTCATTTTTCATCGAAAATATCTTTTGCTTTCAGAAAATATTGTTCATATTCATAAAAACAACTAAAAGCAAATAAAAGCATTTGAAATTAAATAATATATTTGTTTTATTGAGTTTTGTATGTTACAATTCAGAGCTTATTTTCAGGTTTGTGTGTGTGAGGGGGATCCAATTAAAAATAATAAAAAACACGATTTGCATTCCTCAAAGCCTTGTGCTTTTAACTATTGTAATCACTAAACTCGATGCGATCGAATTTCTAGAGTTTTCATAAAATTAGTTAGGGTGGGTAATAAATATATAAAAAAATATTTCTGCCATGACTTTAATAAATAAAAAAAAACTATTTATAATAATTTCCATCATCTATGATTAGTTTCTGAAAGTTTCATTAACTTCTGACAATTATTTTTATTTTTTCAAGATTTTCCAAATGTGTGTCATACAAAAAAAAACGAGCTAAAAATTGTATAGGTTATTTTACTAGTTCCGGTGATACAAAGAGAAACAAGGTTTTTTTAATCAAAATTTAGAATGTTCTAAGAAAGAAGTAAAAAATTTAAAAAATAATTAAAAAAAACTTCGGTCTTTCGTCTTCATAATAACATAAGCATTTAGACGATAAAATTTTGTTTTAGTCAAGTTTGGCGTCTTTTTTTATCATGCTATGCAATTTCTTTTAGCGATTTCGTGGTGATACCTATATCAAACCCAATGTAATTTTGATTTTTTTTTAAAACGTGAAAATTCAACTTGCTCTAATGGCCACTGACACTGTCGGTTTTCACAAAAATTAATTTAAGTTCAAAATGTAACAGAAATGCATTTTCTTAAAACAGCATGGTTTCTCTCCAGTATGCATTCACATATGGTTCATAAAATGTGACTTCACTGAAAATTGCAAAACAAAAAACTTCACAAGAATAAGGTTTCTCTCCATTGTTTATTTGAATATGGTTCTTCAAATGTGACTTCCTTGAAAATGCAGACCCACATATTTTACAATATGGTTTCTCTTAAGTGTTTGTTTTCATATGACCCTCCAAATGTGATTTCTGTGTAAATGCAGGCCCACAATCTTCACAAGAATACTGTTTCTCTCCGGTGTGTTTTTGCATATGATGAACCAAACATGAATTTAGGGAAAATGCAGATTCATAATATTCAAAGAGATATGCTTTCTCACCAGTATGCATTTGCATATGATTCTTCAAAGATGATTTGAACGAAACTGAAGTTCCATAAACTTCACAATAATATGGTTTCTCTCCAGTGTGTATCTGCATAGTGTTCTGTAAAAATGCTGATACACTAAATTCACAAGTATATGGAAGTGATTTTTTTCCAAATCTAAATAACAGGAAAGGTTTGCAAACTTAAAAAGAACATGGTTAATTCTTCATTAAAACTTTTTACTCAAATGTAACAATAAGACTCTACAGAAATGACAAACCAAACATTTCAAAGTACTTCTGTTTGCAAGTTAATGCTCCCTTTGATATTTTTGAAAATGTACATACATAACTTTTACATGAATATTGCAACATTCTGTTCTTGATGGAGAGTGAAGAGTCTTGTTTTTCTTCATTTCCATTCTCAAGAATAAAAGTTTTATTTAATATGATGAAAGACCTGCAAAGTAAAAATAACAACACATACAACAGTGAATAATATATGAAGTCAGTTTCAGATATATTCAGCTATGTATTAATGCTAGTTGAGATCAGTATAGGGAGACAAAATCTGAGTTTATCTTAAACAATTTACTTTTAAGTATGTAACAAACTATGCAAGTGCAAGCGCTATGAATGAAGATGGTGATTTCAATCTGGCAACTATTAGTTGAATTTAAACTTGAAATTAAACATTACAACTAGAGTTGTGTCAATAAGAAATTTCGGATATAAAATATATCTGTATAAACTCTATAGGACCAAAGATATTTTTGAAAGTTTATATTATGAAAATTTCTTTACTTTCAAATAGTTATTTTAATATGCACCAGGAAAACTTTTAAGAAAATAAAGTAATATATAAAACAAAAACTGACTTTCAAAATCAGATACAAATAAACTTTTACTTTGCAGGTCTTTCATCATATTAAAAAAAAACTCTTATTCTTGAGAATGGAAATGAAGAAAAACAAGACTTTGCACTCTCCATCAACAACAGCTATTTTTTAAAATTATTTGCAGAATTATTCCTTTGAAATTTCCCAAAAGAAAGATTCTACATGTGAGTTCCTCAGTGAATTTATTTAGTAATAAAATCCTAATCTCATTGAGTTTGGCACATTTTTAAAATAGATCTCTGGAGAAATTCTGCTTAACAAATACTCCAGGATATTCATAAAGGCTAATTGAAATAATACTGGGAAGAAATTTTCACATAACAGTTTGTAAAATAGGGCAAAATTTAACATTTTTCAGAAAAGGACCTCATGATAAAAGTGTTTTAAAATTAAAAAGATAAATCATGTCAAGTGTTACACTGTTGTTGCAAGAATTTTTTTTTTCAATGAATAATGTATTTTTATAAAAACTGTTTTCATTATTTGAAAATTTTAGAACAATTTATAAACATATAAATCTTTTAAAATTCTGTATTAATTTTTAGTTTTTAATTGATATTGTTCTTAAATTATGACTGTACTTAATCATAAATGCAAGAGCTCACTAAAATTAATGATGCTTGACATTTTTTCTGAATTTATTTTGTGTGGATTTTTAAAATGTGCAAATTCAACATTATCAGAAAATAAGAGTAATAACTATAGTAAAGTTAAAATTAATTGGTAAGATTTTTTCTGAAGTTAAACTATAAAACCACAGCAACTAAAATTCAATATTAGATTGCTTAGAATATTTTCTTCAATTTTTAAGATTGCTGTGTAAAAAAATTATACAAAAAAGGCATTCATATTTGTCAAGTAATTGTTACCCCTTAGAAAAAAATCAAACATAAAACTTTCAGGAGAGTTGTCAGCATATGATAAAAAGATCCACTTCCATGCTAAAAAATGCTCTCATGATTTTAAACTAAAAGTAATATTTCTTTCAAAGCAGATTTATTCAACTCAGCTAAACTTAAACAAATACATTTTGTGAAAGGTATATTTTAATTTTGAATGATTTTTAATAAAGAGCATTATGTTGTAAATATGGATGATTTTTTCATCTTTTGTGATAAGCAAAAAAAAAAAACATACCAATCAATTTCAATACAAACATTTTTTCTTCAGACATAGCGTACATCATATATCTTATTCATAAAAACAATTAAAAGCTTTCCTAATTAAATAAGGTTTTATTTTTATTTCATTTTTATTTTATGATTTAGAGCTTATTTATGGGGAAGATGGGTTTTAAATTTTCCATGGAGTTCTGCATTTAACTCATATGAACATTAAGCAGTGCAAATTTATCGGAATTTCATAAAATTAAAATTACGAGGATTTTGTAAAAAAAATAAATTCTAAAATAATTTCATTCATCTGTATATATATATCCTGAAATATTCATTAAAATCCAACAATTATTTGATTTTTGCAAGAATATCTAAATCGGAGTGATTTACACTACAAAAAAGACACTCAAATTTCCTATACTAATCTTTGGTCCCCAAACCTACTAACACATGGGAAAAAAATCAAACGTTCTTAAATTGATTATAAAATATGATTTAATAGTCAAAGAAGTCTTTGTTGTTTCCTCACAATAATGACAAAGATTTTGACAATAAAACTTTGTATTTAGTAAGTTTAGGGCATGTTTTCATCATGGTATGCTCATTGTTCAGAGAATAAAAAAAATACATTTATCATCAAACTTTTTATGTTAGTATTAGAGGAAAGACCAAAGTATTTTTTGTTTATTTTCTAAAATTTTTAAATCCTTTCTAACACATATACATTTTGATTAAACCCATTTTTCACATGTAAGCAGGGGTACCAGTGTAGTATAGGCAATTTTAGCGTGTTTAGCGGTGAAATATACACTGATTTGGAAATTCTTGCAAATAATTGTTGGAATGTAATTTTCAGCACTTATTCACAAACGAATGAAATTATTTTTGAATTTTTTCTTTTACTTTTGTTACCCAACCCCACTTAATTAATTTAAATTTTTATCTTAAGAAAAGTTTTTGATTACTTCTATAAATAAAATATACTATTCATCATTTTCAAACAAATTTTTTTTTTGATAAATAATGAATTTTTACAAGAATTGTTTTATTTTTTTAAAATTTAATTGGAAAAGTTGATTAAGTTTCAAATCTTTTAAAATTCTGTATTAATTTTGCCCTTTTAAATGATATTATTATTAAGTGAAAACTATATTTAAAAATCATAAATTGAAAAGTTTAGAATAATTCATCAAACACCAATATTTTTAAAAGGATTTTGAATGTTTTTGGTATGTGTATAAACATACCAATTTTTGTAGATATCTGTGCTGATACCCGATATTATTAGAAAATAAGTATAGTAGCTATTTTTAAACCAAAGCCAAACTATTGATAATTCATTAAACATTAGATTATGGAGAATATTTTCTAAGTTCTTAACATTACTGAGTACTTAATAATTATATTAAGAAAAGGTTCCGACTTTGTAGCCTTCAGTTATGTTTTGCACATAAAGAGCCCGTAGAACAACATTGGATAAAAAATATCCCTCTGTCATCAAGTTATCAAACATGCCAAGAGATGAAATAAACGGCTACAGTCAAGTTAAACAAAATGCATTTCTGCAATATTTTAAACTTTAAGTAAAAAATATATATTAGGGACATTATAGCCTGAAGAACAAAAATTTTCAATGAATAATGATTTTTTTTTACAAGAATTGTTTGAATTTTTCTTTTTTAATTATAATAATTTTATAAAGTTTCAAAAAGGTTTTTAAAATTCTTCCAAAAATCATCAAAGTTAGGTTATTAAGTTATTAAATGAAGACTATATTTACTAAGTGAAAATCATCACACCAAAATCTTTTAAAATAAGTAAAAACGTTGCTTACAGCACCACATGCAATCAACACCGAGTTAATTGCATTTGTAACTGATTCAGCAACATTTTAAAAAGGCACATTGGAATGTTTTATCTAATAAATGGTATTCTTGTTTTCAACACACATTTTACCTCTTTTTGGTCATTATTCTTACACTGGCCACGATTTGATAATGGTCAATACATTCATTAAGTCTGTTTTTTTGGGGTTTTTTTAATCCTGGACAACAACAAAATATCTTAAATGGTTTTAATCCTACTTGCCAAAGCAACCCACTGTTCCAGCAGCAACCTGATGAAATTCATGGTTCAATTCAGCCAACTATCAATCTTTATATGCTCAATTATGAAGGATTCTTCAAACAAGAAAAAGCCATGGCTTTGGCATTAGATCAAAATTTTCAATTAGTAGATAATAGCAAACGGTACCATGCATCATACCATAAGTTACATCTCAATCTACATAATGTCTTATTCAGAAAAGCAATTAAAAGCTTTTCTAATTAAATAATGTCTTAGTTTTATTATTCTATTTTTATTTTATGATTCAAAGCAGATTTTTGGTTAGGGGGAGGGTCCTGTTTTTAAAAAAATGATAATTTGAATTCTCCAAGGAGGTCTGCGTTTAACGGATATAAACATTCATCAACTCAAAATTTCATGTAATCAAATAAGTTGGGGGAATGTGTAACAGATGTAAAAAATACCATTTTTGCCAAAAATTTCTAAAAAAATAACCATCGGCAAAATTATTTAATTAATATGTGAATAAGTCCTGAGAGTTGGTTGACAAATATTTAATTTATTTTTAAAAATTTTCAGATTTTTTTTACTTGGTCAAACATGACAAATAACTTTTAAGTGAAGATCATTTCTTTGCGTTGTTAGTAATTTTGTTTTGAATTTTCGGACCTGATACTCGGATTGACTCCACACACTAATGTACATTGAAAAGCTGACAAAACCTTAGTTTCTTAAAATTAGAGTCAAAATTTCGTTCATAAAAACGAACTATATATTCGTTTTTAAGTAATAAAAAATTCTGCAGTAGTCTACTGAAATATTTAACAATAAAAAAATGAAGAAAAAGAACAGAACAAAATAAGTTATTGCACTGTTCTGATTTTAAGACCGGTTCAAATATATGGCAGACGGGACTGAGAATTGGTTCATTTTTATTGATTATGGACAAATCACAGCATACAGTAATACTTGACGATGTTTTTGGTAGTCATTCATTTAACGTTCACAATAAGGAAAAATACTTTGGTGCATTTCAAACCAAATTTAAATGGATTGGAATCTTTTTCTTTTTTACTTACCTGTAAAATCGATGAATACACGGAGAGGTCTGTTGACACCAAATAATTATCTTTATTAAAAAATCTTTCAAAAATAAAATAAACTTTTCTCAGACATTGAGGAAAATTACTGGATTTAATGTCCGATTAATTTCAGATTAATCAAAAATTACTTTTAATAATTGTAAAAACTCTTGATTCTATTGGTGAAGTTGAATTATAAAGAATAAAAACTTGTAATTCCAACGGATAATTTATTGTTAAAACAGATATATTTCGGAAAGCTTTTGCAATCCTTGATCACCCTTGAGAAATAAATGAAACAATGAGTAAACTACATTGTATATATTATAAATTCAAATTAACAAAAAAAAAAAAAAATCGATCGAATTGAGTTCGCGAGACTTGCGTAAACTGAAAGAATTACTTCTGTTTCAAATATATGTTTTAACAATAGATTATCCGTTGGAATTACAAATTTCTTTTTTTCCTTTTGAAAATTATTTTCAGTTTAAAAAATAGCAGAAAAAAAGCATCATTTTTAACACTGAGGTTATATGTAAATGACTTCTTAATAATAGCCTGATGTTGCTTACATTGAACACCACTTAGAGGGCCTGTTCGATGGGTAGGGCTTATGTGCTGACGTCACTCTAGGAGAAATTCTTTCATTAGTTTTTACTGTTTGAGTTTTTTTGACAAGGCTTGATTTTTTAATTTGTTTTGTAATATTTTCAATAGAATAATTTTCCAAAAAAAAAAAAACCAAAACCCTATAGTTGTGCTGTCCTAAAATGCAAAGGAAATTATCAAATTAGACCAAAAGTGAATGTATTTTCACAGGGCCGGCGCTAGGGTCTTACCCCCAACTCTCAAAACTTTGATACGGGGGCCCTCTCTCTACTACATGTCGATATTAAAGTTTTCCAACCTGGGGGCCACAAACACCATAAGGAAAATGTTTAAGTCACAAATTTTTACATTTCCATAAAGATTAATCGCCAATGCCCCTCTGCTGAAAAAAAGGTTTACAAAGTTTCAAACACAACCCAAACGGGGTGTCTTAAAAATTTATTTTAAAAACAGTATTTCAGTTTATGGGAAAATTTTTCATGTATTGAAATCTTTAAACATTTTTATTTTTAAGCGATCTTTTTCGCGATATTAAGCGATCATTTTCTCTGTTTTATCTTTCTAGAAATGTAAAAAATAGGGACTAGAAATTTTATTTTGATTACTAGCTATGGACTTCTTGATAGTATTACTATTAATAAAAAAAATCAGAAATACACCTTGGTGGATGATTTCGGAATAAAAAATGATTTTACGAGATATATTACCCTCTCAATTGATTTAAGAGAACGGATCAAATAGAAAATTACAATTTTAAAAAATAAGTGCTATTGAAATTAGCAATTCTTCGCCACCTCCCCAGTAGGCATGAAGCCCCAGTGCGGTTGGGAGGTTCGGGGTAGTAAGCACCGGCTCTGTTGATTATTATAGTTGATCATTGACAATATAACTTTGGTAGAAAAAAAGTAAAATGTACAAAAAGCTAAAAAACACTGGTGAAACTAGCCCTTTCTGGGCTCCAACCTCGTCGGATACAAGATGTATAAGTTGGTGACTGACAATGTAACGTCAGTTTAAAAATAATTTTTCAAAAATTGCGGATGGCTTTAAAATAGTGCTGGAAAAAATGAAGAGGGTCGAGGGTAAGACGCTCTTGCCCTGTATTTTCATTTCCAAGAGATAAGCAGTTATCAGCAGATACGTACTGTCAAATGGGAAAATTTAGCACCAAGCAAAAATAGTAAAATCAGTAATTTCTTTTATATTAGTTTCTTTTATATTCTTTGTAAAAAGCATTAAAACTTAATGATTAATTTAATGACTGTGAAACAAAGTAATCAAGTGTCCTCCACCATTGAAAGAGTTCTACTGAATTCTGTAGATGAGAAATTTAAACTCGGTAAATTTTTATTATTTCTAATAAACATTTAAAAACAAACGTTTGAATTTTTTATTTGTAAAAAAAATATTTCCATACAAATGTCCACAAATATGAATGTAGTTAAATTCCCAGATCAATTCTGTGGACAAGACAAATTGGTATAAGATGAAAATTGGAAAAAATCTTTTTCTGACACGTTTCGTCGTCCGACTTCTTCAAGGCAAATTTGAAAATGTTTTTGTTGTTATAGTTACATTACAAAATCCAAATTTAAAAAAGAGAGATACTTCTGCGTAACCCTCGTTCTGGTTAACGTAAATTTCATTAATGTTAATTTTTTTTCTATGTCAACAAAGTAGTTAAATTTCCAGATCAATTCTGTGGACAAAAAAAATGTTATAAGATGACAATTGGAAAAGAAAACATATTTTCTTGCTGACACGTTTCGTCTTCTGACTTTTTTTAAAAGGCAAAAATGAAATGGAAATGTTTTTGCTGTTATAGTTACATTACAAATCTTTTTAAACATATTTGTTGCAGATATATTACCTTCTTTGCTGAAAATCAGTTTTAAGCATAAATCAACAAATATATCTGCAACACACACCTGAAGTCTGTGCACAATCGTCACCACCACATGCACTCGGTGAAATGGTACATAACAATTCAATAAATCTTTACCAAATATTGTCAGTGTTTTTGCTGATAGGAAGTCTAATTTTTTTTAATACATTTTCTTAAATTCAAAATAAGTTGTAAAAAGGATCACATTCAGTGCAATGATATAGTTCACAGCATGAAATATATAAGAAAATAAGCAAAAACTAGAAGCAATTATGGTGGCCATATTTAGTCTTTAGATGATGAGAAGTTCAGAAAGTGAACATTCTACTCATATCTCGTTTCAATAGCAATGAGACTAAATATTAACAACTGCACATAAAAATCAATATTTTACAACATAAATGAATCTCAAAATGTCCAAAATGTATGCATCTTATAAAAAAAAACAACCAAAAGGCAATCATGTTTGAATCAATCAGATGACTGCATTCATCACACAAAATAAAAAAGGGTTCAAGGCCAAGGGGTAAAACATATGTAAAATCATGGAGAAGAGTTCAACATTGAATTTGAGAGCATAGTTCAAATAATGATTAACATAATTTGTGCCAATTCAAATGTATATCTGAAATGGTTTAATACATTTTATTAAAACACCCTGAAAAGGAATCTGCCTACTATTTTGCCTATATAAAATAAATCAAAATCCATCTTAACCTGATTTAGGAATATATGACTTTATTTCATTCATGTACAAAAAAAAAAAAAAAATTCCCTGAATTTTCTTGATTTTTGTTTGCATTTGTATAGATTTGTGACAGACCTGCACAAAATGTAATATTGCATCTCATGAAATCCTTTAGATTTATAACAAGTTTTCTTTCTTAAATCCTTAACAATTGTAAAACGTCATTCACACACTTCTCATCAGTGTTTCCATATATTGAATAACAAATATTTTAATACATTTTATTTACAGACCCATAAAAATGAATATTCCTTCTATTTTGCATATAGTAAAAATAAAATTCATATTTGCCTGATACATGAATATATGACCTTATTTCATTCATGTGATATCTTTATATTATGGAATATTTTTTTAAAAATCCATGACTTATCCAAAATATCAGTCACACACAACTCAGCAGTGTATAAAAATGCAGATATGCCAATTTCGGAGGGAATCTTCTTATTAGTAGAGATTAGAACAGGAGTCAGTATAATTTGACTTTTCAACAAATAGACATCTACAGGATTCTCACAGATATGTTTTTCTAACCTGTGTGTGTGCGCATATGGCGCTTCAAATTTGATATTTGTGAAAATGAGGACCCACAAACTTCACAAGAATATGGTTTCTCGCCAGTGTGTGTTCGCATATGCCTATTCAACAGACACTTCTGTGAAAATGCAGATCCACAAACTTCACAAGAATATGGTTTTTCTCCGGTGTGTGTTCGCATATGGTCCTTTAAATATGACTTCCTAGAAAAAGCAGATCCACAAACTTCACAAGAATATGGTTTGTCCCCAGTGTGTGTTCGCATATGGTCCTTCAAATATGACTTACTAGAAAAAGCAGATCCACAAACATCACAACAATATGGTTTCTCTCCAGTGTGTGTTCGTGCATGACTCTCCAAAGTTGATATTTGTGTGAATGCAGATCCACAAACTTCACAAGAATATGGTTTTTCCCCAGTGTGTGTTCGCATATGGCCCTTCAAATATGACTTCCTAGAAAAAGCAGATCCACAAACATCACAGCAATATGGTTTCTCTCCAGTGTGTGTTCGTGCATGATGCTCCAAAGTTGAATTGTCAGAGAATGCAGATCCACAAACCTCACAAGAATATGGTTTCTCTCCAGTGTGTGTTCGCATATGGATCTTCAGATGTGAATTCTGGGAGAATGCAGATCCACAAACTTCACAAGAATATGGTTTTTCCCCAGTGTGTGTTCGCATATGGCCCTTCAAATATGACTTCCTAGAAAAAGCAGATCCACAAACATCACAGCAATATGGTTTCTCTCCAGTGTGTGTTCGTGCATGATGCTCCAAAGTTGAATTGTCAGCGAATGCAGATCCACAAACCTCACAAGAATATGGTTTCTCTCCAGTGTGTGTTCGCATATGGATCTTCAGATGTGAATTCTGGGAGAATGCAGATCCACAAACTTCACAAGAGTATGGTTTCTCTCCAGTGTGTGTTCGCATATGGCCCTTCAAATATGATTTCATTGAAAATGCAAATGCACAAACTTCACAAGAATATGGTTTCTCTCCAGTGTGTGTTCGCATATGGTGTTTCAAATGTGAATTCCGGAAAAATGCAGATCCACAAACTTCACAAGAATATGGTCTCTCTCCAGTGTGCGTTCGCACATGATCCTCCAAACGTGACTTGTGTGCGAATGCAGATCCACATACTTCACAAGAATATGGTTTTTCTCCAGTGTGTGTTCGCATATGACACTCCAAAGATATCATCTGTGTGAATGCAGAACCACAAACTTCACAAGAATATGGTTTCTCTCTAGTGTGTAGTCGCATATCTTTCTTCAAATATTATTCAATGAAAATGCAGATCCACAAACTTCACAAGTATATGGTTTGTCACCAGTGTGTTGTCGTATATGCTCCTTCAAATGTCAGTCCTTTGAAAATGCAGATTTAAAAACTTCAAATGAATATGGTTTCTCTCTGGTGTGTGTTCATATATGCTCCTTCAAATGTGACTTCTTTGAAAATACAGATGCACAAACTTCACAAGAATAGGGTTTCTCGCAAGTATGTGTTTGCGTAGTGTGCTGTGAAAATGCTGATTCACTAAATTCACATGTATATGGTTTGTTCTTAGTTCATTTTTCCATATGGTACACTAAATAACTACAAATGTTTGCAAACTTCTCAAGAACATGGCTTCTCTAATTCTGCTTTCAATTTTTTTTTCAAATGTAACAACAAATCTCTATAGAAAAGACAAACTACACATTTCAAAGTACATTATTTCAAGTTAATGTTCACCTTGATGCTTTTGAAAATGTAGCTATAAAACATTTACATTCTCTTCTTGATGGACAGTGAAGAGTCTTTTATTTATTTATATTCCCAAGAATAACAGTTTTTATCAATATTAGGAGATTCTCTCTAGTGAAAGACCTGCAAAGTAAAAGAAACAACACATATTTTAACAAAGTGAATAATACATGAAATCTATTCATATATTAACAGAGACATTTAATTAATTATTAGCGCTAGTTGAGTTCAATAGAGTGACACAATAATGCAATGTCAATAGAATGATCAGTAAATTTATCTTCAATAATTTCCTTCTGGGTTGAAACACAATATGTAAACTACAGTTAAAGAGTTTGAAGCCACTCCCAGAATTATCATGGGAAGAACTTGACAGAAAAAAATGGAAAAGAGTCATTGAAAAAAGAATAGAATCAATTATCAAACTTTGAGAAACTTTTACAATAAATGCCAAAAATTTGTGCTGCTGTAATATAGACTAAAGGAGGATGATTTGATGAGATCAAAATCTAATCATAAAATGCTGTTTTCCTTTTTGCCTAATAAAATAATCACATTTCACTTTTTTAACTATGTTTAATAATTTTGCCTTATTTACATACAAAATAACTACTTTTGGGGGCCAATTTAAACAATACGTAGCCTCAAAACTTTGAACTGTAGTGCACATCTAATATGGTTTCTCTCCAGTGTGTATTTGCATAGTGTTCTGTAAAAATGCTGATACACTAAATTCACAAGTATATGGAAGTGATTTTTTTCCAAATCTAAATAACAGGAAAGGTTTGCAAACTTAAAAAGAACATGGTTAATTCTTCATTAAAACTTTTTACTCAAATGTAACAATAAGACTCTACAGAAATGACAAACCAAACATTTCAAAGTACTTCTGTTTGCAAGTTAATGCTTCCTTTGATATTTTTGAAAATGTACATACATAACTTTTATATGAATATTGCAACATTCTGTTCTTAATGGAGAGTGCAAAGTCTTGTTTTTCTTCATTTCCATTCTCAAGAATAAGAGTTTTTATTAAGATAATGAAAGACCTTCAAAGTAAAAGTAACAACACATACAACAGTGAATAATACATGAAAACATAAAAGGAGACAAAGCAGTAGCCAAGAAAGATCAATAGAGAAATCACTAAGTTTATCTTAAATAATTTACTTTTAAGTATGTAACAAAATATGCAAGTGCAATAAATCAAGATGGTGATTTCAATCTGACAATTATTAGTTTGTTAATATGAATTAAACATCACAACTAGAGGCCAACACAATGCCTAAAGTCTTTTTGCAATTAATATGAACTTTCTGGCATAAAATCAATCTATATTAACTCTATAGAAGCAAAGATATTTTTGAAAGTAATATTATGAAAAGATCTTTACCTTCAAATAGTTATTATAATATACACCAGAGAATGAAAAAAAGAAACATTAAAAACCTGGCTTTCAAAATCTTATACAAATCAACTAAGTATTGGCTATGAATATAATTTCCAGTATTTAATAAATGATGAAAATTATTTGTAGAAGTTTCCATTTTAAACTTTGCAAGGAATGATGCTACATGTGATTTCATACATGAATTCATTTACTCATAAAATCCAAATCTCATTGAAATTGGCACATTTTAATGGTAAATCTCTGGAGAAATTCTGCTGAATGTTTATCAAACTAAATACACCAGGATATATACATAAAGGGTGATTCATATAATATTGAGAAGAAATATTCCCATAACAGTCCTCAGAAAAGAACCTCATGATAAAAGTGTTTTAAAATTATCAAGTGTGACACTATTGTTGCAAGAATTTTCTTTCAATGGATAATATATTTGTCTAAGAATAGTATTCATTATGTGAAAATTTTAATTAAAACAATTTATGAACTTATAAAATGTTTAAAATCCTGTATTAAGTTTTAGTGGTCAAATGATATTGTTAAAAATTTTTTGAAAAATATTATCACAATATTATCAGAAAATAAGGGCGATAGCTATAATAAAATTAAAGCCAAAATATTTAAAACTCAATAAACATTAGATTATGGAGAATATTTTCCTAAATTTTTAAGATTACTGAGAACTTAAAAATTATATTAAAACAATACTATGACTGTACTTACCTAATGAAACATGCAAAAAAGCTCATGAAAATTCAAGGATCCTTAATATTTTAAAAAGAATTTTGAATTTATTTTATGGTGATTTTCATAAATATGTATGCCCAAATACAACATTATCAAAAAATAAGTGTGATAAGTAAAGTTAAAATTAATTGGTAAGTTTCTTCATAGGTTAACTATAATGCCACAGAAACTAAAATTCAATAAAATATTAGATTGCTTAGAATATTTTCTTCAAATTTTAAGATTATGGTGTAAACAAAATTATATCAAAAATGGCATTTAAATCTGTCAAGTAATTGTTACAGGTATATCCCCCTTAGAAGAAATAAAATCAAATATAAGTCACTCAAGAGCTGTCAACATAAAATAAAAACATCCACTTCCATGCTAAAAAATGTTTTCTGTGATAATTTTAAACTAAAAGTAATATTTGTTTCAAATCAGATTAATACAAATTTAAATCAGCTAGTCATCTTCAAATACATTTTGAGAAAGGTATATTTTAATTTTATCGCATTTTTATTTCATGATTCAAAGCAGATTTTTGGTAAGACAGGGTTTAAATTCTCCAAGGAATTCGGCTTTTAGCTCATATGAACATTAATCATGGTAAATTTAATTTCTCAAATAAGAAATACCCACCCAAAAAAATTTTAAATAATTTAAAATGCCTTCTTTGAACATAAAATTCAGTTCTATTTTAAATACTGTGGCCTAAAGCAAGGTACGATCATTGATTTTCTGAACAATGAGCATACCATAATGAAAAAATGCTCTGAACTTAAAAAAGACAAAGTTTTATTGTCAAAATCTTTTTCAGTATTAAAAGGAAGCAAAAAGGATTCTTTATCATATTTTATAATCCATTTAAGAAGGTTTTAATTTTTTCTGGTTTTAATGCAGCAAAGATTAGTATAGGAAATTTGAGTGTCTTTTTTGCAGTAAAAAACATTGATTTGAAAATTCTTTGAAATAATTATTGGATTTTCATTAGATTTTGAGGACTTATTCATAAATGAATTAAATAATTTTTAAAATTTTACTTTTCTAAATCTTCGTAAATTTTTTTTTTTTTACTTCCCTTCCCTGCCCACTCGAAAAGATTTTAATTGCTTTTATAAATATATAACACAAGAGCTTAAATAAATGGCTACAGTCAAGTTAAAAAAATTTATTTCTACGATACTTTAAGCATAAAAGTAAATAACATTTGTTTAAATTCAGATTAATTATACTTTAAATTAACTAATATTCATCAAATAAAGTTCCAGAGAAGTATATTTTATTTTGGGAAGATTTTTTAATAAAGAGAATTATATTGCGATGAAAGACAATAGGACGCTAATTTGCTATGTGAGCAAAAGAAAAAAATCCTTCCAGTCAATTTTAGTTTTAAATAACTTTTTGAAATGCAGCAAAGTATTTTGATCATTGGAAACGTTATTAGCTTAAAATTAAAACTAAATAAAATAAAAGCTTCAAGAAAGATTTTTAATTTAAGAAATTTTTTTCAGTGTTATTTTTAAGATGGTATTTGCCGGTACCTAGAAATTATTGTAATTTTACTAACATAGAAACTTCGACAATGTATTTTTTTTTATGCAACAAATTAAAATTGATATTTTTTTCTAACGTTCTTTTTTTCCTTGCGAAATATCTAAGTTCTGCCATCTGTTTGCCTTCCTAAGCAAAATAGCACAGAAATGAATCAAGTGGAAATAACGACCTCTACAAACGAATAAAAATTTTATAAATTATAAAACGATTTTAAAATAAAACGGTTTTTGATTTTCATTCTAACAAAAACAGTTTTCAGTCGACTGCAATGATTCAACGTTATTTTTATTTATTAAGTTTTTTAAAAAGTCATAATTGTAGAATTAGGATTTTTTTTTTGTAATCGGCTGCTTATTTTCCTTTCTAAATGACGAATAATTTCTGCCATCTGAGACATCCTCACGAAACATTTCAAAATAGAACTGAAACGAATCAAGTGAAAATAACGGCCGTCCAAACGAACAAAAATATTATATTTCAAAACGATTTGTGATTTTCTTTCTATCACAAACCAACTGATTACAACAAACTGCAATGATTCGTTATTTTCATGAAATATAAATTATTAAAATCCTAATTCTACTAAGAAATACAAAAAAAAAAATGGATATTTTTGCAATCGGCTTTTTTTGCCTTTTTATTTTTTTATGGAGTGAGAAAAAAAAGCGCATATTTTAAAAACTTTCTAACAAAATCGTCCTAATTCCATCAAATCAAAAATTAATATCATTTGTATTGCAAAATCTTTCCCATTTAATTTCATATATTTTAACAACAGGAAGAAGTGTAACGTGGAAATTAATTTACAAACGTCATAAAACGAAGTCAAAATATGCTTTGGTGTCGACATGTCCAACCAAACTGTTTTTGAATTAAAATAATAAATAAAATAAAAAGTTCAAAGCGAAATAACAAAAAAAAAATTCAATTAATTTCCTTTTTTAAAAAAAATATTTCTTTATCTGCTGACATGATGAAATTGAAATGTTGAAATAATAGCAGAATTTTATTTTCATTTTTTAAATTTTATTTTGCTAACACTCTCACAGAGAATAAAAAGAAATGAAAAAAATGGTGAAGCAAGTCAGTAAAAATATTAACGATACGATTTCTTTTCATCAAAATTATTTGTCTTTTTCGACTTACCTTTCAGACCAGAAAATCCACCGAGAAAAAGAAAAACAAAAAAAACGGGTTATTTCTTCCTGCTGAAAATAAATGTGTTTGTGGAGGATTTCTCTGTAATGTTAACCTGCTCAATTTTTGTATTGTTCATTCAGTTCATGTCGAAAATGAAACGAATGACACAAAGAAAGGGATAAAAAAAAAATAGAAAAATGTGATAAAATAGTTGAATGATTTTGAGAAAATATTTTGCTTGATTATCGAAGCCGAAAAACGGTGTTACACAAAATGTGATTCCTTGTACTTAAAATACTGAGAGTTTTTGGTATTTCCAGTTTCGTCATGACAACTAGGGGGAAATCGATTTTGGAACCGGGGTATTGCACTCAGTTTTAGTACTGATCACATCAAACCCAATGTAATGTTGATTTTTTTTTTTTTAAAAAACGTGAAAATTCAACCTGCTCTAATGGCCACTGACACTGTCGGTTTTCACAAAAATTAATTTAAGTAACAGAAATGCATTTTCTTAAAACAGCATGGTTTCTCTCCAGTATGCATTCACATATGGTTCATAAAATGTGACTTCACTGAAAATGCAAAACAAAAAACTTCACAAGAATAAGGTTTATCTCCATTGTTTATTTGCATATGGTTCTTCAAATGTGACTTCCTTGAAAATGCAGACCCACATATTTTACAATATGGTTTCTCTTAAGTGCTTGTTTTCATATGACCCTCCAAATGTGACTTCTGTATAAATGCAGGTCCACAAACTTCACAAGAATACTGTTTCTCTCCGGTGTCTCTTTGCATATGATAAACCAAACATGAATTTAGTGAAAATGCAGATTCATAATATTCAAAGGGATATGCTTTCTCACCAGCATGTATTTGCATATGATTCTTCAAAGATGATTTGAACGAAACTGAGTAAATCCAAACCTCATTATCTCCCTTACCCTTATTAACCAATCAGAATCACAGTAACGTTTTGCTGTAGGTCAGTAATCTCCCCTTTCTAATGGTAACCGGCAGATTCAAATGTTAAGCTTATGTGTACAACAACTTCATATCATAACAATTTCTGTGATGCCTCCTTCCCATGATGCCCTAAGCACGTGCTTATTTTACTTAATACTTAATCCAGTCTTGATTACAGCCATCCTCGGTATCAGCAATAAAAATAATTTTACATTAATAATTTATTAGTTTTAATGTCCTTAATTAAACAGTGCAACCTCAGTTCACGAGCGTCTCACATCTCGAACAAATCGGTTTTCGAACAGAAAATTCGAGATGAAAATGCCTCGGTTATCGAACAAAATTTCAGTCCTCGAACAACATTGCCGAACCAACTTAACCTGAACGGAATAATTTGTATACATTCGTGTGTTGTCGCGTGCTTTTCTTTTCCAACTTTATTGTAATGTGACTTTTTTCTCTGCATTGATTCCTATCGGAAAAATAGTTTCGGTTTACGAACATTTCGGGTTACGAACGACCGTCAGAAACGAATTAAATTCGCGAACCGAGGCTCCATTGTAGCATAATTGCCATAACGTTGTATGCGTGTATTTTGTCAATTCTCAGTTTGTTTATAAGTGGAAAGAATAATCTCTGTAAGAAAAATATTTGATACATTTAAACAAAATGAAAATTTGAATAAAATAAAAATCCTTTCACCTCACCAAAGTCTGACATGGAAAAAAAAAGGTCTTTGCTAGGATGTATAAATTCTGAAGCGAAAAATAGTCATAATGGAACAAAGAAAATGTGTTGCAACAATGGAATTATCACATTGGAGAACTCTTCCATGGCAACAGATAGAAACAAAAGATGAAAGAAAATGCACTAAAGAAAACATACGTAGAAATGTATAGACACTGAAGTGTTCAAGAATATTCCCAATTTAAGATCAATTGTCAAATCCCTGTTTCAATATATAACATAAGAATGTAAGGAGTATCCTTGCCTGACTTCCCTCTTAGAGTATGTCTTCTATTCCTCCTCTCTTCAGTCAATTTGAGGTGTTAACATCTGCTGATAAAGGAGAATGTCCTGCTTGTAAATTCTCTTCAAATTCTGCTCTTGACTTGTCCGGAATATCCTTGCTCAATCTTCTACTTAGAAACGAGTCTCTGTTGAGTGACGGGGGCATATAGCTCCTCCTATGGTTTCTGTTATTATCATCTCTAATCTGAATCCCCACAAAGTATGCAGACCTGATGGTATCCCTGTAATTGTCCTGAAAAAATATGCTCCTAAAGTGCCTCCTGTGTTCTCCAAACTGAGCAATAAATGTCTTGCTTGTTGGAAATCCTCCTCTATTGTCTACCCTTTTTTTACAAACTATAAAAGGTCCTAATCATCTTTGAATTGGTTAAGAATCTCAAATCACTTTCATATGCAATATGGCTTTCGCTTCTCTAGGTCAACTGTTGAACTAATGATGATCACTGAAAGAGTCTGTTAAGCTTTAGAGCAAACTGGTGAAGTTGTTGTTTTGAGCATCTCGAAAGTCTTTCTCAGGGTTTGGCATACCAATCTTCTTCATAAGTTGAAAGTCTATAGTATTTCCAGCCCACAAAACGCCTCCAAAGTGAAAATTCTCTCACTCACCTGAAAGACTGGTTCTTTCATCCCATCGACATGAATAATACTAACCTCCATGGGATTGATGCATTGCGCCTTCTTGAGCTTACATTCTCGGCTGACATGCTGTCGAAATTTGGTTCACACAGTCAGCTACATCCCTCCTGATTCTAAATATAATGTAGTTTCCCTGTGCCTTTTGCTATAAATACATTCATGGTTATTGCTAGAATGAACTCATCAATATCGTACATTGATTTCATGAATTTAAGCGCAATACTAGATTGGCAGTGAGGTCTCACCAATTCTTACTTGAATTGGCTAGATATAACCATAACTTCTATGATGACGGTTTCTTTTCTTGCACTTCTCGCTTGTAGAACTTTCTTCCACCTCCATGCTTTCCAGCCAACTTTGATCTTCAAAAATTTAAATGCCAATCGTTGATTATACTTCTGTTGCTCGTGCTCGTTAATAATCTTGCTGTTTTTTTATTGTTTCACACTCAGTAACATCTTGTGGCTTTTAACTTGTGTGTTCAGGTAATTAAATCTAATTTCTTGTTGGATTATTGCTGCCGGATAATAACTACAGGTCTCATGCTATTTGAATGGCTGTTCCTCTTTTCCTTTTGACTTTTGGAGCAGGAAGGCACATTTTCTTTTGTTATATTCTCTCTCTCTCTCTCTCTCTCTCTCTCTCTCTCTCTCTCTCTCTTCTCTCCCAGCCTGAGGTCGCAAAAATGTTTTTGGGTCCGGAGATAAAAGAACTTCAACAAGGTAATTCAACCTAGGTAATTACGCCACGTCAACGTTTACATTTTCAAACTATCCAGTGGAGTCAACCCCCCTCCCACTTCCAATGGGGAGCCGTTTCAAACAAGGAAGTCAACACGTCTACATTGCTTGACATGTAAGAACCAACTCCCTGAAAAAAACCTTGCTCCATCGCTCACATGCTGGACAAGCAATAAAAATTGACTTCCATATTTTGTCTTCCATCTGACCTCAAAGGTCAACCTCAGGATGTCCGAGTAGAGGTATCATTCCATCTAGAAATAATAGTCTGCTAAACTATTATTTAACACTTCTGCTCCAATAGAAACAAAGCCTGTAAGTACTTCAGAGACACAGACTGAAAATTGTTCATTTCAACTTTGTTTCTGCCTCTATCCTTCTCTAACATGTTTTATTTATACATTTATTCATTGTTTTTTGTTTGAATTCCATCTTTTTTACTCATTTTTATCCAGACTCACATGAGTGCGCCAAATATCTCATGTGGGACAAATGCACCAGGAAGCTTCCATTGCTGCCATATTCTAAATATTTTCTAAAAAATAACCTATTCACTTTGCAATTCATTCATGAATAAGTGCTGTAAAAATAATTAAAATCGAATGATTCCTTAATTTTTGGTATTTTTTAAAAAACCGGGTGGAGAATTGTTTGTTTTCATTTTAAAAAAAAATCTGCATTCTGTAGAAACTAAAAGAAAGCATAAATAGTAACGAACAATTTCTTTCTTTTTATTTTGTTCCACTGGACATTTTTATTTTATTAGATACCTTCACTAATTCATTAAAAACGAGCATACTTTGATGAAAAAATGCCCCAAACTTGACAAATGTAAGTTATATCATTATTAAAAGGAAAGGCCAAATTATTTTTGAGTATTTAATTAAATGTTTAATCCTCTTTAGAACAATCAACATTTAGATTAAAACTCTTGTTTTTCTTGCAGATGGACTGTAAATTAGTATAACAAATTTTAGCGTCTTTTTACGGTGAAAGACACAATCAATTTGAAATTCGTGCAAAACAAATAATTGTCGGATTTTGATGAAACTTTCAGGACGTATTCACAAATGAATTAAAATATTTCAGCAATATTTCTTTTTTGGAAAATCTTTGTAAATGTATATATCTTTTACATGTGTTTCACCCCACTTACTTAATTATATGAAAACTTGAGAAATTCAATGCGAAAACTTTTTAGTGATTATATTAGTTGAAAGCAGAACTCTGGAGAATTTAAATCAATTTTTCTTTTGTAAATAAAAAATCTTTCTTGAAGCTTTTATTTTAATTTTAATTTCAAGGTAACAGATTAGATTTAATATTTCCAACAAGCAAAATACTTTTCTCTGTTTCAAAATTAAATTGATTAGGAGTTTTTGTTTTGAAATTTCTTAAATTTTCGAATTTAGTGTCATTTTTTTTTCTTTTTTGTCTTCCATCATCTCAATGTTATTCTCTTTATTAAAATTATTTCAAAAATAAAATATACTTTTCTGAAACTTAAGTTGTGGAATATTAGCTGATTTAATTAAAAAATTATTTTTACGGCTAAAGCCCCAGTAGAACAACATTAGCGTAGGTAAGTTAGGTTTGATGTAACAACCCTGACTTGATATTATTTGAGTGTTGTTAAAGTAATTACCCCGCTGTTATCTGTATTTGTAGCGTAGGAATCCTTTCCTCTTTTTTTATATTGAAAGCAAAATGAATTAAAATGTAAAATAATAATATAAACAATAAAATCTTGAGACATGTATTGACATAAATAGCAAGAATTAGTATTTTCTTTTTGTGATATGAATTACAGAATGTTGGTAGGGTGTGTGTAAAAATGTTCTCAGTGTGTATTTTGTTTAAAAGTCAGTGCTTACTTGGTTTGGATCCGAGAATTTTGATTGTGCGGATGGTGTTTGACATGGTTTGGTTTCGAGAATTTCATTTGTGAGGATGGTGTTTGACATCGTCTATGTTTGATCTTCCGGAGCGCTGACAAACGTTTGTTTCTGCTGACTACTACTACTACTTGTCTACTCTACTACTTTGGGTACCCTCGTCTACACTACTCTGCTCTATTCTACTCTAATGACTCCCTTGTGGCGGAAGGGTCGTTTTTATAATGATGAGAATAGGATGATGAAATATCCTTCTTTTCTATCATTACTGAAGGCAAGGTTATTTTTAGAATGATAAAATATCATCATTATTCTAGACCATAACAAGATAAACATCAATCTGTCATGAAGCTATCAAATACAATACATCAACAGCTGAAATAAACATGTAGTACTGTTTTGTTTTGTTTGTTTGTTTTTTAAATGAATTTCTGTCATATTTTAAACTTAAATTAAAGTAAATAACATTTGTTTCAACTCAGAACTGTACTTTAAATCAGCTAATATTTTTCATTTTTTTAAATTAATTTTAAATCCTATGCATTGCAAATCTGTGGAGGTCAGAATAGTTTTTCGATTATGATTCATTTACTACATCATTTTTTAGTTTCAATAAAATGTCCATTAATTGCGAGATTACGCCATGTTGGGCACTGATTCCTGAGCACCGGTAGTGTCAGTGGCCATTTGGGCAAGTTTATTTTTCACGTTTTAAAAAAAAAACGTCAACATGATTTGATGTGATAAGTACTGAAATTGAATGCAATACTACGGTTCCAAAATCGACTTCCCCGCTAGTTGTCGAAATGTCAAGCACCGACTATTGAATAACTCTTCATCTGGAAATGCCAAGAAATCTCAGGATTTTAAACACAAAGAATCAAATTTTGTATAACACCGTTTTTTGGCTTGCATAATCATGTAACTAAAAATACTTTCTCAAAAATGTAACTATTTTAAAACGTATTTTTCCATTTTTAACTCTTTCTTTGTGTCATTCGTTTCAATTTCGACATTATATGAACTGAACGAACACTACAAAAATTGGGTAGGTTAAACACTACACTACAGAGAAATCCCACAAAAATCATTTGAGCAGAAAAATATCATCCCGTTTTTTAATTTTCTCTTGTCTGTGAAAGGTAAGTTGAAAAAGACAAATAATTTTGACGAAAAGAAATCATTATTTACTGACTTGCCTCAATTTTTTTCATTTCTTTTTATTCTATTGTTAGCAAAATAAATAAAAAAAACTTAAAATAATTTCAGCTGTGATTTCAATTTCATTTTGTGAGCAGATATTTCGAAGAAATTTTTAAAACCGTACTAAGAAAATTAGTTGGATTTTGTTATTTCGTTTTGAAGGTTTTATTTTGTTTTAATTCCAAAACTTAGTTTGGACATGTCAACAACAAAGCATATTTGACTTCGTTTTTATGACTTGTCTTAAAATTTCAACGTTATTGTTCCTTTCAAAAATTAAGAAATTAAATTGGAAAGATTATGGAACATAAATAAATGTTATTTTTGGTTTGATGGCGTTAGTCCAATTTTTTGGAATGTTTTTTTTTTTTAAAAAAAAGAATTTTTTTTTCACTCTGTAAAAAAAAAATAAAAAGTAAGAAGAAAAAAGTAAAATAAATAAAAATTATCTACGAAATAAGCAGCCATTTTTGCAAAATTATCCCTTAGTACTTTTTACTAGAATTAGGATTTAAATCATTTAATTTATGAAAATGAAGAATCATCATTGCAGTCGTCTGAAGAACAATGATAGAACGAAAATCACAAATCGTTTTTAATTTTAAATATAATAATTTTGCTTGTTCGTTTGGACCGTCGTTCCACTTAATTTGCTTTAGGACTGGGATGGGCAACCTTTTTGAGAGTGCGTGCTAAAACCTGCCAAATCTCTGACACAAGATTTCCATGTACCAATAAAAATATTTTGAAAAAATATTTGAAATCTCTTTAGTCTTTACCCGGTAAAGACACGTTGACCGTGTCTTTATTGCACAGGGGTGATGTTTTATCATTTATCTTCACCTACTTATATTCAATAATTTACCGAAAAAACATCATGAAAAAAGGCTCCAGTCCAAACTTAATAAAAACAAAGTTTTATCGTGAAAAAATTTGTTATTAATAAGAGGAAAGACCAAAGTACTTTTTGATTATTATTTATTTAAACATTTCTATTCTTTTCTAGCACGTTTGAAATTTTGGTTGAAAATCTTTTTTAGGTCAGCGGTCGCGTAATATATTTTTATTTTAGCTTTATTTTATTTTTTCAGTTGAAAAAAAAACATTAATTTGGAAATTCTTGCAAAAATCAAATAATTGTTGAATTGTAATGAAACTTTCAGAACTTATTAAAAAAAAAATGAATAAATTTTTTTTAGAAATTCATGGTAATTTTTATTTTTACATCTGTTACCCCCGCCCCCTTAGTTAATTTTAGGAAAACTTGAAAATCTCAAAAATAAATGTATTCGTTTTTATTACATGCAGAATACTTTGAAGAATATAAATCATCGATTTTTTTTTTTTTTTTTTGTAATTCGATTAACTGTTTTTACCCAACCAAACTTTAGACCTGAATTGTAAAATACAAAACAAAGCCCAATAAAACTAAGACATTATTAAATTAAACAAGCTTTTAACGGCTTTTCTGAATAATACATATTAAGGACATTTTTATCTGAAACCCAATTTTTTTTTCGAGGAAAAACGAACTTTTACAAGTATTTTTTATTTAATTTTAAAATGCAAAAAATGTGATAAAGTTGTTAAAGTTTTTAAAATTAAATTTGAAGCCGTATGTCTCAGAAAGTGCTCTTATTAAAAGATCTACTTTTTACAGATCTTAGATTTGAAAGCTTATTACAATCTGCAAAACTGTATTTTTACAATATTTTTTTAATATACCATTAAAATGTATTAAAAAAGCTCCCGGCGAAACTACGGAAGCACGGTTCTGAAAAATGTCACGTGTGCTTGAGTTGTTTCTCCTGACAGCGTATCAAATTCTCTGACTGAGCACCATCGACGCATTAAAAAAAATTTTAATTTTCTTTTTTTATATATATTTCAATAAATATTTTCTTTTCATTTTCTAAATATAATTTTTTTCTTTTTCAGTGAAAGATATACTGCAATTATTAATTTTTCTTTTTAAGATTCAATTTTAGGGATGGAAACAGTGCCAGCTTTGGACATATCTTTCTTAAGTACCTAAAAGAAATCATTAAATACTAGACTTTTGAAAGTATTTCATTTTTAAGAATTACTTCATAGTTAAATAAACTGGTTCACTTAAAAATTGGAAATACTGTCATTTCTGCCTTTCCGTCCGATAAATTGCTCTAACGTTAGATGTCAATACATTGACGTAAACGTCAATTCACACCTCCAAAACCAATCACCACTGTTAGACATGCTTCTCTTATTTCCAACTAAATTTCTCCTAAGTGATTAAGTAATGTTTGTTTAAAATTACATTAAGTATACTTTAAACTTTCTAATTTTCCTAAAATAATTTTTGTAAAAAGTATAATTGAATTTTACAAGATTTTTAAATGGAGAAATTCACATTTGTTTAAAAAAAACTGTCAATAATAGCTGACATGATTGAGTTTACGTCAATTTTGAGGACTCAAAAATAACAAGATTCTTACCTGGAATTTCGGACATGCTAGAAACGATTTAAAATTTTTTTTAAATATTCAAAAAACACTTTGGACTTTTCTCTTAATAATAACATAAACATTTAAACAAAAAAATTTTGTTTACTCAAGTTTGGATCCTTTTTTTCATCAGATATGCTCTTTTTTAGCAAAGTTTTGAACATACCTAGATTGTAAGAAAATATGTAAATCATATAAAACCGACTGAACGAAAAAAATTATGACAGGTTTTTATAGAAAATTTTTTTGCAATATTTTCTATTAGCCTGTAAGTAATTATAACTGCCGTACATACTCACAATTTAAAGATTTTATTATCTATTATTAGCATCAACACAAAATGTTAAGTTATTTTTTTTATTAATCATCATTTTTTCCCAGTTATACATTTTTATGACTAAAACACAGTAAAAGTTTATTAAAAATAATCTTTTGCTGATTTTAAATCTCTTATAAATGATCTATAAAAAAACAAAATATATTTACCTTCAAAACTACATTAAACAGCCCTGAACTGTTGCTACTTTCAAAAGTAAACATCAGATAAAACTAGAGACTGAGAGCTTGTTGACTCTTTTTATATATTATCAGTGGGACTTCTGCTGCTGCAACATTGATGACAGATTTTATATTAGGTTTATATTTAGTAACCTTGGGAGATATACATGCACTATTAGTTTCATCTATTAGGCTACTCCTGTTACAAGACTTAAAGTTTATCACTGAGAACCAAGATTCACAAGCATATGTAGATGTAAACCTTGCTGTTGCAAGGTGTTTTAAACAGACAAAATTTTCTGGAATGATATTCCAAGTCCTTAATACTTTGTTTTCCGCATTTCTCTTTGATACTCCCATCTCTAATCGCTCTTTTTCAATATTTTCCAAGTCGAGAAATTTTTGCTACCAAATTGAGTTACTCTGAAATATAAAAATCATCTACATCTATCCATGAAAACATTTGCAAGTTTAGTTCATCCAGTTTGATACTGTCTGGAAAATGAATGAATTTTGCTGTCTCTTCCAGTTCTCTGAATTTATCAAATCTTGTAAAGAACTGCTCAACAGTTGATTTGATAATGTTTTTTGAAGACATTGATGGTCTGTTCTGCTATCTTTCGGGAGATCATTGATGTACCTCTTTAGGTTTGGAAAGTATCTTAATCTCACATGATCTATAGCCCTCTTAAAAATTAGTTTCATTTGTAAAGCCTTTATGTAACCAAGCATAACATCAAGTGTCTTACCAGAGTCATGTAATTTAATATTCAAGTCATTTAAATGTTCACAAAAATCTGCAATAAACAGTTTACGAACCCACATGATGTCGGACAATTCTTGGTAAGTGTTGAGTTCGTCATTCAAAAAGAGCTTTATCTCATCTAATCATTCAACAAATTCTTTCAGAACCAAACCTCGACTAAGCCAATGAACATTGTTGTACATTTTCAGTCCTTTATATACCGATTCTACCTCATTCAGTAAAAGGTGAAATTGTTTTTATTTAAAGCCCAAGCATAAATGTAATTAACAAACTTGGTCACTCCCTGAAGTTCCTTTAGGCTAGCTTTTGTACACAGCACCTCCTCATGTAATGAAAACCTATCAGTGATGACAAACATCTTTTGCAAGCAGATTTACAAATGCTGTTTTCTCACCAGTCATGCTGGGGCACTATCTGTTATGGCCTATACTACTTTTGAAATGTGAATTTGTTGAGTAGATAATTTGTTCACAACTGCTTTACATAATTCACCTCTAGTAGTATGCTCAGATAGTGTTACAAGAGCAACCATCTCTCCACATACTTCATCGCCCTCTATAAAATCATGAAAATATGGCTAGCCTAGCTGATGTTGCAGTGTCTGTAGAATAGAAAAAAACTTACATGAAGACAAATCATTTGTCAATTGTTCAGCTGTATTCCATTCCAACTTAAGTATCCTATCCTTAACTGTTTTCCCACTCACAGACAAATCTTTAATGCACTGAATAACCTTTTTATATTCTAAAACGTTGTCAAAAGGGAAAGGCACACATTCTAAGCAGGCTTCTTTAATATGCTCCCAATCACTGAATGCCTTTCCATTTTGGGCAATGGCTTTTGAAACCTCAAAACTAGCGGCAACCAAGTTGGAACTGGGCCTACCTGAAATGAAGTTCATGGAAGTATCAGTCTGTTTTGTTTTTTGTCTTGTTCAGTTCATGAGAAATTAATTCTCTTTGTTTCTCCTGAGTCTTATTGCTTAAGTTTTTATGAACATTTTCAAAATGTCTCTTTACAAAGGTCGTCCTTCAAATGATTGTTTTGAAACACAAAAGGCATAAGGCTTTATTGTCTTTCTTAATCATGTCAAATTTTTCAGTCCAGTATTCTTTAAATTCTCTAATAACCTCTTAATTTGAATTACATGGTTTTTAGCTGATGATCATGACATTCTGCACAATCTGTAAAGGGTAGAAAATAAAAATACATGAGATAATGATATACATGAAAGAAGAGAGAGACTAAAAGTCAATCAATAAGGGAATCTAATGAATACGTTTTGCATGCCAGAGACAAGTCATCTGCATACTATGTTTGGCATGCATGCCATTCCAAAGGTTGCCGATCCCTGACTTAGGAAGTCTCAGATGGCAGAAATTATTCATCATTTAGGAAGGAACAACAGGTCAGATAAAAAAAAAATCAATTTTAATTTGTTGTATAAAAATACGTGGACAAAATTTCTGTTAGTAATATTACAATTTATTTCCTCAACCTTGTATATTTTTTAGGTTATAGCAAGGACTAAAAACTACCCTGGCCAATCCATTCATTACAAAAAGACTAGTAGTAGGTAATTCCCCCCCCCACAATATACCTAATGTTTAAAAAATGAAAAATATTTCTTGAGGCTTGCATTTTAGTTTTAATTTTAAGCTAATGATATGTCCAATAAGCAAAATACTTTGCAATAAGCAAAATACTTTGCTGTATTTCAAAAACTAATTTAAAACTAATTTAAATTGATTGGAAGAATATTTTTTTGTTTCTTTTGCTGATTAGCATCCTTTTCTAATTGTCTTTCATCACAATATAATTCACTTTATTAATAAGTCTTCCAAAAATAAAATATATTATTCTAAAAATTTATTTGAGAAATATTAGCTGATTTAAAGTATAATCAATTTGATTTGAAACAAATATTATTTAAGTTAAAGATATCACAGAAATGTACATTTTTTTACTCGATAGTAGGTATTTATTTAAGCTATTGACGTGTTAAAAGATTTTTGAAAATAAACGATCAAAATATATAAACCAACAATAATAAAAACAAGTATAAAACATGAAAATTTGAATAAACATGTGACAATGTAAATTAAAAGAATGTTTGGTTCAGAAGAGATGCCCTTGAAGTGTATTGATATGTTGAAGTCAAATGAAAAAAATAATTGATGGCAGCAATGAATAAAATAGAATTCTTGCTATAATTTGTTATCAGCAGACATTAACAACAAACATGGTTTCATTTTCCAAGGGGTTCTGCTTATTAGTAATTATAAACATTATGCCAAACAAAAATGAATTTCTCAAAATTTCATATTAGATAAGTGGAGTGGGCATATAACAGATGCAAAAAAAAAAAAAATTATCAAGATTTTCTAAATCACAGAACCTGAAAGTCCTATTACAATACAATAATTATTTGATTTTGCCCAAATTTCCAAGTCGATGTTTTTCATTGCAAAAAAACATATATTCCTATACTAATTTATGGTTACTTGTTGATCCAAGAAATCAAAATTGTGAAGGTTCTAAAAATTAATAATCAAAAGATCACTTGGTCTTTCCTCTTAATAGTAACAAAGGTTTTGAAAATAAAACTTTGTTTTTATTAGGGGCATTTTTTCATCATGGTTTTTAGCAAATCTTTGGAGGTATCTATATTTAAATAAGTTAAATTTTAATTTTATTTGTAGGTAATAGTCTACAGTCTCTTATTTTCTGCTAATGTTGCGTTTGGACAACTGTATTTATGAAGATCTACATGGTTATGCACACACAAAATAAATTAAAAATTCTTTTTTAAATATTAGGTATCACTGAATTTTGGTGAGCTTTTGAATTTATGATTAGGTAAATACAGTCTCATTTTAATAACGTCATTTGACCACTAAAACTTCATACATAATTTTAAACAAATTAAAAGTTTATAAATTGTTCAAATTAAAATTTCAAATGATGAATACAATTCTTATAAAAATACATTATTCAGTGAAAAAAAATTTATTGTGACAATAGTACCACACTTGACATGATTTACCTTTTAATTTTAAAATACTTTTATGATGAGGTTCTTTTGTGGAAATGTTACCAGTTTGTAGAAAAGGGTAAAATTCATGGGAATATTGCTTCTATATATTATACCGATTAGCCTTTATATCCAGCAGTATTTTGTTTGATAAAATACAGCAGAATTTCTTTAGAGATATGTCTTAAAAACTCAATGGGATTAGGGTTTTAAAAGTAAATGAAATCACTGACGTGATCACATGAAAGGATTAGGATTTTATAAGTAAATGAATTCAGTATGGTAATCACATGAAGCATTTCTCCTTGGAAATTTTCAAATGGAAACATCTGTAAATAACTTTTGTCATTTATTAAATACCGGACATTTTTCGAATAGCCATTACTTAGTTGATTTGTATCAGATTTTGAAAACCAGGTTTTTTATTTTTTTGAATTTTTGTTTCCCTTAAAGATTTTCTGATGCAGATTATAATAACTATTTGGAAGTAAACATTTTCATAACATAACTTTCAAAAACATTTTGGTTCTATAGTGTTGATATAGATTGATTTTTATATCAGAATTTTCTTATTAATGGCACAATGATATTTTTTTTCATTGTTTTCATATCCAGCTGCATGGTTTGCTTCGTACCAACAAATAAAGACCAGCTTCAAATCACCATCTTGATTTATATTTCAGTGATATATTTCTTTGTGAAAATCCTTCAGATATTGGTTTTTGCAAATATATCTGATGTAAAATAAAAATGAGTTTGAAGAATAAAAGATAAGTTCAGTTGAAAATTCAACTTCATAAATAAAATTTATATTATTAATTTTCCAATTTTAGGATTGTTTCTGTTCTATCTTTGTTGACTGCAGTTGGTTTACTTTGAAGTATTTGATTGGATTTGCAGCATGATGCTTTGAATGTAAAGGCAGAGTTGTAAGACCTTTTTGACATTTGAGTTGACAAGTAAGGACATACAAAGTAACTTGATTAGCAGGAGACAAATGAATGCCTTTTCCTGTGTTATTAGTGCAAAGTGAATAAAGCACTTGATCAGAATTTGAACTCTTCATGCCTATTTCACTTTGTGCATTAAAATATAGTGCTACATTTAGATCAAGACAGGCTCTAAACATCTACTTGTGTGTTACTTGTTAAGATCAATAACAGTCTGAAAATTATATACCTTAAGTCTATTCTAAATTTTGGAAATGCTAGTCTTCATCTGACCAAACCAAAAGTTAGATAATTGCCCTATTGAAATCACCATTTTCATTTATAGAACATGTGAAAAACAAAAAATACTTTATTACTTGATATTTTAAATTGATTTTCATTCATTTTTTTCTTCTTAAAGAAAAAGAACAAAGCTTCACTTGATAATTATCCTTTAAACAATGCTTTTTGCCTCATTTGAAGATTCATGCCTAAATTAATGTTCTTTTTGTTATTTTTCTTCACCTTATTTATATTACAATTGCTCTGTTGTTGTTTACTTGTCTTTTGTGAAAACTGAGTTTGTTTACAAGTGGAAAGGAGAATCTCTAAAGAATAATATTTTAGAAATTTTAAATTTTTTTAGAAAAATACCACTGTACTTGCAGTACAGTTCAAAAGTTTGAGGCCACCACTTGTAATTTTTTAAATTAGTCCCAGAAGTAAGTGTTTTGTACTTAAATAAGAGAAAATTATAAAACATAGCTAAAAAAAAAAAAGTGAGTTAGATTTGTTTTATTAATAGAAATTTTATTATGGACAAATGAAAAAAAAGCATTTTATGATTAAATTTTGATCTTGTCAAAATATCCTCCTTTAGCTGTGATTGCTTCAGCACAATGGTTTTGGCAGTTGTTGCAAAAGTCTCTCAAGGTATGAGCTTGATAATGGATTCCATTCTTTTTCAATGGCTTTAAGACCTCTTTTACATTTTTTTCCAGTCTTCTGTCAGGTTCATCCCATGATAATTCGCTGTGTTGCTTCAAACTTTTGAACTGTAGTGTACATATTATGTTTCAACACAAAAGAAAATTATTTAAGATAAACTTACTGATTTTTCTATTAATATTTTCTGGCTGCTGCATTTTTGTGTCCCTATGCTGATCTCAACTAGCATTAATATATAGCTAAAATATGAACTGATTTCATCTATTATTCACTATCTCTATTAAAATAGTGTTATTACTTTTACTTCACAGGTCTTTTGCTGGAGAGAAACTCATGAAATTTATAAAAAATGTTATTTGTGAGAATTTAAATGGAGAGAAAAAGGACCCTCATTCTCCATCAAGAACAACGAAATATATTTTGCAATATTCATGTAAATGTTGTGTATCTACATTTTCAAAACTACATTATCTTGCAAAAAAAATACTCGGTAATGTGTGGGTTATCTTTTCTCGAGTGACATAGTATTACATACGAGTAAAATTTTGAAAGAAGAATTAGGGAGAAGCCATGTTCTTGTGAAGTTTACAACCCATTGTTATTATTTGAGTTAGTGTACCATATGGAAAAACACGCAAGAAAAACATAAGCTTGTGAATTTAGTAAATTTTCACAGAACACTTTGAACACACACTGGAAAAAAAGTATACTTTTCAAGTTTGTGTGTCTGTATTTTCAAAGATGTCACCTTTGTTGTGCCATATGTGAAAACACATTGGCATATTCTTGTAAAGTTTGTGGGTCTACATCTTCAGTGATGTCATATTCGAATAACCATATGCAAACACAATCTGGAGGGAAACCATATTCTTGTGAAGTTTGTGGGTCTGCATTTACACGGAAGTCAAATTTAGAGGGCCATATGCGAACACACACAGGAGAGAAGCCATATACTTGTGAAGTTTGTGGGTTTGCCTTTATACAGAAGTCAGATTTGAAGTGTCATATGCGAACACACACTGGAGAAAAACCAAATTCTTGTGAAGTTTGTGGATCTGCATTTTCAAAGAAGTCCAGTTTGGTGCGCCATGTGCAAACACACACTGGAGAAAAACCATATTCTTGTGAAGTTTGTGGATCAGCATTTTCACTGAAATCACATTTGAAGGATCATATGCGAAGACACACTGGAGAGAAACCATATTCATGTGAAGTTTGTCCATCTGTATTTTCGTTGAAGTTAAGTTTAAAGCAGCATATGCGAACACACACTGGGGAGAAACCACATTCTTGTGCAGTTTGTGGCTCTGTATTTTCACAGAAATCAAATTTGGTGTGCCATATACAAACACACACTGGTGAGAAACCATATTCTTGTGAATTTTGTGGATCTGCATTTTCACAGAAGTCAAATTTAGAATGTCACCTGCGAACACACACTGGAGAGAAACCACATTCTTGTGAAGTTTGTGGCTCTGCATTTTCAAGGAAGTCACATTTGGAGTGCCACATGAGAACACACACAGGTGAGAAACCATATTCTTGTCATGTTTGTGGATTTGAATTTACACAGTATTCACATCTGAACACCCATATGCGAACACACACTCAAGAGAAACAGTATTCTTGTGAGGTTTGTGGATTTGGATTTTCACAGATGTCACATTTGAAGGACCATATGCGAACACACACGGGAGAGAAACCATATTCATGTGAAATTTGTGCATCTGCATTCTCAAAGAAGTCATATTTAATGCGACATATGCAAACACACACTGGAGAGAAACCCTATTCTTGTCAAGTTTGTGGATCTGCATTTTCACGGAAGTCAAATTTGGAGCGCCATATGCGAATACACACAGGTGAGAAACCATATTCTTGTGAACTTTGTGGATCACCATTTTCAATGAAATCATCTTTGAAAATTCATATGCGAACACACACTGGAGAGAAACCATATTCTTGTGAAGTTTGCTGGTCTCCATTTTCACAGAAGTCACATTTAAAGGACCATATGCGGACACACACAGGAGAGAAACCATATTCTTGTGAAATTTGTGCATCTGCATTTTCACGGATGTCACATTTGAAGAACCATATGCAAACTCACACTTGATAAAAAAAAACATCAATGTGAATTTTGTAGAAAAGTCAAATATACTGCATCACATTCGAATCTACCAGAAAGAAACACTTTCCTTGTGCAATTTGCATGTCTGCATTTTTACACACTGGTGAGAAGTGCATGAATGATGTTTTGCATATGTTATCGATTTAAAAAAAATACTTTTTCATTCCTAATTAAAAAATATCACATGAATGAAATAAAATCATATATTCAATTATCAGAGAAATATGTACTTTGATTTATTTTTACTATATGCAAGATATAAGGAACATTCCTTTTTTCAGGTCTGTTAATAAGATGTATTAAATCATTTAGAATTCAATATGAGTGGTGGGTGAATGATGTTTGACAACTGTTAAGGAGTTAAAAAAGAAAATTTATTCTAGCTCTAAACATTTCATCAGTATAAATAATATTTTAATTTTGTACTGGCAAGTCAAAAATCCATGCAAACATTACAAATCTAGAAAATTTGGAGATGTATTTTTTTGTACATGAATAAAATAAAGCAATATATGCCTGAATCAGGTTAATATGGATTTTGGTTGAATTTTTGAGCAAAATAGTAGGCAGATTGCTTTTTGAGGTATTTTAATAAAATGTATTAAATCACAGGAGATATAAGTGTGGATTGAACACAAATGATCTTAATCTCTATTTGAAAGATACTGCCCAATTCTAATTTGAACCCAGCTTCCTGATTTTGCATATTTTTACTACTTGGCCATGAACCCTTCTTTGATTTTTGTATAATGAAGGTTGTGTAGGTGTTAATTTTCATTTGACTGATTCAAACATGAGTGTCTTTTGAATGTTACTTTCATAAGATTAATACATTTTGGACATTTTCAGGTTCACTCATGTTGCAAAATATTGATTTTTTTTTTTTTACAAGAAATTGTTAATTTTTATCTTATTTCTGAAATTCCCATTATCTAAAGTTTCAATATGACTAGCAATAAATAATTCAAAAGAAGACATCAAGTGCAGATAAACTTATTTGAAAACATTGTTAGAAATGCATATACAAAGACAAGTTGACATTATATGACTTATGAAACTCCCCAATTTTTACATAAAAAATGCAAACAAGAGACATTTAATATTTTCCCAATTGATACGTTTTCTATAATTTAGAGGTGGTTATTTCTAATTTTAGTGAAATGATACTTTTGTGTTTAAATCAGTGCTTTTGTTTATTGATTATTTTCTTATATATTTGATGCCATAAAATATATCATTGCATTCAATATGACCATTTTTAAAAATATTCTGAATTTAAGAAAATGTATTAAAATAACATAGATGTGACAAATTTGGTAAGGAATTATTGAATTGAAATCATGTTTTAGCGCAAACTGCAGGGGTGATCATCTCCCTGTAATGTTAAAATTAATTGTAATATTACAGAATTAATGAAACCCAAGGCAACACTTTAACAGCAATAAATAAAATCACACAATGATTATATTTGCAAAATGTTGTATACAGTTATAATTATGAAGCACAAAGTTTTGAAACATATGAAGGAATTTACAGATAACAGTAGAAAAAGAATCACATTGAGGAATGAAAGACAAGTCCTCATTCTAATGCTGGAGAAACAAGATAATTGAATGAAATTGCATTGTTTATAGAAGACTAAAAAAAATCAGAATTATATATCAACAAAATAGAAATTGCTAAATTAATACTTTTTGTGCATTTTAAGAAAACAGACATTAATGGAATATATATGAAAAGATCAAAGATAATGCAAAATAGAAAACCTGCTCTTTCCCAGGATGTATAAATTCCAAAGAGAATCTCAATGAAGCACTGAAAAGGAGGTTTCAGCAGTGGAATTAACACATTGGTGACTCTTCTATGGCAACAGAAAGAAACCTTTAATATAGAAAAGATCAAAGAAAATACAGTAAAGAAAACATGCTCATATAAAAATATATAATGACTGAAGTGATAAGGTGCACAATAACAATCTAGTTTAAGGTAATCAATCATTAATTCATTCCTTAAATTTATAGCAGATCAATGCAAGCATCATAAAACTATTGGATTAAAATTGAAAGAGGCTTCTTAATAGAGCTCACTGGATAATTAGAGTGGAATATGCAAATGAACAACATAGACTTATTCAAATAAATGCAAGTATCATAAATCAGTTTGATGAAGCATGAAAGAGGCTTCTCAATAGAATAAGTCCTCAGTTAAATCTGATTCTAAGCTCTTGATAGTAAAATGAGTCCAGTGATTCAAAATTAAATTAACATTTTGAGGAAAGCTATTTATGCAGTTGGAATACTAGGATATTGAAGGAAATGAATTTCCTGCTACAGTAACACCTGGTTAAGTAACACCTTCCTCCCTTCCTTTCTCATTTACACTCCTATAACACTCCTATAGAAACAAATCTCCCACAGGCAAAACGATGTTTTCATTACATGTCGAGTGGTGTCCATAGTAGTATTTTAAGTCTTAAACCTAATTTAGAGAGATCATTACTTTTGGTAAATTTTGCTTAATACTTGGGATAAATTTGTCAAGATGACCAGTTATGAGGATGTCATGCTATAATACCAATATAAGGATTTGGAAGCACAATAATCACTATTGTATGTTTTTTTTTTGTATGTTTATTGTTTTTTATATGTAAATCAAATTTCATCTTATTTCTGTATCCAAATTTAAGTGTGTCCAATTTAAAATTTTAGTGCTGCATCCTGGTTTGTGATGAAGTTGTTATGAGTAATGTGGATTTCAGACTGAAATAAGGTTAGGTTTCAGTTGTATTATGCATTATAACTTCTCTTATTATTACATTCTAAAGTTGTATCACAATTTTGGTACATCTTTTTAATTTCTGATGAAGTTGACATGATTACTCAGGTTTTTTTTCTGAAATATGCTATTTTTGTGTATAATTGGGGATAGTGGTGAGGGCTATGAAGTAGAAGGAAAATAATTTTTACAATTTCTTCCATCAAATGTTTTTTTGTTTATTGGAAGAAGCAGATTTAACTTAGGTGTTTGAGGAATTAAATCTCAATACTTGTGGAATTTCCACTCCCTGCCAATAATTATAGGTGGTACAATGTTTGAAAGGCTCTTTTTAGATACTTTATCATCTACTGGATTTCCTTGATATATTCAAAGACAAATTAGGTCCAATAGAAAAGATGATTTTACTCAGGTGCTTTGTGGGATTCCTACCTCTCCCTGTTGATAATCACAGGTGGCATGATATTTTAAATTTCCTTAATCCTTTTCACTTTTGTATTAGAAAGACACATTTCCTTTCACTTTGATAGTGATTAGACACACAATTACTTCAAAGATACAGACTGAAGATTGTATTGAACTGTTCATAACTTCAACTTTGATTCTTTTTTTATCCTTTGATAACATATCTTGTTCATGCATTTATTAATCCTTACTTGTTTCAACGACTTGACTTTTACCCATATTCACATGAATCTGATAATATTTTTTGCTGAAAAAATGTGACAGGAAATGCAAAATGATGATACTTCCTGCAACATTCTAAATGTTTTTTAAAGAAAATAACCTGCTCACTACTGAATACATTAATAAGTGCTGAAAAAATTATTAAATTCAATAATTCTCTGATTTATGTTAAATTTTTAAAAACAGGGTGGAAGGATTTTTTTTCTTTTTGCTTCCATTTGTAAAGAAAAAAAAAGCCTGCATTTTGTTAGAACCTAAAGAAAAGAATACATATAGCAATGAGCAAGGTGTTTCTTTTCCTTTTGCTTTATTACTCATGATTACTTTTATTTATGTCAGAAATGATTCTTGGTATTATTTATGTACATCATTTGATTTCAATAGAATTTCTAAAAGTCTGTGGTTCGTGCATGGTGATTGCCTCTGGTGCATAATTTCCAATTTTAAAAATATTTTAAGTGATTTAAAAATATTTTAATATACGAGTTGTTTATACAGTAAGTATTTTTAATTCAACTTTCTACAAAGGTTTCATAACCTGAACCGACAGTAACCCAACGGGTCACAGGTTGTCCAGTTTAAAATAAAATTCATAAAAATCGTTAACCATGAAGAAACATCAAGCATCGACTTTTCATCAACTCTTCTTGTCTGTAAATGCCAAGAGCATTTTTAACACAAGGAACTAAATCTTGTTTTTTTTTTTTTTTTTTTTTTAGGTGGGGGGCTTTCATAATCGTAAAATATTTTCTCAAAAATAATTTTTCGTTTCTAACAAGTTTTTTCTTATCTTAATTCATTCTTTGTGATATTTCACTTCAACTTCGACCTTGTTATATGAACTGAAATAACAATGTAAAAATTGGCTAAGTTGACAGAAATCATCCTGTTTTTTTTTTGTCATTGCATTTTTTCATTTGAAATTGAATGCAAGGTTAGTGGAACGAGAAATAATTTTGATAAAAAAGAAATCATTATTTACTGACTTGACTCACCGTTTTTTTCTTATTTCTTTTTAAATTGGAATTTTTTTTGTTATTTTGCTTTGAAGTTTTTATTTTAATTCAATCAATCACAGTAGCACAAAATTTGACTTCGTTTTGACATTTTTAAATTAAAAATTTCCATGTTTCTCTGCAAAATTCATTTTTAGATGTCAAATTGGAAAGAGTCATTGTGGAATACAAATGATATTGGGGGGGGGGGAATTGATGGAGTGAGGGCGATTTTTAAAATTTTTTTTTTTAATTCTCTGAACAATGAGCATACCATGATGAAAACATGCCCTAAACTTACGAAAAACAAAGTTTTATTGTCAAAATCTTTGTCATTATTGTGAGGAAACAACAAAGAATTCTTTGACTATTAAATCATATTTTATAATCAATTTAAGAATGTTTGATTTTCTTCCCATGTGTTAGTAGGTTTGGGAGCCAAAGATTAGTATAGGAAATTTGAGTGTCTTTTTTGTAGTGTAAATCACTCTGATTTAGATATTCTTGCAAAAATCAAATAATTGTTGGATTTTAATGAATATTTCAGGATATATATACAAATGAATGAAATTATTTTAGAATTTATTTTTTTTAGAAAATCCTCGTAATTTTAATTTTATGAAATTCCGATAAATTTGCCCTGCTTAATGTTCATATGAGTTAAATGCAGAACTCCATGGAAAATTTAAAACCCATCTTCCCCATAAATAAGCTCTAAATCATAAAATAAAAATGCAATAAAACTAAGACCTTATTTAATTAGGAAAGCTTTTAATTACTTTTATGAATAAGATATATGATGTACGCTATGTCTGAAGAAAAAATGTTTGTATTGAAATTGATTGGTATGTTTTTTTTTTTGCTTATCACAAAAGATGAAAAAATCATCCATATTTACAACATAATGCTCTTTATTAAAAATCATTCAAAATTAAAATATACCTTTCACAAAATGTATGTGATTAAGTTTAGCTGAGTTGAATAAATCTGCTTTGAAAGAAATATTACTTTTAGTTTAAAATCATGAGAGCATTTTTTAGCATGGAAGTGGATCATTTTATCATATGCTGACAACTCTCCTGAAAGTTTTATGTTTGATTTTTTTCTTAGGGGTAACAATTACTTGACAAATATGAATGCCTTTTTTATATAATTTTTTTACCCATCAATCTTAAAAATTGAAGAAAATATACTAAGCAATCTAATATTGAATTTTAGTTGCTGTGGTTTTATAATTTAACTTCAGAAAAAATCTTACCAATTAATTTTCACTTTATTATAGTTATTGCTCTTATTTTCTGATAATGTTGAATTTGCACATTTTAAAAATCCACACAAAATAAATTCAGAAAAAATGTCAAGCATCATTAATTTTAGTGAGCTCTTGCATTTATGATTAAGTACAGTCATAATTAAAGAACAATATCAATTAAAAACTAAAAATTAATACAGAATTTTAAAAGATATATAAGTTTATAAATTGTTCTAAAATTTTCAAATAATGAAAACAGTTCTTATAAAACTACATTATTCATTGAAAAAAAAATTCTTGCAACAACAGTGTAACACTTGACATGATTTATCTTTTTAATTTTAAAACACTTTTATCATGAGGTCCTTTTCTGAAAAATGTTAAATTTTGCCCTATTTTACAAACTGTTATGTGAAAATTTCTTCCCAGTATTATTTGAATTAGCCTTTATGAATATCCTGGAGTATTTGTTAAACAGAATTTCTCCAGAGATCTATTTTAAAAATGTGCCAAACTCAATGAGATTAGGATTTTATTACTAAATAAATTCACTGAGGAACTCACATGTAGAATCTTTCTTTTGGAAAATTTCAAATGAATAATTCTGCAAATAATTTTATAAATAGCCTATAATTAGTTTATTTGTATCTGATTTTGAAAATCAGTTTTTGTTTTTAGTATTTTTTATTTTCTTAAAAGTTTTCCTGGTGCATATTATAATAACTATTTGAAAGTAAAGAAATTTTCATAATATAAACTTTCAAAAACATCTTTGGTCCTATAAAGTTTATACAGATTTATTTTATATGAGAAATTTCTTATTAATGACACAAAGATTTTTCGCATTGTGTTGATCTCTAGTTGTAATGTTTAATTCAATCAACAAACTAATAGTTGCCAGAAATAAAATCACCATCTTGATTCATAGCACTTGCACTTGCATATTTTGTTGCATACTTAAAAGGAAATTGTTTAAGATAAACTTAATGATTTCTCTATTAATCTTTCTTGGCTACTGCATTATTGTCTCCCTATGCTGATCTCAACTAGCATTCATACATAGCTGAATATATCTGAACTGATTTCATGTATTATTCACTGTTGTATGTGGTGTCACTTTTACTTTTGGTTTGTGTTTTCTGTAGAGTTTTATATTCAGGCAATAATAAAAAAAATTAAATTAATATTAATCTTATGTATTGTGAATCTGTGGAAGTACCTAGATTCTCGATTTATAATTGATGTTTATTGTACAGCATTTTGTTTCAATAAAATGTGCATAATATAAAATTTATAAAAATCCTATGTTGGGCACTGCCTCGTGAAAACCGACAGTGTCAGTGGCCATTAGAGTAGGTTGAATTTTCACGTTTTTTTTAAAAAAATCAACATTACATTGGGTTTGATGTGATCAGTACTAAAACTGGGTGCAATACCCCGGTTCCAAAATCGATTTCCCCCTAGTTGTCATGACGAAACGTCAAGCATCGAATTTTTAATAACTCTTCTGGAAATACCAAAAACTCTCAGTATTTTAAGTACAAGGAATCACATTTGTGTAACACCGTTTTTCGGCTTCGATAATCAAGCAAAATATTTTCTCAAAATCATTCAACTATTTTATCACATTTTTTTAACCCTTTCTTTGTGTCATTCGTTTCATTTTCGACATGAACTGAATGAACAATACAAAAATTGAGCAGGTTAACATTACAGAGAAATCCTCCACAAACACATTTATTTTCAGCAGGAAGAAATAACCCGTTTTTTGTTTTTCTTTTTCTCGATGCATTTTCTGGTCTGAAAGGTAAGTCGAAAAAGACAAATAATTTTGATGAAAAGAAATCGTTAATATTTACTGACTTGCTTCACCATTTTTTCATTTCTTTTTATTCTCTGTGAGAGTGTTAGCAAAATAAAATAAAAAATGAAAATAAAATTCAGCTATGATTTCAACATTTCATCATCTCAGCAGATATTTTAAAGAAATATTTTTTCAAAAAAAGAAAATAAGTTTAATTTTGTTATTTCGCTTTGGAGTTTTTATTTTATTTTAATTCAAAAACAGTTTGGTTGGTTGGACATGTCGACAACAAAGCATATTTTGACTTCGTTTTATGACGTTTTTAAATTAAAAATTTCCACGTTACACTTTGACTTATGAAATTAAATTGGAAAGATTACGCAATACAAATGATGGAATTTTAGGACGATTTTGTTGGAAAGTTTTTTTCTCACCCCATAAAAAACTAAAAAGGTAAAAAAAAAATTATTATACATGATTAGCCGATTGCAAAAATATCCCTTTTAGTTTTGTATTTTAGTAGAATTAGGATTTTAATTTATTTCATGAAAATAACGAAACGAATCATTGCAGTCGACTGAAAAACTATCAGTTTGTGATAGAAATAAAATCACAAATCATTTTGAAATATATTTTTGTTCATTTGGAGGCCGTTATTTCCACTTGATTCGTTTCAGTTCTATTTTGAAATGT
This sequence comes from Acanthosepion esculentum, assembly GCA_964036315.1. NCBI lineage: Eukaryota > Metazoa > Mollusca > Cephalopoda > Sepiida > Sepiidae > Acanthosepion > Acanthosepion esculentum. The sequence continues at coordinate 57,774,249 of OZ038479.1, read as the reverse complement.
TTAAAACGATTTTTAAATAAAACGGTTTTTGATTTTCATTCTAACAAAACAGTTTTCAGTCGACTGCAATGATTCAACGTTATTTTTATTTACTAAGTTTTTTAAAAAGTCCTAATTGTAGAATTACGATTTTTTTTTGTAATCGGCTGCTTATTTTCCTTTCTAAATGACGAATAATTTCTGCCATTTGAGACATCCTCAGGTGGGTATCAGACGTAAAAAAAATATTTTTACCATGACTTACTAAAAGACAAACATTTCTGAAATAAACTCATTCATTTCAGAATAAGTTCCGAACGTTTCACTAAATTGCGTCAATTATTTGAATTTTGCAAGAATTTCCAAATTTATGTGTTTTTTAAGTGAAAAAAAGTTAATGCAAAATCCAAAATATTAGGTGATCTTTGACCTAAAAAAGAAAGATTTTCAACCATAAATGCAAACGTAAAAAGGAATAAAAAATTTTTAAAAATAATTAAAAAATACTTTGGTCTCTACTCTTATTAAAAAAGTTTTTTGTGATAAAACGTTGTTTTTATTAAGTTTGGGGTCTTTTTTCATCAGGATATGCCACTTTTTGCGAAAAATTGGACATTCCTATACCTACCTTACTTAATTTTATGAAAACTTTAAAACTAGCTACCCTTATTTTATTTTGTAATTAAATAAAGAAGATTTTGTTTTGAGGAATATAAATCATAAGTTTCGTGTAAAATTTTGATACGCCAGAACCCCAATTTCAGCTCTGAATTTAAAATACAAAAACTCAAGAAAACTAAGACATTATTTTATGAAAACAGCCTTTAATGGATTTTAAGCACTTTTTTGTCTGAAGTCAAAATGTTTTTAGCTTGAAAAATAAATTTTTACGTGAATTGTTTTCTTTTATTTTTCATTTCTAAATAAAAAAAAAATGATAATATTGATAAATATTTCATAAATAAATTAGAACAATTACCCCTCGCTCGTTTCACTCATTAAAAAGATCTATTTCTATAGATAATAAATTAGAAAGCTTATTACAATCTGTTATACGCACCATATTTTAAAATAATTTTTTATGATTTCAAAAAATGTATTAAAATCATCTCCGACAAAACTATGGATGACCATAAGAGAAATAAAAATTATGCTAGAGAGTTATACCCACTGATTGATTGAAAATATTAGTTTTTTTACTCTTTCTTTCTTCACTCTTTTTGCATAGCTTTCGTTCTGAACGCATGTGTCAAATTTTCTGAGTGACCATTATTGTCGCATTGTCAAAAAACTTCTAATTTTGTTAAAAAACGTTTCTTCTAATTTTGTTTTTTATTTATAATCAATTTCTTTTTCTTTCAAATTTAGGGACGGAATCAGCAAAAACGTGGTCTTTGGACAGAAACGGTAAGTTTTTTTGGTTTTAGTATATTTGTTTTATTTTTTTCTCTTTTTTGTATTTACTATTTTATAGTGAGAGTCAGCAGTTGTTTTTTTTTTAGTTTCAGTTAACTGAAACTAAAAAAAAACAATTAGGTATAACCATGAGATCACTAAAAAAAAGAGCATAGCATGATGAAAAAGACGCCAAACTTGCTGAAAAATTTTTTTATCGTCTAATTGTTTATGTTACTATTAAGAGGAAAAAACAAAGTAATTTTTAATTATTTTTAAAAAATTTTCTGCGTTTATTAGAATATTCTAACATTCCATTGAAAAACCTTGTTTCTCGTCATCACCGGAACTGTAGTAAATAACATGGCGATTTTTTTTGTGCATTTTTTCTTATGACACACATTAATTTTTAAAATCTTGCAAAAATAGAAATAACTGTCAGATTTTAATGAAACTTTCAAAAACCATTCAGGAATGATGGAAATTATTATAAATATGTTATTTTTTTTTTTTAAAGTCATTATAAAAATATATATTTTTTTATATATATATTACCCCCCCACTAAATAAATTAATGAAAACTCTAAAAATTCAATGTCAAATAATGCAAGTCATTATATTAGATAAAAACACAAGGCTTTGAGGAAAGTAAATCATGTTTTGTTTTTCTAAAAATCCGACCTCGTAAACCTAAAATCAGCTCTGAATTGTAACATACAAAACTCAATAAAACAAAGATACTATTTAATTTTAAATGCTTTTAGTTGCTTTTATTTGTTTTTATCAATATGCATAATATTGTCTGAAGGCAAAAACTTTTTCAATGAAAAATGAATTTTTAAAAGAATTGTTATTTAAAAAATCACTTTAAAATTTTTACATAAAGTTGTTAAATATTGTAAAATTAGTAGGATGGTTGAATCCTTTACTTAATGTTTTTTTTTTAAGTACATGTATCTGTACAGATTATAAAAAGCACAAGGTTTTTACAATCAACAAACCACCAATGAGAATAATCTTACTGTTCCTTGCCCTATCTGTCAACAAAAAAACGCTATAAATCAAAGGTACGGCGGCATGGAAGAAACATGATACAATAAAAACATCACGTGACTTGATTTTGTATAAAAATGTACGACACTTAATGGCCTTTACATTTTTACATTTATGATTGGTGAAACACGTGTGGAGAAGTTTTAATTAAAAAAATAAATTTATGAATGTCTGATAACGATTGCATTGAATTTCTAAACCCCTGTTCTTACTTGGCTATGAAAAATAAAATAAAAAGTGTATGTGATTAAGTAGAAAAAATGTCTAGCATTCCTGAATAGTTTCTGAAAGTTTCATTAAAAATCTGACAGTTATTTCTATTTTTGCAAGATTTTCAAAATTAATGTGTGTCCTAAGAAAAAAATGTACATCAAATTTGCCATGTTATTTACTAGAGTTCCAGTGATGACGAGAAACAAGATTTTTCAATCAAAAGTTAAAACGTTCTAATAAAGACAGCAAAATTTTAAAAAATAATTAAAAATTATATACTATAAATTTTCTCATGTAACATAGCGCACATGTCACTCGTCAATCAACACCGCAGTTCAGACCGGCTTTCTCCCAAATGAAAGAACATTTTTTCAGTGCAGAAAGTAAGCAATCTTTGTTTCAAAGTATATTAAATAAACTTTATAATTTCTAATTTTCTTAAAATTATAAAAAAAAATTATAATTGATTTTTTTTTTTAATGAATTTTAAACGGTGACATTCACTTTTGTAAACAAAAGTTTAAAAAAAACAGCTGATGATTCATTTTCTGTCAATTTTTCTGATTAAAAAAAATTCAAGATTTTTAACGAAAATTTTGGATGTGCTAGAAATTATTAAAAAATGTAAAAAAATACTCAAAAAATACTTTTCTCTTTATAATAACATTAATATTTAAACGATAAAAATTATTTTCATCAAGTTTAAGGCCTTTTTTATTCATGGTATGCTATTTTTTTTTTTATCGATCTCATAGTTATACCTAAATTAAATAAAATTATGAAAACAATAAGGCAGAAGTAAGAAGAATATTTACAAGACTGGGTGAGAGAAGAGTCAGAAGACTGCTACACTGAGAGACTGGCCACCATTTGTAATTTTTTGAAAGGTAAGTACCATTTCATTTTTATATACCTTTTCACCATTTTTTGAATTTGTGTCATTTATTGTCTTTTGACAGTCATTCTTCAGTTAATTATTTTTTTTTTTTTACTTTGAATGAAGAATTGAATATTCTGCACAGAGAAAGGAACTCAACAAGTTTTTGAATTTGCAAAGTCAATAGGGTATTGCATAAAAAAGTAAGTACCATTTTAATTTTTTCCCTTAAGTATTTATAGATAATTTGATTTTGTTATTTAGTATCTTTTGTAAGTCAGATTTCTGTCAATTTTTTTTTTAAACTTTATATGAAGATATAGCAAAGAAGGTAGTTGACTAGTCTTTGAATTTGGAGAGTTGCTAGGGTAGAGCTTAAAAAGTACCATTTTAATAATTTGAAATTTTATTATATATATTCTTTGTCAGGCTGCCATTTAGTTTTTTTAAATTTAAATGAAGATAAAAAACTTGAAACGTACCCTTTAATTTTTACATGACAAAGTGTGTATTTTATTTTTTCTCCAATTTATTACTAAACTTACAGTTCATAATATTTTGCCATCTTAAATTTACTTTTTGCTAATTTACTTTTACTAATTTTTTATTTTGACTTTTCCAGATGTCTTGAGTTAATCGGTGTTTAGAAAAGTACAGTGTACCTGAAAGCGGCAAACCGATTCTGTGTGGCCTTATCTTTGCTCACTTAAAACATGGATTTACTATCAAGGATGTATATGACTGAGCCTGCTCCAATAATGCCAAAAACAATTTCCCTAATATTGACTACAATTATTTAGTTAAAAAAAAATAAATACAACTCAAGGCATACAGGAACGGCATCTTTCTTAGTATTTGAACGGACCTGTGGAGAGGTGATGAAATTTAGGGCACCAACGACTTCACAGGAGACACCACAGACATGACATGTATACATATTTAAGGAACAGAGTTGCGAAACAGAGCCAAACAATTTTACGACTGCGAAAAAAACTTAAAGGAATGGCTCAATTAGTGAAGAAACTGAAGAATTCTATGAAATTGAAAAAACCCAAAAAGTCAAAGAAGTCCAAAAAATTTTGGTCCAGGAAGCTAAATTATGACTGTTTAGTGAAAGGGATCTCTGCAAAACATGTCGGTGAATTGCTTCAGTCAATTGTACCAAGATTCCAAGACAGCCTAACAGGCTTTGAAAGCAGCTCCAGAACCACAATTGGCCGAATGTTAGGAGAACTGGGATTTTTTTCTGATTTGAAAACTGCTACTGCTGTACGGAATGCAGAGACTTGCACTATAATGTTTGATGCAACTACACAAGAGGGGATACACGTCAACTGTGTAATACACACGACACCATCTTCTGCTCATTTAATTTCACTTGAACATCTTCCCGGAGGTACTGCCAAAGACTACACAGAGCATATATGCGAGTCTATTGACAACTTAAGTGAGACATATGCTGTATCAACTGGTAATAATGCTGCTGAGATTAAGAAAGAAATCATTTCAAAGATCAAATGTTGCTTGACTGACCTGGCACCTGTCAACCATTTAACAATATTTTTATTAGAGAAAAAGTGGAATCAACAACTGATTGAACTGAACTGTAACTTGCACAATTTGGAAGCTATTTTGCATAAAGTAAGTAAGGAAGGAGTTGCAAATATGTGAAGTTAAGTACACTGGCAAGGAGGCTACAGAATGCCTAGCATGGCGAATCATTGTTGGAATGAACACCCTAAGATATAGTAACAGATCAGGCAATATTCAAGCAATACGGAAATTCTTGAAAGATCTTAAAATGACTCACTTGACAAGATACAGAGGGAACTGATTACACGTCCTGTTTCATTTAGCCTACATATATTTTTCCTTGTTTGAAAAAATCAAGAAATATATCATTGGACTTCCTGCACAAAATGAAACTTTGAGAACCGTGAAAATTTTATATTCAGGCAAGAAGCTGTTTAAGTGGAATTTCATGTCTTGGCAATAATGGGGAAAATGCTGTCTGGGCCATGCATGACCAACTTCTATACAAAACTATCAAATGAAGCAAATCCAATTGATACCATGAAAACTGTCAAGGACATCATTTCCAATATGCAACAAGTTCAGGACCCCATGCAGAGTTTATCAGCTGAAAAGGACTTTTTTGGTACAAGATTGGATTGAAGTTATTGAAGAAATTATGGTTCCACCACAGAATCCATTGTTGTTTAGAGAAATGTTAAATGCCTGTTTGAAAGGTAGTATTGAATCCTTCCAGACCGTAGATAATGCCTGTGAATCGGTCCTGACATCAGTGCGTCAACATACCATGCTAGCTGAAAGTGTTATTGGGGAGTTTTGTGAAAAAAAGAGAATATCTGCACATGCTTATGTCTCCAGCATCAGCAACATAATAAAAGCGAAAAGAAACAATACAATGCACTTCATAGATGAGATGGATGCTGAGACATTTGAAAGGCACTTGAATAAAGCAATGATCTTCAGTAGGAAACCGGTTGACCAACGCAAGCAAAATGAAGACATCTTAGAGGCAGAAATTGCTGAGAGGGAGAATAAAAAGCGACAACAACATCAAAAGCCAGAAAGAAACGGCAACCAGAGAAAATCGAAGAATATTCCGAGCTATAGCATTTCGGCAATCATGGAAAACATTTCCACAAATTTAAAATGATTTTGCTGAAAATATTCCAAAAATATTGTGGTAATGTAGTCAGCAAACTGATAGAGCCTACTTGGACAGTTTGTTTGGTTGATAAAACATTTCAGGGTTTTGTAATGAGTTTTACTAATTACACGATTTACTATACGAATGAGACCTATGAAGATGAAGAGTATTTGTTAGACAAATATGAATTTGGAGCTGACTATATTATGCAGGACTTGAAATTTTAAATAAAAAGACAATGATAACCAGTCTTGGGTATGACAATAAACTACAACTGGCAGCAATGACTCCGCGTGTTAGGTTGGAGGTCTTGAGGATCGTGAAACCACCTTTTAGTTGCTGTTGTTCTCAGGTCCACTCTGGCCCGGAGTGGTAGCACCTGTTAGGGTCCCAGCTGTGGGCAAATAGTGAAAATGGCCCTTTTCAGGGCTGGCAGCAATGACTCCAAGCATTATGTTGGAGGTCTTGAGGAGCATGAAACCACCTCTTAGTTGCTGTTGTTCCCAAGTCCCGGAATGGTAGCACCTGTTAGGGTCCCAACTATGGGCAAATAGTTGAAAAGAAAGAAAATACCACTAATACCAATCCTTTTTTAAATTAAACAAAAAAGCCCTTTTAAGGGCCACCAAATTTTCACGAAAGTCTCAATTTGATTGCATAGCAATTCATTTATCACTTGTATTAAATAATAAAAATAAAATATGTATAAAATTTTCGTATTGTAAATGTTGTTTTTATTTCAAAATTATTTTTTCAAATATAAGGATACAAAAATAAATTTAATTTTCAATTTTAAGGTGTATTTTTTTTTTTTTCAAATGTTAGGATACAAAAATAAATTTTATTTTTTTTAAAGTCTATTTTTTTATTAAAATGTAAGGTAAAAAAATGTTTACACCATAATCTTAAAATTTGAAGAAAATATTCTAAGCAATCTAATATTTTATTGAATTTTAGTTACTGTGGCATTATAGTTAACCTATGAAGAAACTTACCAATTAATTTTAACTTTACTAACACTTATTTTTTGATAATGTTGCATTTGGGCATCCATATTTATGAAAATCACCATAAAATAAATTCAAAATTCTTTTTAAAATATTAAGGATCATTGAATTTTCATGAGCTTTTTTGCATGTTTCATTAGGTAAGTACAGTCATAGTATTGTTTTAATATAATTTTTAAGTTCTCAGTAATCTTTAAAATTTAGGAAAATATTCTCCATAATCTAATGTTTATAGAATTTTTAATACTTTGACTTTAATTTTACAATAGCTATCACTTTTATTTTCTGATAATATTGTGATAATATTTTTTTAAAAATTTTGAACAATATCATTTGACCACTAAAACTTAATACAGGATTTCAAACAATTTATCAGTTTATAAATTGTTCTAATTAAAATATTCGCATAATGAATACAATTCTTGTAAAAATACATTATCCATTGAAAAAAGATTCCTGCAACAATAGTGTCACACTTGACATGATTCATCTTTTAATTGTAAAACACTTTTATCATGAGGTTCTTTTCTGAAAATATTAAATTTTGCCCTTTTCTACAAACTGTTATGTGAATATTTCTTCTCAATATTATATGAATCACCCTTTATGTATATCCTGGTATATTTTGTTTGATAAACATTCAGCAGAATTTCTCGGGAGATTTACCTTTTAAAATGTGCCAATTCCAATGAGATTTGGATTTTATAAGTAAATGAATTCACTGATGAAATCACATGTAACATCTTTCCTTGTAAAATTTAAAATGGAAATTTCTATAAATAATTTTCATCATTTATTAAATATTGGAAATTATATGCATAGCCAATACTTAGTACATTTGTGTAAGATTTTGAAAGCCAGCTTTTTGATGTTTCTATTTTTTAATTCCCTGATGTATATTATAATAACTGTTTGAAGTTAAAGATCTTTTCATAATATTACTTTCAAAAACATCTTTGCTTCTATAGAGTTAATATAGATTGATTTTATATCAGAAATTTCATATTAATGGCAAAAAGATTTTAGGTATTGTGTTGGCCTCTAGTTGTAATTCATATTAACAAACTAATAATTGTTGGATTGAAATCACCATCTTGATTTATAGCACTTGCATATTTTGCTTCATGCTCAAAAGTAAATTGTTTAAGATAAACTTAGTGATTTCTCGATTGATCTTTCTTGGCTACTGCATTATTGTCTCCCTGTGCTGATCTCAACTAGCATTCATACATAGCTGAATATATCTGTTGACATATGAACTGATTTCATGGATTATCCATTGTCGTGTGTGTTGTTACTTTTACTTTTCAGGTCTTTCATGATATTGATAAAAACTGTTATTCTTGAGAATGGAAATGAAGGAAAACAAGACTCTTCACTCTCCATCAAGAACAGAACATTGCAATATTCATATAAAAGTTGTGTATCTACATTTTCAAAAGTATCAAATGGAACATGATTTTGCAAACAGAAGTACTCTGAAATGTGTGGTTTCTCTTTTCTGTAAAGTCTCATTGTTGCATATGAGTAAAAATTTGAAAGAAGAATTAACCATGTTCTTGTGAAGTTTGCAAACATCTCTAGTTATTTAGATTTGGAAAAAATCACTAGTAACAAACCATATAAAAGTGAATTTAGTGTATCAGCATTTTTACAGAACACTATGGAGAGAAACTATATTATATGTGAACTACAGTTCAAAGGTTTGAGGCTATGTATGGTAATTGTTTAAATTGGCCCCAAAGTAGTTTTTTGTACGTAAATAAGGTAAAATTTATTAAACATAGTTAAAAAAGTGAGATGTCATTTTTTTATTAGACAAAAAGTAATAACGCATTTTATGATTAGATTTTCATCTCATCAAAATCTTATCCTTTAGACTATAGCACAAATTTTTGGCATTTATTGCAAAAGTTTCTCAGTTTGATAATTGATTCCATTCTTTTTTCAATGACTCTTTTACATTTTTTTCTGTCAAGTTCTTCCCATGATAATTCTGGGAGTGGCTTCAAACTCTTTAACTGTAGTTTACATATCGTGTTTCAACCCAGAAGGAAATTATTGAAGATAAACTTACTGATCATTCTATTGATATTGCATTATTGTGTCACTCTATTGAACTCAACTAGCGCTAATAATTGATTAAATGTCTCTGTTAATATATGAATAGATTTCATGTATTATTCACTTTGTTAAAATATGTGTTGTTTCTTTTACTTTGCAGGTCTTTGACTGGAGAGAATCTCCTAATATTGATAAAAACTGTTATTCTTGGGAATATAAATAAATAAAAGACTCTTCACTGTCCATCAAGAACAGAATGTAAAAGTTTTATAGCTACATTTTCAAAAGCATCAAGGTGAACATTAACTTGAAATAATGTACTTTGAAATGTGTAGTTTGTTTTCTATAGAGATTTGTTGTTACATATAAAAAAATATTGAAAGCTGAATTAGAGATGCCATGTTATTGAGAAGTTTGCAAACATTTGTAGGTATTTAGATTTAGTGTACCATATGGGAAAATGAACTAGGAACAAACCATATACGTGTTAATTTAGTGAATCATCATTTCCATGGAACACTATGCAAACACAGACTGGAGAGAAACCTTATTCTTGTGAAGTTTGTGCATCTGTATATTCAAAGAAGTCACATTTGAAGGAGCATATACGAACACACACCAGAGAGAAACCATATTCTTGTGAAGTTTGTAAATCTGCATTTTCAAAGGACTCACATTTGAAGGAGCATATACGAACACACACTGGTGAGAAACCATATACTTGTGAAGTTTGTGGATCTGCATTTTCGTTGAACTCATCTTTGAAGAACCATATGCGACTACACACTGGAGAGAAACCATATTCTTGTGAAGTTTGTGGATCTGCATTCACACAGATGACATCTTTGAAGTTTCATATACGAACCCACACTAAAGATAAACCATATTCTTGTGAACATTGCCAATCTGTATTTTCAATGAAATCATCTTTAATGTGTCATATGCAAAAACACACTGGAGAAAAACCATATTCTTGTGAAGTTTGTGGATCTGCATTCACACAGAAGTCACACTTGGCGGATCATGTACGAACACACACTGGAGAGAAACCATATTCTTGTGAAGTTTGTGGATCTGCATTCTCAAGAAAGTCACATTTGAAGGACCATATGCGAACACACACTGGAGAGAAACCTTATTCTTGTGAAGTTTGTGGATCTGCATTTTCAATGAAGTCACATTTCAAGAACCATATGCGAACACACACTGGAGAGAAAGCACATTCTTGTGAAGTTTGTGGATCAGCATTCATGAAAATTACATCTTTCGAGAGTCATATGAGATCACACACTGTAGAGAAACCATATTCTTGTGAAGTTTGTGAATCAGCATTTTCAATGAAGTCACAATTGAAGGACCATATGCAAACACATACTGGCCAGAAAGCACATTCTTGTGGAGTTTGTGAATCTGTATTTTCCTTGAAGGCAGATTTGAAGTGCCATATGAGATTACACCCAAAACAGAAACCATATTCTTGTGAAGTTTGTGCATCTGCATTTTCAAAGAAATCATATTTGAAGGAGCATATACGTACACACACTGGAGAGAAACCATATTCTTGTGAAGTTTGTGCATCTGCATTTTCATTGAAGTCATCTTTGAAGAAACATATGCGAATACACACTGGAGAGAAACCATATTCGTGTGAAGTTTGTGGATCAGCATTCACACAGAAGACATCTTTAGAGTGTCATATCAGAAAACACACTAGAGATAAACCATATTCTTGTGAAGTTTGTAAATCTGCATTTTCAATGAAATCATCTTTGGTGTGTCATATGCGAACACACACTGGAGAGAAACCATATTCTTGTGAAGTTTGTGCATCTGCATTTTCACTGAAGTCACATTTGAAGTACCATATGCGAACACACACTGGAGAGAAACCATATTCTTGTGAAGTTTGTGGATCTGCATTTTCAATGAAGTCAAATTTGAAGAACCATATGCGAACACACACTGGAGAGAAACCATATTCTTGTGAAGTTTGTGGATCTGCATTCACACAGATGTCATCTTTGGAGCGTCATGCACGAACACACACTGGAGAGAAACCATATTGTTGTGATGTTTGTGGAACTGCTTTTTCTAGGAAGTCATATTTGACGGACCATATGCGAACACACACTGGAGAAAAACCATATTCTTGTGAAGTTTGTGGATCTGCATTTTCACAGTTGTGTCATTTGAATAACCATATGCGAACACACACTGGCGAGAAACCATATTCTTGTGAAGTTTGTGGGTCCTCATTTTCACAAATGTCACATTTGAAGAGCCATATGCGCACACACACAGGTTAGAAAAACATATCTGGGCGAATCCTCTAGATGTCTATTTGTTGAAAAGTCAAATTATACTGACACCTGTTTTAATCTCTACTAATGAGATTCCCTCTGAAATTTGCATATCTGCATTTTTGTACACGGCTGAGATGTGTGTGACTGATGTTTTGCATAACTCATGGATTTTAAAAAAAATCTTCCTTAATATAAAGATATCACATGAATGAAATAAAGTCATATATTCATGTATCAGGCAAATATGAATTTTATTTTTACTATATGCAAAATTGAAGGAATATTACTTTTCCTGGGTCTGTTAGTAAAATTTATTAAAATATTTGTGAATCAGTATATGGAAGCACTCATGAGAAGTGTGTGAATGACGTTTTACAATTGTTAAGGATTTAAAAAAGAAAACTTGTTCTAATTCTAAACATTTCATAAGATGCAATATTACATTTTGTGCAGGTCTGTCACAAATCTATACAAATGCAAACAAAAATCAAGAAAATTCAGGGAAGTGTTTGTTTTGTTTTTGTTTTTTGTACATGAATGAAATAAAGTCATATATTCCTAAATCAGGTTAAGATGGATTTTGATTTATTTTATAGAGGCAAAATAGTAGGCAGATTCCTTTTCAGGGTGTTTTAATAAAATGTATTAAACCATTTCAGATATACATTTGAATTGGCACAAATTATGTTAATCATTATTTGAACTATGCTCTCAAATTCAATGTTGAACTCTTCTCCATGATTTTACATATGTTTTACCCCTTGGCCTTGAACCCTTTTTTATTTTGTGTTTATGAATGCAGTCATCTGATTGATTCAAACATGATTGTCTTTTGGGTGTTTTTTTTTTATAAGATGCATATATTTTGGACATTTTCAGATTCATTTATGTTGTAAAATATTGATTTGTATGTGCAGTTGTTAATATTTAGTGTCATTGCTATTGAAACGAGATATGAGTAGAATGTTCACTTTCTGAACTTCTCATCATCTAAAGACTAAATATGGCCACCATAATGATACATTTGTGTTGATGTCATTGCTTTTAGTTTTTGCTTATTTTCTTATATATTTCACGCTGTGAACTATATCATTGCACTGAATGTGATCCTTTTTATAACTTATTCTGAATTTAAGAAAATGTATTAAAAACAATTAGACTTCCTATTAACAAAAAACTGAAAATATTTGGTAAAGATTTATTGAATTGATAATATGTTATGTACCATACCTATGAACACTAATGGGCGTGTCCCAATCCTTATAAATACATTGGACACTATTGCAAGTGTGGGTAATATGCTAAGTAGTTCACCACTAGCAGCGGTTTACCTCCTTCACACCACGCCACTGGTGAGTATTGCATTTTGTCAATGTTATAAAGATTACCATTTCATTTTCAACTTCTGTTTTGGTTATTCCTTATTCAGTAACCTTTCCTAGATTACAACACAATGTTCACTGATTGCATCCATTTTGAGGTTTTTCTTAATTATTCATTCTCAATCAAGTGATGCCTTTATTTTTATTTTGTTCATAAAAATGTTATAATCCTATATAGCCAATGGTTCAAGAATATAATTGTTTATTCTATATGTATTTATGAAACTTTGGAGAAGTATCAAGAACGTAGTATTATGGGTATTGTTTTATATCTTCATGGTCATCGCATGTTGACATCAGCATGCTGGCAGATAATAGAAATTTACGGGGATTTCACCGAGTGCATGTGGTGGTGATGATTGTGCAAAGACTTCAAGTGTGTTGCAGATATATTTGTTGATTTATGCTTAAAACTGATTTTCAGCAAAGAAGTTAATATATCTGCCACAAATATGCTAAAAAAATTGTAATATAACCATAACAGCTAAAACATTTTGATTTCATTTTTGCCTTAAAAAAGTCAAGACGAAACGCGTCAGCAAGAAACTAAATTTATTTTTTCAGTTGTCACCTTATACCAATTTTTTTTTTGTCCACAGAATTGATCTGGAAATTTAACTATATTGTTGACATTGAAAGAAAAAATATTAGTATTAATGAAATTTACATTAACCAGAACGAGGGTTACGCAGAAGTATGTCTCTTTAAATTTTGATTTTGTAATGTAACTATAGCAACAAAAACATTTTGATTTTAATTTTGCCTTGAAAAAGTCGGTCGACGAAACGTGTCAGAAAAAGATTTTTTCCAATTTTCATCTTATACCAATTTGTCTGGTCCACAGAATTGATCTGGGAATTTAATTACATTCATATTTGTGGACATTTGTATGGAAATATTTTTTTTTACAAATAAAAAATTCAAACGTTTGTTTTTAAATGTTTATTAGAAATTATAAAAATTTACCGAGTTTAAATTTCTCATCTACAGAATTCAGTAGAACTCTTTCAATGGTGGATGACACCTGATTACTTTGTTTCACAGTGATTAAATTAACCATTACGTTTTAATGCTTTTTACAAAGAATATAAAAGAAACTAATAGAAAAGACATTACTGATTTTACTATTTTTGCTTGGTGCTAAATTTTCCCATTTGACAGCACGTATCTGCTGATAACTGCTTATCTTTTGGAAATGAAAATACCGGGTATTGAACTCACACTCTTTGGGTCTGTTACTGGATCTAACCAACGCCTTTATCCACCGTACCATGTGTCCTTGAGATCCAGTAACAGACCCAAAGAGTGTGAGTTCAATACCCGGTTCAGGCAGTGGAGAACTTTCAGAGGGAAAATTACCAGGAGATAACTGATAACTGACACCCATCAAACATGGCTCGTGGAACTAGAACAGTCTACCCCAGCGATCGAAATAAAGGGTTCGGTTCGAAATTCCAACCACCTGAAGAAGGCCGGAGCGTACAACGGCCGAAACGTTGTGACAAATATGGCGACAAAGATAAGGACAATAGTCCGAATAATGTAAATACTGTACATAATACCTCATCTCAGAAATATAGACAGACTATGAAAACATTCTATTTGAAAAACGTCCTACATGATGCATTCCATTCATTTAGATCCTTACTTTTCACAACAACTAATGTAACCCCCATGACAGATTATTTAAATATAGTTGCAAATCCACATATGGAACCACGATTCCTTCTTGAGCAAAACTAGGACTGATATACGTCAGGAACCACACCAAGACAAGTAAGTATGACCCTCCCGTTACTCCTGCTACACTTCTGGAAATCTATCTTGACTATGTACATATACATCTAACTTCCAGCATTGAAACTATAGTCAATGTGCAAGACATAACTCCCAAATCTACTTAGGGACTAATGACAACTATGCAAACCTTGTAGAAGCCTGGGAATCATCTGTTAGTGTTCATGAAAGTTCTACCAGCGAAAACGATGAGACTCAGCCTTTTGAATCTAAAGGAATCAACACCCTGTGGAATTAATACTGAGAGTGAAATCCCATTAAATTTGTGTAAAAAATTTTCCACAATATGAAGAATTCCCAACAAATACAGAGACTTTGTAACTGGATGGCAAAGGAATAACTTCTTCACTTCCTAATATTTCTAGAATGTTGTAATGCAAATCGTGACCTCCATTAGATACTTGTACCCTGGCAGATACTCTACTGTATCTTAAGGATACAAAGTTAACTCACCTTCCCGTTACTAAAATGCCATATTCATTTGAAGATAATGTGTATTTGTTTACTATTAAAACGTATACAAATGGTTATGTCTCCTTATCTCCTACTATATCTTCCTCTCACAACGGTTTGGAAAATGTAATTTTTTTTTTAGTGTGCTCTTCCTTCACAAATCTTCGCAACAGTTTCATGATCATGCTAAAAATCATCTGCAAGGAAAGGAAGCAACGATTTATTGCTCTGATATTTTATCAGAAATCGTTCAATGTCTTTCGAAACAGACACAAAAATTTACAGTTTCACTGGAAATAAAACATCATTCACATTTGAGAGCATCGCAGAGAGGGGCTTGATCTGGA
Organism: Acanthosepion esculentum; assembly: GCA_964036315.1. Taxonomy (NCBI): domain Eukaryota; kingdom Metazoa; phylum Mollusca; class Cephalopoda; order Sepiida; family Sepiidae; genus Acanthosepion; species Acanthosepion esculentum. The sequence goes on along the minus strand of OZ038479.1, from coordinate 57,758,702 downwards.
AACATTTTCTGCTTTTTTAATTGTATTAACAAATTTGATGACATCGGGCCAAATGTCTAGGGGTCGTTCACATGTTTGTACATTTTCTAGCCATCTATGGCAGAAATACAAATGTAAAGGGACGGGGTTGGCAGATTGAACTTTCAAAACCAAAAAATAAAAGTCAAATAAGTCTTAATATATTTCATCATTTTTTCACACTTAAAACAGAAGATACAGATCATTATCAGCCTGCAAACTTTAAAAATAATATTCTTATTTTTTGAAAGATGCCTATTTTATCCTATCCTAAGAGACATCAAAGGCACATTTTTTATTCTATCATCCTTCCCATCTTCATTTTATTTGAGTCAAATCTGATTCTCAAACTAGTTACTTTTGGCAACAATTTAGACAAATGTAGTTTACACAGAGATGCACATTAACACAGGACGTGTAAAGTATCAAATTCTTCAGCATGAACTCACCAGCCACTGACAAGAGATCAGAAGGACTTTTTACTTTTAAAATTAACATGTGAATAAAATACTAAATAACATTGATAAATTTATACAAAAATATATTTTATTACTGTAAAATAATATATTATTTTCCTTTCAACTACAAATTCAATGAATGCAAATTAATTTATCTTTGACAAAGACGTTTACTTGTTTCTGATACCTTTTATCGTTGCTTTTGCTCATTTCTTGTTGAGTGTGGGTAGCAGCTAGAAGACATGGCTTCATGTTCTTTTACCCTCTCTTTATCATCACCTAGACAAGAAAATACAGAAGTAACTATGAGGTCATGAACCTATTCTAAAGAAGGAAGCAAACCACCAGTAGCAATAATTGCCAAATATTACAGACAACTAAAAAAAATGCATTTTCTTAAAAGACAATTTTCGCTTGTAAAAAAAACAAGATTTTTTGGATTTGGCATTTTGACTTTTATGAATTGAGAAAAGGGGTGTGTGGACAGCCCAATTTAAAAAATTCCAGGACTTTTCAAGGATCTTTTGGGCTATTGCTTTTTTTCCAGGACTTTTCAAACCCTAGAAATGGCCATGCCAATTTTCTAGGACTTTTCAAGGTTTCCAGGACCTGTACAAACACTGATTTATAAACAAACTCAGTTTTCACAAAAGACAAGCACACATCAGTAGAACGATTATGATATAAATAAGGTGAATAAAAATAAGAAAAAGAAAATTCACTTAGGCATGAATGTTAAAATGAGATAAAAAGCTTTTAAAGCATAATAAGCAAGGGAAGCTTTGTTTTTCTTTAAGGAACAGGGAATGAGAAATGAATTTCATATATCAAGTAATGAAACTTTTTTTTCTCAAAAGTTGTATAAACGAAGATGGTGATTTCAATCTGGCAATTATTAATTTGTGGATATGAATCAGACATTAAAAATGAAAGTAATTTTTGTGCCATGAATAAGAAATTTCTGGTATAAAATCAATCTATATCAACTCTATAGAATCAAAGATGTTTCTGAAAGTGATATTATGAAAAGTTGTTTGCCTTCAAATAGTTGTATTATTATTGTGGAGGAAATAAGACAAAAATGAACTAGGCAAAATGCCTTAAGTAAAGAACTCAAAGTGAGTCAAAAAGTCTGTTGGATTCAGTTGATTATTTCTAATGATGTCATGGTGGGTAGCCTAAAGAAGACATCATATAATAACCACAATGAGCGATTGATAACAGTGGCGATGAGGGATGAAAATTCATATAGAGTAGGAAAAGTATTTTTTTTGCTTTGGCAGTGACGGCGAGATATTAGAACCACATTGTTTTAATTGTTTCTTTGGCGTGTGTGTGTGTGTGTGTGTGTGTGTGTGTGTGTGTGTGTGTGTAGAAAAGAAAAAATATTCTTTAAATATGGAAGAACTGGTACAAATGCAACAACAGCAGTTGTTGGAACTCCAGAAGCAACAACAAAATTTGAATTGAATACGGAAGAAAATGGAAAATTACCCAAGTTCTTTCACTCCTGAAGTGGTGGCAAATGCAATAGCTGAATTCACATACAATTCAGATGATGGAATTAGCTTATCTGCTTATTTTAGAAAATATGAGCAAATTTTCAGAGAAGAATGCATCAACTGAGAAGATGAGAAAAAAATAAGACTTGTTGAGAAAGTTAGCCGCTGTAGAACATGAAAAATACTGTAATTTTATACTACCAAAAAACAAAACAAAACAAAAAACAGGAGAAATTTGCTTTGAAGAAGCAGTAAATATTCTGATTAAAATTTTAGTGACAAAAGTTTGTTATTCAATACTCATTGGTAGTGTAAGAATCTGGTGAAAAAAGACAAAAATTTTGTCACATATGCTGGAATCGTTAACAAGGAGTGTGAAAGATTCAAATTAAACAAACTCACTTTTGAGATGTTTAAAGAGTTAATTTTCATTCAAGAGTTTACAGCAAAATCAGATGCATAAATACATGTAAGAATTTTAATGAAACTCGGATGAAATAAAAAACTAACACTATAAGAAATATCGGATGAATATTAGAGAATCCTAAATCTGAGATGTGATATGGAATAAATTGAAGTAAAAGAATGCATATACATACAAGCTAAAGAAAATGTTGAAAAAGAAAACTTAGTCCATGTTTCAGATATAGAAAGTTACATCTCAGAGATGACTATCCCTTTAAGAAGTGCTACAAGTGTGGAAAAAAAGAACATAAAAAGTCTCATTGTAAAACTAAATCAAGGAAAATTTTGCACAGAAAAATTTTGTACACAGTGTTGCAGCAGAAAAAATAATTACAGAAAACCAAAGAAAATTTGTGTATGTGAAAATTAATCAGGTGGATATACAAATGCAACTAGACGCTGGTAGTGATATCACAAAAATCAGTGAAGCAACATGCAGGGATGAGTTTAGCCTAAGATAGGGGCAGGTAAAAATTGTCTCGATGGACCCTCTTAAAAATGAGGGCATTGTAGGAATGACTACGGGCACCTTGGCAATTTTTTTAGAATTTGCAAAATTTATGTTTTTTATTTGTAAAAAGTAATATTAACTTAAAATCTTTAAAACAAAAATTGATAAAAATAAATAAAAAGCTTTAAAATCAAATATTTTTATTAACAAATAACATAGATTATGGTGGCTAGAATTATTAGCAATGATACATTGCAGTGGAACATTTTCAAAAAAGAAATCAAACATTACAAGATCATTAACTTAGAATATGTTGTGGAAAGAATGAGATTGTTGTATTACTGTATATGCATATAAAGCTTTTTCAGCATAAGATCAAAATAACTATTGAAACAAAAAATATGTACGGTAAATGTCAAAATAATACTTTACTTTCTGACATGAATATTAATTTGTAATTTCTTATAGATAATATTTTCATGACTATTTTTTGTTGCCTAGTATTCAGAAGAATTCCTCTACTCAGGCAATTTGTCAGAATCAAAAAACATTAATTTTCTATTATTTTAGATGGAGGTCGTGTTTACAATATAAATACAATGTCAAACTGATCCCTGACTTTTTGACATGCAATTAGTTTTCTTTCACTTTTGAGGGGACCAGTCTATTTAAGTAGTGCTGTTTTAAAATGAAGTGTATTATTACTATGTGACGTATGTGTATATACATATGTTCATTTCATTTATGGTAGACATAAATGTTGCAAGATTGAAATAAACTCGTTACATTTGTTGAAATTCTTTTCATCTATTATTGTTTTGAAAATATGTCTACAAAGGGCTCTAGTCCATTTCGTTTGAAAATTCCCATGACCACCTTATTAAGAAAAGAATAACATTTTTCATTCATTCATAATTTTTTTTTTTAATTCTTAATAAATTTTATTTTTTTTAAATAAAGAAGAATATCCACAGTTCATAACTATAAATACGCACAAGGGATTGCATCAGTTCAACCAACTTTCTTTTGGCATAAAAGTGGCTCCAGTTATATTTAATCATAATATTTTTCATTCTTAATAAAAGTATTTTAAATTGAAGAAGAATATTCTGAATTAATAGCTATAAATACACAGAAGGGATTGTATAATTTCAACTGACTTCCTATATTTAAACACACTATGGATACTATGCTTGCAGATTATCCATAGCTGAAACAGATCAAGGGGAAATAACCGCCCTCCAAACGAACAAAAGTTTGTATTTTAAAATTTTTGACGGTTTTTGATTTCTTTTTAAGAAGAACCGACTTTTTCAGTCCACTGCAATAATTCAACGTTATTTTTAAATTATTTAAAAAAATCCTGATTCTACTAAAAATAAAATGTGCTTATCTGAATGCTAAATTAATTAAAAGTTTATCTAAGTAACAACATATTGGGCATGGGAAAAGAGATTTTTGAAAAATACGAGAACACGCGTTCAAACTCAGGGAGGAAAATTGTGAATTATTTTTGCCTAAAATCAAGTAATCCTAGGACAACTCAGCGACAAAAATTGTTGCCAACAAGATTTGTCAAGTTCAAGTGCAATTAAGAATATTGCTCCACCAACAAACGTTATTAGGTTACAAGAATTTCTAGGACTATCAAACTATTATCAAATCTATATAACTAAAATGCAGAATTTGCGAGCTCCACTGAGCAATTTGCTTAAAAAGGGTGTAAAGTAAAACTGGACTAATAAGTGTCAGAAGACGTTTGAAGAAATCAAGAAAATACTAACATCAGACCTATTAGTGCACTATGATCCAAAATCAGAAATCGTATTGGCTTCAGATGCTTGTGACTATGGTATAGGAGCGGTAGTTATACATAAATATTACAACAGTAACATGAAAGCCATTGTACATTCTCCATGGTCGCTACTACCAGCAACAAAAAAAAAATACAGCCAGGTCAAAAAAGAAGTGTTAGCAATAGTAATTGCTGTGAAAAAATTTATACATGGAAGGAGTTTTCATTTACAGACAGACCACGTCCTTTCTCATCAATCTATGGTTAAAAAAAGGAATTTCTACAAATACAGTCAATAGATTACAATGCTGAGGTACCATTTTATTAAATTATGATTTCAAGATAGAATACCAACCATCCAAAAGATTTGTACATGCTGCTTGTTTAACAAGATTGATAACAAAAAATACTGAACCGTTTGAGGACACTTATTGCAGCATTAAAAAGTGAAATAGAAATCAAAAATACATTATGCAATATAGTACGTGAACTACCAGTTACCCTGGAAGAAATCAAAGTAATAGCAGAACAAGTTCATTTTGAAAATAAAAAAACAACTAAAAATAAGAAAGACAGATGACTTTTAGAACGCAATTCAGACTTGAATGCTTACTCGCTATGTGACAGAGTACTGATGTTTACACAAAGCGTAAATAATATCTATCATATTAGAAAAGCGGGTATTAAATGAATTTCAAAGTGCAATTTAATTTCAAGGATGAAATCTCCCATGAGAAGCTATTTATATTGGGATCAAAATGGATGAAGATATTGAAAAATTAGTAAAAGCCTACAGAGGTCTGGCAGCAAAATGATCTACCATAAAATTTACAACCTTGGTGAAAGACAGATAGTCTGTCGTCAAAACCGCACATAGATTTCACAGGTCCAATATGACTTCTTGCTACTATTCTCCTTCAATGTCTTCTCGCGAAAGTTGTATATACGCTCCTACCAGAGACATAATCTGGCTTTCATAAAGTCTTCAGTACCATAGACATGATTTTCGTGGTGGGTTTACTTCAGGGAAAATGCAAGTGTTGCGGACCCGATAGCGTTGCAGAACTGGCTTACGAAAAGATGGCCTTGTGCCAAACACTACACACTACTACCGAATCCACAAACAAAGTAAAAAAAAAAGAAAATATATATAAGACGTGTTCTTTTACTGTACAAACGTACGAAGTAAAAATAAGTAGACAGGCAGGACGACAAAAGTAAAGAAACAAATGCAAAATTTTATTTCTGTTTAACAAGTAAATTGTCTCCAGTGGAGACCTTCAGTAAAGGTACTGGAAATGTTGTAGTTGAAAAAGAGGCAGTGACAAGTAGATTGTCTTCAGTGGAGACCTTCAGTAAGTTACTGGAAATTTTAAATCAATGGAAAGGCCGTGACAAGTAGTCACAAAAGGTAGGTAAGGTTCCGCGCCAAAATTTAAATTCAAAATAGCTAAGGCGGGAAAAAGTTTCTCAGGAAAAAAATTCAGAAATTCAGTTTGTAATGAATAATAAACATACAAAAAAAATACTCATTGCGAGATTTTATAATTGTGAGTGTAATGTAATTTTTTTTAAGGTAACTGGTTCGTAATAGAGATATTATGAGACGTTCTCGTTCTGGTGTTGTTGACGGTTTCGAAAGTTCCCTGTTCATGGACGTAGGCGGCTCGAAAAAGATGTTCGCATCAGGACGAAAAATTCGTCATCGTAAAAGGTAATGTGACGACAGTGTCGTACGTGTTAAAGTACAGCGACGAGCCATGAGGGTCTAAGCAATGTTTGCCGATTAAAATATCCCTGTCTGAATATATGGTTGACAAACGAGGGATAAGTGAGCCAACTGCCCGGTTCAGCGAACCGGCAGCGACTGAATTCGAAAAGCCAGTTTGTCCATGACGTCAGAGCAAAAAGGCGCGAAAAAATATCAGCAGCAGGAGCAGTCTGTTACCTTCCTCACTTTCGGCTACAAACAACGGTTTACTGCTATTACTAGCCAAAAGTGAAAGGAAGGGGGTGAAAACTCGCGCGCGTATCAAATTGAAGGTGGAAACTGTGTACTGTACACACAAGGAACAGCAAAGCTTCAAAAGAGATCTCTATATCAACATTGTCAATTTTGCTAGAAAATGTTCCCAAACAGGTTTGTCAAGAGAGTTCCTAAAAAGCCCATCTCCTTAATAAAAACGAAAGATTATTTAGCATTTTATTAATAATAGAAAAGAAACTAATTTCAATTCAATTAATTTAACTTTGGTTTGAAATACAGCAAAGTATTTTACCTATTGGAAATATTAAATCTAATTTATTAGTTTTAAATTGAAACTAAAACTTCAAGAAATATTTTTGATTTAGAAAAATGCATTTCAAAACTTAGGTATCGCTTTTATTTGGAGGTACTACTTCAGGATATTATACTTCAAATGACATCGTAACTTTAGAAAAGACATTTAAATAGGTACCTCTACATAAACATGATACCTAAGGTTTACTTTAAAATGATTATTTTTAAAAATGAAAAATCTTTCTTGAAGCCGTTATTTTAATTTCAAGCTAACAGATTAAATTTTATATTTTCAAAAGACATAATAATTGGCTGCATTTAAAAACTAATTTAAATTGACTGGGAGGTGTTTGTTGTTGCGAAATCAATAAACATTGCTCTTTTTAGCGCCTTTGTTAGCCAGCTGTTATCACAATCTATTTCTATTTATTAAAAAAATTTTGAAAAATAAAATATACTTTTCTGAAACATAATTTGAAGAATAGTTGCTGTTTGAAGTTTAATTAATTGGATTTGAAAGAAATATTAGATAATTCTTGCTTAAAATTATCACAGAAATGTTTTTATATGAAATGTAGGTGGCTGTTTAAAGTGTTGACATCTTGATTGCCAGATGCAAGGTTAAGTAATATTAATAACAATATCGCGCTCAGTTCGTATTAAAAATTTCCAGAATACTTACATTTATGTGTAATTGTACATGCTTCATTCGAATATGGCTTGATAAATTTGATAAAATCTACCGTTTTGGAGTTATCGAGTTTTTTGAGTTAACCAACCGCTACAATAAAAATCATAATCATAAATAAGTAATATCGAGAACCATTTCTGACATAAATAAAATAAACTAAAAATAAACATGACCTATGGAGAAAAAGAAAAAATTGCGAAAATATTCCGAACATTCCTTTTTCGGTGTCTGTTAAAATGTTAAAACGTCTGAGATTCAGTATCTGCAAGTGTAGACTAATGAGAAATGTGTGAATGATATTTTACAATTATTAAGGATTTAAAAAAGAAAAATTGTTCTGATTGTAAACATTTCATTAGAGTAGATAATATATTAATTTTGTACAGGTCGGCAGAAAATCTATACATACAAATGCAAACAGAACAAATCAAGAAAATTGGGGAGGTGCTTTTTTGTACATGAATGAAAGAAAGTCCTATATATAAGAATCAGGTTAATATAGATTTTGATTCGTTTTATATGTGAAAAATAGTAGCAAGATTCATTTTCATCATCTCTTAATGTGTTAAAAAAACAGTGGAGATTTGTGTAAAGTAAACAAAAATTATCTCCATTATTTACATCATTCGGACAATTGTCCTCATCTTTGTCGCCATATTTATTACAACGTTTCGGCCGTTGTACGCTCCTCAAGGAAACATGGCACAGTGGATAAAGGCGTCGGTTAGATCCGTTGGTTAAGGCAGTGGAGAACTTTCAGAGGGAAAAATAAACAGGAGATAACTGATAACTGACATCCATTAAACATGGAACGTGCAACTAGAACAGTGTACCCCAGTGTTGAATGATTTAGACTTTGCGTGTGCCTACTTAGATGACATCATAGTAAGGAGTGCAAACGTCGACGAACATCGAGAGCACCCCAATCAAGTATTTAAAAAGATTCAGGATTTTGGATTTAAAGTCAAAGAATCAAAGTGCGAATTTGGTTTGGAGGCAAATCAAGAGATTCACTAAAGACTCTGCCCGACTGCGACATAGTCAACACATTCTCCAGGAACGGTCTTCCCAGGAATATACAAAAGAGTATATGTAAATATTGTGTACACTTTCTTGTTTCAATACATTTTATTCTAACTACATTTTGTGTTTGCATTATTATTCCATGCATTAGTCAAGTTTCAACACCCAGTGAGCGAAATAAAGGGTTCAGTTCGACATTCCAACCACCTGAAGAAGGCCGGAGCGTACAACGGCCGAAACGTTGTAATAAATATGGCGACAAAGACGAGGACAATAGTCCGAATAATGTAAATAATGTACATAATACCTCATCTCAGAAATATAGACAGACAAATTATCTCAATCAATATTTGAACTCTCCTCCTCCCTCCGTTTTGCATATTTTTAAAGATTTATCATGAGCTCTTCTTTTTTATGTAATGTTGGCTGTCCAGTTGTTAATTTTCATCTGATTGATTCAAACATGAGTGTCTTTTAGATGTTATTTTTTTCAAGATTCATGCATTTTTGACATTTTGAGCTTCACTTATATTGTAAAATATTGATTTTTTTATGTGTAGTTGTTAATTTTATTTTGAGTGTCAATGAAACAAGATATGAGTAGAGTGTTCTAATTTTGAAATTGCCATCATCTAAAGACTCAATATGGCCTGCAATAAATAATTCAAAAGAAGAAATAGCAAGTGCAAATAAACATATTTGCATATACATTGTCAGAAATGCATATATATAGACATGCTGACATTAGGTGTGACGCTTATCAAACAGCCCATTGTAGCTGAAAAAAGCAAATAACTAATTTAAAAATCTTTTAAACACTCAATATTTTTTCCTAGGGATATGTTTCGAAGGGATTTAACAAATTTAAGGATTAATTAGCAGGATTTTGCAAAAGTGATGTTTACTACTTACTTAAAAATGACCGAGGATAAGAAAAATAGAAGGAAGGAAAGGAAGAAGTTGTAATAGACGAGAAAGAGAAAGAGTTTCTTTGTCACTCTCATAGTGAAAAGGAAAGTGTATATTTCCATATGGTGTTACTACTACCTAATCTTACTACAATTTTATCAGATAAAGTAATATTATATTAATTTTGTGCAGGTTAGTCAAAAATCTATGCATACAAATGCAAACAACAAATCAAGAAATTTGGGGGATGTGTTTTTTGCACATGAATGAAATAAAGTCATATATAACTGAATCAGGTTAGTATGGATTTTCATTCATTTTATATGTGCAAAATAGTTGCAGGATTCGTTTTCATCATCTCTTAATGTGTTAAAACATTGACGATATTTAGTGTAAAGTAAACACAAATTTATCTCAATCAATATTTGAACTCTACCCCTCCTTCCATTATGCATATTTTTAAAGATTCATCATGAACCCCTTCTTTTATTTTGTGTAATGTTGGCTGACCAGTTGTTAATTTTCATATGACTGATTCAAACATGAGTGTCTTTTAGATGTTTGATTCATACATTTGGGACATTTTGAGCTTCACTTATATTGTAAAATATTGATTTTTTTTATGTGCATCTGTTAATTATAGTCTGATTGTCAATGAAACAAGATATGAGTAGAGTGTTCTATTATTGAAAATATTATATAGATAAATGAATTGCCTCCCTTTGTAGGGCTCGTTGTCACCGGCTCCTGTGTTGGGCTGAAAGTAGCCTATTACGGCCTCTTTTTTCCTGGGTCAACACGGAATAATTTAGCTCCGTAAAACTCAACCAGCAGCTACATGGTGTCCGAAATGGAGCGGCCAAGAATACAATATAGGAACGAGGATGTCCCAACAGTTGCAGCAAAGCATCCGAAAACTGAACCCATCTTCAACTTGAAGACGAATATATTCCGACGTTGCAACAAAAATGAGATCTGTTAACCGAACGAACTTTACTGCCATCAGTTAAATTCTCGCAAAAAAGACTGTTTTTTGCAACGATTTTTTAAACCCAATTTTTCTATCTTCCCTTATTTTTTCCCCTCTTTTTGATAAAGCCTTTCTTTTTTCCACTCAAGTTTGGTGTTGTCCTGTTTTCTCTCGCCGTGTTGCTTCAGTGCTCTTTTTACTTTTATTTTCTACAGAGGTCAAATTATTGGTCACATAAATTCAAGGGTATAAAAACCCGCATACTTTACAAAAAACAAGTAAAGATAACAACACTTCACAAAAAAAAATAGTGAGAACGCGCATTTATGCTACAAAAATAGGGACACTTAAAAATAAATTTTAAAAAGGCATTTGCTTCGACGTGACTCGCTTGAGGAAGGGGTACAATCAGTGTTACGGCTATATTTGGGTAAATACCCCCAATAAAAATAAATAGGGGAAGTTCTCAACATAACTATGATGCTATGATTGCTGGGTATGCCACTTGCTCTGATACTAGAGTAAATTTTGTGATGAACCCTGTAAAAAGTTACTCAGACCCTTTCACTGAGTTTTTTGACGAAGGTAAAGTGGAATGAAGTTTAGAGAACATGTTCGATGTTGACTCTCTGGGCATAGCCCCTGAAGATGATTCCATTTGTGAGTATGACAAAAGAAAAATCAAAGAATTTGAGAACTCCATTGAATATAAGAATGATGTCTATCACGTTGACCTCCCTTGGCATGAAGACAAAATAAAGTCTGTGTCATCTAACCACCGAGTAGCCCTCTCCGTTTTAAACAGAGTCGTCAGTAAGCTTGAACAACAAAACTTATTCAAAGATTATGCGGAGGTATTCCAACAACAAGAACAGGAGGGTACCATAGAATGTTTTGATGTATCTCCTGAAAATTTTACAAATCATATTTGGATGCCACATAGGCCCGTCTTTAAGACAGAGGCACAAAGTACTACCGAAATTAGACCAGTTTTGAATTGCTCTTTAAAAACGCAAGGAAAATACTCCTTGAATGAAGCACCCTACCCAGGGATCAATTTGATGGGGGGTGCTGGAATTACTGCTATTATTTCGATGCAATAAACATGTCATGTTGGCCGATATCAGGAAAGCTTTGCTCATGAAAAAAATAAAATCCATTGAAGACCGTAACAGGTTTTGTTTCTTCATGAAAGGAGATAAGCTAATTTGTTTTAGATACACTACCATTATTTTTGGTTTCAATACTAGCCCTTTCATCTTGAATTTCGTAATAAAACACTAAGCGAACAAGTTCCCCCATTTTGACTGTACTGATATGCTAACAAAAAATTTCTATGTAGATAATCTAATCAAAACAGCTAATTGATAAGTTATCGAATGTATACCTACTAGCTAATGAACGAATGCAAAAGGGCAATGTTTACCTAAGTCGTTGTCAGCGGCTCCTGGGTTGGGCTGAAAGCAGCCTATCACGGCCCCTTTTTTCCTGGGCCACCGACTGGTCAACACTGACTAATTTAGCTCCGTAAAACTCAACCAGCAGCTACATGGTGTCCGAAAATGGAGCGGCCAAGAATACAACGTTGGAACGAGGATGTCCCAACAGTTGCAGCAAATCATCCGAAAACTGAATCCCTCTTCCACCTGAAGACGAATATATTCCGACGTTGCAACAAAAATGAGATCTGTTAACCGAACGAACTTTACTGCCATCAGTTAAGTCCTCGCAAAAACCAGTTTTTTTGCAACGATTTTTAAACCCAATTTTTCTATCTTCCCTTTTCTTTCTTCCTCTTTCTGATGTAAAGCCTTTCTTTTTTTCCGCTCAAGTTTGGTGTTGTCCTGTTTTCTCTCGCCGTGTCGCGTCAATGCTCTTTTTACCCTTATTTTCTAGACGACAAATTATTGGTCACATAAATTCAAATGGTATAAAAACCCGCATATAATTTCTTCAGTCTATATTATAATTTTATAAAAAGTAACAATTTTAATTACGCATTAATGCTCGTCCTATGATAACATAAAAAAACAATCGGTTCACTTATTTAATTTTTTTTCACTAACAGTTCACAGACCTGAAAAATCAAAATCAAAGAACTGACGCCAAAGTCTGGACTTCTCACATAGGTGTGAACAAAACTGTGGATTCACTAAATTCACTTAATCCAACCCTACATCAATCCCTTTAAAAATGTTCAAATTTTTTTCACACCTTTTGCTCACGTCTTGTATGTGGAGTTTATCCATACCAGCTAACAGTGTGTTTTGGAGACAATTTTTTTTTTTACTGGTTGACTAGTTTTGAGCCAGCCATATCAAAGACAAATTAGCTTCAATTGAACCCTATCTTCTTCCTTATCGCTGCATTTTTTGCAAAAATTATTGATATTATACTATTGTCTTCTTTTTTTTTTATGAAAACTAACCCTCTGTCCCCTAGCTACGCCACTGAGTGGCAGGCTCAATTTTAAAACTGACATCATTCTGATATTTTTTTTCACATTCAAACACTTGACGTATTATATTGATCTCCACCAAGTGGCCTGTTTAGGTGACTCATTTACAGTCACATAGACAGTGAATCGCTACGGTTATTACCCATGAGGCAGTTGAGTGCATGCTACTTCCCGGGAATCATTAGCACTACACTATAATGGCGTCGCCAATATCTAAGAAACCGAACGAACAATTATCACTTGATAATTATAAATACGCACGAGCTAGAACAAAAAGCTAAATAATTTAAAATCAATGGGAGGAGAAAACCAAATAACCGAACTCTCGTTGGCAACTGCTGGTTGTGACGCCATTATAAAGACGGAGGAAATGACGTTTGGAGATATAAGTTAACTAATAGTAAAAAACATAACAGTATGTGCCATGCGTGATATATGCTTGGGCAGATTTTTTCCCGCAGTAGGTTGCCATTTCTTTCTGCTGTAGACCAGTTGCCATTCAAGTCTATAGAACCCAGTCTGCCCTGCTAATTACCCATAGCTAGGGTGGGAGAAGAAGAGTGTTCATAACTTTCCCTACGGTATTACCACGTAACTCGTGAATCGTGAATGCAGGGAGGGAGAGAGAGAGAGAGAGAGAGAGAGAGAGAGAGAGAGAGAGAGAGAGAAAAGTTCATGAATATTTCTCAGAAGGGAATGAGCCAGCTGTTGAATATGTTTTTCATTTAAAACAGGCAGCTAAATATTCGAGAAATTGGGATGGGAAAACCACTCAGTCGAAGAGGATTTGCTCCAAATGATATTAAACGGCCTTCAAAATGAGGAGTATTGACAAAAAAAACTCTCATGCATTTACAACTGGGGATGTTTTCACTAGAACTGTGTTGAATTTGTTCAGCAACAATAATTAATTGGAAAATTTAATAGAAGAAAAATTACGGATCAGATAGAGGAAGTGAACACGTACGCCATAATGGAAAAAGACAGAATGTGTAATTGTTGTGATTATCAACACCAAAGAAAAAAAATTGTGCATATAAAAAAAATGTGATAAATGTTTCAAAATGAATCATTTTAAAGGTATATGTAAATCCAACAATTAAAAAATAAAGATTGTCTAACTACTACTTCCAATAGTTGTGGAAAAACTAAAAAAAAATACTAAAACAAGAATATCCACTTTTTCGCTAAAAAAGTGGCATAAACTGATGAAAAAGACCCCAAACTTAATAAAAACAAACTTTTATCGCGAAAAAGGTTATGCTATTAATAAGAGGAAAGAACAAATTATTTTTTAAAATTATTTTTTGATATTTTTATTCCTTTTTAGCACGTTTAAAATTTTGGCTGAAAATCTTTTTTTTTACCTCAGAGGTCGACGTAATATTTGGTTTGGTTTAGTTTGGTTTGTTTTACGGCATATCAACCTCAATAGATTATTTAATGCCGACAATTTTTTTATTGCTGGTAATATTTGTTTTCAAAAAATGTATTGCTGGTAATATATTTTTTGTCTTCAAAAATCTATTGCTGGTAATATTTTTTTTTAATATAGCTGAATTTTTTTTTTCAAAAATGTATTATTGGTAATAATGTATTTCTGGTAATAATTTTTAAAAAAAAAGTATTTCTGATATTAAAAACTATTTTTACATAGTGTTTTGACCCCAGGACATTTTTGCCTGAAGCCAAAATTTTTTTCAATGAAAAATGAATTTTTACAAGAATTGTTTTCTTTTTTTTCAATTTTAAATGAAAAATGTGAAAAAATTGATAAATGTTTTTAAATTAAGTTTGAAATTGAATGCCTCTGGAAATGCTCTTATTAAAAAGGTCTATTTTTACAGATCATAAATTGGAAAGCTTACTACAATCTGTTACATGCATCTATTTTTAAAATAATTTTTTATTATTCCAAAAAATGTATTAAAATCGTCTAGATGCGTATTCAGGCTGACCAGAAGTAATACAACAAAATAAGTTCTATCGAGAAACATGCGTTAAGGATTATATTTTCAAGAAATGGAATTCCGAAAATGCTAGTATCTGACAACGTCCCAGAGTTCTGTGACGAGGAACTATGTTAGTGGTTAAACAAAATTGGATGCAAACCATATAAAACCCTACCATACCATTCAAAATCAAATGGATTAGGAAAATAGGTGGTGCAAATTCTAAAAAACAGATTGAAGATATGTCTACAACGGAAAGAGAAGATAGAAACAGTTTTTCCTAGATTGTTGCTAAGCTATACATGCTGGAAGATCGAAAAGCCTGCCCACACTCATGGATTGACAAATTAGAGCCCCATTGACCATGTATTATGCCACTAATAAAAAATTGTGGTATAAAAAGAATTATGAATCTAATGTACAAGAGGCAAGATTCATAATGCAAAGTGACATAACACAATGATAACAGAAGAAAATGGAAATGTGATATTAGCTCATGCAGTCCAAATTAGATTACAACGCGATAGGGATGAAGAATTGTATAGTGAGCCTGAAAGTAATGAAGGCGAAAGTGTTATGTCAAGGCAAGACAAACTATACAGTGAAATCAAGAGTAATATGGACATGAAGATGAGGAATCATTGGAGGAACACTCCTATGAAAAAAGAAAAGGGTCAAGATCTCCCATCTCTAGACAATCTCTTAGGGAGAAGGAGTAAGATAGTGAGGAGAAAGGGGAAACAAGGGGATAAAGACGAATTCGCATTTATGCAGTTACGAAGGAACATATATGTCTTTGGTAGAGAATCGGGTAGGCGTAAAAGCTAAAGATGACATTCTGTTTTGAAGATACTTGATACAATTCGTAGTAGGTTCTGATGTTGGATGGTTGGAGAGAAGTTGACCAGGCAATATTAGTTGTTGTCCGGCGAACAATTTAGGTCTTCCTTGATTTGTGAGCGAAGAGATAACATTACTAAAGGTAAATTCTCCATCCATGATGTTTGGTTTATAGTACTGGAACTAGTTAGAGCAGCTTTTAATTGTCGGTGAAAGCGTTCAACCAACCCGTTGGCACATGGGTGGTATGCAGTGGTTGAAATATGTCTTGAACCGAGGAGGTTTATAAATTCCGTTAAAAGCTGAGATTGAAACTGCGGACCGCGATCCGTCGTAACTATTGAAGGGCATCCGAAAATTGAAATCCAATGTTGGACTACTGCCTTAGCAACAGATTCTGCGGTTGTGCTTTATAGAGGGATGGCTACTGGCCATCTCGTAAATCTGTCGATGATGGTTAGAATATACTGATATCCGTGCACTTCGGGCAACGGACCCACCAAGTCGACGTGCAGATGGCGGAAACGGCCATCTAGTACGGCAAAGTTACCGGTGGTGATTTCGTGTGTCGTTGAATTTTTGTCTTCTGGCAGATTAGACAGCATTGAGAGTAGTTTTTAATATTATTTTTCATATTTGACCAAACAAAACGTTCCGCTATAAGTTTAACTGTAGCTTTACGACCAGGATGTGAAAATGAGTGAAAATGTTCGAAAATTCTCTTTCTCATACTGACTGGAACAAGGGGTCTAGGGTTGGGTATACTGGTGTCAAAGGTAATTGATTTGGTGCTGAAGGGTAGGGGATGTTGCTCAAGTCGTAACGACGAGTCCTTCAGGGAGTCGAGCAGAGTTACGTCCCTTTTCTGCTCATCTGCTATTTGTTCAATATCCAAGTTTTCTTGCACGTTATTACATGAGGAGGATCGGGATAGGGTGTCCGCGACGATATTATCATCTCCCTTGATGTGTCTGATATCCGTAGTGTATTGCGAGATATAATCCAATTGTCTATAGTCTCGCGGATTGTACTTGTCGGACTTTGTATTGAGAGCAAAGGTTAAAGGTTTATGATCTGCGAATACAGTAAAGTTCCTTCCTTCCAAAATGTCTGAAGTTTTTAATAGATAAGTAAATTACAAGCAACTCGCGGGAGATAGCGCTGTATTTTTTTTTTTTTGGGGTCGGAGTAAGCTTCACTGAGAAAAAGGGAATAGGCACTGTATTATCGCGCACATGTTGGCGTAACACAGCTCCTATTGCATCCGACGACACGTCTGTGGTCAGCGAGAGGTGTGTTGGGGCATCGTCGTTTATATATGACAGTTTAGTGAAGTTTACTAGAGCTTCTCTGGATTTCCTGAAAGCTTCAAGTGTCTCATTGGTCAGTTGTATTGTAGTATTTCTTCTCCCCTGACCACGGAGCAGGTCAGTAAGGGGCGCCAAAATTTGAGAGCACTTGGGAATGAATTGTCCGTAGTAATTTATCAGCCCTAGGTAGCGACGAAGTTGTTGGAGCGTGGTAGGTTGAAAAAAGTCGCTAATCGCTTGGACTTTATCAGAGAGTGGAGTTATTCCTGTTTGGTCGTTAACGAACCCAAGAAAATGAATTTGAGGTACCGCAAATATGCATTTCTCAGGGTTTATTTTAAGGCCATAATGGTGTAGGCGTTCGAATACTTGTTTCACGTGGCGTCTGTGATCGTCTATGTCGGCGCTGGCAATTAATAAGTCGTCGATGTACGCGAACGAATTTGGTAAGCCACGGAGTACCTCATCTACCAACCGTTGAAATGACCGCGCGGCGTTTCGCAACCCGAATGGCATTCGTAAAAACTCGTATAAGCCGAAAGGAGTTGTGATCGCAGTTTTGTGTATATCCTCTTCGGCAACGGGGATCTGGTAGAATGTCTTGCGCAGGTCTATTTTTGTGAAGACTTTAGCCCCCTGTAAGGAAATGGCGAAGTCTGCCAAATTGGGTACAGGGTATTTGTCCGAGACCGTTTGAGCGTTCAATCTGCGGTAATCACCGCAGGGCCTCAAAGCCCCCTCCTGTGCCTTGGGAACCATATGTAGTGGAGATGCATAAGGGCTTGAGAACGGGCGTATGATCCCTAGGTCCAGCATATGTTGAAATTCAGCTCGTACTGTTTTATATTTATCTGGAGCTAACCTACGAGGCTTTGAAAACACAGGTGACCCTGTCGTATAGATCTTATGTACAGTGTGGTGCTTGACTGCCTCTGTATAGGTAAATGGGCGTATAAGTGAAGGGAATTGATTTAGGATCTCCTGGAGCGGATTATCTGCTGGGACAGCGACGCACAGCTTAGTGGAGGTGAGTTGAGAAATAATACCATAGTTTGTAATCTTCGTCGTTTTGTTGGATAATTGGCGTTTGGACAGGTCAACTGTTAGTTCATAGTGTGCTAAAAAATTGGCACCGAGTATCGGGAATTTTACATCAGTTACAGTGAAGAGCCACTGGAATTTTCTGCTTAAGCCAATGTCCAGTGTCATAGACAGTTGTCCGTAGGTCTGGATATGTCTGCCATTCGCGGCACGTAAAGTAACCGAAGATTTAGTCTTTGAAAAGGTAGATCTGGGTTGTACAACGCTGATTTGTGCGCCAGTATCGACAAGGAATGATTTGTTTGAATTTCTGTACTTAATATAAAATAGACGATTGGATGAATGGGCCCCAACAGCAGATACCGCCTTCACTCGTCTTCTGGGTTGTTGTAAAATCTGCTTGCGGTTTGAAGGTACACGGTTTCGTACATTTTCTTGCTGAGTCGCCGAATTTGTGGTGATACCAGCATACCGTAGTTTTCCTCGGACGAGAAGTGGAGTTAGAACGACGCCGGGACTTGTATAAGTTTTGAGTTGGTCCTCTGCGTAGGTGCTCTACTTGCGTCGACAACTTGTTAAGCTGCTGCTGTAACTGATAAACCATGTCTGCCATAGTCGCTTCGTGTGATGTTGGAGCATCAACACTACTGATTACCGTGACATCATTTATTTTATCTGCTATTTCAGTAGTCTTTAGCAGGTCTAAATCGTCGGGAAGTGTTGCTAGGATTTGTGTAGTTTGAGCTGGTAGTTTATCGAGCCAAAGATTTCTGAACAATGAATCAGACATTGTGTGTTTTCCCAAAAGATTTTTCATTCTTCGAAGTAGCTGAGTAGGTTTGTTCTCGCCTAGTTGTAACGTATTAAATAAATCATGCAGGCGACGCTCTTGCGATTTGCCCGTTCGATAAATTATAGCTTCCTTCAGAGTATCAAAAGGTTTCTGTGTCGGCACAGTGTCTAGGAGGTCCAACACATCTGAAGCTATTTCTGGTGGGAGTTTTTCCACAACGTACGCGTATCGTGCCATTTGTGAGTGGATGTATTTGGCTTGAAAAATTGCTTCTAGTTGTGCAAACCAAACATTCACGTTTATAGTATCGAACACACGCACGTTCAGGACGACGGCTGTCTCTTTAACGGATTGATCAGCCATGTTGATCAGAGCTATTTCAGTGAAACGCACGTGGTGTAGAAGATTTCTCGCGCCAAGTCGAAAATTCATTGCACTCGCACTTTTGTATTTTTTCTTCTTGAATGTAGGCGATAATGCTAACGTCAGTTTCCCTTTTTAGCGTCGGAATTATCAACTGTTGTGGCGGCGGTCTTTTTCTTTCAGCGTTGGTTTTCTTTTTTTCGACGTCGGGATCACCAATTGTGGGGCGCTAATGAGGTTTGGTAAGAAATGTATCAGAAGGTTTTTGATGAAGGTTGCGTTTTGAAATTAGCACACCACATTTAATTTGCAAAGAAACACGAAAAAGAATGACAAGAGATCATTGAATGTCAACAAGAAAAACATTTATTGAAAACAAATAAATATACAATTGTGTTAGTGACAATAAAGTTTAAGATGTAAAAAGTAGTTCCCCTTGTATTGTGTGGGAATACAAATGTGTGTTGTAAGAACTTTTCTTGTTTAAATTTGTTTAGAGTTCAAGAATATTTGATATATGAGTTTGAAAGTGAGAATGTTGTGCAAGGGGATGATAAAGATTTGAATAGTTCACTTGGCTTTTGAAACAGACAGTTCACAGTGTTGTGTGTATGTAATTTATGTGTGTGTGTGTGTGTGTGTGTGTGTGTGTGTGTGTGTGTGTGTGTGTGTGTGTGTGTGTGTGTGTGTGTGTGAGTAGAAGATTGAGAATACGCGTACATGGTTAAGGCTCTGAAATTTAATAGTCTACTAATGTTCTTTCTTTAATTTCTGCTATATATACACATAACATAGGCTCCAGGGACGAGAGCGGGAAAAATATTGAAAGAAATGTCAATTTATGTGATTGGTCAAAAATCGACGAATTGCTGATTTTTTTCTATAACAAGTTTGGTAAGGTAAAACATGAGAAAATTTTATGTGACTCGTGCGATGAGTAAATTGTCTTTAAAGAAAGTAGTGTTTATTTTCTGTCCAATGACTGTTGAGTGATTTGTGGGCGTGGTCTATGTAAACGTCCACTACAAAACATTTTTTAAAAACAAGCTGGCGTCATTTGAACCATATTTAAAATTTTCTCCACAAGTTTGGCCGAATTATCAGAACTACCAGCAGCAAAATATAGACATTTTAAAACTAAAATTAAAAAATATTTTATTTATTGTTATCTAATTTTAGGTGTATTTGCAAAATAAAAACAAAAAGTTATGTTTCTTCTTTTCCCTTATCGTTGCCTTTGTTGCAGCAAAAATAATATACCCCGTCGAAATGACCCCATCCCCAGGGAGTGCTGCCTGGGCCCACTGCCCCATCGTTTCCCACCTTTTTGCCTTCCACCATTTCAATGTTATTCTCTTTATTAAAAGAATCTTTCAAAAATAAAATATACTTTTCTGAAACTTTAATTGAGGAATATTAGCTGACTTAGCTAAAAATAAAAATTAATTTTTACTGCTACAAAAACGACATTTAGATAAATAAACAATACATCAATCTGGCATCATGCTTTCAAACATGTCAACAGACATAACTGATGTTTTAAAAAAATGTATTTCTGTGATATTTTAAACTTAAATTAATTTTTGCTTAAAATAAGATTAAAAAACTATCCTTATTTTTTAAATCAGGTAATATTTTTAATTGTTAAATTTAGAATTAATCTTCTTACCGTTTTTACGTATTGCGAATCTGTGTAAGTACCGAGATTCTCGATTTATAATTGATGTTTATTGTACAGCATTTTGTTTCAATAAAATTTGCATAATATAAAAATAAAATTCATAAAAATCCAATGTTGGGTACCGCCTCGTGAAAAGACAGTGACAGTGGCCATAGAGCAGGTTGATTTTTCTTTTCACGTTTTGAAAAAAAAACAACAGCATTGCGCTCGGTTTAATAATGTGATCAGTACTGAAATCGATTTCCACCTCGTTGTCATGACGAAACGTCAAGCATCGACTTTTTACTAACTCTTCTTTTGTAAATGCCAAAAAATCTCACTGCTCAGCGTTTTAAGTACAAGGAATCATATTTTGTATAACATCGTTTTTCGGCTTGGATAATAATGGTAAATATTTTCTCAAAAGTTATTCAACTATTTACTATTTTATCGTATTTTTCCAATTTTTTAAACCCTTTTTTGTGTCATTCGTTTCATTTTCGACATTATATGTACAATACAAAAATTTGGTAGCTTAACATTACAGAGAAATCTTCACAAAAACATTTAAGCTAAGCAGAAACAAATCATCCGTTTTTTTTTTCTCTATGCATTTTCTGGTCTTAAAAGTTAGTTGAAGAAGAAGACAAATAATTTTGATGAAAAAAAATCTTTATTTACTGACCTGCCTCACCATTATTTCATTTCTTTTTATTCTCTGTTAGAGTGTTTATCAAAATTTAAAAAAATGAAATAAATTCAGCTATGATTTGATTTCATCATATCAGCAGATATTTTATTAAAAGAAATATTTTTTTTAAAAAAAGGAAATTAGTTGAATTTTGTTATTTCGCTTTGGAGTTTTTATTTTATTTTAATTCAAAAACAGTTTTTACATGTCGACAACAAAGCATATTTTGTCTTCGTTCTATGACGTTTTTTTTAATTAAAAATTTCCACCTTCTTACACTTGTTGTTAAATTAAATTGGAAAGATTATGCAATAATACAAATGATATTAATTTTTGGTTTGATAGAATTAGGACGATTTTGTTGGAAAGGTTTTAAAAGATCCGCTTTTTTTCTCACTCCATAAAAAAATAAAAAGGTAAAAAAATATATATACACGATCAGCCGATTGCAAAAATATCCCTTTTTTTGTATTTTACTAGAATTAGGATTTTAATTTATTTCATGAAAACAACGAATCATTGCAGTTTGTGGTAATCAGTTTGTTTGTGATAGAAAGAAAATCACAAATCGTTTTGAAATATAATATTTTTGTTCGTTTGGACGGCCGTTATTTCCACTTGATTCGTTTCAGTTCTATTTTGAAATGTTTCCTGAGGATATCGCAGATGGCAGAAATTATTCGTCATTTAAAAAGGAAAATAAGCAGCCGATTACAAAAAAAATCCTAATTCTACAATTATGACTTTTAAAAAACTTAAAAATAACGTTGAATCATTGCAGTCGACTGAAAACTGTTTTTAGAATGAAAATCAAAAACCGTTTTATTTAAAAATCGTTTTAATTTAAAAAAATTTTATTCGTTTGTAAAGGCCATTATTTCCATTTGATTCATTTCAATGCTATTTTTAAAAGTTTGCTTAGGAAGTCACGGATGGCAGAATTTATTAGTCATTTCGCAAGGAATAACAGAACGTCAGATAGAAAAAAATATTAATTTCAATTTGTTGCATAAAAAAATACATTGTCGAAGTTTCTATGTTAATAAAATTACAATTTATACCTTTACTTTCTACGTACCGGCAAGTACTAAAAATAACCCTGGAAAAAGCTTAGTAGT
The DNA here is from genome assembly GCA_964036315.1 of Acanthosepion esculentum. Lineage (NCBI taxonomy): Eukaryota > Metazoa > Mollusca > Cephalopoda > Sepiida > Sepiidae > Acanthosepion > Acanthosepion esculentum. Next base: position 57,735,913 of record OZ038479.1, on the reverse strand, counting down.
AAGTTTCTTTTTCCTTTTTTTTTAAAGAAAAAGGAAGAAAAAGATACCTAATGTTTAAAAAATTAAAAATCTTTCTTGAAGCTTTTAGTTTAGTTTTAATTTTAAGCTAATAATGTTTTCAATGAGCAAAATACTTTGCTGTATTTCAAAAAGTTATTTAACACTAATTTAAATTGACTAGAAGGATTTTTTCTTTTGCTATCATAGCAAATTAGCGTCCTATTCTAATTGTCTTTCATCGCATTATAATTCTCTTCATTACAAAATCTTCCAAAAATAAAATATACTTCTCTGAAACTTTATTTGAGAAATATTAGCTGATTTAAAGTATAATTAATCTGAATTTAAACAAAAGTTATTTACTTTATGCTTAAAATATTGCAGAAATGAATTTTTTAACCTGACTGTAGCCATTTATTTAAGCTCTTGTTGTGTTTGACAACTTGATGACAGATGGATATTTTTATCTAATGTTGTTCTACCGACTCTTTATCTGTAAAACATAATTAAACGCTACATGGTAAATGCTGTTTTTATATAATTTTTAAATTCTCAGTAATCTTAAAAGTTTTGGAAAATATTCTCTGTAATGTTTATTGAATTTTAAATACTTTGGCTTTAATTTAACTATAGCTATCACACTTATTTTTTGATAATATCATGTATTATGTTCCTACATAAAAAGAAATAGTCAAAATTCTTTTAAAAATAATGATGTATTGTCTTAAGCTTTTTAATATATGATTTGTAAATATAATTTCCACTTAATATCATCTGAAAGGGTGAAATCAATACAGAATTTTAAAACTTAATATATAATGATATATTAATTTTAAATGTTTTAAAATTACAATTAAAATTTGTAAAAGTCCTTGTAAAAATTCATTAATCATCAAAACATTTTCTGGCTGGGGAACTAAGAATAATATATTTTATTTATGAAAGCTTTTCAGAAAAAAATTGTTAAATTAAGTAAGTGTGGGGAGAGAAGTAAAAACAAATAATTTTACTAAGATTTAAAAAGTAAAATTTCAAAAATTATATCATTCATTTTTTAATAAGTCCTCAAAATCTAACTAAAATCCAACAATTATTTCCAAATCAATGTGTCTTTCACTGCCAAAAATGACAAAAAAAAAAAAAAAACTGCTAAAATTGCTTATACTATTCTTTGATGGCCCCTTTGACACGAGAAAAAAAGCTTTTATTCAAAATTTTACAAGTGCTAGAAAAGATTTCAAAATTTTAGAATGTAATCAAAAAATACTTTGGTCTTTCCTCTTAATAGTAACATAAATATTTTGATGATAAATGTTTGTTTTTATCAAGTTTGAGGCCTTTTTTCATCATGGCATGGTCTTTTTTCAGCAAATTAGTGGAGATATCCGTTCTAAAATTCCCATGTTCTTTATCACAAAATTTATAAATTAAAAAGTCCTAAAAAGCAGTTTAATTAACCAGAAATACCTTCTTTGGAGCTAAGATTCAGTTCTATTTGAAATATTATGGCCTAAATAAAGGTATCATCATTGATTCTCTTAACAATGAGCATACCATGATGAGGACATACCCTAAACTTAATAAAAACAAAGTTTTATTATGAAAATCTTGTCATTAATAAGATGCAGGATTCTTTGATTATTGAATCAAATTTTATAATCCATTTAAGAACATTTGAAATTTTGTTTTTTGTTTGTGTTAACTTGGCTGGGGAGCAAATATTAGTAGGAAATTTGAGTGTCTTTTCTGCAGTGATTTGGAAATTCTTGCAAAAATTAAATAATTGTTGGATTTTAATGATTCTTTCAAATTTTTAATTTCTCAAAATGTCATAAAATTAAAATAACCAAGATTTTTTTTTTTAAATTCTAAAATAATTTCATTCATTTCTGTATAAATCCTGACAGATTCATTAAAATTTGATTTTTGTGAGAATCTTCAAATCAATGTTTTTCACTGCAAAAAAGACATTCAAATTTCCTATACTAATCCAAGCCCATTTTTTTAAAAAAAATTCAAACCTTAAATGGATTATAAAATATGATAATCAAAGAATCCTTTTCTTGTTTCCTTTTAATACTGAAAAAAATTTTGACAATAAAACTTTGTTTTTATTAAGTTCATGGCATTTTTTCATCATGGTATACTCATTATTCAGAGACTCAATGAAGGTATCTTGCTTTAGGCTACAATATTTCAAACAGAACTGAATTTTAGGTTCAAAGAAGGCATTTTAAATTATTTCAATTGCTTTGGGGTATTTCTTCTTTGAGAAATTAAATTTACCCTGCTTAATATTCATATGAGTTAAAAGCAGAATTGCTTGGAGAATTTAAACCGTCTTACCAAAAATCTGCTCTGAATCATAAAATAAAAAATGCAATAAAATTAAGATTTTATAAAATTAAGAAAACTTTTAATTGCTTTTATGAACAAGATATATGATGGACACCATTGCCTGATTTTTGTTTGTTGGTTGTTTTTTTTTTTGCATATTATCAGAGAAGACGCTAAAATCAACCATATTTACAACATAATTCTCTTTATTATAAATCATTCAAAATTAAAATATACCTTTCTGAAAATCTACTTAAAGATTAGCTGATTTAAAGTTGAATTAATCTGATTTGAAAGATATATTACTTACTTCTAGTTTAAATTTATCACAGCATTTTTTTAGCATGAGAGTGGATGCTTTTATCATGCACTGACAACTCTCTTAAGATTTATGTTTGGTGATTTTTTTTTCTAAGGGAGACATATCAGTAACAATTACTTGACAAATGCGAATGCCTTTTTTGATAAAATTTTGTTTATACTGTAATCTTAAATATAGAAGAAAGTATTCTAAGCAATCTAGTATTTCATTGAATTTTAGTTACTGTGGCTTAGGAAGAAACTTACCAATTAATTTCAACTTTACTATAATTATTGCTCTTATTTTCTGATAATGGTGAATTTGGACATCTGTATTTATGAAAATCGTCATGATTATGCACGTGTAAAATAAATTCAAAATACTTTTTAAAATATGAAGGATCATTGAATTTTCGTGAGCTTTTGTTTCATTATGTAAGTACAGTCATAGTATTGTTTTTATATAATTTTTGAGTTCTCAGTAATTTAGGAAAATATTTTCCGTAATCTAATGTTTATTGAATTTTAAATACTTTGGCTTTAATTTTACTATATCTATCACTCTTTATTATCTGAGAATATTGTGATAATATTTTTCAAGGAATTTTGAACCATATCACTTGACCACTAAAAATTAATACAGGATTTTAAACAATTTATAAGTTTATAAATTGTTCTAATATAATGAATACAATTCTTATAAAAATACATTATCCATTGAAAAAAATTCTTGCGACAATAGTGTCACACTTGATAATTTTAAAACACTTTTATCACGAAATTCTTTTCTGAAAATATTAAATCTTGCTCTTTTCTACAAACAGTTATGTGAATATTTCTTCCCAATATTATATGAATCACCTTTTATGTATATCCTGGAGTATTTCTTCAGAGATCTATCTTCAAAATATGCCAAACTCAGTGAGATTAGGATTTTTCATCATTTATTAAATACTGGAGATTATATGCATAGCCAATACTTAGTTGATTTGTATCAGACTTTGAAAGCCAGGTTTTTGATGTTTCTATTTTTTAATTCCCTAAAAGATTTTCTGATGTATATTATAATAACTATTTGAAGGTAAAGATCTTTTCATAATATCCCTTTCAAAAATATCTTTGCTTCTATAGAGTTAATATAGATTGATTTTTTTTCTTTTTACAGAAATTTCTTATGAATGACACAAAGATTTTTCGCATTGTGTTGACCTCTAGTTTAATTCATATCAACAAACTAATAGCTGCCAGATTGAAATCACAATCTTGATTTATTGCACTTGCATATTTTGTTTCATACTTAAAAGTAAATTGTTTAAGATAAACTTAGTGATTTCTCTATTGATCTTTCTTGGCTACTGCATTATTGTCTCCCTGTGCTGATCTCAACTAGCATTAATACATAGATAAATATATCTGAACTGATTTCATGTATTATTCACTGTTGTATGTGGTGTTACTTTTACTTTGCAGGTCTTTCATCATATTAATAAAAACTCTTATTCTTGAGAATGGAAATGAAGAAAAACAAGACTCTTTACTCTCCATCAAGAACAGAATGTTGCAATTTTCATGTAAAAGTTATGTATCTACATTTTCAAAAATATCAAGGGGATCATTAACTTGCAAACAGAAGTACTTTGAAATGTTTGGTTTGTGTTTTCTGTAGAGTCTTATTTTTGCATATGAGTAAAAGGTTTTAAAGAAGAATTAACCATTTTCCTGTGAAGTTTGCAACCTTTCTAGTTATTTAGATTTGGGAATAAATCACTAGTAACAAACCATATAAATGTGAATTTAGTGTATCAGCATTTTCACAGAACACTATGCAGATACACACTGAAGAGAAACCATATTCATGTGAAGTTTGTGCATCTGCATTCACACAAATCTTTTGGAGAGTCATATGCGATCACACATTGGAAAGAAACCATATTCTTGTGAATAATGTATATCTGCATGCACACAGAAGTCACATTTAGAGAATCCCAGGTGAACGCACACTGGAGAGAAACCATATTGTTGTGAAGATTGTGCATCTGCAGTTTCATTCAAGTCATCTTTGAAGAAACATGCGAATACACTCTGGAGAAAAACTATATTCTTGTGAAGTTTGTGCATCTGCATTCACATAGAAGACATCTTTAGAGTGTCATATGCAAAAATACTGGTGAGAAACCATATTGTTATGAAGTTTGTAAATCTGCATTTTCAATGAAGTCATCTTTGGTGTGTCATATGCGAATGCACGCTGGAAAGAAACAATATTCTTGTGAAGTTTGTACATCTGCATTTTCAGTGAAGTCACATTTGAAGTACCATATGCGAACACACACTGGAGAGAAACCATATTCTTGTGAAGTGTGTAAATCTGCATTTTCAATGAAGTCAAAATTGAAGGACCATATGCAAACACATACTGGGCAGAAACCATTTTCTTGTGAAGTATGTGGATCTGCATTCACACAGAAGTCACATTTGAAGGTGCATATGCGAACTCACACTGGAGAGAAAGCTTATTCTTGTGAAATTTGTGCATCTGCATTTTCATTGAAGTCATCTTTGAAGAAACATACGCGAATACACACTGGAGAGAAACCATATGCTTGTGAAGTTTGTGGATCTGCATTCACAGAGAAGACATCTTTAGAGCGTCATATGCGAACACACACTGGAGAGAAACCATATTCCTGTGAAGTTTGTAAATCTGCATTCACACAGAAGACGCCTTTGGTTTATCATATGCGAATTCACACTGGAGAGAAACCATATTCTTGTGAAGTTTGTGTATCTGCATTTTCAGTGAAGTCACAATTGAAGTATCATATGCAAGTACACACTGGAGAGAAACCATATTCTTGTGAAGTTTGTGGATCTTCATTTACAATGAAGTCACATTTGAAGTACCATATGCAAACACACACTGGGGAGAAACCATATTCTTGTGAAGTTTGCGGATTTGCATTTTCAGTGAAGTCAAATTTGAAGAACCATATGCAAAGGCACATTGGAGACAAACCATATTCTTGTGAAGTTTGTGGATCTGCATTCTCAAGAAATTTAACTTTGAAGACCCATATGCTAACACATACTGGAGAGAAACTATATTCTTGTGAAGTTTGTAAATCTGCATTTTCAATGAAGTCATATTTGGTGTGTCATATGCGATCACACACTGGAGAGAAACCATATTCTTGTGAAGTATGTGGATCTGCATTCACACACAAGTCACATTTGAAGGGCCATATGCGAACACACACTGGAGAGAAACCTTATTCTTGTGAAATTTGTGCATCTGCATTTTCATTTAAGTCATCTTTGAAGAGACATATGCGAATACACACTGGAGAGAAACCATATTCTTGTGAAGTTTGTGCATCTGCATTCACACAGAAGACATCTTTAGAGTGTCATATGCAAACACACAATTTAGAGAAACCATATTCTTGTGAAGTTTGTAAATCTGCATTCACAAAGAAGTTAAATTTGAAGGACCATATGCACACACACAGAGGATAGAAAAACATATCTGTGTGAATCCTGTAGATGTTTCTTTCTTGAAAAGTCAAATATACTGACTCCTATTCGAATCTCTACTGGAAAGAAAACTATTCCCTCTGAAATTTGCATATCTGCATTTTTATACACCACTGACGTGTGTGAATGATGTTTTGCATAAGTCATGGATTTGAAAAAAAATTCTTCCTTAATATAAAGATATCACATGAATGAAATAAGGTCATATATTCATGTATCAAGCAAATATGAATTTTATTTATTTTGGCTATATGCAAAATTGAATGAAAATTCCTTTTTCTGGGTCTGTTAATGATTCAATATATGGAAACACCGATGAGAAGTGTGTGAATGACGTTTTACAATTGTTCTGATTCTTAAGATTTCATGAGATGCGATATTATATTTTGTGCAGGACTGTCACAAATCTATACATACAAATGCAAACATAAATCAACAAAATTCAGGGATCTTTTTTTTTGTACATGAATGAAAAAAAGTCATATATTCCTGTATCAGGTTCAGATGGATTTTGATTTATTTTATAAAGGCAAAATAATAGGTAGATTGCTTTGCAGGGTGTTTTAATAAAATGTACTACACCATTTCAGATATATATGTTATAATATACTGTTAATTGCATTTATTTTAAGTTTTTTCTTAATTATTCATCCTCAGTCAAGTGATGCCTTTATTTTTATTTTGTTCATAAAAATGTTATAATCCTATATAACCAATAGTTTAAGAATACAATTGTTTATTCTATATGTATTTATGAAACTTTGTAGAAGTATCAAAAACGTAGTACTATGGATATTATTTTTTATCTTCATTGTCATTGCCTGTTGACATCAGCATGCTCGCAGATAATAGAAATTTACGGGGATTTCACCGAGTGCATGTAGTGGTGATCATTGTGCATAGACTTCAAGTGTGTTAACATCTTTCTTGCAGATATATTTGTTGATTTGTGCTTAAAACTGGTTTTCAGCAAAGAAGTTAATTTATCTGCAACAAATATGTTTAAAAAATTTTGTAATAACGACAAAAACATTTTCATTACATTTTTGTCTTTAAAAAAAGTCAAAACACGAAATGTGTGAGCAAAAGACTAACATTTTTTTTCCAATTGTCATCTTATACCAATTTTTTTTAGTCCGCAGAATTGATCTGGAAATTTAACTATATTGTTGACGTAGAAAGAAAAAAAAACATAGTATTAATGAAATTTACATTAACCAGAAAGAGGCTTATGCAGAAGTATCTCTCTTCTTTAAATTTGGAATTAGTAATGTAACTATAACAACAAAAACGTTATGATTTCATTTTTGCCTTAAAAAAGTCGGAAGATGAAATGTGTCAGAAAAAATCTAAGATTTTTTCCAATTGTCATCTTATACCAATTTGTCTTGTCCACAGAATTGATCTGCGAATTTAACTCCATTCATATTTGTGGAAATTTTTATAGAAATATTTTTTTACAAATAAAAACTTCAAACGTTTGTTTTTAAATGTTTATTAGAAATTGTTATAAGAATTTCCTGAGTTTAATATTTTCATCCACAGAATTCAGTAAAATCTTTCAATGGTGGAGGATACCTGATTACTTTGTTTCAATGTGTTGTGAATTACAGTCAAGAAATTAATTTAATCATTAAGTTTTAATGCTTTTTACAAATACTATAAAAGAAATTACTGATTTTTACTATTTTTGCTTGGTACAACTCGAGATCCGAGATCATCCAGTAAGGTGGAACTCTGATTTTTTTAATAGTAATACTAAACAGAAGTCCATGGCTAATAATAAAAATAAAATTCCTAGTCCCTATTTTTTACATTTCTAGAAAGATAAAACCGAGAAAATGATCACTTAAAATCGAAAAAAATGATTGCTCAAATATAAAAGTGTTTAAAGATATCAATACATGAAAAATGTTCCCATAAACTGAAAAACTGTTTTTAAAAGAAATTTTTAAGATTATCCTGTTTTTGTTGTGTTTGAAGCTTTGTAAAACTTTTTTTTTAGCAGAGATGTGTTGGCGATTAATCTTTACCATTTAACTTTCTTTTTCACCTTTCGTAATCATAAAACATTTTCTGAAAGGAATTTCCCGTTAGTAACGTGTTTTATTTTTCTTAATTCATTCTTTGTGATATTTCGTTTCAATTTCGACCTTGTTATGAAAATGAACAATGCAGAAATTTGGTAAGCTGGACAAAACTAAAAGTAATCGCATCAAAATCATGTGAACACAAAGAAAGAAAAACCATCCCGTTTTGTTTTTCTCGTTGCATTTTCTGAATTGAAATTGAAAGGTAAGTGAAAGAAGAGAAATTATTTCGATAAAAGTGAAATTGTTATTTACTGACGTCCCTCGCCAGTTGGCGCTATTACACTTTCGTACACCTCCCCGTTGCTTCCTGTCATTCAGCAGTTCCTTTTGTTAGTATTAATTATAATATTTAAATCTCGTGAAACAAAATTAATGTTTGTAAAATGTAAAAAAATACCTTCAATTTTATCAGGCAAACTTAAATTTACTGGTTAATATCAAATTCAAGAAAATCACCAGCTTCCTACCTTTAACTAAAATTGTTGTAGATATGTTCAAGCATTTGCATTTATTTTGATAAGGAGAGGAAATTAGACATAAGGCCAGTTTAATGCGAGGCCAACACACATGTGTTATATGATGTAGAGACAAAATAATTCATTCTATGAGGTCCACATATCAGTGCAGACTGTCGTATCTGGGGCAACCCATTGCTGACTGACAGGAAGCAACGGGAGAGTCTGTGAATGGAGGGGGGAGGTTCGAAAGTGTAATAGCGCCCGCCATTATTTTTTCTTTTTATTCCCTGTTAGTGTATTGCCGAAATAAATAAAAAATGAAGTAAATTCAGCCATGATTTCAATTTCAGTTTCGTCATGTCAGATATCTTGAAGAAAATATTTAAAAAAAATAGTTTTCATTTTATTTTACTTATTTTTATTCAATTTCTGTAGCACAAAATTTGGCTTTGTTTTACTTTTCATCATTTTGATTTAAAAAATCTCCATGTTGCTCTTGAAAATTTATTTTGATGTTAAATTATCTTTCTTGGCAAAAAATTTAATTTTTACATCGAACCACCCACCCGACACACACCTGGTTAATTTTATGAAATTTTCACCAGCTCAGGGTTTATATTAGTTGAAAGCAGATGCCTTTGGAGAATTTAATTATCACTGTATTTTTGGTAAAACTTGAATCATAAAATTAAGGCATTATTTAATTAGAAAAGCTTTTAATTGCTTTTATGAATAAGTCATTATGGACAGTATTCTCTGAAGAATGTGGTTTTTTGGGGGTTTTTTTATGAATGAATTTTTACAACAATTGTTTTCAACAGAAATTGTAATACTTAGGTGATATTGTTAATATGTGCAAATTATATTTACTGATCATAAATGGAAAATCTTATTCCAATTCGACACCCAATATTTTAAAGAGTATTTTTAACTTTTTGCGGGGTTGGGGTCAGATTTTCATAAACACGGATGACTATACATGGCAGTGTCCAAAATAAGAGTGATAAGTATAGGAAATGTAAAGCCAAAATATTTAACATTCAATAAAACATTCGATTACGGAGAATATTTTGCGAATTTTTTAAGATTACTGGGTAGTTAAGAATTGTATATGAAAAGCACTCGCATGATATTTCTCATCCAATTTTTACAGAAGAAAATTAGATAAAATTCTGGTGAAATTCCTAGTTTTGAGTTCAACTAGTTTACAATCTTTCAATGGCCGTGATGTTCTACTCTTCTCCAACTGTTGGCGGGTTTTGAAAGGAGCACGGTTTAACTGCTGCTTTGCCCCTTGTTTCCTAAATAGGGGAACTTTATCATTATTTACATTCAGACTTTTTCCCTCAAAAACAACAAAATGAGGACAATAGCCCTAATGGAAATAATGTGTAAAGGAATCAGTCAGTTACTTTTTAATATTATTCTTTTTTTTCATATTCCTTTATTCAGAGTAAGAAATTCAAAATTATAATAGCTTTCATAACATTTAAAATATTCATAGGCTTTGTCTTGACTTCCTCTATGGAAATCTGTTAGTGTATTGTGTTAGGTTTGGTGTGATATATTTGATTCGTTTTACAAGCATAAAATTTTCAAAGTAATGGAAGGGTTATAAGACAAGTACTGTTTGATATTTAAAAGTATTGACAAGTAGGACATAGGAATTACCTTGATTAATAGGAGACAGATATTCATGCCTTTTCCAACGGCATTAGTGCAAAGTGAACAAAGCAACCTTGGTTAGAATTTCAACTCTTCATGCCGATTCAACTTTCTGCATTGAAATATAGTATCACATTTAGATAACAACTCTAGGCACCTTTCACCTGTGATTCCCCTCTCAAGATCTATGACAGTATGAAAAATACTATACACCTTGATTGGAGTCAATCATAAATGTTGAAAATGCCTGGCTTCAGCCAGTCAAACCAGAAGGTAAATCCAATGCTGCTATGTGCACAGTCACACTAGACATGATTTACCATTTAATTATAATTATAATGCACTATTATGATGAAGTTCTTTTGTGAAAATATTAACAGTTTGTAGAAAAGGGAAATATTCATATAAACATTTCATCCCAATATTATATGAATCACCCTTTATGTAGATCCTATAGTATTTAGTTTGATAAAAGTTAAACAAACTTTCTCCAGAGATCTATCTTTAAATTATATCAAACTCAGTGTGATTAGGATTTTATAAGCAAATGAAATCATTGAGGTAATTACATGAAGCATCTTTCCTTGCAAAATTTCAAATGGAAACTTCTGTAAATAATTTTTATCATTTATTTCATATTAGAAATCTTATGAATAGTCAATACTTAGTTGATTTATATCAAATTTTGAAAGACAGGGTTTATCATTTTGTATTTCTTTATTTCCATAAAAGTTTCCTGGTGCATATTATAATAACTATTTTAATGTAACAACTTTTCATAATATCACTTTCAAAAACATCTTTGTTCCTACAGAGTTCATACAGATTGTTTTTTATATCAGAATTTTCTTATCAATGGCATAAAATCTTTTTTCATTTTATTTATATCTAGTTGAAATGTTTGATTTATATCAATAAACTAATAATTGCCAGATTGAAATCATAAAAAGAAAAATACAAAGCTTTACTTGGTTATTATGCTTTAAATTTAATGTGTTTTGTCTCATTTAAAGATTCATGTGCAAATGAATGTTCTTTTCATTATGTTTATTCACCTTATTTATATCATAAATTCTCTGCTGTTGTCTGCTTTTTTGTGAAAACTGAGTTTATTTACAAGTGGAAAGAAGAATCTCTAAAGAATAATATTTTAGACAATTGAAAATTTTTCAAAAAATACCAGTGGACTTGTTTCAACTCAAAAGGAAATTTAGATAAACTGCTTGATTGTTCTATTGATATTTCCTGGTTGTTACATTATTGTATCCCGATGCTGGTCTCGGGTAGCATTATTATATAGCTGAATATATCTGTTAAAATATGAACTGAGTTTGGTAAAGAATTATTGAATTGTAACCATGCTTAACTTCTCCCTGTAATTTTTAAACTAATTCTAAGATTAAAGAATTAATGAAACCCAAGGCAACACTTTAACAGCAATAAATAAAATCACATTATCGTATTTGCAAAAGGTTGTACACAGTTACAATTATGAAACACAAAGTTCTGAAACATATGAAGGAATATACAGATGACAGCAAAGTATCACATTGAGGAATGAAAGACAAGTGAAGTCCTTACTCCAATGCTGGAGAAACGAGATATTCGAATGAAATTGCACTGTTTATAGAAGACAAAAAGTCAGAATTATATGTAAACAAAATAATTGTTAATTTTCATCTGATTGATTTAACCGTGAGTGTCTTTTGATATTTTCATACGTTTAATACATTTTGGACATTTTGAGCTCCACCCGTGTTGTAAAATATGGATTTTTATGTAGAGTTGTTAATTTTAGTCTGATTGTCATTGAAATGAGATATGAGATGAGTGTTCTATTTCTGAACTTCCCATGACTCAAATGTATATTTGAATCATTAGATGATGGGAAGTTATAATGATAAATTTGTACAGTATAATGATAAATTTGTGTTTAGTTTATAGCTTGTAGTTTTTGATTATTTTCTTATATACGAGGGGGGACCCAAAAGTAACCAGCATTCTGTCATATAACTTTATTCATTTATTGTTGCATGTTTATATTCTGATCACCTTCAAAGTATTCTCCATTTGAAGCAATTCACTGTTCCAGACGTGTTTTCCACTGTTCAAAGCAGTCCTGGAACTCTTGTGAAGTTATGTTTTTTAATGATTCCGTAGTTTTCTTCTTAACCTCTTCCGCATCTACAAAACGTTATCCTTTGAGGACTTTCTTCATTCGGGGGAATAAAAAAAATGTCGCAGGGGGCGAGATCGGGTGAATGGGGAAGTGGGGTCATGCCATTCTTGGTCAGAAACTGTATCACATTCAAGGCGGTGTGCGCTAGCACATTGTCTTGATGCAACCGCCACTTTGCCACGGGTCAGGGCGTTTTAGTTTCACCTTGTCTCGCAAACGCTTCAGGACTTCCAACTAAAAGGCCTGGCTAACAGTTTGACCAGGAAGAACAAATTCTTTATGGAGAATTCCTTTTACATCAAAGAAACAAATCAGCATCGTCTTGACATTGGATTTCACTTGACACACTTTTTGGGTCGTGGTGACATTGGATGCTTCCACTGACATCTAGCAGTGGAAGCCTGAACTACTACGGGCTTGTCACACAGAAAACGATTCCGGTTACTTTTTCGTCAACGACGAAGACCAACACTATTCTTCTCTCGGTCTTCTTCAATTCTGGGGGCTCTTCCACGAGGCCACCTTCTACAACAAGGTGTGTGTAACGCTTGGCCCGCTTCAAGAACTCCACTATATCGATTATGCATTTGGTGGGGGGGGGGGCTCCCAACAACAGGGTGGTTCCCCAGCCTCCGCATTATTACTCTTGTCATTATTGTCGTCCATCCTTTTAGCTGTTGAAACCTTTTTGACTTCCTTATTTTAATTTGGGTTTGGTTTTGCCTGTTGACAACCTCCTTATTCACGGGAGAACTCGTCAACACCGGATACTCATGGGAATTAATTATCTTTGTTTGGTGGGTCGTTTTTGATAGAAAATAAACGTTTTTCACAGCTTTCCTTAAGTCGGCCATTTTAGTTTTCTTCTTTTTAATTATAAAGGAAATAATTTTTTCCTCTTTAAAATGTATAATAAGAACGGGAAGGTGGGTGGTATGAAAAAGAATTAAACATTATGGAACAAATAAACAAGGTTCGCGTAAAAAAACAGCAAATTAATGAATAAGCTTAAACAAAGTTCGCCTAGAGGCAAGACAAAAAGAAAAAAAGAATACACAAACAAGTAGCACGTACAAAAGGTTATGCAAAAGCAAAAGACAGACGAGAAAAAAATGAAGAAATTAAAAATAAACGATAAAGTCAAAGAAGGTAAAACAAGTAACAGTCACAAAATAACTTTTAAAGCAGAAAGAGAAAGGTTACAAGAGCAAAGAAAAAATTAATACAGTAATACAGGCAAAAAGAACGTTTAACAAAAACAAATTAAAAAAAAAAGTTACAAAAAATACGAAACAATCAACACATAATAAAAATAAACCAATTTTTCAATATGGCCGCCGTTAAAATAACGTACTGCCAACGAAACACGAACAAAGACAGATTAAAAAAATAAACGTTAAAAGTTAAACCAGAACAATTAACGAGAAAACATGGGCTTAAACGATATTTGAAAAGAAAAACAAGAAAGAAATTAACACGTAATAAATCGAGAGAATGGATAAGAAAAACTAAACACGTAGAGACAAAGAAATATTAAGATTTTCAGGAGGAGTGTTACCAAAACTAAAAAAAGAATAAAAACCAAAAATAATTAATAAAAGAAAAGAAACAAAAATAGATAATGTAAAATGACGGTTCGAGAGAAAAAAAAACAAAAAATCAAACTTTGGCAAAAAAAGTCTGTAAAATGAACGTAGGAAATGGAAAATAAAAAGGAACTTAGCGTCAGTAATCTGTAAAACAAACAAACAAAAAAAAACAGAAACGTTTGTGACAGTTGCAAACACCAGTCGATCCTGGTCAGAAAAATGACAAAGACTCCGGGTTCAGGAGGCAACAATATTTATTGTACTTGAAATGTACAAATACGGCACAAGGCCAAAAGGGGGAAAGTATGATCATCATCTGTCTTAAGATTAAACTTAGCTAGTCCCAATCACTGACCCAGACATACAAACAATATTCCTTCCACCAAAGCAACGCATTCTTACTTGCCATTCTTACCTCAACCACCATAATGCCTCAGAAACTCTATGAAGTCCTAAATTAGTCCCCATATTTACAATTCATTGTCTGTGGGAGGAGGGGGATAAAAATAACAATTTAAAAGTCTAAAAACCCCAATGATTATTTACATATGTGTACAAAAACTATATACAAGGAACTAAACAAAAGTTTTGCTAGTAGTAAAAAAAAAACCACAGCCCTAACTGTGGCAGAAACATCAGTTAACTGGACGAAATCAATGCGGGACTTTTAAAAATTTAAAACATTCGTACAAGCCATGCACTCACTACAACAACACACTCATTCAAACGCGACAACAAAAACGAAAAACACACTTGAAACGAAAGGCGGCCCGCATCCGCCAGAGAACTGATATCACTAACCACCTAACGATGGAAGAGATGGGGAATTAAACAAAAGAAAAAAAATAAGGTCAGAAATAAAAGGGACCAATGAGCATACATACACTAGCTAAGTTAACACTGAAAAAACTAAAGCTAAAACCGACCTAAACTAACCTACACACGGGAAGGGTTGCCAATGTTCACCCCAGCAATCACAAAATTCTTAATGCCTAACCGGCATCAAAATGCCACTCCAAGTCAGCCCCTTTCACTCTGCAGAGACGCGCAAGACTCACCCATCTTTCGCCAAATTCCAATGGATGGAGTCGTTTCCTTTCCGTCCTGATCTTGACTTTAAGCTGCCTTGGCCCACTGCCCCATCGTTCCCCACCTTTTCACGCCACTGTATGTTTTGCCTTCCATCATTTCAATGTTATTCTCTTTATTAAAAGAATCTTTCAAAAATAAAATATACTTTTCTGAAACTTTAATTGAGGAATATTAGCTGACTTAGCTAAAAATAAAAATTAATTTTTACTGCTACAAAAACGACATTTAGATAAACATCAATCTGGCATCATGCTTTCAAACATGTCAACAGACATAACTGATGTTTTAAAAAATGTATTTCTGTGATATTTTAAACTTAAATTAATTTTTGCTTAAAATAAGATTAAAAAGTATGCTTATTTTAAATCAGATAATATTTTTAATTTTTAAATTAGAATTAATCTTACCGTTTTTACGTATTGCGAATCTGTGTAAGTACCGAGATTCTCGATTTATAATTGATGTTTATTGTACAGCATTTTGTTTCAATAAAATTTGCATAATATAAAAATAAAATTAATAAAAATCCAATATTGGGTACCACCTCGTGAAAAGAGCAGGTTAGAGTGATCATCACCACACACACACACATACACCCTTACAAATTCAAATCTCCCACAGCATTCGTTCATTGGACAGGAAGCAACGCTGCTATCTGAAGAGACAATTTTAAAATCGATATATTTTCATATAGTAGATTTTGTGTATTTTTGGGAGAACCGGCTCCCAGAAGTCTCCCCAGAAATCATGCACTAATTGGTCAGTATCGACCAATCAGATTCTCTGCTTGTGGAGAATGATTTTTCCCGTGCAGCAGTCCTGATTCAATGAACACCTATATAAGCATAAGAAAAGAGGACCCGGACTAATGAGACCTTCAGCTGCCACAGAAATCCACGACAGTTGAAGCTATGCGCCTATCTCCTCACTCAACTCACAAATCACATTCTATTATACTACATAATTTCCCCTTGCACAGTAGAACTCTTTAAACCATTTGTAACAGACTAAACTCTTTCATTTTCTTTCAGAGAACTTAGATAGACTTTTATAGTCAAAGAGGGGCAACTCTCGTCTTACTCTTTGCATGCTTTTTCGTATACATTCTTTATTGTATGTTTCGTTGAATACAATTTTATATATATATATTGATACCTATGTCTTTTGTCCCTTTCTTTTACACCAGTTTGGGTTTCTAAACAAATTAAACAAAATTAAATGTGGTAAAATGCCACCACATTTTAATTGGTAACCCCGACGTGAGTTTGAGACACTTTTCATTGGTGACCCGAAGTTCCCCGCCGTTTAGGAAAGGCTGATCTGATTTGAATGGGCTACGTTCCGTTTGTCAAAGTCCACATAAAGATTAGTTGGTTTGTATTTGTCCTACAAGAAAAGGCAACAAAACTTCACTGTTACCCCATTCGCCAGTGAACCTTGTAAGAGAATCGTGAGGAATATCTCGGAATCTGCACATCTACTTGGAGCGCAAGATTTTTCGTCACCACGTGCGAATATTCACACGACTCAACATGGCAGACCCAGACAGTGACGGAGCTGCAGTCCTGGTCAATCTTCCCGTCTTCAACACGATGAATGTTCACGTTTAGTTTTCGCAACTGAGCGCGAAATCCAGTGACAGAACGCTCGTTTCGCTTATGTAGTCGGGAAACTACCTCCCGCCATCGCATCGAAAGTTTCTGACTTGATAGATAACGTCCCAACATAAAACGCATTTGACGCCCTGAGAGAAGCTATTATATACAGGACAGGAAAGTCAGAAGAACGACGAATCAACGACCTATTCAATACGCTTCAACTCGACCAGAGCAAACCAACCCAACTTCTTCGGAAGATGAAAAACCTTCTGGGTAATAACACTATGCCAGAGGCTTTGCTACGGAAACTTTGGCTAGATAAACTGCCGACCCACACAGCGCAAATTTTGGCAACACTCCCTCAAGACTTGTACCTACTACGAGTGGATACAGTAGCCGATAAAATCGTGGAGACAATGACTCTTAACAGCACTCATATTTCCTCGACGGACAGCACACCACATGACGATATACTAAAGAAAATACAACAGCAGATCGACGAACTGTCCACGCAACTGGAGCGACTGAGTAGAGTGCGTTCGCGTCCAGTATACAACGCATACAAGTCTCGACACCATAGCAGTACTAACTCGAACGCTTGGAGTAAACCAAATCCTGATATTTGCTGGTACCACCAAAAGTTTGGACAAGCACCGAGACATTGTAAGCCATTTCAACGGTCAACCAATATCTACTACTAAAAAGCAAGCGGGAAAATGCGTCCCCAACAGTGTATGAAGACGGCGTCTGCTCTTGGGGGAAAATCGAGATAACCGTCTTTTTTTTTTTGTTAAGGATATTAACTCAGGCGAGTTATTTTTGGTGGACACTGGAGGTCAGGTCAGTGTAATCCCACCTAGAGCTAATACCACAACCTGTGAATCAGCATATACCCTGCGTGCAGCAAACGGTACCAAGGTTGAGACGTATGGTCAAATCTCGCTCACACTTAACATCGGTTTAAGACGATCATTTCCGTGGTTGTTCGCTGTAGCACAGGGGTGAGATTTCCTATCCTCGGAGCTGACTGTTTAGCCCAACTACAGGCTCGCCGCGAACATGTCTAACCACACCCTAATCGACCAGACGACGCAACTAACACTCACAGGCATGATTTGTAGCGGGCCCCTAAACGGTGAGGTTTCCAAATATGTTGTGGACGCGCATGCCGCGGGTCCTGCCACAATTATTTTATTTTGTCTAGGAAAAGTGTGGAAAGGATCATGCCATTATGGTCGCTATCCAATGTGGTGGTCACAATGCAATTTATATTTGACATAAAATAGCACATGGTATAAAATACAAAATAGAACGTAGGGTTGAAAAACATAATTGAATTTATTAAGTATTTGATGTACATGCATGTATACTGAAAGGTTAAACAGAGTTACGTCTCTTAGACTAGGAAATATTTTTACTTGAGCTCACAAGGATAAAATCAACTATTAAATTGTAGTTTAGAAAAATGAGTATGTGTTGAATGTTTGGAATTGTGTATCGTACAAGTTGGTAAAAGTTAAGAGTTGTACTTGCGTGATTAGTTGTAAAGTTCTTTTACGTCTGACTGGATTAGTCAAGACGGGAGTTCTTTAAGGGTCACATTTTGGCAGCAGAGTTGAGACGCGAGAGTGACGAAGAGAACGAGAGAGTCGAGAAGAGAGTGAGCAAAAAGAGGACGAGAATCACTTGTGTTTGGTTTTTATAATCTGTTGTATCACGTAACAGGGTCAGACTTAGGTGGCGCCAAAACAGATCTGTCGCATGGGGGTGATTTGATTGGTCGAAACTGACCAATCAGCGAGCTAGATTGAAGGTGATTAACCAATGAATGCTTGTTGTATATTTTCTATGAATGATGGTGGTGGTTACCACAGATTTCCACATATACGTCCACTAAGATCTGCACTGCATTCCCAGAAAACAACCCACTACAGCACGTCTTAGATAAATTTCTTACGCTGACGACACCTTTTACTTATACGGAGTCCGTCAAGCACAACACAACACGTACATAGGATTCAGACATCCGAACCTCCTGTTTTTTTCTTCTGGATCTACGGAAAGCATTTTACCAAATTCCGGTGGCTACGGAAGACATTCATAAAACTGCAATAACTACACCTTTCGGTTTATACGAGTTTTTGCGAATGTCGTTCGGACTACGGAACGCCGCACAATCTTTCCGGTGACTAATAGATGAAGCCCTTCGCGGATTGTCGCATTTGTTTGCCTACATCGACGACTTGTTCATAGCTAGCAAAGACATGAACGAACACATGGATCATGTAATTTAAGTTTTCGAGCGACTCGACCACTTTGGTCTTAAGATTAACCCTGATAAATGTGTATTCGCAGTACCCAGGCTAGTCTTTCTCGGACATGAGATAGACGGTACTGGCATTACACCCGTCGCCGATAAAGTAAAAGCGGTACAAGATTTTCCACCGCCGACAACACAGCGACAGCTTCGCAGATTTTTAGGATTAATGAATTATTATCGTCAGTTCATCTCTAAATGTTCACACATACTGAGGCGAGGAAAAACTTTCTCTTTTTCACATAGGCCAATATGTGACATCTCACAAATACAGCGTTTCCCATATTCTGGGAACACGCTAAGGACAACAAGCGTACGTACGGACACTCAACACACACACATAACAAACACTATGTAACTTTTCATGTCTTCGTGTATTAATATATTTGTTTACCCACAATATATATTTGTTTACCCATGTATATCGGTCTTGTTTGTTTTCTTTATCTTCTTTGGACTCCATTAAAGTCCAACATTCCTATGTAGCTGGACCGACTAACAGGAAATCTTAGCCCAGAGATATCATCCTCACTTTCACACCCCTCGGTCCTCTACACACTAGTTGACGAACACGAACAAGGAAGGGACAATACTCTGTCAGACATACAGGCAGATACATCATTACGGATTGAGCCACGTCCCGTGCCCTTCGGCAGTAAACAATTATTATGCGGAGCCCATCCACTTTGTCAGGTTAGACAAGCTTTTGTGTACCTAGTTAATGTGAGTAAGTGCCGTTCCTGGCCTGTTCCCGGCCGCCTCTTTGGTTATGATTTAAGTCGAGATTCCCAACCTCCCCAGTTTGTTTTTTGGCCTCTTTTTTCATCTCGACTGGGTCAGCTTTTATATTTCCCTTGTCCGTATTTTCTCCTTTCCCACTTCCTTGGCGAGAAAGCCTCTTGAGTTTGTCCAAATGGGCAGAATACAGCTGCCTCACATTTTGAGGGTTGGACGGGCCCTTTAGTAGTTTAGCAGTTTCTTTTGTGTTAACATTTTAGTTTGTTATTGGGTTCATCTCCCCCCTCTCATGTTATTCATCCATAAATTTTTAAGTACACATATATAATCATTATATTTTTATGGTATGGGGCACGTTTTGTAGGCCACCCTTGAGAGGACGCGGTATTATGGTGTATGGATGATTGATTGGTGACAGACGAGTTTTTCTGGTGAGTGGGCAAATTGTAATGAGTGAATGGGTCGTGAATCAGATTAGCTAGGTATAAGATAGTTAGTGACGACCAGCCTTAACCCCTCCCCCTTTTCGGCCTTGTGCCAAAAAAATTGTGTATAAAAACGCAATAAATATCGAGACCTTCAGCTGCCACAGAAATCCACGACAGTTGAAGCTATGCGCCCATCTCCTCACTCAACTCACAAATCACATTCTTTTAGTTTTATACTACATAATTTCCCTCTTGCACAGCAGAACTCTTTAAAACATTGGGAACAGACTAAAAAAACTCTTTCATTTTCTTTCAGAGAACTTTGATAGACTTTATAGTCAAAGAGAGGCAACTCTGGTCTTACTCTTTGCATGCTTTTTCGTATACATTCTTTATTGTATGTTTCGTTGAATACAATTTTATATATATTGATACCTATGTCTTTTGTCCCTTTCTTTTACATCAGTTTGGGTTCCTAAACAAATTAAACAAAATTAAATAAATGTGGTAAAAGGCCACCACAAGGTTGATTTTTCACGTTTTGAAAAAAAAAACAACATTGCACTAAGTGTATGTGATCAGTACTGAAAAATTGAGTGCAATACCGCGGTTCCAAAATCGATTTCCACTTCGTTGTCATGACGAAACATCAAGCATCGACTTTTTAATAACTCTTTTTCTGTAAATGCCAAAAAATATCTCAATGTTTTAAGTACAAGGAATCACATTTTGTATAACACCGTTTTTCGGCTTGGATAATCATGGAAAATATTTTCTGAAAAGACATTCAACCATTATATCGTATTTAAATTTTTCTAACCCTGTTTTTGTGTCATTCGTTTCATTCTCGACATTATTATATGAACAATACAAAAATTGGGTAGCTTAACATTACAGAGAAATCTTCACAAAAACATTTAAGCAGAAACAAATCATCCGTTTTTCTTCGTTTTTTTTTGTTGTTTTTTTTTTCTCGATTCATTTTCTGGTCTGAAAGGTAAGTTGAAGAAGACAAATAATTTTGATGAAAAAAAATCGTTATTTACTGACCTGCTTCACCATTTTTTCATTTCTTTTTATTCTCTGTTAGAGTTCTGTTAGCAAAATAAAACAAATGAAAATAAATTCAGCTATGATTTGGTTTCATATCAGCAGATATTTTAAAGAAATATTTTTTTAAAAAAAAGGAAATTAGTTGAATTTTGTTATTTCGCTTTGAAGTTTTTATTTTAATTCAAAAACAGTTTGGGTTGGACATGTCGACAACAAAGAATATTTTGACTTCGTCTTATGACGTTTTTAAATTAAAAATTTCCACCGTACACTTCCTGTTGTTAAAATATATGGAATTAAAATAAATGGGAAAGATTATGCAAGACAAATGATATTAATTTTTGGTTTGATGAAATTAGGACGATTTTGTTGGAAAAATTGCAAAAATATCCCTTTTGTATTTTAGTAGAATAGGATTTTAATAATTTATTTCATGAAAATAATGAATCATTGCAGTCGACTGAAAAACTATCAGTTTGTGATAGAAAGAAAATCACAAATCGTTTACTTTTGAAATATAATATTTTTGTTCGTTTGGACGGCCGTTATTTATTGATTCGTTTCAGTTCTATTTTGAAATGTTTCCTTAGGATATGGCAGAAATTATTCATTTAGAAAGGAAAATAAGCAGCCGATTACAAAAAAAATATCCTAATTCTACCTACAATTATGGCTTTTTAAAAAATTTTGTAAATGAAAATAACGTTGAATCATTGCAGTCGACTGAAAACTGTGTTTTTATTAGAATGAAAATCAAACTGTTTTTACATTTAAAAATCGTTTTATAATTTAATTTATAAAATTTGTATTCGTTTGTAAAGGCCGTTATTTCCATTTGCTACATTTCAATGCTATTTTTAAAAGTTTGCTTAGGAAGTCACGGATGGCAGAATTTATTACTCAATACGCAAGGGAAAACAAAACGTCGGATAGAAAAAAAATATTTCAATTTGTTGCATAAAAAAATACATTGTCGAAGTTTCTATGTTAATAAAAATTACAATTTACCTTTACTTTCTAGGTACCGGCAAATACTATCTTTAAAATAACCCTGGAAAAAGCTTAGTAGTAAGTTTCTTAAAAAAAAAAAATTAAAAAAAACGAAAGAAAGAAAAAGATACATAATGTTTAAAAAATTAAAAATCTTTCTTGAAGCTTTTATTTTCGTTTTAATTTTAAGCTAATAATGTTTCCAATGAGCAAAATACTTTGCTGTATTTCAAAAAGTTATTTAACACTAATTTAATTTGACTAGAAGGATTTTTTCTTTAGCTAACATAGCAAATTAGCGTCTTATTCTAATTATCTTTCATCGCATTATAATTCTCTTTATTACAAAATCTTCCAAAAATAAAATATACTTCTCTGAAACTTTATTTGAGAAATATTAGCTGATTTAAAGTATAATTAATCTGAATTTAAACAAAAGTTATTTACTTTATGCTTAAAATATTGCAGAAATTAATTTTTTAACCTGACTGTAGCCATTTTTTAAGCTCTTGTTGTGTTTGACAACTTGATGACAGATGGATATTTATCTAATGTTGTTCTATCTGTAAAACATAATTAAATGCTACATGGTAAATGCTGTTTTATATCATTATTAAATTCTCAGTAATCTTAAAAATTTAGGAAAATATTCTCTGTAATGTTTATTGAATTTTAAATACTTTGGCTTTAATTTTACAATAGCTGTCAGACTTATTTTTCGATAATATCGTGTATGGGCATCTGTATCAATAAAAATTGGCATGTTCCTACATATACAAAAAATAGTCAAAATTCTTTTAAAAATAATGATGTATTGTCTTAAGCTTTTCAATATATGATTTGTAAATATCATTTTCACTTAATAATATCATATAAAATGGTGAAATCAGTACAGAATTTTAAAAGATTTAACACTTAATATATTATTTCAATTAAAATTCTTAAAAATCCTTGTAAAAATTTATTAGTCATCGAAAAATTTGGTGGGTGAAACAATGAATAATATATCTTATTTATAAAAGCTTTTCAGAAAAAAATTGTTAAATTAAGTGGGGGGGGGAAGAGAAGTAAAAACAAATAATTTTACTAAGATTTCAAAACGTAAAATTTCAAAAATTATTTCACTCATTGGTGAATAAGTCCTCAAAATCTAATGAAAATCCAACAATTACTTGCAATAATTTCCAAATCAGTGTCTTTCACTTCCAACAAAAAACAAACAAACAAAAAACTGCTAAAATTTCCTATACTATTCTTTGATGACCCCTCTGACACAAGAAAAAATGGTTTTATTCAAAAGTACTAGAAAGGATTTAAAAATTTTAGTATGTAATCAAAAAATACTTTGGTCTTTCCTCTTAATAGTAACATAAATATTTTGATGATAAATGTTTGTTTTTATCAAGTTTGAGGCCTTTTTTCATCATGGCATGATCTTTTTTCAGCAAATTAGTGGAGATATCTGTTCTAAAATTCCCATGTTCTTTATCACAAAATTTGTAAAATAAAAAATTAAAAAATCCTAAAAAGCAGTGCAAATAACCTGAAATGCCTTCTTTGGAGCTAAGATTCAGTTCTATTTGAAATATTATGGCCTAAATAAAGGTATCATCATTGATTCTCTTAACAATGAGCATACCATGATGAGGACATACCCTAAACTTAATAAAAACAAAGTTTTATGAAAATCTTTGTCATTATTAAGATGCAGGATTCTTTGATTATTGAATCAAATTTTCTAATCCATTTAAGAACATTTGAAATTTTGTTTTTTGCTTGTGTTAACTTGGCTGGGGAGCAAATATTAGTAGGAAATTTGAGTGTCTTTTCTACAGTGTAAAACACACTAATTTGTAAATTCTTACAAAAATTAAATAATTGTCAGATTTTAATGGGTCTTTGAAATTTTTAATTTCTCAAAATTTCATAAAATTGAAATAACCAGGATTTAAAAAAAAAATTCTAAAATAATTTCATTCATTTCTGTATAAGTCCGGACAGATTCATTAAAATCCAATTATTTGATTTTTGTGAGAATCTTCAAATCAATGTTTTTCACTGCAAAAAAGACATTCAAATTTCCTATACTAATCTTTCCTGCCCAAGCCCATTAACACCAGAAAAAAAAATTCAAACCTTTTTAAATGGATTATAAAATATGATAATCAAAGAATCCTTTTCTTGTTTCCTTTTAATACTGAAAAAATTTTGACAATAAAACTTTGTTTTTATTAAGTTCATGGCATTTTTTCATCATGGTATGCTCATTGTTCAGAGAATCAATGAAGGTATCTTGCTTTAGGCTACAATATTTCAAACAGAACTGAATTTTAGGTTCAAAGAAGGCATTTTAAATTGTTTCCTTTGCTTTTGGGGGGTATTTCTTCTTTGAGAAATTAAATTTACCCTGCTTAATATTCATATGAGTTAAAAGCAGAATTGCTTGAAGAATTTAAACCATCGTACTCGAAATCTGCTCTGAATCATAAAATAAAAAATACAATAAAATTAAGACTTTATAAAATTAAGAAAACTTTTAATTGCTTTTATGAACATATTATAAAAGATGCTAAAATCATCCATATTTACAAGATAATTCTCTTTATTAAAAATCATATCAAAATTAAAATATACCTTTCTGAAAATCTACTTAACGATTAGCTGATTTAAAGTTGAATTAATCTGATTTGAAAGATATATTACTTACTTCTAGTTTAAATTTATCACAGCATTTTTTTAGCATGAGAGTGGATGTTTTTATCATGTACTGACAACTCTCTTAAGATTTATGTTTGGTGATTTTTTTTTCTAAGGGGAACATAGCAGTAACAATTACTTGACAAATGTGAATGCCTTTTTTTTATATAATTTTGTTTACACAGTAATCTTAAATATTGAAGAAAGTATTCTAAGCAATCTAATATTGTATTGAATTTTAGTTACTGTGGCTTTATACTTTAACTTAGGAAGAAACTTACCAATTAATTTCAACTTTACTATAATTATTGCTCTTATTTTCTGATAATGGTGAATTTGGACATCTGTATTTATGAAAATCGTCATGATTATGCACGCGTAAAATAAATTCAAAATTCTTTTTAAAATATTAAGGATCATTGAATTTTCGTGAGCTTTTGATTGTTTCATTAGGTAAGTACTGTCATAGTATTGTTTTTATATAATTTTTAAGTTCTCAGTAATCTTAAAAATTTAGGAAAATATTTTCCGTAATCTAATGTTTATTGAATTTTAAATGCTTTGGCTTTAATTTTACTATATCTATCACTCTTTATTATCTGAGAATATTGTGATAATATTTTTCAAGGAATTTTGAACCATATCACTTGACCACTAAAAATTAATACAGGATTTTAAACAATTTATAAGTTTATAAATTGTTCTAATATGATGAATACAATTCTTATAAAAATACATTATCCATTGAAAAAAATTCTTGCGACAATAGTGTCACACTTGATAATTTTAAAACACTTTTATCATGAAATTCTTTTCTGAAAATATTAAATCTTGCTCTTTTCTACAAACAGTTATGTGAATATTTCTTCCCAATATTATATGAATCACCTTTTATGTATATCCTGGAGTATTTCTTCAGAGATCTATCTTCAAAATGTGCCAAACTCAGTGAGATTAGGATTTTGTAAGTAAATAAAGTCAATGATGTAATCACATGAAGCATCTTTCCTTTCCTGCAAAGTTTAAAATGGAAACTTCTGTAAATAATTTTCATAATTTATTAAATACTGGACATTATATGCATAGCCAATACTTAGTTGATTTGTATCAGACTTTGAAAGCCAGGTTTTTGATGTTTCTATTTTTTAATTCCCTAAAAGATTTCCTGATGTATATTATAATAACTATTTGAAGGTAAAGATCTTTTCATAATATCCCCTTCAAAAATATCTTTGCTTCTATAGAGTTAATATAGATTGATTTTTTTACAGAAATTTCTTATGAATGACACAAAGATTTTTCGCATTGTGTTGAACTCTAGTTGTGATGTTTAATTCATACCAACAAACTAATAGTAGCCAGATTGAAATCACCATCTTGATTTATTGCACTTGCATATTTTGATTCATACTTAAAAGTAAATTGTTTAAGATAAACTTAGTGATTATTGATCTTTCTTGGCTACTGCATTATTGTCTCCCTGTGCTGATATCATCTAGCATTCATACATAGCTGAATATATCTGAACTGATTTCATGTATTATTCACTGTTGTATGTGTTGTTACTTTTACTTTGCAGGTCTTTCATCATCTTAATAAAAACTCTTATTCTTGAGAATGGAAATGAAGAAAAACAAGACTCTTTACTCTCCATCAAGAACAGAATGTTGCAATTTTCATGTAAAAGTTGTGTATCTACATTTTCAAAAATATCAATAGGAGCATTAACTTGTAAACAGAAGTACTTTGAAATCTTTGGTTTGTGTTTTCTGTAGAGTCTTATTGTTACATATGAGTAAAAAGTTTTAAAGAAGAATTAACCATTTTCTTGTGAAGTTTGCAAACCTTTCTAGTTATTTAGATTTGGAAAAAAATCACTAGTAACAAATCATATAAACCTGAATTTGGTGTATCAGCATTTTTACAGAACACTAAGCAAATACATACTGAAGAGAATCCATATTACATGTGCACTGCAATTGAAAAGTTTGAGGCTACACGTGGTAATTGTTTAAATTGGCTCCAAAAGTAGTTATTTTGTATGTAAATCTCAGATTATTAAACATGGTTAAAAAAAAAGTGAGATGTGACTTTTTTATGAGACGTTTTATTATGACAAAAAGGAAAAAAGCATTCTATGATTAGATTTTAAATGTAAAGATCTTTTAGAGAAAAGGGTAAAAACTATTTTAGGATTAAATTTTGATCTCATCAAAATATCCTCCTTTAGACTATCAAATTTCTGGTATTTATTGCAAAAGCTTCTCAAAGTTTGATAATTGATTCTATTCTTTTTTCAATGACTCTTTTACGTTTTTTTCTGTCAAGTTCTTCCAATGATAATTCTGGGAGTGGCTTCAAACTCTTTAACTGTAGTTTACATATTGTGTTTCAACCCAAAAGGAAATTATTGAAAATAAACTTACTGATTTTTCTACTTATATTTCCTGGCTACTGCATTGTTGTGTACCGGTGCTGATCTCAAGTAGCCTTAATATATAACTAAATGGATCTGTTAGAATATGAACTGATTTCATGTATTATTCACTGTCTCTGATGTTGTTACTTTTACATTGCAGGTTGTTCACTGGAGAGAAACTCATAATATTGATAAAAACTATTATTCTTGGGGATATAAATAAAGAAAAGACTCTTCACTCTCCACCAAGACAGAATGTTGCAATATTCATGTAAAAGTTTTATAGCTACATTTTGAGAAGTATCAAGGTGAACAGTAACTTGAAAACAAAAGACTTTGAAATATGTGGTTTGTCTTTTCTGTTGGGTTTTGTTACATTTCAGAAAAACTTTGAAAGCACAGTTAGAGAAGGCATATTCTTATGAAGTTTGCAAACATTTGTAGTTATTTAGATTTAGTGAACCATGTGGAAAAATGCACTAGAAACAAGCCATATACATGTGAATTTATTGAATCAACATTTCCACAGTTCACTATACAAACACACACCGGAGAGAAACCATATTCATGTGAAGTTTGTAAATCTGCGTTTTCATTGAAGTCATCTTTGAAGAAACATATGTGAATACACACTGGAGAGAAACCATATTCTTGTGAAGTTTGTGTATCTGCATTCACACAGATGATAATCTTTGGAGTGTCATATGCAAACACACACTAAAGATAGACCATATTCTTGTGAAGATTGTGAATCTGCATTTTCAATGAAATCATCTTTGATGTGTCATATGCATTCACACACTAAGGAGAAACCATATTCTTGTGAAGTATGTGGATCTGCATTCACACAGAAGTCACATTTGGAGGATCATGTGCGAACACACACTGGAGAGAAACCATATTCTTGTGAAGTATGTGGATCTGAATTTGCACAGAAGTCACATCTGAAGGACCATATGCGAACACACACTGGAGATAGACCTTATTCTTGTGAAATTTGTGCATCTGCATTTTCATTGAAGTCATCTTTGAAGACACATATGCGAATACACACTGGAGAGAAACCATATTCTTGTAAAGTTTGTGGATCTGCATTCACAAAAATTAACTCTCTGGAGAGTCATATGCGAACGCACACTGGAGAGAAACCATATTCTTGTGAAGTATGCGGATCTGCATTCACACAGAAGGTACATTTAGAGAATCATAGGCGAACACACACTGGAGAGAAACCATATTCTTGTGAAGTATGTGGATCTGCATTCACACAGAAGGCACATTTACAGAATCACAGAAGAATGCACAGTGGAGAGAAACCATATTCTTGTGAAGTTTGTGGATGTGCATTCTCACAGAATTCAACATTAAAGACCCATATACGAACACACACTGGAGAGAAACCATATTCTTGTGAAGTTTGTAAATCTGCATTTTCAATCAAGTCATCTTTGGTGTGTCATATGCAAACGCACGCTGGAGAGAAACCATATTCTTGTGAAGTTTGTGCATCTGCATTTTCAGTGAAGTCACATTTGAAGTACCATATGCGAACACACACTGAAGAGAAACCATATTCTTGTGAAGTTTGTAAATCTGCATTCAAACGGAAGTCACATTTAAAGTACCATATGCAAACGCACACTGGAGAGAAACCATATTCTTGCGAAGTTTGTGGATCTGCATTTTCACAGAATTCAACTTTGAAGACCCATATGCGAACACACACTGGCGAGAAGCCATATTCTTGTGAAATTTGTGGATCTACATTTTCAATGAAGTCAAATTTGAAGAAACATATGCGAACGCACACTGGAGAGAAACCATATTCTTGTAAAGTTTGTGGATCTGCATTCACACAGATGTCATCTTTGCAGCTGCATTCACGAACACACACTGGAGAGAAACCATATTCTTGTGAAGTTTGTGGATCTGCATTTTCACAGTTGTGTCATTTGAAAAAACATATGCGAACACACACTGGTGAGAAACCATATTCTTGTGAAGTTTGTAAATCTGCATTTTCAATGAAGTCATCTTTGGTGTGTCATATGCGAACGCACGCTGGAGAGAAACCATATTCTTGTGAAGTTTGTGCATCTGCATTTTCAGTGAAGTCACATTTGAAGTACCATATGCAAGCACACACTGGAGAGAAGCCATATTCTTGTGAAGTTTGTGGATCTGCATTCACACGGAAGTCACATTTGAAGTGCCATATGCAAACGCACACTGGAGAGAAACCATATTCTTGCGAAGTTTGTGGATCTGCATTCTCACTGAATTCAACTTTGAAGACCCATATGCGAACACACACTGGAGAGAAACCATATTCTTGTGAAGTTTGTGCATCTGCATTTTCAGTGAAGTCACATTTGAAGTACCATATGCGAACACACTCTGGAGAGAAACCATATTCTTGTGAAGTTTGTGGATCTGCATTTTCAATGAAGTCAACTTTGAAGAACCATATGCGAACACACACTGGGCAGAAACCATTTTCTTTAAAGTTTGTGAATCATCATTTTCAATGAAGTCACAATAGAATGACAATATGAAAACACATACTGGGTAGAAACCATTTTCTTATGCAGTTTGTGAATCTGTATTTTCTTTAAAGGCAGATTTGAAGCGCCATAGGCGATTACACCCTAAAGAGAAACCATATTCTTGTGAAGTTTGTGAATCTGCATTCACACAGAAGACATATTTAGAGTGTCATATGCGAAAACACACAGGAGTGAATGCATATCAAAGTCATCTTTGGTGTGTCATATGCGAACACACACTGGAGAGAAACCATATTTTTGTGAAGTTTGTGGATCTGCATTTTCACTGAAGTCAACTTTTAAAACCATATGCAAACGCACACTGGAGAGAAATCATATTATTGTGAAGGTTGTGGATCTGCATTTTCACAGTTGTGTCATTTGAAAAAAACATATGCGAACACACACTGGTGAGAAACCATATTCTTGTGAAGTTTGTGGTTCTCATTTTCACGGATGTCAGATTTGAAGAGTCATATGCAAAGACACACACACACAGGTTAGAAAAACATATATGTGTGATTCCTGTAGATGTCTCTTTGTTGAAAAGTCTAATTATACCGACTACTGTTCAAATCTCTACTGGAAAGAATATTCCCTCTGAAATTTGCATATCTCCATTTTTATACACTACTGAGATATGTGTGAATGATGTTTTGCATAAGTCATGGATTTAAAAAAATGTTTCTTCCTTAAGATATCACATGAATGAAATAAGGTCATATATTCATTTTTCAAGCAAATATGAATTTTATTTATTTTGGCTATATGAAAAATAGAATGAAAATTCCTTTTTCTGAGTCTGTTAATGATTCAGTATATGGAAACACCGATGAGAAGTGTGTGAATGACGTTTTACAATTGTTCTGATTCTTAAGATTTCATGAGATGCAATATTATATTTTGTGCAGGACTGTCACAAATCTATACATACAAATGCAAACATAAATCAACAAAATTCAGGGATCTTTTTTTTGTACATGAATGAAAAAAGTCATATATTCCTGTATCAGTTTAAGATGGATTTTGATTTATTTTATATAGGCAAAATAATAGGTAGATTGCTTTGCAGGGTGTTTTAATAAAATGCACTACACCATTTCAGATATATATGTTATAATATACTGTTAATTGCATTTATTTTAAGTTTTTTCTTAATTATTCATTCTCAATCAAGTGATGCCTTTATTTTTATTTTGTTCATAAAAATGTTATAATCCTATATAAACAATAGTTTAAGAATATAATTGTTTATTCTATATGTATTTATGAAACTTTGTAAATGTATCAAAAACGTAGTATTATGGATATTATTTTTTTATCTTCATTGTCATTGCCTGTTGACATCAGCATGCTCGCAGATAATAGAAATTTACGGGGATTTCACCGAGTGCGTGTGATGGTGGTGATTGTGCAAAAACTTCAGGTGTGTTAACATTTTTCTTGCAGATATATTTGTTGTTTGTGCTTAAAACTGGTTTTCAGCAAAGATAATTTATCTGCAACAAATATGTTTAAAAAATTTTGTAATGTAACTATAACAACAAAAACATTTTCCTTACATTTTTGTCTTAAACAAAGTCAGAAGAAATGTGTGAGCAAAAAACTAACATTTTTTTTCCAATTGTCATCTTATATCAATTTTTTTAGTCCACAGAATTGCTCTGGAAATTTAACTATATTGTTGACATAGAAAGAAAAAAACTCAGTATTAATGAAATTTACATTAACCAGAAAGAGGTTTACGCGGAAACATCTCTCTTTTTAAATTTGGATTTAGTAATGTAACTATAACAGCAAAAACATGGTTTCATTTTTGTCTTAAAAAGTTGAAAGACAAAACGTGTCAGAAACAGATTTGTTCCAATTGTCATCTTATACTAATTTGTCTTGTCCACAGAATTGATCTGGGAATTTAACTCCATTCATATTTGTGGAAATTTTTATGAAAATATTTTTTTACAAATAAAAACTTCAAACGTTTATTTTTAAATGTTTATTAGAAATTATTATAACAATTTCCTGAGTTTAATATTTTCATCCACAGAATTCAGTAAAATCTTTCAATGGTGGAGGATACCTGATTACATTGTTTCAATGTGTTGTGAATTACAGTCAAGAAATTAAATTAATCATTACGTTTTAATGCTTTTTACAAATAATATAAAAGAAATTACTGATTTACCTATTTTTGCTTGGTACAAAATTTTCGCTTTTGACAGCACGCATCTGTTGATAACTCTTTATCTTTTGGAAATGAAAATACAGAGCCGGCGCGTCTTATCCTCGACCCTCTGTCATTTTTTTCAGCACTATTTTATGGCCATACGCAATTTTTTTTAAATTATTTTTAAACTGACGTTACATTGTCACCAACTTATACATCTTGTATCTGATGAAGTTGGAGCCAAGAAAGGGCTAGTTTCAGCAACGTTTCTTATTTGCTTTTTGTACATTTATAATCAACAGGGTCGGTGCATACTACTCCGAACCTCTCAACTGCATGGGGCCTCCATGCCTACTGGGGGGAGGGGGCAGAAGTGCTAAATTCAGTAGTACTTATTTTTTTTAATTATAATTTTTTTCTGAACAGTTCTCTTAAATCAATTAAGAGGGTAATATATCTCGGTAAAATCATTTTTTATTCCGAGATCATCCACCAAAGTGGAACTCTGATTTTTTTTTATTAATAGGAATACGAACCAGAAGTTCATGGCTAATAATCAAAATAAAATTCCTAGTCCCTATTTTTTACATTTCTAGAAAAATAAAACCGAGAAAATGATCGCTTAAAATCGAAAAAATGATCTCTTAAATATAAAAGTGTTTAAAGATATCAATACATGAAAAATTTTCCCATAAACTGAAAAACTGTTTTTAAAAGAAATTTTTAAGACTATCCTGTTTGTGTTGTGTTTGAAACTTTGTAAAACTTTCTTTTTAGCAGAGATATGTTGGCGATTAATCTTTATGGAAATGTAAAAATTTGTGACTTAAATATTTTTTTGAGTTAAATTTAGTCATGAAAATATTGGTGATGATTACAAAAAGAACATTTTCTCTAATTTAAAAAAAATAAAAAACTTATTCATTAGAAAATTAAGTAATTAATATGTAGTGAAATTTCCATTTAAATTGCATAATTCCTTGATCCTTGCTCATTTTAAAAAGGCGATGCCCCCACACACGCACACACACCAATTTTCATTCCTGGGTTTCTGGACCCCTGGTTGGAAAACTTTGATATTGACATGAGAGGGGCCCTGTATCAAAGTTTCGGGAGTTAGGGGAAAGACCCTAGCGTCGGCCCTGTGAAAATGCATTCACTTTTGGTCAAATTTGATAATTTCTTTTGCATTTTGGGACAGCGCTACTATACGGCAATTTTTTTTTTTTTGTAAATTATTCTAGTGAAAATATTGAAAAGATATTTACAAAAAATTCAAGCCGTGTCAAGAAAAAATCAAACATGAGCAACTAATGAAAGAATTTCTCCTAGTTCATACTACATACAGTGACGTCGGCACAAAATCCCTGCACATCGAACAGGCCCACTAAGTGGTGTTCAGTGTAACCAGCATCAGGCTGTTAAGAAATCATTCAACACATAAAAAAAACTATTAAATATTAAAAACGACGCTTTCTCGCTATTTTCTAAACTGAAAGTAATTTTTAAAAAATAATAAAAACTTGTAATTCCAACGGATAATTTATTGTTAAAACAGATATTTAAAAATATATAAAAATTTTAAGTAATTCTTCCAGCTTAAATCTCAGGAATTCGATCGATTTTTTTTTTTTTTTTGTTGTTAATTTGAATTTATAATATATACAATGTAGCTTAGTCATTGTTTCATTTATTTCTCATGAGTGATCAAGGATTGCAAAAGCTTTCCGAAATATATCTGTTTTAGCAATAAATTATCCGTTGGAATTACAAGTTTTTATTCTTTTTAATTCAACTTCACGAATGGAATCAAGCGTTTTTGCAATTATTAACAGTAATTTTTTGATTAATTTCAAATTAATCAGACATTAAATCCAGTAATTTTCATCAACGTTTGAGAAAAGTTTATGTTTGAAAGATTTTCTAATAAAGAGAATTATTTGGCATCAACAGAACTCTCCGTATGGATGTATTCATCCATTTTACAGGGAGGTAGAAAAGAAAAAGATTCCAATCCATTTAAATTTGGTTTGAAAAGAACCAAAGTATTTTTTCCTTATTGGGAACGTTAAATGAATGACTACCAAAAACATCGTCAAGAATAATTGTAGAGATGTATGTTGTGATTTGTCCCTAATCAATAAAAACGGACCAATCCTCAGTCCCGTCTGCCATATATTTGAACCGGTCTTAAAATCAGAACAGTTCAATAAATTATTTTGTTCTGTTCGTTTTCTTTATTGTTTAATATTTCAGTAGACTACTGCAGAATTATTATTACTTAAAAACGAATATATAGTACGTTTTTATAAATGAAATTTTGACTCTAATTTTTAGGGACTATAAGGTTTTGTCAGCTTTTCAGTGTACATTAGTGTGTGGGGTCAATCTACCCGGATTTTAGGTGGAAAAATAAATCCGAGTGTCATGTCCGCAAATGCAACACAAAATTATTAACAACGCAAAGAAATGATCTTCACATAAAAGGAAGAAGACCAAGCTAAACATGACAATAACATTTATACAGACAGGTACATATATTTACTTATCACATTTTTCTTTTCTTCCCCAGTTTTTCTTATTCTTTTGTGATATAAAAATATCTATATCAGGTCAAAAAAAGAAAATTGAGCTTTTTTTGGTGTTTCAAGGAGTCTTGTTTGTCTCTTGCTCAACTGTATCTCACACATAACAATCAAGGGGATTATTACAGTCTGAGGAGTTAGGTTGGCAGATGTAAGTGGTATTGTGGTTGCAAAAAATGTCTGACAGCCATGACTGGGTTCTTCTGCTTGTGTGGCATGATGCAGAGTACTGTTGCTAGACATAGGTTCTTACAGAAGCCACCCTCTTGTTCCAGGGAAGACTTACGTCCTCAAGGACCTTGATGTAGGTCTTCGTGTTGCGTCTGAGACACTGAGATGATGAACGGAGCATAACGTCGCCATTACTAGTGATCACTCCAAACAACATAATGTTGACTGGATAAATCATCAAACTCTATCCGAATCCTCTGCACTGTACTCAGATTGTCATTGAAACATTATGAAATCATCATATTTGAGGTTCTGTTGCGAATACCAAGCAGTAAAGCATGCAATTTACAAATTTCTGGCAGAGTGAATTGCAGCATGGAGCTCTTTTTCTCGTGGACGTTGCCCAACTGACCCTACTATACTGTGCAATTGGCAAAATCAAAAACCAACAACGCACATGCTCGAAATAAAAATATAAAATAGTGACAATATATATACATCTCACCCTGTACAATTGTAAATCTTTATATGTAGTTTGTTTATATTTATTGTCTCCCTTTATAGAGTGGGAGATAAGAGCAGAGAAATGAGTGCATTCATCCATTCGATTACAGTGAGGTGGATTTTGAATTCAATCGCTATTGAACTTGCTGCTAAAAATATCCGCAAAACGAATGACTGTTAAAAACATCCGTTAAAAAATCTCAGCTAGATGTGAGTTCTGAAAGAAAAATGGAAAATAAGATAGTCATCCTCGGCACAGGGGCTCCGAGTATCACATCCGACCCACAAATAAAATCACCTCAAATATTTAAACTATAATATAAAAGGAGCCGGTAATGACAACATCACCAAGATGAGATAAGAAGACATCAAATTTGCTTTTTAAAAAGCGGCTTATAAATGACAGGAGCGCAGAGAATGTTTCTAACAGGCCAGTTGTCGACAGCCGGGTGAACTCTCGACGTCACCATAAAGACTTCGGACAACCAACCTGACACATGTATACAGTTGAGAACCATCCTCCTTCAAACAGCGACACATCATCTTCATAAAGACGTTTCACTCACATCTGCTCTATCGGCAATACAACAAAATTTTATAATTACGTTTCTTGTGTTTCTTTCACCTCTTCAGCGGTAGTGGGATTTCATTCTTCCGTGCAGCCATACGTGTGTTTATAACAACCGGTGTCAGCATGCAGCAAGGAAAACTAATGAAATGAATCCTCCAACAACAAAAACTCTTTAATGCATCATCGGATATCTCTCGACAACACTCGAGCCACGTCTATAAGAACGAATCATCCGATCGGATTTATTCTTCATCTTAATGGCCCCTATATATGAGCTCAACGGGCCAAGAAAACCATTTGTCTGGACTGAAAATGTCAAGAAAGCCTTTGAAAACAATCGAGAAACCCCGTTTTCATCACCAATTATTGGATTTCCTGAATATACTGGTGTCAGATTTATCTCCTCCTAAATTCTGACACCACCACTTGGGAGAGATATCCTTAAACTATAAACTTGAGAGAACCCTTTCTCTCTCTCTCTTTCTTTCATTTTCAGCGAACTACGTCCATGTAAGCTCTCACAGAAAATATAGCGTTCTCTTTTGTGGAAACGCCATGAAGATTATACGCACACAGACACACTCATGCACGTACATACGAACATTCACTCACAAATTTATTGGAACACAAATTTTACACGATTATTTGTTACACATACACATTATTGTTTTTGTAATTTGTATCCGTTTGTTAATACACATGTACCTCTTGGTACATATATATTGATTCTTGTTTTTTTTTTTTTACATTTCTTTTGCTGGCACTCATCTTGGGACCGATATATTTGTAGTGGGCTTTGTTTCAGGAGACCACACGTGTTTCATTTTATAACGCGTATTAAACCCTAGGTCCGCTACACTGGACTCTTCACAATCACAATCGCTGCCGGGTCAACCGACCTAACAGACATACCAAATCCAACACTTACCAACGCCACTTTCCCCCAGATCAGCGTATCCAATTTGCATAGACGCCCTGCTCACACCCATTTTATTAGTAAAACAAAAAAAAATTATGTTTTTAATTCTTCGCTTCTTTGCCTTTCACCTCACTGGTCATACTGTTTCTTTATTTGTTCATTCATGCTATCATGTTATATAATGGGAGCAACATAATCTCATTACCATATTTTCCTGCTTTTGGAATGCATTTTTTCCTATAAAATATCTCCAAAAACCACCGTGTGTCCTGTACATACAAGGTCGAAAATGGGAACTATAAATTATATTTGATTTTGAGCCCTTCATAGTAAAACTGGTCCAGTTTTAGTGTTTTACTTCTATTTAATAATATTCCATTGGTTAAAAAAGATTCCAATACATTTCCTACATATCAGTACCGCGATCGACAAAATCTGCATTCCAAAAGCAGGAAAAAAAAGTGGAACACAGAGCCTTGATATTTCTCTAACTCCTGATTGGTCAATTAAAGCACGGTTAAAATTAATTTACCGCCAACTGTGGTCTCCCACAGTGTGCTGGTCAAACTCTCTGTCTCTGGGCAGAGAGGAAGCCAGACGAGGCTATGCTACCCGACTCCGTCTATGGGGAATTTTTGCCCGAGCCTACAGTCTCGGTTCACCCCATAATAAACTTGGCCTTCTGCCACATCACACTGCGTGGGGCGGTAGGTGAATATCTTCTCTTTTGCCTACTCTCACATACAAGATATAATCTCTGTGGAGAAATTACGTTTGTCCCTTTAAGAGAAAACTCTATGAAGACGTTATGATACACACAGACACACACAGTAAAGAATGCAGTTTCTAAAGTTCTGGTGGAGTAAAATGCTTCATGGTGCGCTTTTTCTCACAGATTGTGCCCAACTGACCCTACTATACTGTGCAGTCTACAAAATCAAAACAAACAAAGCGCATGCGTGAAATAAAAATATAAAATGGTGACAATTTACCCATCGCACCCTGTAGTTCACAGATTAGAGGAGCGTGGGGAAATCTCTTCAGTGAAGTTTGCAGAATTTTATAAAAAAATTTTGAAAAGCTGATTTGAGTTTTCTGAGGAAAATTGTGGGAGTGTAATTGAAGAGTCATACTTTTTGTGTATCTGTGAGTAAGCAAAAACACGAGTTGTTCCACGCCACTGAAACTATCAAAGAATCATTGGAACTAACCTATACATGACCTAGAACAGCGTAGAAAAGAGGATTTAACTCAGGTGTTTAGATAATCAAATCTGATTTCTTAGGGATTACCGACCCCTGATGATAATCACAGGTGGCACGATATCTAAAAGTTCTTCCTTTTCCCTTTGACTTTCGTAGCAACAAGACACGTTTCCTTTCATTTTGATAGAGACAAGACGAACAAGTAATTAAAAGGCACTTATTAAAGATTGTATTGAACTGTTCATAACTTCAAATTTGTTTATCTTTTATACTTTTCTAACATGTCTTGTTCATACATTTATTAATTATTACTTCTTTGAATTCCAGGTTTGTGTCCTATCTTTTTTCCAAGAGTCTCACTTTTTCTTGCGGGGCAGATATGCTACAAGTCATAAAATGATATTTTCCGCAAGTGCTTTTTAAAAAATAACCTGCACACTATTTAATTCATTAATGGATACGTGCTGAAAAAAGTCATTATTATCAAATAATTTCCTGATTTTTGGTAATTTTTTCAAAACAGGGTGGAGCGATTTCTTCTTTTTCGTTTATTTTTGCTTATATTTGTGAAAAAAAAAAAGAAAAACGAAAAAAGAAAAAAAGCCTGCATTTTGTTGGAGCCAATAGAAAAGCATATAGCAATCAGCAACGTCTTTATTTTTATTTTGCTCCATTGATCACGTTTAGTTTTTATTTATATCAGAAATGAATCTCTGATTATGTTGTTTATGGTATATCATTTGGTTTCAGTAGAATTTGTATTTAACATAGAATTCATAAAAATATCACGTTAGGCACCAAATCGTTAGCAGCGTCTGTGGGCCATGAAGTTATCGGCTTTTGAATAACTCTTATCTTCTATAAATGCCAAGAATTTTCAGGATTTTAAACACAAGGAATCTAATTTTGATTAACACCGTTTAACTTCCTTTTTCGGCTTTCATAATCATAAAACATTTTCTGAAAGGAATTTCCCGTTAGTAACGTGTTTTATTTTTCTTAATTCATTCTTTGTGATATTTCGTTTCAATTTCGACCTTGTTATGAAAATGAACAATGTAGAAATTTGGTAAGCTGGACAAAACTAAAAGTAATCGCATCAAAATCATTTTGAACACAAAGAAAGAAAAAAATATCCGGTTTTGTTTATCTCGTTGCAGTTTCTGAATTGAAATCGAGAGGTAAGTGAAAGAAGAGAAATTATTTCGATAAAAGTGAAATCGTTATTTACTGACATCCCTCGCCATTTGGCGCTATTACACTTTCGCACCCTCCCCGTTGCTTCCTGTCATTCAGCAGTTCCTTATATTAGTAAATATAATATTTATATTTAAATCTCGTGAAACAAAATTAATGTTTATAAAATGTAAAAAAATACCTTCAATTTTATCAGGCAAACTTAAATTTACTGGTTAATATCAAATTCAAGAAAATCACCAGCTTCTTAACTTAAACTTGTTGCGGTTTGTGTGAAGATGTTAAAAAAGATATCAGAAGGTTTGAATGATCAGAAGGCTTAAAATTGTGCGTGTTGGTGTTCATAATCTTCCATCCACAACAATTAATAAAAGACAAAAATAATGATTCGAAACATAACAATTGAATTTATTAAGTATTTGATGTACATGCACATAAACTGAAAGGTTAGACGGAGTTACGTCACTTTGATTAGAAAATATTTGTACCTGAGCTCATAAGGGTAGAATTACTTATTAAACTGTAGTTTAGAAGATTGCGTTCGTGTTGAATGTTTGGAATTGTGTATTGTACAAGTTGGTAAGAGTTCAGAAAGTTAAGAGTTGTACTTGCGTGATTGCTGTAAACTTCTTTTACGTCTGACTGCATTAGTCAAGATGGGAGTTCTTTAAGGGTCACATGTTGGCAGCGGAGATGAGACGCAAGAGAGAACGAAGAGAGCGGCGAAGAATCAAAGAGATCCAGAATTACTCGTGTCTGGTTTTTATAATCTGCTGTACCACGTGACAGGATCAAACTTAGTTGGCGCCAAAACAGATCTGTCGCGTGGAGGTGATTTGATTGGTCGAAACTGACCAATCAACGAGCTAGATTGAAGGTGATTGACCAATGAATGCTTGTTATATATTTTGTAAGTATCATGTTGGTAAAAATCATAACAGGAATAGTGCATTTCCCACCAGGGGTTAACTGGCTGTCGTGGAAGATTCCACAAACTAATATTGTTGTTCAAGCATTTGCATCAGATAAGGAGAGGAAATTAGACATAAGGCCAGTTTAATGCGAGGCCAACACACATGTGTTATATGATGTAGAGACAAAATAATTCATTCTATGAGGTCCACATATCAGTGCAGACTGTCGTATCTGGGGCAACCCATTGCTGAATGACAGGAAGCAACGGGAGAGTCTGTGTATGGAGGGGGGTGGGGTCGAAAGTGTAATAGCGCCCGCCATTTTTTTTTCTTTTTATTCCCTGTTAGTGTATTGCCGAAATAAATAAAAAATGAAGTAAATTCAGCTATGATTTCAATTTCAGTTTCATCATGTCAGATATCTTGAAGAAAATATTATTAAAAAATAGTTTTCATTTTATTTTACTTATTTTTATTCAATTTCTGTAGCACAAAATTTGGCTTTGTTTTACTTTTCATCCTTTTGAATGAAAATTTTCCATGTTGCTCTTGAAAATTTATTTTGATGTTAAATTATCTTTCTTGGCAAAAAATTTCATTTTTACATCGAACCACCCACCCCACACACACCTGGTTAATTTAATGAAATTTTCACCAGCTCAGTGTTTATATTAATTGAAAGCAGATACCTTTGGAGAATTTAATTATCACTTTGTTTTTGGTAAAACTTGAATCATAGAATAAAATTACAATAAAATTAAGGCATTATTTAATTAGAAAAGCTTTTAATTGCTTTTATAAATAAGTCATTATGGACAATATTCTCTGAAGAATGTAGTTTGTTTTTTTATGAATAATGAATTTTTACAACAATTGTTTTAAAGTTTTTGAACATATTAATTAATTGTAATTATAAAGATTTAAAACTTTAAAATTTCTATATATTTATACAGAAATTGTAATACTTACGTAATATTGTTAATATATAAAAACTATATTTACTGATCATAAATGGAAAATTTTATTCCAATTCAGCAACACCCAGTATTTTAAAGAGAATTTTTTATTTTTTATTTGGGCGGCGCTGGGCAGATTTTCAAAAACATGGATGTCTATACATGGCAGTATAAAAAAATAAGAGTGATAAGTATAGGGAATTTAAAGCCAAAATATTTAACATTCAATAAAATATTCCACCTGATATTCCTTATGCAATTTTTACAGAAGAAAATTAGATAAAATTCTGGTGAAATTCCTGTTTTTGAGTTCAACTAGTTTACAATCTTTCAATGGCCGTGATGCTCTAGTCTTCTCCAACTGTTGGTGGGTTTTGAAAGGAGCACGGTTTAACTGCTGCTTTGCCCCTTGTTTCCTAAATAGGCGAACTTTATCATTATTTACATTCAGACTTTTTCCCTCAAAAACAACAAAATGAGGACAATAGCCCTAATGGAAATAATGTGTAAAGGAATCAGTCAGTTACTTTTTAATATTATTCTTTTTTTTCATATTCCTTTATTCAGAGTAAGAAATTCAAAATTATAATAGCTTTCATAACATTTAAAATATTCATAGGCTTTGTCTTGACTTCCTCTATGGAAATCTGTTAGTGTATTGTGTTAGGTTTGGTGTGATATATTTGATTGGTTTTACAAGCATGAAATTTTCAAAGTAAGGGAAGGGTTATAAGACAAGTACTGTTTGATATT
Source organism: Acanthosepion esculentum (assembly GCA_964036315.1). Taxonomy (NCBI): domain Eukaryota; kingdom Metazoa; phylum Mollusca; class Cephalopoda; order Sepiida; family Sepiidae; genus Acanthosepion; species Acanthosepion esculentum. Next base: position 57,693,938 of record OZ038479.1, on the reverse strand, counting down.
TAAAAGTGTTGACAAGTAGGACATAGAAATTACCTCGATTAGTAGGAGACAGATTCATGCCTTTTCCAACGGCATTAGTGCAAAGTGAACAAAGTAAACTTGGTTAGAATTTCAACTTTCTGCATTGAAATATAGTATCACATTTAGATAACAACTCTAGGCACCTTTCACCTGTGATTCCCCTCTCAAGATCTATGACAGTATGAAAAATACTATACACCTTGATTGGAGTCAATCATAAATGTTGAAAATGCCTGGCTTCAGCCAGTCAAACCAGAAGGTAAATCCAATGCTGCTATGTGCACAGTCACACTAGACATGATTTACCATTTAATTATAATTATAATGCACTATTATGATGAAGTTCTTTTGTGAAAATATTAACAGTTTGTAGAAAAGGGAAATATTCATACAAACATTTCATCCCAATATTATATGAATCACCCTTTATGTAGATCCTATAGTATTTAGTTTGATAAAAGTTAAACAAACTTTCTCCAGAGATCTATCTTTAAATTATATCAAACTCAGTGTGATTAGGATTTTATAAGCAAATGAAATCATTGAGGTAATTACATGAAGCATCTTTCCTTGCAAATTTCAAATGGAAACTTCTGTAAATAATTTTTATCATTTACTTCATACTAGAAATCTTATGAATAGTCAATACTTAGTTGATTTATATCAAATTTTGAAAGACAGGGTTTATCATTTTGTATTTCTTTATTTCCATAAAAGTTTCCTGGTGCATATTATAATAACTATTTTAATGTAACAACTTTTCATATCACTTTCAAAAATATCTTTGTTCCTACAGAGTTCATACAGATTGTTTTTTATATCAGAATTTTCTTATCAATGGCATAAAATCTTTTTTCATTTTATTTATATCTAGTTGAAATGTTTGATTTATATCAATAAACTAATAATTGCCAGATTGAAATCATAAAATGAAAAATACAAAGCTTTACTTGGTCATTATGCTTTAAATTTAATGTCTTTTGCCTCATTTAAAGATTCATGTGCAAATGAATGTTCTTTTCATTATGTTTATTCACCTTATTTATATCATAAATTCTCTGCTGTTGTCTGCTTGTTTTTTTGTGAAAACTGAGTTTATTTACAAGTGGAAAGAATAATCCCTAAAGAATAATATTTTAGACAATTGAAAATTTTTCAAAAAATACCAGTGGACTTGTTTCAACTCAAAAGGAAATTAAGATAAACATTTTGATTGTTCTATTGATCTTTCCTGGCTGTCGCATTATTGTTTCACTATGCTGGTCTCAACTCACATTAATATATAGCTGAATATATCTGTTAAAATATGAACTGATTTCATGTATTATTTACTGTCTCTGTTAAAATGTGTGTCATTACTTTTACTTCACAGGCTTTTTGCAGTACAGAAAATCATGGTATTCATAAGAACTATTATTTTGGGGAATAAAAATGAAGGAAAACAAGATTCTTCAGATCAATCAAGAACAGAGTAATATATGCTGCAATATTCATGTAAAAGTTGTGTATTTCCATTTTCAAAAGTATCAAAGCGAACATTAACTTGCAAAAAATGTGCTTTCAAATGCGTTGTTCGTTTTTCTATAGTCTTAGTGTTACATATGAGTAAAAATTCAAAACAAAAAATAAAGAGAAACCATGTTCTTTTGAAGTTTGCAAACATTTCTCATTATTTAGATTTAGTATACCATATGGAAAAATGCACTAGGAACAAACCATATACATGAAAATTTGGTGAATCAGCATTTTCAAATAAGACTATGCAAACACACTGAAGAGGAACCATATTCTTCTGAGGATTGTGGATTTACACTTTCATGGAAGCCGCATTTGGTGTCACATATGCGAACTCACACTGGAGAGAAGCCACATTTTTGTGGAGTTGGTGAATCTGCATTTTCAAAGATGTCAAATTTGAAGTGTCATATGCAAACAAACACTGGCAAGAAACCATATTCTTGTAAAGTTTGTGGATTTGCATTTCCAAAGAACTCACATTTGAAGTACCATATGCGAACACATAGTGGAGAAAAACCATATTCTTGTGAAGTTTGTGGATCTTCATTTTCAATGAAGTCGAATTTGAAACATCATATGCGAACACACACTGGAGAGAAACCATATACTTGCGAAATTTGTAAATCTGCATTTTCACTGAAGTCACATTTAAATAACCATATGCAAACACACACTGGGGAGAAACCATATTCTTGTGACGTTTGTGGATCTGCATTTTCAATGAAGTCAAATTTGAAACGCCATATGCGAACACACACTGGAGAAAAACCATATAGATGTGAAATTTGTGGATCTGAATTTTCACTGAAGTCACATTTGAATAACCATATACAAACACACACTGGAGAAAAACCATATTATTGTGAAATTTGTGGATCTGTATTTTCAAGAAAGTCATCATTGGAGTGCCATATGCAAACGCACACTGGAGAGAAACCATATTCTTGTGTAGTTTGTGGATCTGCATTTTCAAGGAAGTCATATTTGAAGACCCATATGCAAACACATACTGGAGATAAGCCATATTCTTGTGATATTTGTGGTTCTGCATTTACACAGAAGTCTGCTTTAGCATATCATATGCGAAAACACACTGGAGACAAACCATATACCTGTGAAATTTGTGGATCTACATTTTCAATGAAATCACATTTGAAGAACCATATGCAAACACACACTGGAGAAATACCATATTCTTGTGAAGTTTGTGGATCTGTATTTTCAAGTAAGTCATCATTGGAGCACCATATGCGAACACATACTGGAGAGAAACCATATTCTTGTGTAGTTTGTGGATCTGCATTTTCAAGGAATTCACATTTGAAAAACCATGTGCAAACACACACTGGAGATAAACCATATTCTTGTGAAGTTTGTGGGTCTGCATTTACACAGAAGTCCGCTTTATCATGTCATATGCGAACACACACTGGAGATAAACCATATTCTTGTGAAATTTGTGGATCTGCATTTTCACTGAAGTCACATTTGAATAACCATATGCGAACACATACTGGAGAGAAACCATATTCTTGTGAAGTTTGTGGTTCTGCATTTTTACAGAAGTCATATTTGGTGTTACATATGCGAACTCACACTGGGGAGAAACCATATTCTTGTAAAGTTTGTGGATCTGCTTTTTCAATGAAGTCAAATTTGGAACGCCATATGCGAACCCACACTGGAGAGAAACCATATACTTGTGAAATTTGTGGATCTGCATTTTCACTGAAGTCACATTTGAATAACCATATGCAAACCCACACTGGAGAAAAACCACATTCTTGTGAAGTTTGTGGATCTGTATTTTCAAGGAAGTCATCATTGGAGCGCCATATGCAAATACACACTGGAGAGAAACCATATTCTTGTGAAGTTTGTGGATCTGCATATGCAAGGAAGTCATATTTGAAGGATCATATGCGAACACACAGCATAGTATAGCATGTCTTTGTCACTTTTGTTGATGTTTGTTTTTTAGAAATGTCAAATACACTGCATGATGAATCTCCTCCGGAAAGAAACACCTTTCTTTCTGAAATTAGTATATTTCCATTTTTGCACACTGCTGAGAAATTATTGAATTATGTTTTATATGTTATGGATTCAGAAAAAAACTTTTTTATTCTCACTGTAAAGATGTCACATGAATGAAATGAAGTCATGTATTGATGCAACAGGTAAATACAAATTTTGATTTACTTTTGCTATATGCAAAATAAGGAACACTCTTTTTTTCAGGTTCTGTTTATAAAATGTATTAAAACTTTTGGGGTTCAGTATATGGAAACACACTGATGAGAAGTGGGTCATTAATGTTTTTTTCAAATGTTAAGGATTTAACAAAGAGTAATTGTTCTGATTCTAAAGATTTCATAAGAGAAAATAATATATTAATTGTGTGCGGGTCAGTCAAAGATCTATGCATACAAATGCAATCACAACAAATCAAGTAAATTAGGGAATGTGCTCTTATGCCTGAATCAAGTTAATAGGGATTTTGATTCATTTTATATGTGCAAAGTAGTCAGCAGATTCATTTTCAGGGTGTTTTGATAAAATGTATTTAAACACTGAACCTATAAGTGTGGATTGAACGCAAATTATCTTAATCTGTATTTGAACTATATTCCCCCGTTCTATTTTGAAATCCACTTCTTAATTTTGCATATTTTTTTACCACTGGACCATGAACCGTTCGTTTAATTTGCATAATGTCAGCTGTGCAGTTGTTAATTTTCTTCTGATTGGTTCAAACATGAGTGTCTTGTGGATGTTATTTTCAGAAGAGTAATACATTTTGGATATTTTGAGATTCACTTATACTGTAAAATATTGATTTTCATGTGCAGTTAAGTTTTGTCCATTTGTCAATGAAAGAAGATCTGAGTACTCTGTTTTATTTCTGAATTTTCCATCATCTAAAGACTTAATATGACCAGTAGTATGATACGTTTGCGTTTAATTCATTGCTTTTAGTTTCTGATTATTTTCTTATATATTTCATTCCATAAAATCTATCATTGCACTCAATGTGATCATTTTAAATATTATTCTGAATTGAAGAAAATGTATTAAAATAAGAGAGTTCATACTAACGAAAACAACTGACAAAATTTGGAATGGAGTTATTGAATTTATAATGTTAATTGATTGCATTCACTTTGAGTTCTTTCTTAATTACTCATTCTCAGTCAAATGATGTCTTAATTTTTGTTTTGTTCATAAACTTATTATAATTATATAAGTTATTATATAGTATAACCAATAGTTTAAGAATATAATTTTTTTATTTTATATCCTTTTAGGAAACTTTGTAGAAGTATAAAAAAACGTAGTATTATGGATATTGTGCTTGATCTTCACAATCATCACATGTTGATGTCAGCATGGTGGCACATAAAAGGGTTCTGTGGGATTTCACCCAGTAGTGGTAGTGATGATTGTATAGAGATGTGTGTTGACTTCTTTGTTGCAGATGCATTAACTTTTTTGCTGAAAAAATCAACAGTGTGTTTATCTAACAATGGGTTTAATAATAACAAATTCAAGAAATTATGTAGTCTGGTTGACAGGGTTTCAGTGGAAAATTGTTCTAGCAGTAATTTTCATTAAAAGAGACCTCAGAACAAGAAGCAGAAAGTAAGGATTAAAGCCAGACTTCTCCTATCTTATCATCTTGTCATTCACTGGATTACATAAAATCTCAGCACATCTGGCATTGACTTATTGCATGATTTTCAATAACATATTCATGAACTTTCTTTGCCTAAAAAATAGATGTCCTTTGTGGAATACGTCTACTCCAGAGTCACCAAATTTGCTTTTCTTTTATATTTTACACTAAAACTAAATAACATTTGTTTCAATTCAAAATAATTAAACTTATCTCATCTAATTTTTCTAAAACAATATTTCAGAAATGTATATTTTATATTTGTATTGTGGGGACCTACCTACAAATGGACTCTTCCACACCTATATAATATGGCTACCAACTCTGAGTAAGGTCAGTCAGCCCGTGACTGGAACAGTTGTATAAACTGTTCTGTGCCGTTCGGGGAGGTAGACAGTCCCTGAACCCGTGTATACGGGTTCTAGTGGGCATATTTTTGGCCGAGCCTACGGGCTCGGTAAGCCCACATTAAACCCGCCTTGTGCCACATTCGACCGGTGCGGGGGGGTGCTAAATATCCAGTCAGCTCGTGACTGGAACAGTTGTATAAACTGTTCTTAGCGGTCGAACTCTCCGTCTCGGCGGGGAGGGACTCGCACGGGGCTTTGCCGCAGGGCAAAGTGCCGTCCGGAGAGGTATCCAGTCCCTGAACCCGTGTATACGGGTTCTAATGGGCATATTTTTGGCCGAGTCTACGGGCTCGGTAAGCTCACGTTAAGCCGGCCTTGTACCATATTTGACCCGTGTGGGGGGGTTGTTAAATATCCAGTCACCAAGTGAGGTTCACCGAGTAGTAACCACAGAGTGAGTGAATGAGTGAGTCGGGACACCAGTGAGGGAAAGTACTCTCCAGTCCACATTTACCTTTGTACTACGTTTTCGAGAATATACTATTTAACCTATATCCGAGTCCGTGTTATCTTTCTATGGTTTTACACCATAACAATTTGAAATATTTCTTCAAGTGTATTATGATTTGCTGGGAGATTGAATTATAGTATAGATTTTGGTGATAATCAGAAAGAAAATAATTTCAAACAATTAAAATTCTGTTGGAAATACAGAAAAGTATTTTGCTTATTAGAAATATTAAATTTAATCTATCAGCTTGCAATTAAATACAAAAACTTCATGATTTCAATTTTTAAAATACATATCATTTTTGGGGGGTATATATAAATAAAATATATTATGCACTTTATTAAGAAAAAAGTTGATGTACAATGAAGGTTTACAAGAATTACTTTCATATTTTATAACCTTTTAAATCTTTTAAAACGCTATTAATTTGTAGTGCTCAAGTGTTATTTTGATTAAAACTGTATTTACAAATCATATTTGGAAAACCTCACTATGATTCAATGAACTCCAGTATTTTAAAAAGAATTTTGAATATATTTATGTATAAATATCCTGATTATGTAAATATGGATACTCATACATGACATCAGACAATAAACGAGATAACTATAAATTAAAAATTTATTGGTAATTTTCTAACATTTTCGCCACAAGTATTTTTGTAAGTAATGCTATGATACTAAAACTCCTAGATATTAGATTACAGAAAATATTTTTTGAAGGTTTTGAGTAGATCAAACTTCTATAAAAAGACATTCACATTGTATTCTACAATTCATTTTTCATTTATGTCCTCTTTACTCGAATCTACCCAACAGGAAATCACTTAACGCATAAAAAAACTATTCAATTTTAGAAAAAGATGCTTTTCTGCTATATTTTAAACTGAAAGTAATTTTTGTTTAATTCCACATTAATCAGACATTAAATCCAGTAATTTTCCTCAACATTTAAGTAAAGCTTATTTTATTTTGGAAAGAGTTTTTAATAAAAAGAATTATTTGGTGTCAACAGATCTCTCTGTATGGATGAATTCATCGATTTTACATGTAATTAGAAAAGAAAAATATTCCATTTAAATTTGGTTTGAAATGCAACAAAGTGTTTTGCTTATTGGGAATATTACATTTGTTGATCCCAATCGCTGGAGGAATGACTGCCAAAAACATCATTGAGACAAATTGTAGTGGTATATGCTGTAATTTGTCCCTAACCAATAAAAATGGACCAATTCTCAGTCCCATCTCCCATATTTTTGTTCTTGTTTTAAAGTCAGAACACTACAATAAATGATTTTGTTCTGTTCTTTTTCTTCATTTGCTAAATATTTCAGTAGATTAACTGAAGAACTTTCGTATATTTAATTAATACTTTAAAAAATATATAAAATACAATTTTATGAATGAGCTTTTGACTTTAATTTAAAAGAACATAAAGGTTTTGTCAGTTTTCAGGGTACATTAGTGCACACTGGTTGAGAAACGTTGCTCTAAATGGAGCACAATCCTGAACTTTTACTGATCATGTTTTTCTTTTCTTCGTTCTTTTCCCCCCACTTTTGTATTAACATTTTGTAATTAGAAAAATATCTATACGATCTAAAATTGAAAATGTTTCTTTAAAAGCAATATAAAAATTGCCATAATTGGGAAAAAATGTGATGATAAAAAAAACAGTTGAAAAATAAAAGAAATAAAGAAGAAAAAATGAAAATAAAATTGTTAAATTGGAAAGAGTATCGTTATGGTATACAAATGATAAGTTTTGGTTTGACGGACTTAGGATGATTTTGATTTTCATTGGAATGTTTTTTAAATGAAAAAAATCCTTTTTTTTTCACTCGGTAAATAGAAAAAATCAAATAAGTTACTAAAAGTTAATATATAAAAATTATCAACTATATGTTGAATTTTAAAATAATTTACTTCACAAAATAAGCACCCAATTGCAAACATTTCCTTTTTTTCTAGAATTAGGATTTTTTTAAGAATTTAATAAAAATAACGTTGAATCATTGCAGTTAACTGAAAAACTCTATTTTTGTTAGAAAGAAAATAAAAAATTGTTTAATATTTACTTTATAAAATTTTTATTCATTTGGAAGGCTGTTATTTCCACTTGATTCGTTTCAGTGCTAGTTTGAAAAGTTTTGTTAGGAAATTTCGGATGGCAGAACTTATTTGTCACTTAGAAAGGAAAAACAGGACGTCGGATTAAAAAATCAATTTTCATTTGCTCATACATACAACTTGCACGAAATATATAGTTAATGAAATTACAATTTTTACTCCTTGACATTAGGTTATGCACATACCATGATGAAAAAATGTCCCAACCTTAATAAAAAAGAAAGTTTTACAGTCAAAATCCGTATTTAGCATCTCGCTACCACTTTCTTATCAATGTTGAATTTTGTACAAATCTGTGCAAAAAGTGGATCGCAGAGCTTATTCAGCTTCATACATATTTTCAGAAAATCTCAACTTCTGATTGGTCACTTAATATTTAAATCATGTCCAAATAACATGGACCTAGGTCTTGACCTGACCAAAAAAATAATTCTGCCAAAATCTGTCAATGTCAAATACCAGACACAAGTTTGTTTTCTTTCTCTTCATTAATTTTTCTCGCTACAAGATGTAAAAAAAGAAGTCGCGTCCCGACCACTTGCGGTCACATGCTGAAAACGTATTCTCACGCGCCATATACACGTACATACGAAATTTTCCAAACTACTACAAACATACGAAAATCTCCCAAACTACATTACAAACATACAAAACTTTTCAAACTTCATTTCAAACTACAAATATTCAGCTACAAGCAATGGAAACTTAATTACAAACATTACAGAACATTCAACTCTTCTGAAGCTAAACGTTTATTCAACATTTTCTCAGCTTTACATAACTCTATTTACATTATTCGGACTATTGTCCTCATCTTTGTCACCATATTTATTACAACGTTGTGTGCTCTGGCCTTCTTCAGGTGATTGGAATGTCGAACTTAACTTAAGTTCTCCACTGCTTTAAGGACACATGGCACAGTGGATAAAGGTGTTGGTTAGATCCAGTGACAGGACCCAAAAGAGTGTGAGTTCAATACCCGGGTAAGGCAGTGGAGAACTTGGAAAGGGGAATTAACAGGAGATAACTGATAACTGACATCCATTAAACATGGCACATGGAACTAGAACAGTCTACCCCAGTGAGCGAAATAAAGGGTTAAGTTCGACACCTGAAGAAAGCCGGATCGTACAACAGCCGAAACGTTGTAATAAATATGGCGACATAGATGAGGACAGTAGTGCGAATAATGTAAATAGTGTACATAATACCTCATCTCAGAAAAATAGACAGATACATTTACAGAACTCTTTCAACTCTCTAACAAGTTCATTCAACTATTATGAGGTCAGTTAAAAATATGTTTCATTAGTAAAAACTTTAATTCAGCCAAAGGGACATAACACCAACAAATAGTAATCCCTATGCTTGTATATCATTATACAAATATAAATATAAATCTTGTTGTTGTTATAAAACCGTTTGTATTTCTTCTTGTTGTTTCATATTTTGTGGTAATTTGCATTAAATATGAATTGAGAGGTCATATCAACAAACAATCCTCTACAAGTAGAACGATCCAAGGATTTTTTTAATTAATGAATTGAATAATTATATTTCTTATCCTTTTTAGAGCATTCTAAATTTCAGTTAAAAATCTTGATTTTCTTGCGTCAGCAAAGTTGCCGACAATTAGTATAGGAAATTTTAGTGTTCACTTTTCAGTGAAAAAGACTTCGATTTGAAAATTCTTGCGAGAGTCAACATCAAAATTTAATGAAACTTCCAGGACTTATTTACAAATGAATTAAATTATTTTAAAAATGTTTTTTTCGTACTTTTTGGCAAAAATATTATTTTTTTACATCTGTTACCTCTTCCCCCCCACTTACTTAATTTTATGAAATTTTGACCCTCTCAATGTTTATGCTAGTTAAAGGCAGAACTCTTTCAAGACTTTAAATCATCATTTTTTTAATATGTAAAAACTATATTTACTAACAGAAAATCTTGTTACAGTTGAGTTCATCAAGCTCTATTTTAAAAAGAATTAAAATATTTTTTCTGCATATTTTTGTAAATACTGATGACATTATCAAAAAATAAGAGTGATCTATAGGAAATTTAAAGCCAAAGTACATAACATTCAAGTAAACATTAGATTATTATTACACTCCGTCACAATTAGATCCCATTCTGATTCATTCTACATTACATGTTGACCGGATATGAACACCACCATGAAGGCAGAAAACAAAATAACAAAAGTCGTTTTCTGTGCACTGAGCACTCGACGCATCACATCCGGTCTCCGGGGTGAACTCCGGCGGTGGCCAATCGCGAATGTTCTCCCGGTAAAATAGATGTCCCGAGGGACTACCAGACCCGCTTAAAATAGGCTCTGAGAATAACCGGGATTCGATTGCGACCGGCCGTTTCGCAGGGTGTTGCTACTGCTGCTGCTACCGCCATCATGACCCCATCACCATGACAACAGAGATGCGGACCAGCTGTATGCAGAGCACTACTACTGCCACTATCGCCACCTTCATCGCCACCACTCAACATGACCGCACATCTCTCAACAACAGTTAAGAAATGACATCACTTCCTAAAGAAACCATCTCCATGATAAAATACAACTAAGTATTTTGTTTATTTGAAATATTGAATTTAATTTATTAGCTTCAAATTGACAACACTAAATTAAAAACTTCAAGAAATATTTTCATTTTGAAAAATCTATTTCAAACTTAACTTAAGTATCGCTTTTATTTGGAGGTACTACTTTAGGTTCGTTATTATCTTTCAAATAAAATCAAAATTTAAAAATGTTTTTGAAGTTAAAATTAAATTTTAATTTTAACTTCAAAAACATTTTAGTCAGTACCTCCAGAGAAATGTGATACCCATCATTTTAAATGATTTTTCAAAAATTAAAAGTCTTTGTTGAAGATTTAATTTCAAGCTAATAGATTAAATTTAATATTTCCAATAAGCAAAATAGTTTGCAGTATTTCGAAACTAGTTTAAATTTACTGGAAGGTGTTTGTTTCTTGAAAAAAAAAATGAATTTAAATTGATTGAAATTATTTTTTTATTATTATTAATAAAATGCTAAAATCATCCATATTTACAGGATATATTTGTTACGACATGATATCATTTCCTAAAAAACGTTTTTAGGAAATGATATCATCTGTCGTAACAAACTTGTTTGGGAACATTTTCTAAGGGTGACATACCTATAACAATTCCTTGCTAAATGTATTTATTTATTTTTTTTGTATGTATTTTTTTTAACTGTACAACAATCTTAAAAAATGTCACATCTTAAAAAGTGTAAGAACATAAAGCAATCTAATATTTTACTGAAATTTAGGTACGTTTGCGTAAGTCTACTGAGAAGTGTTATTTTGCTTTGCTTGAACAACGTTTACCAAGTGAGGCAATGTGTGCTCTAGGGCAAGCAGATCACAGATTGCGATATTGTCAAACCAGTCTTCATGACGGTGTTAAGCTGTGACTTGGGAACAGTGCATAAGGAATAGGAGACACACTTCCATTCTTCAGCCAACTTGGCACCTGTTGGAGCACCCGTTCTTATACGAGGCGGTTCAGTACCATCAGCAGTAACGAGAGGCAGGTGATAGGCTTTGAAATGAGAATGGTTTAATTGCATCTTTGTTCCTTGTTTCCTAATTGGGGGAATTTATCAATATTTATATTTGAAATGTTTTCCTCATCATTGCTGCTGTAATCACAACAAGAAAATGAGAGGAATAGCCCTAATGTAAATAGTGTAAATAATTGTAATGTGTAAAACTAAAAGCATCAGTGAACTACTTTTTAATCTTTTTTCCTTATTCCTTTATTCAGAGTAAGAAATTCAAAATTGTTTATAATAGCTTTCATAATATTTAAATATTCATAGGCTTTGTTTTGTCTTCCTCTTCGGAAACAAGTTTGTTGATTCTATTAGCTTTGGTGTGATGTATTTGATTGGTTTTACAAGCATGTAATTTTCAAAGTAAGGGCAGGGTTATGAGAGAAGTTCTGTTTTACATTTCAACATGTTGATAAGTAAGGTCATAGGAACTAATTTGATTAGCAGGAGACTCATCCGTGCCTTTTGAATAGGCATTAGTGCAAAGTGAACAAAACAGACTTTGTTAGAATTTGAACACATCATGCCTGTTCAAATTTCTGCATTGAAATATAGTGCTACTTTTTAATAACAGTTCTAGGCACCTTCCACCTGTGAGTCACCTCTCAAGATCTATGACTGTCAAAAATATTATAGCATTGACTGGTGTCAATCATAAATCTTAAAAATGCTAGGCTTCAGCCAGTTAAACCAGAAGGTAAATCCAGCACTGCTATCTGCACAATCACATTTGACATGGTTTAATTATAAACATTTTCATCATAATGTGCTTTTGCAAAAAGTTTTTAGAGAAGGGCAAAATCTATGTGAATATTTCTTCCCAACATTATATGAATCAGCCTTTATGTATGCCCTGGAATATATTGTTTCATAAAAGTTCAGATGAATTTCTTGATAGATTTATCTTTACAATGTGTCAAATGCAATGATATTAGGATTTTCTAAGTAAATAAATTCCCTCTGGTAATCTCATAAAGCATCTTTCCTTGCAAAGTTTCAAATGGAAACTTCTGTAAATAATTTTAGTCATTTATTGAATACAGGAAATTTTATGCATAGTTGATGTGGACCCGAAGTAGGGGCCACGGAAGGAAAACACGGAACACGGGTTAGAGGTAAGAAAGATATATTAAACAGAAAAGTTACAAAGAATAGTGTAAGCAGAGCTTACTACCCAGTGGTGTCCGGTATTGGTATCGTACGCGGCTGCGCATTACTGGTGCTACTCTTATGATTCACATAATAATATAGTACTGGGAGAGTCCATGATGTAGGGTAGTATCGGTCTCACAACAATAGTCAATACTTAGTTGATTCGTATCAGATTTTGAAAGCCAGGTTTTTATTTTTTACTTTTTTTGTATTTCTTTATTTCCCTAAAAGATTATTATTATAATATAATATTATATAATAACTATTTGAAGATAAAGAACTTTTCATCATATATCTTTCAAAAAAATCTCTCCTATAGAGTTGATACAGATTATTTTATATCAGAATTTTTTTATTAATGGCACAAAGATCTTTTGTCATTGTGTTGATATCCAATTGTAATGTTTGATTTATATCACCAAACTAATAATTGGCAGATTTAAATTTTAGACATTTTAATATTTTTCAGAAAACTGCCATTGTGTAACACCGTATCCTCACCCCACTGGACCCACGCACTCCACAAGACCGGCCATTGGTTCGGTATGGTCCAGTATCACAGGTTAGACACAAGTCTCCGGTTCCCAATGTCAATTCGAAGCCACCCTCCAGCCACATTGTGATTGTTTTGTTCCTGGAGAGTGGTCATCAGATTGTAGAAATCCAGAAGCTCTCCATTGGTCCACCAGCGAGTTTGTCTGGTGAGAACAGGTTAACAGAAATATAAATATAACCAAATCAGTCCGATTTTGAAAGTACAAAAGTTTTTTTATATATATATATAAAAGCAAACACAAAAAATAATTCTTATTGCACAAGGATGAATGTTTCTTGTATGAGAACAATAACCAAACAAACAGAAATACTTTGAAAAATTTCGATAAAGGTGATATGTGGTCTTCGTTTTAACCCTGTTTGGTCTGCTCTTAGCGCAACTACTACAACTTTTTATGTTCCCGTTCTCGGTAGTAGTAGTATTAGTAGTAGCAGGAGTTGTGGTACTTAGATGTTAGCTGCGGTATCTCGCTTCTTCGCCCTCAGCTTCAGCAACACACAGCGAATGCTTCCTTTTCAATCGCTGACGTCTTTCCACTCAGTTCGACTGCATTCGAAGACAGACGAAACCAAAAAAGCTCTCTCTCCAGTTGGATCGCCTCTTTATTAAGAGAACCAGCCTTACGTGTCCCAGACTGGTGACATACCTGTTTTTCTAGTGCGAACGTACCGACATACTACCACAACTTCACTCCTCCGAGAATAAACAATTTAGTTTTCATCGATTGGTTTCCAAAGTTCACAAAGACGCTATTGTCTGTCACCTCGCTATTAATTATTCTGCTGCTCTTTGTAAACTACAGAGATTCTTGTTTTAAAAATAAATTCTAGATCAAAACATCCTTTATTTTAACTTTGATTCTTATAGTGTCAAAATCCATTTCTTTTTTTAAAAGTTCAAAATTATTATTGTTCCAGTAATTTTCTTTTAGTATTCTGATATACTTTGTTAACTGGCAAAAAGATTGTATTTTGTGTTCTAAATTAACTTTCTGTAACATTTACATTTCAAATTCTTTACAGCATATTAACATCTTGGTTATTCAGAAATGCATCTCTTTCACTTGGCGTTTTCTGTTTTACAGCATATCCTCCTTTATTATCATTATTATTATTATTTCAGGGATGATATCACCCCTGCCACATCTCTCTTACCCTTTTTGTCTATTACTCGTAATTGACATATATAGTCCAATGACTATATTAATTCCACTCATGCAATTGTCCATTATACCTATCGCATGAAGATATTACTACATCCAAAAGTAAAAAGGAAAGAAAAAATGTAAAGTTTGATTAAATCGATTCAAGGATTAAAGTTCTTGTCAGTTTAGTAGTCCTCAGCTGTTCTTAGCACAGTTCTGATATTCTACATGTGGAATAAAAATTATTCTCCTGTAAGGTGTATATATATATATGTTTTTCAATTCATGCAAAATTCAATAAGCAAAATAACAATCACATTTCTATTTCAATTACTTATGGAGCCATCAACACTCCTTACTGCTCAATCAATCATGGTCTTTATTCACTTCTCTTTTCTGCCCTGCCTTGATTTAACAGGGGGCTATAGTGGATTCAGGGCTCTCTACAACAGTAACTCCATGGTAGGTTCGTTCACATCTGCATTGGTTATACTCTTATAAAGCTCACTGGATGGAATCCCTCTTTCGGTCGAGTACTTACGAGCCAGTTCGCTCCATTTGCGTGACAACTTCACTTGCCTCTTTATCCACCAGATTATTACTCCTAAAATAATCAATAAGGATCCCACAACGGTCAGCCAAACTATCATAATACTCATACTCTCCTTCCAAATCGGACTAGTTCTTCCCACTAGGCTTAATTTAGATTTCAAAGCTTCTAGGGTAATTTTTCCAAGGGGCTTCAAGATGTCAGGTATTTTATTTAAAGAAATCTCAGTGAATTCCTTTACTATACGTTTGCATAATTCTATCCATTCACTCACGTTAGTTGGCATTAATTTCAAGAAAGATTAATTTTCCTCAAATTTTTCTTCTGCCTGATAATAAAGTGCACCATCCACTTCATTACCTACCTCAAGGGAGCTACTTCCACGATTGTCGATCCCCTTTATTCTCTCCAAACTCTCTGGGATAATGAAGTAGAAAGATTCCACCGGACCTTAGCTCTGCCTCTAATAAATGTCAGTTTTAATGTTAAACACAGCCCCACTTAAGTAATAATCTAATTTTTGTACTGCATCTAAAATGGAAAATGCTTCCTTTTCTATCACTGGCCATCTCTGCTGGGTCTCTGATAATCTGTGGGACAGAAAATATATAGGCACTTCCTCAGGTATGCCTGGCACTGGTCCATCCTTATCAGGACAAGGTTGGGTAAGTAACGCACAGATACAATTGTCACTGGCATCTGTTTAAAGCAACATCGGCTTGCTCAGGTCTGGGTAAGTCAGCAGGAGTACTGCGGTCAGCTGGTTCTTGAGGGTATCAAAAGCTCGCTGACAATCCTCCGTTCACTTAAATCTCGCATACTTCTTATTCAAGGCTATCAAGGGTCATGCTTATCTGCTAAATGCAGGCACAAAGTGCCTGTAATATCCAATGGTTCTTATAAAGCCACGAACCCCTTTCACTGTCTTGGGCTCCGGCATAGCCTTAATCACTTCTACCTTATCTAAATCAGGTTTTATTCCCGTTTTGTTTATAACGAAATTCAAGTACTTGGTCTCATCCTTCACAAACTGACACTTAGTCAATTTTAATTTCAACCCATGCTCTCTCATCTTTTTGAACACCTACTGTAAGTGTGTAAAATGCTGCTCAGGTGTCTTAAAAAACGCCATGATATCGTCCAGGTAAGCCATGGCAAAATCGTCCATACCTCCTAACACTATGGACATTAACTGAGTAAATACACCTTGGGCATTAGATAACCCAAACGGCATCACGGGAAAATTAAATTGTCAAGTAAAAGCTGTCTTCTCCTGGTCCTTTTCATCCAAAGCTACCTGCCAATAACCTGACCTTAGATCCAAAGTAGAAAAACAGGTTGACTTTCCCAAAAGTGCTAGAATACCATCGATCCGGGGCAAAGGTACCACTAACGGTTTTGTATGTGGCATTTAACTGTCTAAAATCCACTCAAAATCTATGTCCTTCATCCTTCTTTTCCACAATAACTATTGGAAAACTCCATGGGGACCTAGATCTCTCTATTACTCCCGAGTCCAATATCTCATTTACTGTTTCTTCCACTAATTTTCTCTTATGGATTTGGGTCCTATAAGGCCTCAATCTAATGGGTAGGTGGTCACCAGTGTCTATTTTCATATGTACTGTTCCGGTCTGTCCCAACTCCTTGTCAGTATTAGCTACCACATCTCGATTAGCTTCTAGCAGTTTCCTTATCTCATCTTTATATCTTTCAGGCACTATCAGGTTTTTTTTCCTTTATTTCAGGGCTACTAGTCTCTACCCTTCTTCCAGTGTTATTGCTTACTCTCACTTGCTTCATAATCTTTATCAGACAGGCATAACCTAACTCTTCTCCCTGTTTTATTGTGATAGTTTTACTGGCTGTGTTAGCCAACAACAGGGGCACCGTTTTTATTCCTACTACCACAGAACTACACACTTCTTCACCATTATCATACCACTCTGTAGGTGTTATTTGATATAACCATTCTTTTAGTTTCTACACTGTCTTTATCCTCCCTTCACATGAAATAGCCATTCTAGGGGGAAGATTCACATTGGTCTGGGCCACTACCTGACATTTCCTTTTCACTTCATTCCCCAACAGGATTTCCACCCCATCTAAGATCAATGTAGCTGGGTCAAAGCGGGTTTGAGCCTTGTTCAGCCTAAGCCAGTCACCCCCCAAAATCAATTCCCCTCACAAATCAGGTGCCACATACACCTTAAGTTCACCTGTGGTCCTTGCCAATTTGACTGGTAGCCATGTCATACCCTCTATTCTCATCTGACTACTATAAGCCTGGCTAATAGGGAAATCCGCTGGTTGGAGTTTTCTACATATCCCCAACTGTCTAAACACCTTGGAATTTATTAGGGAGACCGAAGCTGCTCCAGTATCCACTAAAGTTTTTACCGTCTTGTGCTCCACCAATACATAACAGGTGAAGTCAGGTCCCTCTTTAAACAGCTGAAATATCTGGGCTCTGTTCATATTCCTCAACCTCACCTTACTTTTTAATTCCCGGTCGGCTATCCCTATCTTTCTCAAATCTTGACCTGGGTGCTGGCATTAGGGGCTCATCATTCGCTACCCTAGGCCAGCTTCTTTTGGGGCTTTCCTTGGGTGGAGTGGGGACTGGTCCTCTCGACCTCCTTGCCTCTCCCTTTCCACTCTCAGCACCCCTTTTCTCCGGACAGTTACTTCTAAAGTGTCCAACCTTTCCACATTACCATTAGCTTCATCATTTACAGTTGGCTGAAAAATGTTCAGCCACACCGCATGCCCAGCACTTCAAAGGTCTTATTTTTATTGGGGCTACCCTGCCACTTATTTCTCTACGGGGGTCCCACTGTCATTTTCCAAATGCTTATTCATCTCGGGGGGGGGGGGTTACTAGGATGTCTATTTTCTTCATCTCTAGTCTCCTATCCCCTACATCTGTGCAACACTTTGCCTTCCGCACTTCCGACCTAGAGACCTGAGGTCTCCTCCCCACTTGGTGGGACAGTCTCTAGCCCTGTGTCCTTTGTAATGGCCCATACCAGCCCGGAGTGGACTTATAAATTCCGTACCGTATATCCTATTCTTTCCGGTTGGGGTCGACCTCAACCTCCCAATCGTCCTCTTTCGCATCCTTACGGGGTTTTATGTTCACTATCCCATTCCTGGAGCCCTTCTCTGTACATTTTTAACCCCTGGGTCTTTGGGTTCCCTGGTCTCTGCCATTTCTTACTCTCTCAGATCCTTTCACTATTTTTAGCTACCTCTAGGGCCCCTGTCAGCTTACAGGGCCCACCCTTCAGGACGTCACCCCTCACGTCATCATCACGGATGGCGTCCATAAAAGCGTCTGCTAACAACGCCTGAATCACCCCATTTTCTCTTATTTCTGGATTCGGGAATGCTAACCCGGCTAATCCCGTCATCCTATCTCCAAGGTCTTCTAGAGTTTCCCCTACTTCCTGTTTAATCCTAAACAATTTTTGAACCGCCTCCATGGTTGTTCCCTCACTAACATATCATCTGATTAGGGTTCCCTTCAGCTCATACCATGTTATCTGGGGGGTTTCCCTGTATAAGCCCCCGATAAATTTTGAGCCTGATCCTGCTGCTGACTCATATGTCAACAGCACTGTCAACCTGTATACCAGCTATTTCTTTTGTACAACTATCAACTAATCATGAAACTCAGCAGGGTTGCCTCAGTAGGGTAACTTCATCTCACCCAAAAGACTCCTAAAGGCCACCATTATTTCAGGGACTGTAGCTTCGCCCTTCATCCAGTGATACTCATCTTATCTATTCTGGCGTTGTTCTTTAATTAATAGGTAAATTTGAAGGACGAGGGTGACACCAAATCCTTACTGGCTGTTTTCGTGTACCAAAATTGAGCTAAGAAAAGGAAACAATAATCGAGGGAAACCAAAAAGTAACCTGGGGTGTGCTTCTGCTGCTGGTTTGTTGTTCCTGTAACTATCTGCTCTTCGGATCAATATAATCTTTCGATTCCAATGTCTTCTAGGGTAATTCTTGGGTATAATCTTTAGTCACGATGTATTGTGACTCGTTTCCTTTTCTTTAATGTCCTCCGAGTATCTCTTATGTCGAATCCTGGTCACAGCAACCAATTGTAACACCGTATCCTCACCCCCACTGGACTCACGCACTCCACAAGACCGGCCGTTAATCTGGTATTACAAGTTAGACACAAGTCTCTGGTTCCCAATATCAATTCGAAGCCACCCTCCAGCCACATTGTGATTGTTTTGATCCTGGAGAGTGGTCATCAGATCATAGAAATCCGGAAGTTCTCTGTTGATCCACCTGCGAGTTTGTCCGGTGAGAATCAGTTTAACAGAAAAATAAATATAACCAAGACAATTTGATTTTGAAAGTACAAACGTTTTTTTTACATATAAAAGCAAACACCAAAAAAATAATTCTTGTTGCACAAGGTTGAATGTTTCTTGTATGTGAACAATTACTGAACAAACACAAATACCTCGAATAATTTCAGTAAAGGTGGCCTTCGTTTTAACCCTTTTCGGTCTGCTCTTAGCTCAACTACTACAACCTTTGATGTTCCTGTTCACAGTAGTAGTAATAGAAGTAGCAGGAGTAGCAGTACTTAGATGTTAGTGGTGGCATTTTGCTTCTTTGCCCTCAGCTTCAGCAACACACAGCGGACGCTTCCTTTTCAATCTCTGATGTTTCTCCACTCAGTTCGACAGCATTCGAAGACAGACGAAACCAAAAACTCTCTCTCTCTGCTTGAATCACCTCTTTATTAAGAGAACGGCCTTACGTGTCCCAGACTGGAGATGTATTCTGTTTTTTTAGTGCAAACGTACCGACATACTACGACAACTTTACTCCTCCGAGGATAAACAATTTACTTTTTCATCGATTGGTTTCCCAGGTTCACACATAGATGCTATTGTCTGTCACCTAGCTATTAATTATTCTGCCGCTCTTTGTAAACTACAGAAATTCTTGTTTTAAAAATAAATTCTAGATCAAAACATCATTTATTTTAACTTTTATTCTTATAGTGTCAAAATCCATTTCTTTTTTTAAAAGTTCCAAATTATTACTGTTCCATTAAATTTCTATTAGTAATCTGATATCCTTTGTACACTTACAAAAAGATTGTATTTTGTGTTCTAAATTAACTTTCTGTAAACATTTACATTTCAAAGTCCTTACAGCATATTAACATCTTGGTTATTTGAAAACGCCTCTCTTTCACTTGGCATTTTCTGTTTTACATCATATCCGCCTTTATTACCATTATTATTATTTCAGGAATGATATCGCCCCTGCCACAATTGTACTTGTATAATGTGTTTCATACTTGAAAGGAAATTATTTAACATAAACTTATTGAGTTTTCTATTGATCTTTCCTGGCTGCTGCATTATTGTGTCCATGTACTGATCTCAGCCTACCTGAATATTTAACTAAATATATCTATTTAAATATAAACTGATTTCATCTATTCTTCACAGTTTCTGTTAAAATGTGTCATTACTTTTACTTCACAGGTCTTTTGCTGAACAGAAAATCATGATAGTCAGAAAAAAATTTATTCTTGGGAATTTAAAAGGAGGAAAACAAGACTCTCAACTGTCCATTAAGAATGGAGACATATACGCTGCAATAGTCACGTAAAAGTTGTGTACAAATATTTTCAAAAGTATTAAAGAACTGTACTTTGTGTTTTGTCTTTTCTGTATAGTCTTCTGCATATGAATAAAAATTCAAAAGAACAATTAAAGAGAAGCCATGTTCTTATGAAGTTTGCAAACTTTTGTCATGATTTAGAGTTAGTGAACCATATGGTAAGAAGCATGAGAAGCAAACCATATACATGTGAATTTAGTGAATCATAATTTTCGTGGAACACTATGCGGACACACACTGGAGAGTAACTGTACTCTTGTCATGTTTGTGGAGCTGCATTTTCACAGAAGTCAAATTTGGAGTGTCATCTATGAACACACTCTGGAGAGAAACCACATTCTTGTGAAATTTATGAATCTGCATTTTCGCAAAGTCAAATTTGGTGCACCATATACAAACGCACACTGGAGAGAAACCGCATTCTTTTGAAGTTTGTTGGTCTGCATTTTCACAGAAATCAAATTTGGAGCATCATATGTAAATACACACAGGGGAAAAACCATATTCTTGTGAAGTTTGTGGATCTACATTTTCACAGATGTCACATTTGAAGAACCATATGCAAACACACACGGGGTGGAAAAACAATTTGAATTTTGTATAAAAGTCAAATATACTGAATCATCTTCACATCTGTACCAGAAAGAAACACTTTCTTTGTGAAATTTGCATATCTGCATTTTTACACACTAGTGGGAAGTGCGTGAATGATGTTTTGCATGTGTTATGAATTAAAAAAAACTTTTTCACTTACTGTAATGATATCACATGAATGAAATAAAGTCATATTTTCAAGTATCGTAAATGTGTATTTTGATTCATTTTTGCTATATACAAAATATAACCTTTTTCCAGGTCTGTTAATAAAATGTATTAAAACATTTGAGATTCAGTATATGGGAACTCACACTAATGAGAACTTTGTGAATGACGTTTTACAATTGTAAAAAAAGCAAATTTATTCTGATTCAAAACATTTCATCAGAGTAAATAATATGATACTAATTTTGTGCAGCTTAGTCAAAAATTTATTCAACTACAAGAAATCTGGAAAATTCGGGTACTGTTTTTTGTATGTGAAAAATAAAGTCATATATTCCTGAGTCAGGTTAATATGGATTTTGATTCATTTTATGTGTGTAAAACATTAGGCAGATTCTTTTTCAGTGTATTTTAATAAAAGGTATTAAAACATTGAAGATATAAGTGTGGATTGAACACAAATTATCTTAATCTGTATTTGAAATATACTCCCCAATTCAATTTTGAATTCTGTTCCTTGATTTTGCATATATTTTACCACTTGGCCATGAACCCCTCTTTTCTTTTATATAATGAAGGCTTTTGTTAATTTTCATCTGATTGATTCAAACATGAGTGTCTTTTGGATGTTATTTTCATAAGATTGATATATTTGGGACATTTTCAGATTCACTCATGTTGCAAAATATTGGTTTTTATGTGGAGTTCTTACTTTTAGTCTGATTATCAATGAAACGCGATATTATAAGTTGAGTGTTCTCTTTTTAACTTCCCATCATCTAAAGTTTTAATATGATAGCAATAAATAATTCAAAAGAAGACAGCAAGTGCAAATAAACTTATTTGAAAACATTGTCAGAAATGCATATATTATGTATGACACTTATCAACCCACCCCCATTGTTATATTAAAAATGCACATTTAAAAATCTTTTAAACATTTAATATTTTTTATAGTGATACATTTCAAAAGCATTTAGCAGTTTTAAAGAGTAATCAACAGGAAATGTTTACTTGAATATTAATGAAAATAACATTTATTTATTCATGGTAGCCTGCGGTGTCATAGGTTAAAAACCATGACTTTATAATGACATCCATGATGCAAAAAATTACAGAAAATTAAAAAATATATGGAATACCAGCAGTTCAATAATCTAGAAATTGTGATTTTTTTTTAAAATTATCTCTAAACTTATATAATCAACTAGTTTAAGATTTCATGTTTTTTATTCTTTAAACTTTTGTTGAACATGACGGAATGAATAATTTTCATTTTTTCATACACTAAAGGTGGTTATTTCTATTTTTAGTGAAATGATACTTCTTGCTTAATTTATTGCTTTTAGTTTATGATTATTTTTTATATATTTCATGCCATAAAATATATCATTGCACTCAATGTGATCATTTTAAAAATGATTCTGAATTTAAGAAAATGTATAAAAATAATGTAGCTGCTATTAACTTTGGTAATGACTTATTGAATTGAAACCATGTCTAAGCACTAACTGCAGAGCTGGTCATCTCCCGATAATGTTAAAACTAATTGTAAGATTACAGAACTAATGAAACCCAAGGCAACACCTTAACTGTAATAAATAAAATCACACAGTGATTATATTTGCAAAATATTGTGTTCAGCCAAAATTAAGAAATCTGAAGTTTTGAAGCCCATGGAAGGAATGTGCAGATGACAGCAGACAAATAATCACACTGAGGAATGAAAGACAAGTGAAATTCTCAATCTAATGCCAGTGAGACAATAGATAATCCAAGGAAATGGCACTGTTTATAGAAGAATAAAAAAAAATCAGAATTAAATGCAAGTAAAATAGGAATGGCTAAATTAACAGTTTTTGTACATTGTAAAAAAAATATATATATTTATGTTATACATAAAAAGATCAGAGAAAATGCAAAATAGAAAACATGCTCTTTGCCAGGATGTATAAAGTCTGAAGAGAGTCGCAATAGAGCAATGAAAAGGGGGCTTCAACAGTGGAATTAACATCTTGGAGAACTCTTCTATGGTAACAGATAGAAACCTATAAGGACTAGATCAAAGAAAATACAGTAAAGAAAACATGCTCATATAGAAATGTATAATGACTGAAGTGATAAGGTGCACAATAGCAATGTATTTTAATGATATCAATCACCAAATCATTGTTTAAATATGTAGCAGATTAAAGAGAATTAGAGTGTAATAAGCAGAAGAGTAACAGATTTATTCAAATGAATGCATGTATCATTAATCTTTTTGAAGCATGAAAAAAGCTTTTCATCAATAGAATTAGTGTTGAATAAGCTCCCCAGTTAAATCTGATTCTGGGCCCTTGAGAGTAAAACAAGTCCAGTGATTTAGAATTAAATTAGCATTTAGAGAAAAGTCTTTTTTATGCAGTTGGGATACTAGGATACTGAAGGAAATGAATTTCCTGCTGCAGTAACTCCTGATTAAATATCTTCTTCCCTTCCTTTTCCATTTCTTAAACTAACTGTAAGGCTAACATCGCTATAGAAATATACCCCTCATAGCCAAAATCACATTTTCATCATAGGTTTAGCTGTGTTAGTGATAGTGCTTTAAGTTTTACTCAAACCTAATTTCGAGAAATCATCACTTTTGGTTAATTTTTGCTCAATGCTTGTGATAAACCTGCCAAGATTACTGGTTATGAGTATGCCATGCTATAATACCAGAATAAGGAATCAACAGTACAGTAAGCACTATTGTATGTTTTCGTCTACACATAAATCAAACTTCCTCTTATTTCTGTATCCAAATCGAAATATGTCTGATTTAAAATTTGTTCTCCATC
Source organism: Acanthosepion esculentum (assembly GCA_964036315.1). Classification (NCBI taxonomy): domain Eukaryota; kingdom Metazoa; phylum Mollusca; class Cephalopoda; order Sepiida; family Sepiidae; genus Acanthosepion; species Acanthosepion esculentum. The sequence goes on along the minus strand of OZ038479.1, from coordinate 57,669,467 downwards.
CTGGTTTGTGATGAAGTTGTCACAATTAATGAGGATTTCAGACTGAAATAATGTTAGGTTTCAGTGGTATTATGTACTATTACCTCCTCAGTTTCCTTAATCCTTCAACAGGGGTCTCTCTCTCCCCTGGCTATAAATACTGTCTGACCCTTCGCTTCTCTCTCTCTTTCGACTTAGGCCTTGGGCCACTACCTCGCGCGGAGGTGAGGTAAAATCTCTCTCTTTTTTTCGACTTAGGCCTTGGTCCGCTACCTCGTGCGGAGGCGAGGTAAAATCTCTCTTTTTCCACTTACACCAATATGTGACCTCTCACAGATACGGCGTTTCCCAAATTCTGGGAACGCGCTAAAAAGAACAATACACGTACGTACGAACACTTACAACACACGCACATAATTTCTCCATACAAACTCTACGTAACTGTTCATGTCTTTGTGTAACTCGTTATTAATATATATTTGTTTATCCATGTATATCGGTCTTGTTTGTTTTCATTGTCTTCTTTGGGCCTAATTAAACCCCAACATTCTCGTGTAGTTGGACCGGCTAGCAGGAAATTTTGACCTTCTGATATCTCTTCACATCATCACACCACAGTCCGCTACAGTACCATGAATTTGGTAGTTCTTTTGATTCTGTGATGAAGTTGACATTATCAGTCAGATTATCTTGCTGAAATATACAACTCTGTATGTATAATTGGGCATAGTGGTGAGGACTATGAAGTATAAGGAAAAAATAATTTTTCTGATCTCTCCCATCAATTTTTTTTGTTTTTGAGAGAGAACAGATTTACATGAGGGATTTCTGCCCACTGGCAATAATTATGAGCAGTACAATGTTTTAAAACTGTTTTTAGATGTTTTTTGCCGTATTGAATTTCCTTTACATATTCAAAGACAAATTAGGTCCAATAGAAAAGAGGATTTTACTCTGATGTTTAAGTAATTAAATCTGTTTTCTTGGTGATTACCACCTCCCCTTGTTGATAATCACAGGTGGTGCAATATTTCAAATTTTCTTCCTCTTTTACCTTTGACTTTGGTAGCAGCAAGGCATGTTTCTTTTCACTTCGATAGAGATGAGACACAGAGTGAAGATTGTATTAAACAGTTCATAACTTCAACTTTGTTTCTTTTTTCTTATCCTTCTGTAACATGACTTGTGAATACATTTATTATTTTATTACTTGTTTGATTTCTATGTTTAGTGAACTTTCTTTTACCCAGACTCACATGAATCTGATAATATTTTTTGCTGAACAATTGTGCTAGGAGTCACATAATGATGATACTTTCTGCAACATTCTCTAAATGTTTTATAAGAAAATAACCTGCTCGCTATTAAATTCATTGATGAATAACTGCTAAAAAAATTATTAAAATCTAATAATTTTCTGGGTCTTATTAATTTTTTTCAAATATGGCAGAGGGATTTTTTTCTCTTTTTGATTTCATTTGTAAAGGAAAAAAAAAGCCTGCATTTTGTAACAAAATGCAGGCCTTTTTTTGTTGGAACCTAAACAAACAAAAGTAAACATAGCAATAATGTCTTCCTTTTATTTTACTACATTGGTCATGTTTATGTCAGAATGATTCTCGATATTATTTATGATTATGGATGTTTATTGTACCAATGTACAACATTTGTTTTCAGTAGGATTTCTATTTAATATAAAATTCATAAATGTCATGTTGGGTACCGAATCATTAATAATGGCAGTGTCTGTGGGCCATGAAGAAACGTCACACATCGACTTTTGAATAACTCTTCTCTCAATGCCAAGAATGCTTAGTATTTTAAACAGAAGGAACCAAATGTTTGCTAACACCGTTTAACCTTTTTTTTTTTCGACTTCGATAATAATAGTACAAAATATTTTCTAAAAAGTAATTTCCCGTTTTTAAGGTGTGTTTCCTCTTAATTCATTATTTGTGACATTTCGTTTCAACTTCGTTATATGAACTGAACGGACAATGTAAAAATGGGGTAGGTTGACAGAGAAATTCCGTTTTTTATTTTTCTCATTGCATTTTAGAAATAATTTTGATAAAAAAAGGAAATAGTTATTTACTGACTTGTTACTTGCCTCCCCTTTTTTTTTCTTTTTTATTCCCGGTCAGTGTTAGGTTGTTAGCAAAATAAATATAAAATAAATTGAAATAAAAAAGAAATAAATGAAGCTACAATTTCATCCTGACAGATATTTTGAAGAAAGAATAATTTGAAAAGAAACTAAGTAAAATTAGTTGTATTTTGTTATTTCGCTTTAAAGTTCTTATTTTATTTTAAATTCTATCAAAGTAGCATAAAATTTGACTTCGTTTTTATGACCATTTTATTAAAAATTACCAAGTTAATCTTTTAAAATTTATTTAGGTGTTAAACTGGAAAGAGTATCATTATGGAATAGGAATAAATTTGAAATACTAATATAATTTTGGTTTGATGAATTTTTACGATTTTGATTTTCGTTGGAAACAAAAAAAACAAAAACTTTTTTCTTACTTGATAAATAGAAAAAATCAAAAGTAAATAAAAATTATCAACGGAATGTTATATTTTAAAATATTTTACAGTTACTTCACAAAATAAGCAGCTGATTGTAAAAATGTCTTTTTTAGTAGAATTAATTAGAATTTTTTACGTTGAATCATTGCAGTCGACGGAAATACTCAGTTTTTCTTAGAAAATAAAAAATTGTTTTTATATTTAAAATTTATAAATAAAATTATCGTTCATTTTGACTTTTGACAGTCGTTATTATTTTCACTTGATTCGTTTCAGCGCTATTTTGAAAAGTTTGGTAAAGAGATCTCGGATCTTATTCGTCACTTAGAAAGGAAAAACAGAACGTCTGACAAAAAAAATCCTCAAATTATGTTTCAGAAAGTTATATTTTTTAAAGATTTTTTTAATAAATAGAATTACATTGTGATGACACTAAATCAATGATTGTTATTGATTTCAAAACAATAAATGCCTCCCAGTCAATTTAAATTAGTTTTGAAATGTCAATGTATTTTGCTTATAGGAATTTTTTGTTTTTCTTTCCTTCTTCACTAGAACAGATAACCTCCTTTTATACACCACAATACCACCCACTACCCTTTTCTTCTTTTTTGTGACACTATTGAAAAGGCGCTAGTAAATTGAAAAAAAAAAAAAAACAAACTAAAAGACAGAAACACTAATTTTTGATAGACTGAACATGACCAGATGAAGGGAAATAGAAAACAGAAAATAATGGTAATTAAATTTTTTTGTCTGCTGGAAACATAAAACAAAGTGACCCTCTGATTTTCGTCAGGACTGAGATTAAATGATGGCATATACTTGGAGGTCCAAGGACCTCCTGGAAAGAAATACATAATATTTTTATGACCATTGAGTAATGGAAAGGAAGACAGACCACTGGCCATGAATTCAGTCGATTTAGGATTGACTTTTAAAAGTAGACAGGTTTCCAAAAGAAAATAAGAAAAGAATGGTAATTAAATTTTTTGTCTGGCAAAACGTGATAAAACTTCCCAAATCAAGGGATTGTCCCCTTTTTGTCACTTGTTGTCCAAAGAGTTGACGAGGGGATAAAAAATGATAAATCCCAGATGCGAAAACGACCACACACAAAAGTACGATAAGAAATAATTTTGAACATTAATTAAAATTTGGGCTTGACCACACCTAGGTTTAATCAGGTGATCCAAAGTAGAAAAGGCCCAAGTGGAATTTCAGGGAAGGCGAAGGACTTTCTATGCCTTTCAGGCAGTGATAGAAGCATTCACACAAAGCAGAAAAGGAGACAGGTTTGATCAGATGACCAAAAGAAGGAGAAGGCCCAGGTAGAATTCCAAGGAGGGAGGAGGGGCTCCTCCATATTTGGACATTTGCAGGGAGAGCCCTGATTCGTTGTTTGGGGAACGTTAGTATTCTCCAGAGCACGTCATGCCCAACCCCAGCCTTTGCGCAGGTGTCCATAAAAACAGAATGCTAAGTAGATGCAGAAACAGACACCGCGAAAACAAGACTGCACAGAAAGACAAGAACCACCACTTTGCCTGATCTGATGTGATTCGCTGACCTGAAGAAAAGCCTCCAACTTAAAGCCTTGTTCCAAAAGTCTCATTCAAAACCATAACAACAATGTGTCATGATAAATCAAGAAGAGTCGATAGTTATTGCATGAAGAATATAGGCATGCTTAAGCTATCAATAACTGTACTATAAACATTGTACCAAGGAATTGTATATAAATACCTTTTTCTCTTTTATCCAATTTATTTTTTTGTGTGACTTTACTCTAACTGGACCAAACCAAGTCATCGATTCCAGTTGACCATTCAGACCCAGCCAGTCTTACTATCAATTAACACAATGTGGGGGTGAGACAAGACTTGGGCCAAAGTGATCAACTCTACAATCAGCCCAAAGGATCAAGCTTGAATATGGAACAGCCGGTGTAGATGTCATATTTTTTTCACATAACATAATCCCCACACCACACTGGTGGATATCAACTTCTGATGGGGCATCACAATTGTTGTTGTTGACTACTATTTTTGAATCCAGATACGTCATTCTCTCCTTCCAAGATTACACTGTCATATTTGTCATCTAAATCAGTGTCAACCTTCTTGAAATTTGAAATTTGTTTTGTCACATAATTTACATGTTGAGTGTACATGCCAGGTTTACACCGCTTCTGAACAGGCTAAGCCTTTTCCGTCAATAACAGTAGAATAGGTTGAATAGAAAATTGTGTAGAAAATTTATTGTTTCTTTTTCCCCCATAAGAGGACATTGAACCCTTGCAAAATATCACACGGTTTTGTGTTGATTTATCATCAGTTTATTTTGCCTTTTTATTCTGATTTCTAACAGTCATGGTTAACATTTCTAACATTTTGGTCGACCAAAAAGTAGTTTAGCTGGAAAAATCTAAGTAGAGATTTGTGTTCTCTAGTCTTGTCCTTTGGTATACGATTATTTAATGGCTTTACCGAGCATTCTATGAAATCTTTCTATCTCTGAATTTCCTTGAATGTGGTAGGGTATCAATCATGGGTGCTGAATACCACTTTGCTTGCAAAATTGTTTAATGTCGATATTAATTAAATAATTTTTGAGTGTGTAGTGCTGATTATATGGATTTCAGACCACCAAGTGCACCCAACAATTATACCCCAAATATTTTCACTTGTCAGGAATGGCATGTAGGGGGACTGAATTTTTTGTTTCAAATTTTCCTTCGTTTCATTTTAGGGAAAATCATTTTTTTTTTCTGTTTTCAGTATAGATTTTTGTTTTGCTTCATTTTAATATTTAGTGAGAAAGTGTAACAATATATAAATGTATTAAAACAAGAAAATAAAGGAAGATGAAAAAATTTGACTAGCTGGAATATCCATCCATTTGATAAGTTACTCTAGCTTGATAGGGTTTCATACATCATACTTCTGCCATTAATCTAACTTGATACGTTTCTGGGACAACCTTTGCAAAAAATGCTACAATCCTAAATAAGAATTAAGTGAATGTGGCAAAACTTACAGAAAAGTAGCACCACAAAGTCATCTAGACAAAAAGTGACTTTATCATTTGGTCACTTTATTGAAATTATTAAGTAACATTTTTGAAAAAAGTCTAATTCATAAAGTTTAGCTTTCTGAAATGATAATCTGTTCACCATCATGCGATAGAAAATCTGTCCGTGATTGTTCTAGCACAAAGTCACAAGTCATCGTGACTGAGGGTTTGAGTGTACTGGCCTTGTTCAGATTGCTGATCATACTAGATAACACACACTCTCCCAGAAACTTGAATACAATCTTCAGGCTTGTGTTCATTTTTATATTTACATATGTAAAGGGACCAATTTTTCGTTTCAAATTTTCCTTAACTTCATTCCAGGTTTTAGTGAATTCCATTTTTAGTAAAGAATTTCCCTTTTCTCCCCCATTTTCAGTATAGATTTCAGTTTTTGCTTCCTTATAATACTCAGTGAGAAAGTGTAACAATATATTAATGTTATTAAAACAAGAAAATAAAAGGAAAATGAAAAATTTTACAATATACTTTTTACTTTTTACAATATGCTGCTGAATCAGTTACTCAACATTAGTAACAGCTTGGATGCAAGCCTGACTTAGTTTGATGATTGCATTCTTTCCTGGTAACAACATCGATAAGAAATGGCTCCCCTTAAATGCTTGCAATCACATTCAAAATGCTGTGGTCACAGAAGTCAGTTGTTTCATCTGCTATGATACTTATAGCAAGCTTCCAATTTAGGGCAGTAAAATGACTATCAAACTATTTTTTCCTTACAATAATTTAACAAAAATGGTCTTGTCAATTTTTGTTGAAGGATATGTCCCATGTTAATTCTTTTAGTCTTAAGGTCTGGATTAAATTGAGCTATAACAGTATCATTCATGACAGCATGTTTTAGTTTAATAAAAGCTTCCTTTTCAGTACCAATCTATACCCATTTACCTCCTTTTCATAGCAATTTTCTAAGTATTTCTGCTTCATATGATAAAATCTTTATGAATTTACCAAAATAATTTATTAATCCAAGAAAACTATCAAGCTCTGTAGTTGAATTAGGTTCCTTGAATTCCTTAATTGCTCAAATGTTATTCTCAACTGGTTGAATAACCTTATTGGGAAGACTATGCCCCAAAAATGTGATTTGTGGAACATGAAACTCCACAATTCTCAAACTTTGCTATGAGGTTATTGTTAGAGTTTTGGGGTACCTTGGTATACTAGTGAGCCAACCAAAATGAGCTGACTCATTTTATAGTTGACCAATAGAAGGATTAACCAATCAGAAAGCTTAAAATATTCAATTCGACATGTATAAAGGCAGCCATGTTTTTTCCAAATATTCACTGCCAACCTCTAATATCGAAGACTGAACAGCTGCTGCTAGTGGTATTGGTGTTGTTTCATTGAACAGATTACTTACTGCGCTGGATTCTATATTCATAGACTACGGTGAACATGGTCAACAGTTATTTTCTTGCAAAATTCTCAAATGGGATTTTCAGATTTCAGTCATGATCCTCTTGATTTACACCACCAATTAAAATATTATCTGAAATATTCACTTTTTGGAAATGTTTGAAACAACTCATGCAATTTTGATATTCTTCAAATAATGAGGTAGCTCCTTTTATAACAAAATGAGCCAAATAATAAAGCAAACAATAATAAAGGTAGTAAACTAATGAGATGTCTTGTCCAATTCAATCTGATGATATCCATGTTTCAAATCAGTTTTGCTAAATGCCATACAACCATTGTACTTTTCAAGTAAATCCTGGAGTGTAGTAATTACAGGGTAGTAATTTCTTTGTATGAAAGTGTTAGCTTTTTGCATATCAACTACTAATCTGACATCATTGCCTTTCGGTACTTCGATTAATGGTGAAACCCATGAGGTAGGTTCTATAATTGGCTCTGTAATGTCTAAGTCAAGGAATTCTGTTAAATTATTTTCATCTTTTTTCAAACATGGAAAGGAATACGGCACAAATGTTGGGACACTGGTTTTATTGTTTGGTTAACATTTAATTTGATTTTGACATTTTCCATTCTGCCCAGTCCATTAAATACTGAAGCAAATTTGACTAGAATAGGCTCCCATGCTGAAGAAATATTATTCACTGTAGTAATAGTGCCTGGCATACATAAGGGTTTGCCAGTTTTCCTATACATGATGTTACCAATATTATATGAACAGACAACAATAAAATATTTCTTGAAGCTTTTAATTTAGTTTCAATTCCAAGCTAATAGATTAAATTTAATATTTTTAATTTCCAATAAGCAAACGTGGACATGGGTGTTTCTATGTGATCTTTGACGTGATCTCTAAATCATTATATTCATTGAAATACCGAGAGTTCCCCATATAGGATCCTCTTAGGGAGACAGTCTCCAGGCATTCTGATAATATAACCAATCCACTTGAACTATTGTTGGATGATAACTGTCTCAATGCTTTTGCTGTTGGTACACTGGAGAATATTGATATGCAATATTCGGTCTTGAGATGACAATCCCATGATGCATGGAAAAATATGGATGTAGAAGGTTTCATACGTGAGTTCTATATGGAGTCCAATATTCAGAGGCATACAGAAGGAGAGATATGCTTATAGCATTGTACATTGAGGCCTTTATGGAGGTGAACAAGTTATGGTTTAGAAAGACTTGATCACAAAGTTGCCAAAAAGACTTGGATAAGCAGCAGCATCAGCATACTGAAAATCAAACAAAATTGTTGTACTACACTTTGTAGGAGATCACAGCAAACAAAGACTGAAGACACTACAATCCAGTCTGTAGTGGTGATAGATGCTATCTTCCAGTTCTAAACTTTGATGGCTGGGCAGTGTCACAGCAGCAAGATGTTGAATAAGGTTGATGCTTCATTGACTTTAAAAGCATCCAATGCCTGCAGATACATCATGTGCATACATGTTCGTATGAAAATCTTTGATAATGGCTGTGAAGTTGGGTGGGCAACCACATTTCGCAAGAATGCACCAGAGCATATCTCTTTTAACTGTATTGTAGGCTTTAGGTAAATTGAAGAAGGAGAATACTGGCACGAATTTTGCCCTGCCACTGCAAGATCCCACAGTAGTTTGCACAATCAGCTTTGGCCACTTTTTGTTTTGTAGATCATGACAATTTTCACACCCTTCCATTGCTGGTGCATTCCACACATCAGTGATAGGACGAGGCAATATTAAACCCTCATATTTAAATATTTCTCCTGAAAGACAATTGAGCCTGACAGCTTTATTGTCCTTAAGATGCTTCATAGTGCTAGTCACCTCCTCAAAGGATAGCTGCATGGCAAGATCAGGCTTTAGAGGTAGGATTGGCAAAAGTTCAGCAAACTCAGGATCACTTGGGTTAACATCGTTGTGCAACTCCTTTAATGATCTGCCCATTGGTTCAATATTCTATGGCAATCTCTGATGATGGTACTACTTTCTGTAGAGTAGTGGAGGGTGCAGCAGAGACACAAATTGGACTATACACTATGTTGATACTATCATAGAATTTCTGAAACTCATTTGCATCAGCATAGCTTTGTATTTCGGCAAACTTGTTGCGCCACCATTTATTTCACATGTCACAGAGCAGTTTGGACTTTGAACATAATTTGCAGAAGTGTTCTTTTGATTTGCTGGAATAGCTTTTACCAATTGAGGCATTGTGTGCTCTATTCTTTAAGGCAAACAGATCATGGATTGCGATATTGTTAAACCAGTCTTCATGACGGTGATGAGATGTGCCCAAAATCGACTTGGGGACAGTGCATAAGAAATAGGAGGTACAATTGCATTCTCCAGTCAACTTGGCACCTGTTAGAGCACCAGCTGCTATACAAGGAGGTTGCATATCAATAGCACTAGTGAGAGCTGCTTGAAGCTCAGAGACACAGGATGGATTTTGAAAGGAGCACTGCTTTTTGCCCATTGTTTCCAAAATGGAGGACTTCATCAATATTTACATTTGGACTCTTTTACCCATCATTGTTGCTGTTAAGGGCATTAGTGCAAAGTAAACAAAGCAGACTTGTTTAGAATTTAAATTTTTCATGCCTATACCACTTTCTGCATTGAAATTTCATGTCACAGTAACAGCTCAAGGCACCTTACACCTGTGAATCTCCTCTCAAATATATACACTTTGACTGGAGTCAATTATAAATGTTGAAAATGCTAGACTTCAGCCAGTCAAATGAAAAGGTAAACTCAGCACTGCTATCTGCACAGTCACACATGACATGATATTTCATTTCATTTTAATTATAAAGCACTTTTATAATGAGGTGTTTTGTGAAAATATTAGCAGTTTGTAGAAAAGAATAATACTTATATGAACCTTTCTTCCCAATATTATATGAATCACCCTTTATGTAGATCCTATAGTATTAATTTGATAAAAACTTTAAAAGAATTTCTGCTAAGATCTGTCTTTAAAATATGTCAAGGATTTTATAAGTAAATGAATTTGCTGATGTAATCATATGATAAATCTTGCAAAATTTCAAATGGAAACCACTGTAAATAATTTTTGTCCTTTCTTAAATACTGGAAATATTATGCATAGTCAATACTTAGTCGATTTATATCAGATTTTGAAAGCCAGGTTGTTACTTTTTGTAGTTCTTTATTTCCCTAAAAGATTTTTAGGTATATATTGTAATAGCTATTTGAAGGTTAAAAAATATTTCATAATATCACTTTCAAAAACCTATTTGATTCTGTAGAATTTATATAGACTAATTTTATATCAAAATTTTCTTATTAATGGCACAAAACTTACTTGATATTTGAAATTGATTCCTTATTCTCTGCTACTTAAAGAAAAAAAACAACGCTTCCCTTAGTGATTGTGTTTTAAATTTACTGCTGCTTTTTTCAACTAGCATTAATATATAGCTAACTGTATCTGTTAAAATATGAACTGATTTCATGTATTATTCACTGTCTCTGTTAAGATATGTGTCATTACTTTTACTTCACAGGTCCTTCACTGGAGAGAAAATCATGATATTCATAAAAACTGTTATTCTTGGGAATTTAAATGAAGGAAAACAGGGCTCTTCACTCTCCAAGAACAGAGAAATATATGTTGCAATAATCATGTAAATGTTGTGTATCTACATTTTCAAAAGTATCAAGGTGAACATTAATTTGCAAAAAATATAGTTTGAAATGTGTGTTTTTTCTTTTCTGTAGAGTATTAGTGTTACATGTGAGTAAAACTTTGAAGGAATTAGAAGCCATGTTCTTGCGAAGTTTACAAACCTTTGTCAATAAAGTTAGTGTACGGATGTCGAAAAACACAAACCATTTACTTGTGAATTTAGTGAATCTTGTCAAAGAACACCATACGAACACACACTGCTGGGAAAGCATATTCTTCTCACGTTTGTGGATATGAATTTTCAAAGGAGTCACATTTGATGCACCAGATGAACCAAATACACTGGAAAGAAACCACATTCTTGTGGAGTTTATGAATCTGTATTCTCATTGAAGTCAGATTTGGAGTGCCATATGCGAACCTCACATTGGACATAAACCATATTCTTGTGAAGTTTGTGGATCTAGATTTTCATAAAATCACATTTGAGGGACCATATGTGAACTTAAAGTTGTGGATCTGAGTTTACACAGAAGTCACATTTGGAGTGTCATTTGAACACACACTGAATAGAAATCATATACTTGTGAAGTGTGTGGATCTACATTTACAAAGTTAGATTTGGAGTGCCATATGCATATACACCCTGGAATGAAACCATACCCTTGTGAAGTTTGTGGTTCTGCATTTTCAAAAAAATTGCATTTGAAGGACCATATGAGAACGCACACTGGAGAGAAACCACATTCTTGTGAAGTGTGTGGATATGCATTTTCAAAGAAATCAAATTTGCAATGTCATATGCGAAAACACACTGGAGAGAAACCATATTCTTGTGAAGTTTGTGGATGTGCATTTTCAATGAAGTCATCTTTGAAGTGTCATATGCGAACACACACTGGAGAGAAACCATATTCTTGCAAAGTTTGTGGATGTGCATTTTCAAGAACTTCATCTTTGGAATGTCATATGCGAACACACACTGGAGAGAAACCTTATTCTTGTGAAGTTTGTAGTCATGCATTTTCACAGAAGTCATATTTGGTGCGCCATATGCGAACACACACTGGAGAGAAACTACATTCTTGTAAAGTTTGTAGAAATGCATTTTCACAGAAGTCATATTTGGTGCACCATATGCAAACACACACTGAAGAGAAACCATATTCTTGTGAACATCATAGATCTGCATTTTCAAAGTTAGATTTGGAGTGCCATGTGCATACACATCCTGGAAGGAAACCATATCCTTGTGAAGTTTGTGGTTCTGCATTTTCAAAAAGTTCACACTTGACGGACCATATGCGAACACACACTGGAGAGAAACCATATACTTGTGAAGTTTGTGAATCTGCATTTTCAAAGAAATCAAATTTGCAATGTCATATGCGAACACACACTGGAGAGAAACCATATTCTTGTGAAGTTTGTGGATGTACATTTTCAATGAAATCATCTTTGAAGTGTCATATGCGAATACACACTGGAGAGAAACCATATTCTTGCGAAGTTTGTGGATCTGCATTTTCAAGAACATCATCTTTGGAATGTCATATGCGAACACACACTGGAGAGAAACCATATTCTTGTGAAGTTTGTAGTCATGCATTTTCACAGAAGTCAAATTTGCGATGTCATATGCAAACACACACTCAATAGAAACCATATAGTTGTGAAGCTTGTGGATCTGCATTTTCAGTAAAGTCATCTTTTATGTGCCCTATGTGAACATACACTCAAGAGAACCATATTCTTGTGAAGTTTGTGGTTTTGCATTTTTACAGAAGTCACACTGCAGAGAAATCCTATTCTTGTGAAATTCATGGATCTCTAATTTGACACTCCATATACAAACACACACTGAGGAGAAACCATATTCTTGTGATGTTTCTAGATCTGCATTGTCATGTATGTTACATTTGAAGAACCATCTGCGAACATACACAGGGTAATAAAACATATGCAGGTGAATTTTGTGGATGTCTCTAGCAAAGTCACACATACTGCATCATGTTCAAATGTGTACCAGAAAGAAACTCTTTTCTTGTGAAATTTGGATATCTCCATTTTTACTTGTGTCAACATTTCTGAGCTGCATGCACACACAGAGTAAATTGGTGTTAGGGTCTGCATTTTCACAGTTGTCTTATATGATCTAGGATATGCAAACACACAGTTGTGAGAAGTGTGTGAGTGATGTTCTGCAAATGTTATGGGTTCAAAACAAAACTTGTTTCATTCTCATTATGAAGATATCACATGAATGAAATAATGACATATTCATTATTCATGTATCATGCAAATATGAATTTTTATTTATTTTATATGTGGAAAATATTATGAACATTCCTTTTTCAGTGTCTATTAAAATTTATTAAAACATTTGGGATTGAATATATGGAAACACACACTGATGAGATGTGTGTCAATGACGTTTTACAATTTTTAAGGATTTAAAAAAGAAAATTTGTTCTGATTCTAAAGATGGTTAATTTGCAGATTGGGACCTGTGCTCAGTCCACATTAAAAATTTCCTGAATACTTACATTTAGGTGCAAATGTACATGTTTCATTCGAAAATGACTTGATAAATTTCATAAAATCTACAGTTTTAGAGTTATTGATAATAAAAGTTCAGATTCATTCACATCGTTGGCAGCAGCCATTACTGGCATTGTTTGCGTACATTTGCTGTGGAAAGCTAAACGTGGAAGAGTACGTAGTTAACAACCTTTTTTTACTGATCTAACTTGTTTCAATTACTGCACAAAAGAACTATATTGCATGTGCAATAATCAAGACAAGTGAATATTCCACTCATAGCTGTTCTGCATTGTAAACATTTTAAACATTTCATTTAAAGATTTCATTTAAAGATTTCATTGTAAACATTTCATAATCTGTTCTGTTTGTAAACATTTCATTAGAGTAAATAATATATTAATTTTGTACAGGTCAGCAGAAAATCTATACATACAAAGACAAACAGAACAAATCAAGAAAATTGGGGATGTGCTTTTTTGTACATGAATGAAAGAAAGTCATATATGCCTGAATCATACTAATATGGTTTTTGATTCATTTTATATGTGCAAAATAGGCAGACTCATTTTCATCATTTTTTAATGTACTAAAACATTGGAGATAGACGTGAACACAAATTATTTCAATCAATATTTGAACTCTGCTCCTTTATTTTCCATATTTTTTACAGGTTCATCATGAATCTTTCTTTTGTGTCGGCTGTCCAGTAATTAATTTTCATCTGATTGATTTAAATTGATTGAGTGTCATTTAAATTTTATTTTCTGAGATTCATACATTTTGTATATTTTGAGCTTCGTTTATGTTGTACAATATTGATGTTTATGTGCATCTGTTAATTTTAATCCCATTGTAAATAAAATAAGGTATAAGAGTGTTCTATTTCTGAACTTCACATCATCTATAGACTCAATATGACCAGCAATAAACAATTCAGAAGAAGACATGGCGCATGCAAATAAACATATTTCCATATACATAGATACGCTGGGATTATGTATGATGCTTATCCCATTACAGATGAAAAATGCAAATAACAAATTAAAATTTTTTTAAACATTCAGTATTTTTCCTAGGAATGTCTTTCAAATGCATTTAATAAATTTAGGGATTAATTAGCAGGATCGTGTAAAAGTAATGTTTATATTTTACTTAAAAATGAATGAAAACAACATTTATTTATTTATGGTAGCCCGTGAACTCCAGTTAAAAATCAAGACTTTATAATGCCATCCATGACTGTGCACAATATTAAAGCAATATGGAATACCAGCAGTCCAACATTCATCTAGTATAAGAATATCATTTTTTTTATTCTATAAGCTTTTATTAAACATCAAATGAATAATTTTATTTTTTATATATTAAAAAAATAGCTATTTCTATTTTTAGTGAAATGATATTTTTGTGTTTAATTCATTGCTTTTAATTTTGATTGTTTACTTAACTATACCATGCCATAAAATATTAGTGCACTCAATGTGATCATTTTAAAATTATTCTAAATTTAAGAAAATTTATTAAAATAGCCTACTAGCTTCCTGCTAACTAAAAAATGTATAGAATTCATATAGTGTTATTGTATTGATAATGTTAATTTATTATGTTCACTGTGGGTTCTTTCTTAATTATTCATCAAAATTCAAGTGATGCCTTTATTCTTATTTTGTTCTTAAAATAATTATAATCCTATATAAGCAATAGTTTAAGAATACAACGATTTATTCTATATGTTTCTATGAAACTTTGTAGAAGTATCAAAAATGTAATATTCTGTGCATTGCTTTTGATCTTCGCAGTCATTGCATGTTGGAAATATAAGCATGCTTGCAGATAGAATTCTATGGGGATTTCATGTTGTGATGGTTGTGTGCAAATTTCATGTGTGAAATCTTTGCATTAACTTCTTCACTGAAACCAATTTTAAGCACAAATCAACAAACTCGGTAAAAAGAAATAAAATAGTTAATGATTAGAAAATATCCACAAAATGTTTAGTAATTTACTTCATAAAAAGAACGTTGAATCATTGCACAGACTGAAAGACTACTAGTTTTTGTTAGAAAGAAAATCACAAGTCGTTTTTTAAATATAAATTTAGGTACCTACAAAAGAACATCCCATGATAAAAAAGACCCCAAAATTGACAAATTCAAAGTTTTATTGTTAAAAATGGTCATTATTTAGACAAAACTAAGAAAGAGGAAAAATCTTGTTTTTCTTGTGTCAGTGGTTTAACCAAAGATTAGTATTTCAAACTTTGACTTTAAAAACACATTGTTTTGGAAATTCTTGCAAAATTCAAATAATTATCAGATTTTAATGACATTTTCAGGACTGATTCACAAATGAATGTATTTTTTAAGAAAATCTGGTAAAAATATTTTTTTTTTACATTAGTTACACCCCCCCCCCCCCACACACACACTTAATTTCTATACAAATAATTAAGATTCCAGCGTTAAAGGTAGGATTCCTTGGAGAATTTAAATAGCTACTCCCACTTTTTTACTAAAAAATGAGCATATTATGTTGAAAAAAGGCCCCAAATTTGATGAAAACAAAGTTTTATCATGAAAACCACAGTATTTTTTTAATCCTGTCTAGTATGGTCGAAATTCTGGTTGAAAATCTTGATTTTTCTTTCATCAGCAGTGGACCAAAGATGACTATGGGTATTTTAGTGTTTTTTCCAGCAAAGACACATTGATTTGGAAATTCCTACAAAAATCAAATAATTGTCAGATTTTAATGAGATTTTCAGGTCTTATTCACGAATAAATTATTTAAAAAGATTTTTTTTTGTTTACATCTGTTAACCCAAATTTTTATGAAATCTTTTGATTGCAAAATTCTTTTTATTAGTTAAAAGCATGACTTATCCTTTCAGGAAACTTCATAGAAGTATCAAAACATAGCATTGTTTTTGATCTTCGTGGTCATCATATGTTGTCATCAGCATGCCGGCAGACAAAAGAATCCTATGGGGATTTCACCCAGTGTTGGCGGTGATGAATATGCAGACAGTTCAGCTGTGTTAATTTCTTTGCTGAAAACTAGTTTTAAGCACAAATCAACAAACTGTGTTTATTTAAGAAAGGGTTTAATAATAACAAATTCAAGAAATTATATAGCCTGGTTGACAGGGTTTCAGTGGAAAATTGTTCTAACGGTAATTTCATTTTAAACCTCATGTATCAAAAATTTATAATCTAAGTGAAAACTATATTTACTAAGCGGAGTTACCTCTACTAATTTTTGATACCTATGGTTTACTTTAAAATGAATTTTTATAAATGAAAAAACTTTCTTGAAGCTTTAATTGAAAGCTAAAGGATTAAATTTACTTTTTCCACTAAGCAAAATCCTTTAGTGTATTTCAAACAGAAATTATATTGTCTGGAATCAACTTCTTTTTCTAAAATAGCTGTTGTCTTTCATCGCAATATAATTCTCTGTATTAAAAAAAATCTTCCAAAAATAAAATATACCTTCTGAAACTTTATTTGAGGAATATTAGCTAATTTAAAGTATAATTAATCTGATCTGAAAAAAAAATATTATTTACTTTAAGTTTAAAATAACAGAGAAATATATTTTTAAAACAAAACTATTGTTTCTTTAACCAACATTGCCATGTTTTACAGAATTGACGAGGTGTTTATGGATGATGACAGTAATTGTTCTATGGAGAATTTATCTTTAAAACATAATTTAAGAAAATGACATGAGCACCTTTTTTTATATATTTTTTTAAGTACTCCGTAATCTTAAAAATGTTAGAAAATATTCTCCATAATCTAATTGGTTAATTTGCATTATAATCCCCAAAAACCAATTGTAATGAAAATTTTCCATCATGGTGTGAAATTGCCTGATTATTTCAAAAATAACAATAAAAGTTTGCAGAAGATAACCATTTATGAGTTATCAACAATGTAAGTTCGACATCATTTTTGTTGCAGTTACAGCCTGGCTGCCATTACTGTCTTTGTTTACATATGTTTGCCTTGAGTATTTATGCACAGAAGCTTCACTTGTCTTGATTACTGTGCAATGCACAAACTTTAAAATTAATGTTCAAAATTTTAAAAGTAACCCAACAGAAAAGGCCTCACTATTCCAAATATATCAATAAAAATGAAAAACAGCTTTCAATTGGTTTCTAATTTAAAAAAAAAATAATTCATTATTTATTAAAGCTTCCCTTTTACAAAAAACAAAAACTGTTTGGTTAACCAATTTAATTAAAATTTAATTGGAAAAAGGAATTTATACCAATTAAAAAAAAACAATGTTTCATTTCTACAAAAAAAAATTGAACATTAAACAAAACGCATGCATTTTAAATTAAATTTTGCAAAAATTGCACAGTAATCAAGACGTGTAAGAAGATCAGTAAAATGGCCATTAAATAAGGCAGCTTCTCCGCATTACTACTCGAGGCAAAAGTATTTAAACAATGCCAGTAATAACAGCAGGCTATAGACATGACGCAAATAAGACTGAACTAAGATTGTCAATAACTTCTAAACTTTTATCGTTATTTTCAAAATAATCAGACAATTTCATGCCATAATGGAAAATTTTAATTACAATCGGTTTTTGGGGAGATGATAATGCAAATATTTGCAGATTAAGTCCCGGAAACCAGCTGTAATGAAAATTTCCATTCTGATGTAAATTTGCATGATTATTTTGAAAATAACAATAAAAGTTTGAGGAAATGTACCATTTAGAAGTTATCAACAATAGAAGTTCAGCCTTATTCAAGTTGCGGCTACAGCCCAACCACCATTACTGGCTTTGTTTACATACGTTTGTCTCGATTACTACTGTATGGAAGCATCACTTGTCTTCATTACTGCGTATGTAATGTGCAAAATTTAAAAAGTAACCTGACATTTTTACGATACAAACTTTGTTTTTATTAAATTTGTTTTTTTTTAAGCATAATTATTTAAAAATATAATGTAATTGGAAACAAACTTTACTTTTTCAGCAGAAAAAATTAGTTGAAAATAAGAGAAGCATGTCTTAACTGTGGTGACTTGTTTTGAGGTGTCGATTGACACATCAATTATTGACAGGTCATATCAGGGGAAGTTAAGAGACGGAAGGACAGAAGTAACAATTTAAAAAAAAATTTAAATGAACCAAATTAGCTACACAGTAATCTTTAAAAAATTTGTAGCGACTGCTACGCTTCCCACGCCCACAATTCATCCGTCTGCGATTGGCTAGTAAATAGATACTGCTTTACCATAAGACAATTTAGCAATCGCAGTCACCATTTTGAATTTTTCCGCCGTGAATTTGCTCACATATGTCTTTGTTACAAAATCAGTGATTGGTTGAATTTTAACCAATCAAACATTTTTGTGCTACATCTACTTTCCCGCGTTGTCACTGGGAGCCTCCGAGCAGCTATATAAACAAACGGTTTGTTTCCACAACTTTCAGTAGAGCCCAGCTATTTATGACTGTCTACACAAATCCACGACTTTACTCGCAACGCGCACACAGACACAGATTTTTGTATCACATTACACATATCTTCGTCTCTGTGACTAAGCCAAGTCCACAAACCAGCACTCGATTAATTTCTCAAAACAACATACTTCTTAATTGACTGTATTCCTTTCTACACCAGACTCTATTCAACATAAAATCCTGAACATTCTTATCCAAGAGAAATTCTTTCAAACATTCAATCTTATTCAGAATACAGTTAAAGGGAAGCAACTTTTTCTCCCTTAATTACTACACAACATTACATGATTGTTTTGTATGTTATTTATTTATTTATTTATTTATTTTTTAATCTTATCACCTCAAGCAAGGCTGGAAGCCACTAGCACGCAAGGGGTTACAGAAGGTTTGGAGGAAGAGTAGATAGGAGTAGTAAAGGAGGGGATGTGGAGAAAGATAGTGGATCGATCAAGGCAACAGGGTTACAGAAGATTTGGAGCGAGAGCAGATAGGAATGAAAGGTGAAAGGACGTGGAGAAGGGAAGTGGATAGATCAAGGCAACTGGAGATGTCGATTGACGTTACACTTAAATAGTTGGAGATTATATTTGTCAGGGAAACAGGAATAGGGAAGGGAGTTCCACAGGCGAAATGTGCGAGACATGAAGCTATTGGAGTAGAAGAGACGTCTGCATCTAACAGTTTCAACGGTGAAGGGGTGGGAACGGGATGCCAGCCTCATAGGACGTTTAAATTCATGAGGCCTGGGAACCAGCGAAAGCAGCTCGTCGAAGCAATTACCGTGAAAGTATTTGTAAAAAAGACAGAGCGAGGCAACGTCGCGTCTGTGAGAGAGCGACTGCAGACGAGATGACAGATCAGGGCCAATTACATTGCATATCCGTCTCTGGATCTTATCAAGAACCCTGAGGCAAACAGCAGGGGCTCCAGACCATATATGGCAGCAATACTCCATGCAAGGGCGAATGGTTGATTTATAGATTTGGAGGATCGATTCTGGGGAGAAAAATTTCCTGGCTCGGCACAGGGAGCCAACTTTCCTTGCGGTGGAGCCTTGTTTTTTCTTGAATCGTTAAATGTATAATAGATAAATGCTCTTAGAACATGCAATCACATTTGATAACTTCAACGTATAAACCAATCAGCATTTACAAATTAAATACTTTCAACAATCTAATATTTCATTGACTTTTTAGGTACACATTTGAAGATGATTTCCGGAAAAAATAAAATTTAAAATACTAACAATAAAATAAATTTGAAACTTCATAACCGAGAGCAAGATAAAATATGAGAGAGGTAACTAATTTTTATGTACATCCCTTATAAAATTTTTTGGTATTTTTTTTATTTATTAATTTTTATATATCTAGGTTATGAAAAAATTTCACAAACGAAATAATATAAAAATTAATAACTAAAAATTAATACGATAAAATTTTATAAATAAGAGAGGTACCTAATAATTATAGGGACCGCTCTCATTTCTATGAAATGTTATAATTTTAATGCGTGTAATTTTTAATTTTCCTTATTTTTAATATTAATTGTTTTATTTCCGTACCTTAAAACTAAAAAAGAAAATAATTAAAATTGAAATTAAAAAAGAATTGCAGTACGTCCCTCGCTGAAAAACAATAAATTAATTATATTTAAAAATTTAAATTTCAATATTTAGTAAAATAGGATGTAAAAAAGAAAATTTAAAATTTTGAAAATGTGACAATGATAGTCAGTCAGAGAATTTAACACATGCTCGCCTGATGGAAAACAAAATATTTTCTGAGTTCTGAGTCATGGTCTGGTCCGAGCTGTCAGGGGAAACAACTCTTAAAACACGTGACTATTATGGTTAAAATGTCTATCCATACATTTGAAGAAAACATTTTTAATACATTTTTTGCACATTCAAAAAATACTTTATGTTCACAGATTGTAATAAGCTTTCAATTATATCATCTGTAAAAAATATATTTACTTAGTAAAAACATTTTCTAAAGTACACAAACTGAGACTTAATTTTAAAATATTTTACAACTTTTTCATATTTTTTATTTAAAATTGAAAAAAAAGGAAATTCTTGTAAAAATTCATTTTTCATCGGAAAAATACTTTGGCTTCAGACAATAGCGTCCTTAACTCATGAATAATAATTATTCATAAAGACATTAAAATCTTTTTTAATTAAATAATGTCTTATTTTTATTGGTACGTTTACATATACCACACCCACAAACCACTCAACAGTCATTGGACAGAAAATAAACACGATTTTCTTTAAAGACAATTTACGCATTGCATGTGCCACATAAAATTTTCTCATGTTTTACCTTACCAAACTTGTTATAGAAAAAAATCAGCAATTGGTCGATTTTTGACCAATCACATAAATTGACATTTCTTTCAATATTTTTCCCGCTCTCGTCCCTGGAGCCTATGTTATGTGTATATATAGCAGAAATTAAAGAAAGAACATTAGTAGACTATTAAATTTCAGAGCCGTAACCACGTACGTGTATTCACAATCTTCTACTCAAACACACACAGAGACATAAATTACATACACACAACACTGTGAACTGTCTGTTTCGAAAGCCAAGTGAACTATTCAAGACTTTATCATCCCCTTGCACAACATTCTCAATTTCAAACTCATATATCAAATATTCTTGAACTCCAAACAAATTTAAACAAGAAAAGTTCTTACAACACACGTTTGTATTCCCTCACGATACAAGGGGAACTACTTTTTACATCTTAAACTTTATTGTCACTAACACAATTGTATATTTACTTGTTTTCAATAAATGTCAAAATACAACAGACCCCAAAACCAAATTATTATGTTAATAAAATTAATTTACTTTTCAACATTGGCTAAGTTTGACATTGGTGATTAAAATTTTTAGTGGTCTTGACTTTATAACTAACAAGCATTTAAGAAGCTCAACAAAAATGAATTTCTCAATTTCATAAAATTACATAAGTGTGGAGAGCAGTAACAAAGGTAAAAAAAAGAACAGTTTGTAAAAAAAAAAATTACATTCAGTTTAAGTCCTGAAAGATTCATTAAAAACTAACAATTATTTGATTTCTGCAAGAATTTGTAAAAAATCAGTGTGTTTTTCTTTTCACCACTAAAAAGATGCTTAATTTCCTTTATTTTTGGTTCCCCGGTTGACACAAGAAAAACAAAACTTTTAAGGAAAATTTTGAATATTCTAAAAAAAGGTTTAAAAATAACAACAAAAAAAATACAAAGATTTTGACGATGAAACTTTTTATTTTATTAAGTTTGTCTCTTCTTTTTTCTTTTTCTTTTTCTTTTTTATTAATTATGGTCTTTTTCTTTTTTCAGTGAATTAGTGTCGGAACCAAATTTAAATACATTTTTTTTTCTGAAAGTCTGTGGCGGTAACTCACTGTCCACCAGTTAGAGAATATCTACAAACACTGACTTATGAAAAAATGCAATAAACTAAGATTAATTAATACTTTAATTAGTAAAGCTTTTAATTTTATTATGTCCACTACTGATTTAAGAAAATTTTTTTTCAAGGAATGATAAATTTTTACACGAATTGTTTTTATTTTAATTGGGATAAAGCATTTAAAATTGTGTATTTGTAGCAGCTCTAGTTGGTGTACAATTAAAAACTATATTTAGTAATAATCATAAATGGAAAAGCTTACAATTCACTCTCCCCACCTCCAATATTTTTTTTAAATAATTTTGAATTTTTTTAATAAATCACAATTTATCTTTATTAGAAAACTTTACGGAAATATTATTTTGGAGGTTTATTTCTCCCTCTCCCCCATTGCGATAACACATGTTCACTTTTTTAATTTGGAAGGTGCATGTCAAATTTTTCTACAGTTATGAAGGAAAGTCCCTGAAGGTGTTATTTCAGTAAAAAAAAAAAGAAATATGAATTATCAAGCGTAAATATATGGTAAATATGTCAAAAATATTACCAAAAATAATTCAAAAACTATTTTTTTTTATAGCTTGTGCTTGCATAAAATCACATTATTTTCTTTCAGAATGTATAGAGAAACAAATCTACACTTATTTATTTTACAAAATAATTATCTGATCCCAATGTATTCATCACAAGAGTTTCTTTTTTTAACTAAAGAGCTGTTTGAAAAATCAAAAAATGCAACATCCATTACTGTTTTTGAGTGTGAACTATTTTATTTTTAAAAGAGTTTTATTTTATTTTTCCCTTTTAATAATGGTTAGATTATTTTTATGATTGTACAAGAGGATATAATCCTTATTTCTCACCTTCAACCATTCTACTAAGTTTCCTAAAAGAATATAGAATAAAAAAATGTATTCTTAAACTATTGGTTGTATAAATAATTTTATGGACAAAATAAGAACAAAGGCATCAAAATTGGATGCCAATGAATAATTAAGAAAGAACTCAAAATGAACACAATTATCAATTCAATAACTCTTCCAGTTTCTTCCTTTCATTACTTTTTTTTGTTACTATGTTATTTTAACACATTTTCTTAAAGTCAGAATTATTTTTAAAAGACACAGATTGGGTAGAATTATATATTTTGTGGCATGAAATAATGTAAGAAATAATCAAAAAATATAATTTCATATAACTAAAAAAAAAATAACTACTACTAATATATAAAAAATAAAATTATTCATTCTACTATGTTTAATAAAAGTGTATAAAATAAAAAATTATATTCTTAAACTATAGGATATATATCATTAAAGAGAATTTATTTTAATCATAAATACCAATTTCTTGATTATTAGCACAATAATACTAGGGTTCCATATTCCTTTAATTTTATCTCTACTTTTTCACATGCTTTTTAAGTTGTTAAGGATATCATTATACAGTTTTTGTTTTTAACTTTTTACTCTACAGGCTGTTGTAAAAATGTTACTGTCATTAGGCATTAAGTAGGTACCTCCAAAAAGAAAATAAGGTTTAAAATGCATTTCAGAAATTAAAAATCTTTCATGAAGCTTTTATATTATTTATAATCCATGCTAATATATTATATTTAATATTTCCAATACACAAAATATTTTGCTGTATTTCAATGCAAATTTAAATTGATTGGGATGATCTCTCCCCTTTTTTTTTTTTGTTGAAATCATTAAAATTGCTAAAAATCAGCCATATTGGCAAATCTGTCAACACAACATGATTCTCTTTATTATAAAAAATATTTCAAAAATAAAATATACTTTTCTGAAACTTTATTCAAAGAAAATTGACTGATTTAAAGTTTAATCTGAATTAAAACATATATTACTTTTAGTTTAAAATAATGCAAGAAATTATTTTTTTCAATTTGTAGGTGGGTGTTTTTATGAGGTGTAAACAGATTTGTTGATAAATTAATGGTTTACATTTTTAAGTACAGGGTCCATAACTGTATAAATTACTTAACAAAACGCCTTTTTTATATAATGTTTTAACTACCCAGTTTTAGGTACTTTTACTTTATAATCTTACTTACATAAACTCTTTTGAGGAAATGTTAGAAAGTCACCAATAAATTTTAAATTTACTATAGTTACTGTTTTCTAAAAGCATCTTGTATAGACAGCTATATTTACAAAAATCAACATGTTTATATATACATATAAAATAAATTCAACATTTTTTTAAACTATTGTGGTAGTAGGAGTTGAATTATAGTGAGCTTTTCCATTTCGTAAATATAGTTTTAATTTAATATCACTATCACATTACTGATCTAAATTAATATAGAATTAAAAATTTATAAATTGTAGTTAAAATTTTTAAAAGACAAAAACAATTCTTGTAAAAATCTATTATATAACTATTTTACCTGGTCATCATCGTTGATAGAAGTCATTGCTGAGTATTGGGGTGCTCAGCAATATTTCCTTTCATGCGAAAGGAGTCATGTGTTGGATCTGAAGTGACATCTGTAGTCACTGCATTTTAGGCTAAGAAGGTTCAGGGGATGGAGAGTTCTAGCTTTTCTTTGGGCTCTCTTCGTCTCCTCTATTTGTCTTTTGATATTTTTGAAGGAAGTTGTTTCTGTTGTGGTTTGTTGTTCTCTAATTGGTTCCTTCTGCAGATTCTCCCTCCCAATTGACCAAATCGATTTCTGTCCTCAGCAAGGTGTTTTAAAACTGATCCTTAAGTCAATGATGTTGTGCTCCACATGGTCTCTTGCCAGATGCAAGCTCTGAGAAGAGGATTTGTTTGGGTAGGCAGATGTCTGAGTTTGACAGGCAGGATCTTGATGACAGCTTCCGTTGGGCTGCCAACTTGTTCCTGTACATAGAACATTGCCTTGACTGCTTAACCACTGGGCATCAGATCGTGCTTTGTCTGGTCTATTCCCTGAAATCTTACTACTATGGCTGGCCCTACCTACTTGCATTCAGGTCCCTCGAGGCATGCAAGCTTCTCCATCACCATAGGTGATGATCCATGTAGGAGCCTATATAACCTTTTACTTTTGCTGGTCTCCAAATACAGCAAACCTGCCAGGGTCTTGAATAGCGTACTAGATGAGGGGGGGGGTTATACTTCAGTGAACATGGGTTTGTTGCAATAAATTTTGCTTCAACAGGATGTACCCTCAAGTGGACTCAGTTTCTTGAATTTACTCATCCACTGCAACATGGCAATGATCCACATAGGGGACTCTCTGCCTGATACCAAATATAGAACCCCTTTGCATGTGTGGGTGTGTATATAAATATTTTATATTGTGACGTCATGATCACTGTGCCAATTTTAACCCGTCACTTGTGCTAGTCCCCAAATGCAGCACACCTGCCAGGCTCTTGAACACTATACCATTCTCATGGGCCCAGTTCTTTGTATTTACTCATTTTGTCTGACTGGGTGAGTTTTCAATCAACTGTTTCTTCCTTGGCAGGTGATACAGCTGTAAAAGATAAATGTGCCAATCGGGAAAAAAAATGACACACTTGCAAAGTTAAGTTTAATTAGAAATTAAATGTAAAATCAAACAATAGCCATAAGATTTCTTCATCTCAGTCATCCTTTTTTTTTTCTATCCTTTAGGTACTGAGAGACATCTTAGCAGTGTATTACTTTCACAGTGGACATCTTCTTAGGTTCAATGTTTAAAGAGGTCCTCTTTCTGCAGGTGCTGGATTCCAACTGAAATAACCCATTCTGTTCAACTTCAACTGATGCTCTGACTCCTGCACATGCATATTCCATTCATATAAACTCCTGTTCTGGAAATAGACAAGATTAATTAGCACTGGAAATTGGCAGGTTTCGCTTGCATTTTTATGTTTCAAAAATTAGACTGAAATTAATACAAATTTTTTTTCTGCATTTTTTATTTTATGATTCAAAGTAGATTTTTTTTTAGCTGAGGGGTCCTGTTTGACTAAAAGAGTTTGACGATTAAAATTCTCCAAGGACTTGTTCTTATGACATATAAATATCAAGTGATACAAAAAAGAATTTCTTGAAATTAAATGAGTGGGTGTGTAACAGCTGTAAATGAATATGTTTTTTCTTATATTAATTCACCTTATTTATTTCATAATCTCACTGCTGTTATACACTTGTATTTATGAAAACTGAGTTTGTTCCTAAGTGGAATCTCTAAAGAATAATGTTTTAAACATTTGAAAATTTTCCCGAAAATACCTTTGTAATTCTATATTGTGTATTTTTCTTTTCAGCTCATCATGAAATCATTTAAGAGAAATGTATTCATTTTTCTATTGATGTTTCCTGGCTACTACTGCTTTGTCTCTCTGTTCTGGTTTAAATTAGCCATAATATATAGATAAATGTATCTGTTACAATAAGAACTGATTTCATAACTGGTGTAACCTATATTCTTTCATTCTCATGCAAAACATCCTCCCCCAATCAACATTTGGACACTACCAAGCAGAAATAAAAATGCCCA
The DNA here is from genome assembly GCA_964036315.1 of Acanthosepion esculentum. Taxonomy (NCBI): domain Eukaryota; kingdom Metazoa; phylum Mollusca; class Cephalopoda; order Sepiida; family Sepiidae; genus Acanthosepion; species Acanthosepion esculentum. The sequence continues at coordinate 57,642,818 of OZ038479.1, read as the reverse complement.
TGAGAGGCACAAACAGGCATATCACACACATAATCAAACAAATCGTGCATAGACCATCCAGAAGTATGATACACAAACACGCTTGAATTATACAAATGAACACTGCCTGACAAGTGAGTTGAACCAAGAAAAAACAACTCAGAAATAAGAAATAGCAGCATTTCATTTTCTCCTCTGTATTTAATTCCTGATGATGCTTCAATAAAAGCAGAACATGTTAAATTTATAAACATTTCCTGCTTGTTACTTATCCTATTATTCTGTCAGATTCTAATCTATATCTAATCCTAATTCATTATTAACTGTCACTGTTAACATGTTTATTTTTCTTCACAGATATTTGGCTGAACAGAAAATCATAATATTCATAAAAATTGTTATTATTGGAAATTTAAATGAAAGAAAGTCACTATCCATCAAGAACAGAGAAATAAATGCTGCAATCATTATGTAAAAGTTGTGCATCTATATTTTCAAAAGCATCACAATAAACATGAACTGGCAAGAAATCATGTACTATAAAATGTGTGGTTTATCTTTTCTGTAGATTCTTGCGAAGTTTGTGGATTTTTTCACAGAAGTCACATTTGAAACATCATATGCAAGCAGACACAGAAGAGAAATCATATTCTAGTGAAGTTTTTCGGATTTTCATTTTAATACATGTCTCATTTGAAGCTCCATATGCAGACTCACACCGGAGAGAAACCATATTCTTGTGAAGTTTGTGGATCTGCATTTTCATGTAAGTCAAATTTAAACTGCCATATGCTAACACACACTGGAGAGAAACCATATTTTGTGATGATTATGAGTGTGCATTTTCAGTGCAGTTGGTTTTGAAGTGTCATAGGCAAATGCACACTGGAGAGAATTTGTATTCTTGTGAAGTTTGTGGATCTCCATTTTCAGAGAAGTCATCTTTGGAGAGCATTTTCATTGACATCTCATTTAAAGCTCCATATGTGAAGACACACTGGAGAGAAATACTATTTTTGTGAAGTTTGTGGATCTGCATTTTCACAGAATTCACATTTGAAGCATCATATTCGTAGGCACACAGGAGAAAAACTATATGCTTGTGAATTTTGTGAATCTGCATTTTCAGTGCCATATGCAAACACACACTAGAGAGAAATCATATTTTTGTGATATTTGTAAATCTGAATTCTCACTGAATGCACATTTGAAACACCACATGCAAATGCAATCTAGAGAGAAATCACATTCTTGTGAAGTTTATAGATCAGCATCTTCACTGAAATTGCATTTTGATGTGCTATATACAAGCACACATTGGAGAGAAACCAAATTCTTATGAAGTTTGACTTAAATAAAAATACAGACTCAAACTTGAAATGAAATATGCAAATACACCCTAGAATCAAGCCATATACTTGTGGATCTGTATTTTCAATGAAGTCACATTTGAAGCACCATATGCAAACTCACACTGGTGAGAAACATTGTTACATTTGAAGTGCTGTATGCAAAAATATAGTGGAGAAACAATATTCTTGTGAAGTTTGTGCATCACATGATAGAAAACATACCGATGCTTATCTTGTAGATTTCTGTTTGTAGAAAAGTCAAGCATCCATCATCATGTTCAAATCTCTACCAGAAAGAAACACTGTTACTGTCAAGTTGGCATATCTGTATTTTCAAAGATATCAACATTGTTGAACTGCATGTAAACAAAGAAATCACATTCATGTTGGGTGTTGGGGTTTGCATTTCCACACTTGTCATATATGATGAGATTTGCAAGCACACACTGATGAGAAATGCATGAGGGACACTTTGTAAATGTTATGGATTTTTTAAAAAATTATCACCAGAGAAAGTAATATTCATTTTATGGAGGACAGTAAAAAATTTATACATACAGATGCAAACAAGACAAATGAAGAAAATTGGGGATATATTTTTTGTACTTGAATGAAATAAAATCATATATTCATGACTCAGGTTAATGTGAATTTTGATTTATTTTACGTGTGCATAATGTTAGGTACATTGCTTTTCAAGGCCTTTTAATAAAATGTAAATTTGAGTCTGGCTGTCAATGGAACAAGATACAAGATAACCGGTCTTCTTTTTGCGACTTTCCCATCATCTAAAGACTTAATTTGACTAGAAATAGACAATTCAAAAGCAGGTAGAACATAAGCCTATTTGCATGTACAGGGTGCAGCAGAAATACCTCCCACATATACCTCCACATAATGATAAGATATTAGCTAGATGCAGATGCCATTGTATAGTGGGTATTTCTGCCACACCCTCTACCATGTCAGAAATGTACATATATATATATATACACATGATGACACTTAAGTTAGAGATTGTCATCAACACAATTTTATTTCGTTTTTAAAACACACTCTTTAGGTTAATGACACAATCAAGTTATTTTTTCTTTTTCAATAGGGAATTAACATTTTCCCCAATTGACTTATTATTATTATATGGTTAGAAAAAAAATCATTGTGCTGAAAATTTTCATCTTATATTTAGAATGCCTTTAAAACTTTGTTGTTCACATGAAGAAAACTAAGTAAACTCTTGTTGTGGTCATCATATCCACAGTCAACGAACTCATCGATACACATTACCAGGTCTGATAACAGATAAACCCTGCCAACGACACCCTACCCGTATACCTTGTGAACTCACACTGGTAAATCTACACCAGATAAATCCCTTTCACACTACTAATTATGCTGGTATTGACTATTATGTATATTCTGAAAATTGATCAATGCATGCTTGTTGAAATTTTAATCTTTGTTAGTTCTTTCTTTTGCAACCATACACTTGTTATAATGGTAAGAGTTTATTCACTGCAACATTTTAAGTCTATACATATACACCACATACAAAACCAGTGGTGTTACATTTTAAACATGTTTGGATATTTACAAATGCATTTGTTAATTGATAGGTAAGAATTTATTCGCTACAGTATTTAAAGTCTATATGTACAGAGTCCTGAAGTGTATACTTGTTGTGTGCAGGAGCCCAATTTGATTTCCAGTGATTATGAAGATGTTCTGTCAAAGGTGTTTCAGCAAAGAAACACCTCTGGAGTGACTATCAAAGTCTGTTAGTTTAGGCTCATTTAAAAAGGAAATTTTCCTAGGTGATGAATATGGCTACTGAACTGTAAGAGGAATTGAGTAGTGCCTCAGTTCATTTTATCTCAAGCATCACATCACCTATTTAGCCAATCTTTCCTAAAAATGAGCAAAACCAAAGTTCCCCACCCTATCCATTTCCTGCTGATTTAGGAATAAGTATTGAAAATTTCGTTTTGAATTGAATAATTCCCTGATTTTTGGCAAATAATTTAAAACAATGAATAGCGATATTTTACTTTTAGTTTTAGAAAAAAAAGCATTCATTTTTGTGGGACCTAAATTTACAATAAACACCAGAAAAAAAGAATTTTAACCAAAATTTCCAAGGTTATAAAAAGTATTAAAAGAATTTACATGAAAAAATAATTTGATCTTTCATCTTAAGAAAATTAATGTTTTGTTATACTACTTAATCATTCTGATTTACAACTACATTTCACCAGATATGTCAGCCAGATGTGAGTGCTAAGAAAGCAAAATACAAAATAAAAAAAAGTTGTCTTCTGCCCAGGTCTCTAAACATCACAACCAGACCACAAAACAAATCCATGCAAAATATCCAAAAATGCAATAACCAATGACAAACATTCCCACCAAAAAAATGGATGTCTCTGAGAGTCTGCCCTTGTTGAATGAATGATATAAAAACAGCACTACTCGCTAATGATAGCAATTTGGCTTTGTCACATCACTGGTGTTGATTTCAACCCTGAAAAAAAGTGTATATCAAATGTCACTTCTGACACCAGTTGTTTTAACAAGCATTTGGTTGCAAGGAAAGAACAAAGACTAAGATTTCAACAACCTCTATTGGTCAAAATTCAGAATATGTGCAGAGTTGTGTGAAAGGTGGTAAAAATTGTTCGTATGGGATTCCTTAGTTGCTGTTGGTAAGTAAAGTGATTAGGCATAAAGGTGTTGTCAGTAGGGCTGTGAGTTGACAGATTTCTTGGGTTGGTTGGTTGGTTGGTTGGCTGAGGTCATCGTTGGTGTCAGGAGAGAGGCGTGATGAAGACAAGTGGGTGCCATTGATGGGAGTATGAATTGCAGACATAAACATAAAGAGCTTCTTTTTTTAAATTAACTAAAAAAAACAAAAAGTTTGTAAGACGTTTCTTTTTCCTTTCCCAAATCCACTTTCAGCACCAAGGTTTGTACCATTCCGAGCAGACGGAAGAAATTGGTCTTGTCACAGTCTATATGAGTAACATCAAAACAGCTTGTATGTGACAAGATAATAGTAAGTACACTAAAAGAGATATTGGACATATTTTCAAACCAGATTTATTTAACTTACAGAAAGATCATTCTAAGAGAATGAGAAGACCAGCCAGGATTGATTATCATCAGATATTACATTGACAACAAACATAGTCTGTCTATATTTCTGAGATGAGGTATTATGTACAGTATTTACATTAGTCGGACTATTGTCCTCATCTTTGTCGCCATATTTGTCATAACGTTTCTGCCGTTGTACGCTCCGGCCTTCTTCAGGTGGTTGGAATTTCGAACCGAACCCTTTATTTCGATCACTGGGGTAGACTGTTCTAGTTCCACGAGCCATGTTTGATGGATGTCAGTTATCAGTTATCTCCTGCTAATTTTCCCTCTGAAAGTTCTCCACTGCCTGAACCGGGTATTGAACTCACACTCTTTGGGTCTGTCACTGGATCTAACCAATGCCTTTATCCACTGTGCCATGTGTCCTTAATGTAAATACTAGACAACAAACATGATGAAGATGAGAGTCTTGGAAGCAGATTCAGCTGAAAAATTGAAATGTGGAAATATTCTTTTCGTCCATCATACTCCTAACTTTTGATACATCATGAACACTTTAAAATTGGAGCATGATTACTGATATTTTTTATAGGTTTAAAAAGAAAAATCTCCAAAGAAGTTATTGCTGTAAATAATTATGCAATGTGAAATCAGAAAATCTTGAATACTTGTCCTAATAAATTGCATATACAATTCAATAAAACTTTAAAATAACTTTTGCATAACTTAATAAAATATTATTTCCGATTTAATGTAGAGAAAATCTACAATGAATAATTTTTTAAATATTTATTACTAATCTTTCATTGCAATTTTGAAATTCTTACAGATGCTCATGGCAAAGGAGATTGAATAAACATAAGCTTGAAGTATAAAATGTTTAATACTATTTTCAGGTCAGAAATAGTATTAAAAGTATTTTATTTCATTTTTTTTAAATGTTAGATTATTTTTTTTATGGAAGATCAAATAAGAAATAATCCAATAATTTTGAATGACCTCCTTTGATTTCTGTTTGTACCTTTGTTCCTTATTTAGTTAGATAGCATGTTATGCCCTTCCAGTACCTTATAAATAAATGACGATGAAGTTTTGATTGTGAAGAAAGATGGAAAAGAGACACTGATGTCAGTATGAAAAATGTTCAGATATCAAGAAGAGAGAGGGAAGATACAGGAAGAGATAAAGCTCTCCAATATTTAACGTCTGCTTCAGTGAAATGGAAACCTATAATCCTACTTATGATTGTTATTGTAATATTTTGTTAAAGGTGTTAAGATCAAATATTTAGTGATGCAGCAGGGAAAACTCTATGGGTATTTAATAGTCAAAGAGCATGGAAGGAGTTTATTCAATTGGTAACTTAAGAATTATGATCAATAAATTAAAATAGCAAAACGGTGAAATTTCTACAGGTACCACGTTCCTATTAATATGGAAAACAAAATTCTACAAAGTCTTTGGTACCTATAGAATAAAAATATATTCATACCTTGTTGGTTATAAAATGATAAAATGATTCTTTTAAGACATAAACCAAAAAAAATTTCTGTTTTTGGGTAGTTTTGGTCTTCCATACTTGATTAAATTTGAGGCAAGTGTTTCCCTTTAAGTGGATGTTACAGTGGTAATTGTTACTGTTTGAGCTATGAACTTGTTGATTTAGTTTGTTCAGATGTATTTTATCTGTAAAATCATTAATATTTTTCCAATTATTCTGTTAATTCATCCTAAGAATTTACTAATTTTGTTTGAAACAAATATCTAGTTATTTGATTATTAATTGATTTAAAAAATGTTTTATTTTGTGACAGTTTTCCCATTAAAATGTTGGATCGTTGATAAATTGAAGTGATGTGATACTGTTTTGAAAATATCTTTTAAGACCTTAATGAAATGCATAAAATTAATATTTTTTTCTTTTTTTATGGATTAGCTTCATGCTATTATTATCTTTCAAATAAAACCGTCATTTCCCGAAGACATTAAATTATTTAAAATTTGTTTTTCAATTTTTAAGTTTTTTACTTTTTTTTCACAGCACCTTGTTTATAGCGTGAGATTGACAAGGTGGCTCTGTGTATACCTTGACAGCCACTTGTCAACAAAATCCTGACAGTTGAAAATATCAGTGACTTTGAAAACATGTCATCCCTCTGCTTTTTGAATGACTTTGCTCCATCAAATCTAAGAAGTCTTAGGATTTTAAACACAAGAAATCAATTCTTGTCTAACATTGATTTGTTGTGGAGGAGTAGGTTATTAGGAAAAATATGTATATATCAGAAGGTATGATTTGTCTTCACAAAACATTTAACTTTGGGTATGGCACACGGCTATCAAATGCAAAATATAAAACAACAATATGTTTTCTAGAAATAAAAAAAAACATTTTTATATCAACAATATACAAAACTGAAGAATGAATTTACTCAGGTAATTTAAATTGAGTTGCAAATTGTTAGCAAATTTAAAGTTAAACTAATCTGATTTGAAGTAATGGATTGTTTTTTATTAATGACAGATTTTTGTCACTTTAAAATTTATTTTAAGGGGATACTCTTATTTGAATAGACATTCCATTTATTTATTAAACAGTATATTTAGTTATCCAAAATATGCTATATTTCCATTTGTTTTCTACCTTTTCATTTGAAAAATATGAAAATATGCAATATTTACATTTGTTTTTTACCTTTTCATTTGAAAAATAACAAAATATACTATATATTTACTTTTGTTTTCTACTTCTTCATTTAAAAAATAACAAAATATGCTATATTTCCATTTGTTTTCTACTATTTCTTTTGAAAATATCAGAATGTGCTATATTTTCATTTGGTTTCTCCTTCTTCATTTGAAAAGTATCAAAATATGCAATATTTCCATTTGTTTTCTAGCTTTTTATTTGAAAAATATCAAAATATGCAATATTTCCATGTTTTCTACTTCTACGTTTGAAAAATATCAAAATAGGCTATATTTCCATTTGTTTCCTACCAATTCATTTGAAAATTATCAAAATATGTTATATTTCAAATTGTTTTCTGTTTTCCGCTTGAAAAATATCGAAATATAATATATTTTCATTTGTTTTCTGCTTTTTCTTTTGGAAAATATCAAAATAATCTATATTTCCATGTTTTCTACTTTTTGAAAAATATTGCAATATAATATACTTCCATTTGTTTTCTGCCTTTTCATTTGAAAAATATCAAAATATGCAATATTTACATTTGTTTTGTGCCTTTTCAATTTTCATTTGAAAAATATGAAAATATGCAATATTTTCATTTGTTTTATGCTTAAATATAAATATATAAATAATTGTATAATATTATTTTTAAAATAATTGTATAATATATATTTTTAAAAATAATTGTATAATATATATTTTTAATATTAATTGTATATAATAAATAATTGTTTTATGCTTAAATATAAATATATAAATATTAAATATTTATAAAATATGAAAATATACTACAATTACTTTTGTTTTATGCTTTTTCATAAATTTGAATCTGTGTTCCCTGGGCAGGAAGGGAACTGTTGTTAAATTTGACATGGTCTACAACGACTGAGCTCCGGAGAACTTAATCAATCAGGCAAGGCTGAATAGTGCTTTTAAGCAAAATTTTTCCTGTCATAGATTCTTGAAATTTTTATATCCAAATTTAAACAAAGCAATTTTCTAAAGAGGTAATAGATTTTTTTATTCATTAATATGACAAATTTTTATCACTTTAAACATTATTTTTAGTCAATATTTGTATTTGAGTAGATGCTCTGTTTATTTATTAAATAGTATATTTATTTATCTACTGGCCTGCAAAGGCTTGATAAGACATAAATAAATCAATCAAGGAAATACTGATTAGCTACACTGGCACGTCTTTTAGATTTATTTACATTCTCTGGAATATAAATGTATAGAAACATCCCTGGTCACAAAATGAGGGATCAGTTTATATAGTGTGTATAATGTAGAATTGACTCCCCCCCACACACACACACACTTTATATCTACATCATAATTTCTGGTTTGTTTATCAAATTTTAATTAGAAATGAATCCACCTCTTCTCCACCCCCAGCTATAGGTTAATTAGTAAAACTTAGATCACTAAAACCATTAAAAAAAATTCTTACAATGTAAAAATATTTCCTGGCTTTAAATAACCTGCAAAGAGTTGATAATCTGTAGAAAATGAATCATTCAAGTTGATTTACACAGCTTTTGATGTAATAAACATATTACTTGATATTCTAAATTGATTCATTTTCTTTTCTTTAATGTAAGAGGCAAAGCATTATTTATTTGAATCTGAAATGAAAAATAAAGGACATTACTCAGAATAATAAGAACCTAACAATGGTGTTGCGATATTGTGCAAACCAGCTGGGAAAACTTTTATCAAAATCAATTCACAGAAAACCGAGAAATCCTAATTTTCAACAACAAGCTATTAGCATGGTTCAGGGTGTAGTTATTCTTTTTCAGACTGAGTTTTGTATGGGGTACATGTGTAGACTTGAAATATTGCAATGAATATAACCTATCATTTATCCGCGGCATTTAATAAATATTAAAAACATTCTTTAAATTGTTATTATTTAAGATAAACCAGAGTCAAGAATTCTTCATCACCCTCTTGTGTAGTTGAAGACAAAGCAGCTTTACATAGATTGAATATGTCATTTATTTTTTGTACATTTTCCATATTGTTTTTTTTTTCTTTACTGCAACAGTCAGAACTTGACATTCTATGAACATAAAGCATGAGAGTGTAGGTCAGAAAAAAATAAATAAAAAGTGGGGAGGTAATCTGTAGAAGCCAAACTGTTTTCAAATATTTATATTCATTGTGCACTCTGAAATTTTTATTTTCAGTATTATTCATAAAAACTAAGTGTCATTATATGGAATCTTTAAATATTAAAATTGATATTGTATTTTTCAATATTATTCATAAGACAGACCTAAATGACATTAAATGGAATCTTTAAATATTAAAATTGATATTGTATTTTTCAATATTATTCATAAGACAGACCTAAATGACATTAAATGGAATCTTTAAATATTAAAATTGATATAGTATTTTTCAATATTATTCATAAGACAGACCTAAGTAACATTAAATGGAATCTTTAAATATCAACATTGATATTGTATTTTCAGTATTAGTCATACAATATAAGTAACACTATAAAGAATATTTAAATATTGATATAGTATTTTCAGTATTATTTTTATGTCTTAAGTTTCATTAAATGGAATCTTTAAATATTGACATTCATAATGTATTTTTCAATATTATTCATAAGACCTAAGTATCATTAAATTGAATCTTTAAATATTGATATTGATATTATATTTTCAGTATTATTCATAAAACTTAAGTGTAATTATAGTGAATATTGAAATATTAGTATAGATAATGTATTTTCAGTATTATTCATAAGACATAAGTCTCATACAATGAAATCTTTAAATATTAACATTGTTAGTATATTTTCAGTATTATTTATAAAACCTAAGTGTCATTTTGGGGAATATTGAAGGATTAACATTGATATTGTATTTTCATTATTATTCATAAGTCCTAAGTATCATTGAATGGAATCTTTAAATATTAACATTGATATTGTATTTTTCAATATTATTCATAAGACAGACCTAAGTGACATTAAATGGAATATTTAAATATTAACATTGATATTTTATTTTCAGTATTATTCATACATAATAAGTTTCATTATAGCTAATATTGACATATTGATATTGTATTTTTAATATTATTCATATGACGTTCTCATTAAATGTATTCTTTAAATATAAACATTGATATGATGTTTTCAGTATTATTCATAAAATATAAGTGTCACTATAGAAAATATTGAAATATTAATATTAACATTGATATTGTACTGTCAGTAAGACCTACGTGTAATGACAAAAGTACACAGGTGTAGGCTTTAAGAAACCTTTATTCAATTAAGAATACAAGGTTCTCATATAGTGTACTTTTATAGTCCCAATAAACAAAAATAGCTCTCGCAAAGAGGAGAGTAACAAAACAAGGGGAGATCACTCTTGATTATTTATAACACTAAGTACCATTAAATGGAATCTTTAAATATTAACATTCATATAGTATTTTCAGTAATATTCATAAAATATGTGTCACTATAGGCAATATTTAAATATTAACATTGGTATTGTATTTTCAGTGTAATTTATAAGACCTAAGTACCATTAAATGGAATCTTTGAATATTAACAATAACATTGAATTGTATTTTCTGTATTATTCATAAGATGTAAATCTCTTTCAGTAATATTTTTAAGACATAATCCTAAATGGAATTTATAAAAATTGATATATATTTCGAAGATTATTCATGTGACCTAAGTGTCATTATAGGTAATATTGAAGTATTAACATTCATATTGTAATTCAGTATTATACATAAGACATAAGTATCATTAAATGGAATCTTTAAATATTAACATTGATATTGTATTTTCAGTATTATTCATAAAATATAAGTGACCATATACTGAATGTTAAAAAAATTAACATTGATATTGTATTTTCAGTGTTATTTATAAGACCTATAATGGTCCAAAAAAGATTTCAATTAGGGTCATGAATTCCTTTCCTTCGTTTTCCCCAGGCCTTCAAATTTGAAGGAAGTGGATGAAAGGAGTTATATTATTTTGCAATCACCAGACTGGTAGTGAAGATATTTCTGCAAGAGAAGGTCACACCTAGATATTTTAGAACATGTCCAGTTCACTACAGTTTGACAGACAAAGTCTAGAAAGAACTTCACAGACTACAGGGGAATGGAATCATGTCTCCAGTGGAGTTTTGCATATCTGGTAACCCCAATTGTGCCGATTATGAAGATGGATGATACAATTCAAATCTGTGATGATTATAAATAGATCAACTATGTTATTTGTGATTCACCTTAACAACTTAGTTCATCTATTTATAATCATCATAGCTTCAAATATAACACAGTACATTGTACAATCTAATCTTCACCTAGGAGTTTGAGAGGACACAGCCAACAGTAGCAGAGAAATTATTTTTTACCATTGATTTGATATTCCTGATGTTAAATACTAATTTAATAAATATATTTTGTTAAGTTTAAGTTTTTGCAAGTTTATCTCCAAGAATAGAATATTTGGCAGAAGATGCTTTAAAATTAATTCATTAATTTAAATTGAAACTTAGAATTAAACATCTAAAATTTATAATTTTTGTCAGAATTTCTGGGATGAGGACTTGTCATTATTTACATACATTATTCTATGTTTTTTTTTAGACTGTTCTTGTTCCACTGCAATTGTCTCTTTAGTACTGTTCAGTTATTGCTCGCCCATTTCCACTGAGTGCAAATAGACACTGCCCAACACAGGAATTATTAAAGTAAACTTACATCAAATTCAATTCGAATAAAGGTTTCAATTCAGAATCCCCTGTACGTTACCCAGATGGATACACACACGTGAGGAAAACTGGAGGTCGCAATGACCGAAACGCAATGATAGCAATAAAGATTAGTACAATAATCCAATTATAAATAGTGTAAATAAAATTTATAAACTTTATTAAAAAAAACTCCCTTATTTATGCTTTGAAGCTTTAAGAATATTAAAAAAAAATTATATAGTTGAAGAAATCCTTTCATTAAATTTGCTAAAAAATTATTGAAAAATAAAGATGGTCGAAAATGTAGAAAGTAACGAAAAAACGTAGCAATGTCTTCTTTTTTTATTTCACTACACTGGTAACGTTTATTTTTTGTTTTGCCCGTGTTTGAAATGATTCACAATTTAGAGCCATCAGTGGAGAAACGCATCTACTTCTGAATAACTTTTTACTGCCAAGAAATCTAATTATTTTAAACACACGGAACCAAATCTGTCTTGTCACCGTTTAATTTTTTCGGTTGAATTTCTCATTACATTATCATATGAAATATTTTCTCAAAAGTAATTTTACTTTTCTATCGTGTTTTTCCATTTCTTAATTCCTTCTTTGTGCCATTTGTTTCAACTTCAACGTTATTATATGAACTGAACAAATAATAATTGGGGAGGTTGACAGAGAAATCCTAAGAAAATCATTTGAACACAAAGAAATCATTCCTTATTTTTTTTTGTTTTTCACGCCTGAAAGGTAAGTGGAGAAGACAAATAATTTTGATACAAAAGTAGAAATCGTTCTTTATTGACTTGCCTCTCATTTTTTTAATTTCTTTTTATTGTCTGTTAGGGTTAGCAAAAAAAAAAAGAAAAAGAAATAAATTCAACTATGATTTCATCGTCTCAGATATTTTTGAGGAAATTTTTACGTACTAAAAAAAAAGGAAATTAGTTGGATTTTATTTCGCTTTGAAGTTTTTATTTTGTTCTATTTTTTAATTTCATTCAATCACAGTAGCACATGCGCATCAATAAAAATAGCATCTCTTATTAAATTTGGCTTCATATGACCTTTTTAAATTAAAAATTTAGAATAAATTGGAAAGATGGAATTACAAATGATAATTTTTTTTAATTAGGACGATTTTGATTGGAATGTTTTTAAACTCAAACCATTTTTCTCACTCGGTAAAAAAAAAAGTAAGAAAAACAATTATCCTCGAAATGTTAGATTTTAAAACACATTTTTATTTTTTACTTCACAAAATAAGCATCGGATTTACAAAAATATCCTTTTTAGGATTTTAATTTATTTTTATTTTATTTTAATTCAAGTAAGAGGACCATAAAATATAAATGTCGATAAAAAGCAAGTATTAAATATGATTTTTCTTAAATATAATCTTTTCAAATAAAAATTTCCGTGTTAATCTTAAAATGTTAGGCTATGTGAAAAAGTGAAAATTACGGAAAAAATAATGATATTTTTAATTTACGACGATTTTGAATTCTGATGGAATGTTTCTAGCAGAAATTTTTCCCCTCTTCTCACTAGTTAAAAAAAAAAAATAATTTCATAAATAAATGAAAAATATAATAAATGTCGGATTTTAATAATTTGGAATTTGGATGTTTTTCTTAATTTTTACATTTTCATAAAAAAAAAAAGCTAAAAATACACAACAAAAGTGTTAGAAAAGTTAATCATAAAAGAAAACGCGCTGAAAATATTTGTTATTATTTATTTATTTTATTTTTTATTTTTTTGCGTAAAAGGGGTACCATAAATTTAGGTACCCCTACTAATTTGCTAAAAATTAGAATACAATGGAGAAAAATGTCCCATTAAACTTAATAAAACAAAAAAGTTTTATTGTCAATTTTATATTGATCTTTCTTGGAATGTCATTAGGATTGATGTTGATTAGGAAGATTGAATAACAGAAGCCTTCAACAACTGAGTATGAACCCAGCTGTGGTCAAAAGAAGTTAGCAACTCTGCTTTGGGACATAATTTCAGGTTGGCCGTTTCTTCCCTCTACACCGGTTTCTTGGTATTTATCCTTGCTCTCTTCTGTATCCACTTCGTCATTTGTTCCTCCCAACACAACTATATGTATAGTCCGATGTACCCCAACAGAAAACCTCTCTCATCTCCACATTGGTCTACTTATAATGGGGAATCACCAATTACTTGCCCACTTGATATACTAGACATACGGGCACCTCAGAATGGAGCACAGACACACCCAGGTGTCCCGCCTCAGTTCCGTCTAATCACGCTAATATCATACGCAGTTGCTAATGAACCAATTTCTTGGGGGACAACAAAGAAGAATGGTTTCTTTCTTTCTGTCGACCATTGCTACTTGACACATGCGCACATCACAGTCAAAGCTAGATCCCCAGTCATTCAGGAAACACTTAAACTGTCTGCTGCAGAAGGCAGTATTGTTGTCGGTAAGGATTTCTTCTGAGGTTCCTCATTCATAAAACACTGACTCTAACTGGCGGATGACACTTGAAGTGTCCTGTCACAGCAATGGTTGCCAAACAGCAAATCTTGTGGGTCTGTCATCTATAAGTGTGAGGAAATGCTGGCTGCCATGATGGGTTATATCCATACTCAGCCTGCTCCAAATGCTACTTACCCCTAGCTTCCTTTTTCGCCATTTGACTGGTGCAGGGTCTATTGACTGGCATGTTTTGTACACCTTGACTACGGCCCTGACAGCACTTGTGGACACCGACGGATTGGTCAGATGTACAAAATAGCACATCCTTCTTACACCGCGGTGCCTGCTGCGATGGTGTATTTTTGTTATCTTGTCTGGCTCCTACTCAGAAGCAGCGCATACCAGTGGTACAGACTCAACGCCCTTTTTTATGGCGTCATACCATCTTTGTGGCACAGAGGTCAATCTGTCAGGAAGGTTGCAGTTTGATGTTACCAGTGTTACATCAACAGATACCATATTCAGTGACTAGTTTCTTGATAGTCTCCACCCTCCTTCTGATCAGCATCTCGCTTGCTGCCTTGGTGTGCACTCTGGCTTTACCTGTCAAGGTATCCAGCACTCAATGGTATACGCATAAGGAGTCAGTCTGTACATGCAACTTTTTAACCCTCTAATGGAGCGTCAAGTTGACGCCCTTCAGTTCAGTGTCCAGCTCTGCCAGGTTAATATGTGTGGCAGCATTTATTGGTCACAACCAACATGCATCCTCAATTGCAGTACCGTCCTCGAACAAGACTCCAATTTCCAGGGAGCTTGCATTGACCCACATGTTCATTTCTTCTCCAGGCACACACCAATCTCCTCTGGTAGGGTCATTCTTCTTTACTCTTGCTATGGTCTCCATCACCATGTGAATAAACAGAGGGTCAGTTGTCTCATTATCCCAGCCCTTGGTGACCGCACTTGCCCTGCGCTTCACAGTGCCCGCCGGCACACAGAGCCATCCACACACCAGTAGATATCCCACAAGCCTTCCACAGAGGGAAAAAATTGCTCATCTTGTTAAGACGTCAGGTACTGCTGGAACTGCAGTTCTGCATCTTCACTGCAAGGTTCCTTGCTCACCTCGAACATCCAAGCCCAATATACAGGCACCATCTTCCAGCCATTTCAGGTCCTTGTAGATTAAATTAAACTTGGCCAGTTTAGCTCTTACCAGCAATGTCTTCGTTTACATAAATATCATCGATGTATGCTTCTTAAGATAACACAGCACTAATAATTGCCTTCATTATCTGTGGTGCCACGTTTAATCCAAAGCCGAGTTTGCTAAGGCAGTACTTTCTGCCGGCAACCATCACCGTCTGAAACAGCCACAATGACTCACTGAATTGGACTTGCAAATAGTCCTTTCTCAAATCCAACAAGGAGACATTAGATCCATGCTTATACCATTCCTGTAGTTTGCTGACATCAACATCAGCTGTGAATGTGTCAACATATTGGTTCAGCTCCCAGTAATCCATTACGGGCATCACTTTTGACTTGTTTGGTTGCACAATCGCCATCAAAGAGATCAAGCCTTTAGGAGGTCCAAGTTTTCTATGAGCATAGGGAATCAACCGGCCATCTTTAATCCATGTGCAGAGCTCCTTTTCATATGCAGGTCTTATTTGGACAGGCACATGATATTCAGCTACGCAGTTTTGTAGCATGGCTGGTTCCCGTTCTCCTGTCAACTTCCAGGAGGCAGTCCACATCTTCTGATGCCGGTCGAAATCAACACTGAAGTTGGGGTGGCCAATTTTGAGTGCTGCACACATGGGGCCCTCTTCCAAAACGTCACTGTCCTAGTCTGCGTGATGAGAACACCACCTAAGGCTTTGGTGGCATCATAACTCAGCAGCAGGTCAAAGTTTAATGTCTTCTCACACATCATCAGCGCTTCAACGTCAACAAAATTCCCAGTGTCTGCACGGACTCTGATTACCCCTATCCTATTCACCACTTATAGTGGTCACTCTCTTCTCCCAAGTCCCATACTTACTACAGTGTGAGAGCAGACAGAATTGAGGAGTGCTGACCACGGCATTCATGTAGATTTGCATGACCAGCAGCACCTCATTTATACATTGTTTGGTGAAGAAATCTGTGCCATCTTTTCCCTGGCCTTATTTCCTGGGCAATATGTCCAACCTCATTGCATCGATAACAGCACACATGTACTCCTTGTTCTAACCATGCAATTTCTTGCCACATGGCCCCTGACAATTGCATTTATAGCAGACGATTCCAGTGCATGGGCCCAAATCTGGGGGAAACTTGCTTGTGCAGCCATAACAATAGATTCCACTAAGGCAGAGTCATCTTTCAAGATTGTCCTAACCCGGTCCAATTACTCATTGAGTGCTAGTGATTTTAAACAAGTGTTTGCCAATAAAAGTTGCCAGGAGCTAAGAACGCATATGCTAATGCTTGTTCAGTTCGTCTGCTAAACAGGATTACCAGCTTCTTCATTGCAGCCAAATAAATGTCCACAGTTTCACTTGTCCGCAGAGTCCATGCCGCAAACTGTTCATAGACAATGCAGAGGTCAATGGCAAATGCCTTGTAGATTACAGCCTTGATTCTAGCTGGATCTTCTTTCTCCTTATCACTAAGCTGTTGATATGCAACACATACACCCCAGTCAGTCATAGACGGATCACGTGCTAGACGCATTCAACCCTGCACAGGCGACAAATTAGTTTGACTTTTTCCAACCATTCCAACACAGGAGTAGACCCATCGAACTCAAGGAGGAATTTTAAATCGACTTTGTCTCCTATTTCACTGTAATAGCTTGTGGTCAAAAGAAGTTAGCAACTCTGTTTTGGGACGTAATTTCAGATTAGGCATTTCTTCCCTCTACACCGGTTACTTGGTATTTATCGTTGTTCTCTTCCCTGTATCCACTTCATCGTTCGTCCCGCCTATCACAAGTGTACATATAGTATGATGTACTCCAACGGAAGACCTCTCTCATCTCCACATTGGTCTACTTATAATGGGGAATCCCCACTCACTTGCCTGGATGACAGACATACGGGCAACTCAGAATGGATGTCCTACTTCAGTTCCGTCCAACCACACTAATATTATACACAGTTGCTAATGAACCAATTTCTTGGGGGACAACAAAGAAGAAGGGATGGCATACTAGCCTTCTCTCAAATTGAAGTCCTACAAGCCAGACAAAGATAAACTCTCTTTCGTCAAAAATAAGGCTAGTCCTGTTCACCATTTCTGCCATTTGACTCTGGTTCTGGTTCACTATGTCTGCTAACGAGCAAAACTGATTCTTTATTCTTGACATTATTATTGTTATTAAGATGAAAGACCAAATGATTTTTTGATTATTAAATTATTCTTTTGATCCTTTTCAGAACATTAAAAAATTTTTTTGTGTCTCAGCAGCACAAAGGTGGAACAACCAAAGAATAGTATAGGAAAATTAGGCGTCTTTTTGTGGTGAAAAATATTGCTTTGGGTATTCTTGCAAAATCAAATAATTCTTCGATTTTAGTGAAACTTTCAGAACTTATTTGTAAATGAATGAAAATATTTTAGAAATCTTTTGGGTTTTGTTTGGAAATCTTAGTAAAGATATTTTTCTTTTTCTTTACATCCTCACTTATTTAATTTTATGAAATTTCGAGAAATTAAATTTTGTCCCAAATGTTTAAATTAGTTAAAAGCAGAACCGCTTGGAGAATTTAAATCCTCAATTTCTTTTTGTAAAACAGTACCTGCCCCAGTTACGGAAAATCTTCTCTGAATCGTAAAACAAAAAATGCAAAAAAACAAAGACATTATTTAATTATAAAGATTTTAATTGCTTTTGTAAATAAAATATATTATGAACACTAGTTTTTATGAAAAATTTTTCAATGAATAATGAATTTTAACAAGAATTGTTTGTATTTTTTAAAATTTTGATTTGAATAATTTATAAAGTTTTTAAATCTTTTAAAATTCTCTATTAATTTGTACCAGTTAAGTGATATTATTATTAAGTAAAAACTATATTCACTAATCATAAATGGGAAGTTTAATACACTTCAATGACCCCCCCACACACACACAAACACACACTCCCCAGTATTTTATAAATAATTTTTTTGGTCTGTGTGTGTGTACAAACATTCCAATTTTTGTAAATGCATTTGCACAAAATTATCAGAAAATATGTTAAACTTAAAATCTATTGGTACATTTCTAACATTTCCTCAACAAGCATTTTTGTAAGTAAAACTTTTAAGCCAAAGTTCCTAAAATATATTTTAAATTTTAAAGATTACTGGGTAGTTAAAAAGTATATAAAAAAGACATTATGTTGTATTCATCATATAATTCACCATTATCTCCTCCTCAGTTTAATTTTCCAAGCATCAGGCTGTTAACACCTCATAAAAATATCCACTTCCATGTAAAAAAAAAATTGCTTTTTATTGATATTTTGAACCAAAAGTAAATAATAGTTGCTTTAATTCAAATCAATTAAACTTTAAATCTGTTATTTTTTGAAAATAACATTTCAGAAAAGTATATTTTATTTTTGAAAGATTTTCTTTTAATAAAGAGATTTATGCTGTGCTGACAGGTTTGTCAATATAAATGATTTTATATATCCTATTGATCATCAAAAAAAAGTAAATTGTTCCAATCAATTTAAATTCAGTTTGAAATACAGAAAAAATTATTTTGCTTGGTGGAAGTATTAAATTTAATAGATCTTAGCTTGGAATTGAATTTAATCTAATAAATCTTAGCTTGGAATTGAAAGCTAAAATTAAAACTTCAAGAAAGATTATTTGTGTTTAAACCTTAGGTATCGTTTTTTTTTTTTTTTTAAATCATTTCACCCCAGCCAAAAAATTAAGATGAGTTTTAAGAATTGAAAAATGTAATATTTAATTATGAAAATTTTATTTTACAACTGTTTGATGATTTTAATCTATGGATGACCAAAATATACCAAAATAAAAATGAGAATTTTTCCACTCAACAAATACATTACATTAATAAGAGCCAGATGCAGTGACTGAACTCACAACCACCAAATTCACAAATCAACTTTTTCATCCACTAGGCCATTGTCCTATAGGACAATTGCTTAAACTTAGAGCTTTGAACCTAACCCCTCTTAATTAGTGTTATTCCCAGATACCCCCACGACCCAGAAATTGTCAGCCAGCCAACACTAGGTTCTCCTGCTTATGTGGCATGGTACAGAATCCTGTTGCCAGACATAGGGTCTTCCAGCAGTCACTCTTCTGACTACCTCCTCAAAGCACTTGATATAGGCCTCCATATTAAGCCTGAGGCCCTGTGGGAAGAGGAATGGAAACACACTGTCGCCTACACTAGTGGTCACTTCAAACATCATGATGTTGACTGGATATGTTAGCCAATTTTTCTGAATCCTCTGCACTGTCCCCAGATTGACACCCAAACACACTGAAATGTTTGTAACGTAGCTTCCAGGATGAATGCCAAGCAGTACAGCATGCTGTTGCCAAATTTCTGGCAGATTGAATTGTCATTCTGCTCTTTTTCTCACAGACAATGCCCAACTGACCCTACTATACTGTACAGTTAACAAAATTAAAAACTAACAACACATGCAAAAATTAAAAATATAAAATGGTTACAATTTACCCATATACACTCTGTACATCAGACTGTTAGTCAATCAGAAGTGGCACTTTTGATATCTGGATATATATATATATATATAGTTTACGAAAAACTAGGTAATCCGTATGGGAAGACCCAATGGGGATAGAATCCAGAGAGCTCAATGTAAATCAGAGCTAATAATTTAAATAAAAACAGATTGCTTTAAGGTTCCATATAATAAATTATTTCACCACTGCCCTTTTAAAGGACAGTGGATCATCAGATTTATTTCCAAAATATATATATATATATATATATATAACAAGATTGAAAATCAATCTAAATCAAAATTGATGAATTTTCTCCATTCACTGATGCAGCAGTCATCATAACATAGCCAATGCCAAAATATGACTAGCACAGCCTGCTGGCAACCTTAGATGGCTACATCATCCTTCTAAATTTAAGATCACACATCCTTTCCTTCACCCACATTGTTAAGTAGACAGATACTCCTGAACTCTCTAATTTGCGCCAGAACCTTTTATACTTGAACTCTTAACACTTCAACTTTCACCTCATCCTTGTGTATTATTAGGTTTTTCAATTTTGCCAAAAGTTTAGGTTTGACAATTCTAACTTTCGCTTTTTAAAACCATAAATATTGCCAAAGAGTGAGGTAGTTAAAATAAAGATGATGTCATAGGAGACGCACTGTTTTTTTGGCAGGCATGAAGGTCCATATTTGCCCTTACTTTATTACATGATATTTTAAACTGATTCCTCATTTTCTTTTCTTTAACCTTTACCAGGCTGGAGTGAAAATTGTTGCCATAGAATTCTCTCCCTTTACTGCTGTAGGTGCATTCTGTCACCTTGAGATGGTTGCTATAAATAAACACTTGTTAACTGTTATTTTTGGTATTTTAAGCTGAAAATTGCCTACTACTGCTTTGGAATGAGGCTAAACTTCCGTTTTCTGACACCATTTTGAATTCTTCAAGACTCTGTATGAGATGTAACATTGATTATGCCCAGGTTAATTTTTTTGTGATTTTTTGTAAATAAAAATGGCTACATCAACATCCAACTAAGCCTTTATTCAGAAGTTTTTCTTTGATTAGGACTCTGATGATGATTTTGAAGGCTTTACTCAAGTGGATATTGATAACGAAGTGGCCGAAGATAATAACCATGCTAGTGATGAGGAAGAAAGTGATGATGGCAACTGGCAACTACTATCATCTCTGCCTGACTAATTTTGTGGAAACTAATGGCGGCCATCAATGTACCTGAAGGTGAATTATTTTGTCTATTTCTAAATGATGAAATAATAACTTTCTTTGTCAACGAGACAAATAAATATGAAAGAAAAAACAAATGCTGGTGTCTTCTCATAGGTAAACACTAGGAAGCATGTCACTTTTTTGATGAAATGAAAGACTTTTGCTTCTTATTGCACTCCCAGAACCCCACAAGGAGAAATAAAAGTTAAAGTTTGTTGAATTGTTTATGTATTTGTTTTTTATTTCACACTTCAATTTTTTCTTTTCAATGTCAAAATATACATTCAAAACATAATGCATTGCATCTAAATAGTACACATTCATTCTTTTATTATTATACAAAAAATAAAATCTATACACAATACAAAGAAAGTTATAACAATTTTAAAACTGTAGGTGTTTATGCTTTTGTACCCTCAAAGAAATGCAGTGGCAGTGGGAATGATTCTAGAAAGGAATTAGTGTGGTGAAACAAAAAGATTCACTTGGTCACTATGCTTTAATTTTTTATAATGTCAACAGTTTTTAGCTTCATATCAAGATTCATGCCTAAATGAATATTTATTTATTTTTTTAGTTTTAATGTCCTTACTTGTTTCATAATTGCCATAGTGTTGCATGTGTGTATTTTATCAAAACAGCGTCTGGTTATAAGTGTAAAGAATAATATCTAATATACTAATATTTTAGACATTTGAAATGTTTTTAAAAAAAATAAAATTGTACTTTAATTACAGTGTAACCCGGATATAAGAGATATTTTCTCTGGTCCTAAATTAGAGCCTGTGTTAATAAAACAAAATAGGCCAAACCCGGATATAAGATACTTTTTCTCCGGTCCCGACAACTCTCTTATATCCGGGTTAACACTGTATTGGGTATTATTCTTTTCAACTCCAAATGAAACCATTTAGTATAAACTTATTGACTTTTTGATTGATCTTTCCTGGTTCCTGAATTATTGTGGCTCTGTGTTGGTTTAAATGTATCTGTTAAAATATAAACTGATTTCATTTTTTATTCACTGTCTCTATTAATGTTTTATTTCTTTTTCTTCACAGATGTTTTGACTGTACAAAAAATCACAATATTCATAAGAACTGTTATTATTGGGAATTTAAATGAAAGAAAACAAGACTTGACTTTCTGCCAAGAATAGAAAAATAGATATTGCAATATTCATGCAAAAGTTGTGTATCTATAGTTTCAAAAGCATCACAGTGAATATCAATTGGCGAAAGACATGAAATAAATGGTTTGTCTTTTCTGCAAAAGCACATTATTACATATAAGTAAAAATTATAGATCCGTATTCTTTTTACTTTTGCAAATTTTTCCAGTTATATAGGTTTAGTGTGCCACCTGTGAACACACATTGGAGAGAAACAATATTCTTGTGACTGACTGTACATTTTTGAACCTACATTTTCTCAAACCTGTCATGCCATATAGGAGAAACCATATTCTTGTGATGGAATTCTACCTGAAAAAAATCATTATCTCAAAAAAATTTTAATGCAATAATAACTCACGAAAACAAATTATTCTTACAGTCCAAAAAATAAGTTTTCATCAGCCATAAAAAAAAAATCAATCAATTACACAAACACAAGTTTTCAAATCTTTGGAATAATTTAGATTTAGTGTACCACATGGAACCACACACTGGAAAGAAATCATATTCTTGTGATATTTGTGGATCTGTGTTTTCTCAGAAGTCAAATTGGGTATGCCATCTTCGAACACACACAGGAGAAAAACCATATTCTTGTGAATTTTGTGGATCTGCCTTTTCTCAGAAGTCAAATTTGGTATGCCATATTCGGACACACACCGGAGAGAAACCATATATCTGTGACATCTGTGGATCTGCATTTTCACTGAAGGCCCCATTACAGCGCCATATAAAAACCCACACTGGAGAAAAACCGTATTCTTGTGATATTTGTGAATCTGCATTTTCACGAAAATCACATTTGGATCAGCATATACGAACACACACTGGCGAGAAACCATATTCTTGTGAAATTTGCGGGTCTACATTTACACAAACATCATCATTGAAATGTCATATGCGAATACACACAAGAGAGAAACCATATACTTGTGAAGTTTGTGGAGCTGCATTTTCACAAAAGCTTCATTTGGAGTGTCATATGCGAACACACTCTGGAGAGACAACCTATTCTTGTGAAGTATGTGGGTCTGCATTTTTACGTAAGTCACATTTGGAGCGCCATATTCAAACACACACTGGAGAGAAACCATATTCTTGTGTAGTGTGTGAATCAGCATTTTCCCGTAAGTCACATTTGGAGCGCCATATACGAACACACACTGGAGAGAAAGCATATTCTTGCGAAGTTTGTGGATCTGCATTTTCACGGAAATCAAATTTGGAGCGCCATATACGAACACACACTGGAGAGAAACCACATCCTTGTGAAGTTTGTGATTCAGCATTTTCACGAAAGTCCCATTTGGAACATCATATGCAAACACACAACATGGGATAGAAAATATATCCATGCAAATTTTCTATATGTCTTTATAGAAATCTATATTCTTGTGAAATGTGTGGGTCAGGGCTTTTAGGAAATGTAATGAATTGGAAAGAAACCCATTTTTACACAATAGAAAATGTTCTTGCAAAATCTGTAATGCATTCTTTTGAAACAATTTAAATTTTAAACATCTTATAAAACTGCACACTGTAGAGACTGCATATTTTTGTGGATTATCTCAATCTGGCTTTTCAAAGAATTCACAGCTGCAAAAAGCATATGCAAATACATTTGAATTATAAACCTTAGTCTTGTGAATCAATATTTTTTACAAATTTTCTTGTTAAAATGTAAACATCCTAACATACAAACCATGTTTTGAATAAGTGTGTGACTGTAGATATTTTAATGAAATTATGTAGTAAAGTTCTCTATGAAATCACAACTGAATTGTAAGAATCTTCATTCTCAATGATATTTGCATTGAAAACATCATCGCAAAACATACCACAAGAGAAAATATAATGTATGTTAATTTCATGTTTGGTTTCTTTTATGGCATATCAACCTCAATGGGTTATTTAATGCCAACAAAATTTTCATTGTGGGTAATATTTTTTTTCCAAAAATGTATTTCTGGTAATATTTTTTCCTTCAAAAATCTATTTCTGGTAAGAATTTTCCTTCGCTGGTAATATTTAAAAAAAAAAAATGTTTTCCTGGTAATAATGTTTTTTTTTTTTCTTACAAACTATTTCTGGCATTAAAACCTATTTTTACACTTTCATAGTGTTTTGACCCCAGTTTAGGGGTTAACTATTAGCCCATAGCATGAACCCTAACAGGTGCTACCACTCCAGGTCAAGGTGGACCTGGGAACATCAGCAATTAAGAGGTGGTTCCAAACTCCTCAAAACCTCCTGATCAGAGGCCTTGCTGTGGGACGTAGTTTATCGTCTTACCAGGGACAGGTTGATTTCATGGATCTCAGTCAAAAACTTATATACACTAGAAAGACCTGTGAAAATTTCACAGTTCTACTTGGAACAAATCTTAATTCTTCAGTTGAATAAGCTCATGGTGAGTTCTATGATAATGAAATATCTGTAGAAATTCCTCTATCACATAAAAAATATGTAAAATATTTGAGCTTAACAAATCTAACAAAATATTGCAATAACAATCACAATGCTGGTCATTATTTTAAGAAGTGAGTACAGGTGAAAAGATTTGAAACTGACAAGAATTTCCATTTCACTGAAATACCCATTAAACACTTCTGTCTTCCCTTTTTTCTTTCATTGACATGTCTTGTTTTTCTACGCAATCAAAATGGAACAGTCTATGAGGTAGCAGCAGATGTTAAACATTTTTATCTTCCCTTCTTTCTTTCTTGCCAGATCACCATCTTACAGTCATTTTTCTTAATAATTTCAGAAAATTAAAGAATTCAGCAGACTATATTATTTCATTTATGGTAACTGGATTTTTGGTGATTGTCTTACTCGGTTTCCCTCATTCGTATAAAAAAATGTGCAGTATCTGTTCTTATCAGCTTATTCTGATTCTCTCTATACTATTATATTCCTTTCTTTCTTTCATTATCTTACTGAAAGCAAGTAGTGTTTTCCCGCTTTTCACGCAATCAAAATGGAGTTGTCCATTATTTATGAGGTATTGTCAGTGTAACAGTCATGCAAACTAATGATGGGAAGGACAAGCCCAGTTTTAATATGATGGATGCAAACAAGACAAATCAAAAAAATATTTTAGACATGTTCTTTTCTACATGCATGAAATAAAGTTATATATTTACGAATCAGGTTAATATGAATTTTGATTTATTTTAGATGTGTGAAATATTAGGAAGTTTTCTTTTCAGGTTCTTTTAATAAAATGTATTAAAACACTGGAGATATTAGTGTGAAGTGAACACAAATTAAATCAGCCAGTATTAGAATTCTGTTCCCCGATTCTATTTTGCATATTTTTTACAGGTCAGCCATGAACTCTCCCTTTATTTCACGTAATGAAGGATTTCCAGTTGATAATTTTCATTGGATTAATTCAAGCATTCATCTCTTTTGGATGATATTTTAAAAGTTTAATACATTTCAGATATTTTCAATGTTTCATCACTGTTGTAACATTTTTAAAATGTTGCTTCCCAGATTTTTATGTGCAATTGTTAATTTTTGTCAGATTGCCAATGAGACAAGATATTAGATGTGTAGAGTGTGCTATGCTTGACTTTCCCATCATCTAAATATTCAATATAACCAGCAATAAACAATCCTAAGGCAGACAGAGCAAATGAACATTGTCAGAAATGTACATACATATATACACATGATGCCATTTAGAGATTGTGTTATATACAAAATATAAGATGCAGAGACTGTTCTATTTCTGACCTTCACATCATCTAAAAATTCCATATGACCAGCAATAAACTATATTAAAGCAGATAGCACAAATAAACATATTTACATATAAATTGTCAGAAATATACCTAAATACATATGATGGCACTTAAGTTAGAAATTGTCTGGCAAAGAATTTTAGTTCATTTTAAAACACAATCTTTCAGTTAATGTCTCTAATAATGTCACAAAAGTTCAATTTTTTTTCTTAATAGATTCAGTAGACAATCTTTTCACCAACTGACTTATTAAGCTAAGAGAAAAATATTATTGCTAAAGACGTTTTTATTCCAAATGCGTTGCAATCTTAGTTGTCCAAATAAAGAAAATTGCTTAACTGAAAAAAATTTTATAAAGTGTGTTCCAATAACTTGGACTGATTTTAAATGTGAATTAATTTTAAGTGTCTAACAATTTTTTTTCTTTTCCTTTCATATTTAACAACTTAAGTCTTTGGCAATTTCAACCCGGGAAAGATTTTTCACTTGCTAAAGGAAACAAAATTGAATTACTGCATTTGCCAGCTGGTTGGATGCGCCCAGATTTTGGCATGAAATATTTAAAGAAAAAAAAAAACACATGACAACTCTGCCAAAAAAAATCAAAATTATAACCTTACTTTTTATGTGACATTCTCACTTACCATGAAGAAACACTTACAGTATTAGCACAAATTATACTACTAGTCCTTTTTTTTATTTTAAAAAAGAAAAAAATAGATGTGTGCTATGGTTTAATTACCAGGACATTTTTTTTGAAAAGAAGAATTTTAGTATATTTCATCATGCATTTATTGAAAATCATTTCAGTCGTTTCTCAGGGAGCAACATCTGCACATACAGTAGATTCATAATAGCTACAAAGAAATCTACTGGTATCAGTGAACACTGGTACAGATGGTAATAGGCAAAAAAAAAAACAGAAATATGTTACTTGTTGGTAAATAAAGTCAGATACTATGTATGGAGAAAAGTAAATTCCAATACCAGTATATCAACAAAAACACACACAAAGTAAGACACAATATACCAGCCAAAACAAATATTTCTCTAAAACAAGCAGCAAAATATTGTTCAATTTCATAAATTTCTTAATATCTTTTTCAGGGATATTTTTATTGATATGTTTCAGAGCTAAGCTTTATGCATACATTGATTGCTGGTGAACCCCATTTTTTGTGATCTCTCATACATGATGGTGTTGTATTAGATGCAGGGTAATTTGGGGGAGGGGAATTTGTGTCCTTTCTTCCAGAAAATACAATGATAAAAAAAGGAAAATCCATGAATAAAATCTTTGTTCATTTGGATGAACCTTATTTTCACGTGATTCATCACAATGCTGTTTTGAAAGAATTGTTTGAGAAGTCTCCAGTAGAAGTTATTTGCCACTTATAACTAGGTACTTCCCAAATATTTGCTAAAAAATGAGCGTACAAGATGAAAAAATGCCCCCCAATTTCGTTTCTTTTTTATCAGAATCACCCCAGGCAAGGCAATAATGCCACTAAAACATAAGGGGTTACAGGGTGTGGAAGAATTAGGAACAGAAACATTAATGATGAGCAGAAAGAGAAGAGAGTAATCAGGTGGACAGTAGATAGTGATTGACATTCATTCATATTTTTGCAGATTAAAGTTGGCTGGAAAGCATGGAGCTGGAAGGGAGTTCTGCAAGTGAGAAAAGAAACTGTTAGCATAGAATTTATGATGACATCCAGCCAGCTCAACTGTAAATTGATGAGCTCTCAATGACAGTCTAGTGCTAAGCTTAAATTCAAAAACTCTAGGTACCATAACGAAGAGATCATTCAAACAATTACCTTGAAAGCATTTATAGAAAAGACATATGTGGTAGCAATATTCTAAGGATGGAAAAATGATTGACTTATAGATATGCAATTCTAAGCATTGATGAATTATTATTATTAAGAGGAAACACCAAAGGATTTTTGAATTATTGAATTATATTTTTTAACCCTTTTTAGGTTATTCAAAATTTTGGATAAAAATTTTGTTTTTCTTGTGTCAGTGAGTGACCATAAATTAATATATGAAATTTGAGTATCTTTTTGGAGTGAAAAACATTGATTTGGAAATTCTTGCAAAAATCAAATAATTGTTGGATTTTCATGAAACTTTCAGGACATATTCAGTGAATTAAATTATTTTAGAAGGATTTCTTTTTTTTTTTTTTTTTTTTGAAAATTTGTGTAAAAATTCTTTTTATATACTAACCAATACCTAAAGTTAGAATAAATCACTGATGGTAACATTAAAATGTTTATATAAAGATAATATAACAAAAGAGGAATGATTATTGAGTTATGAAGTTTAGCAAGATTTTAAGGTTAATTCTTTATGTTTACAATTTACTGTAGTTTCATATCTTTGATTTAATAATATGTCACTATGTGACATTAAATCAATGTTATGAAACTACGTCTTTGGAGGTACCTACATATAAGGGACAAAATTAGTTTGCTACTTGACATTTGCATTATATTTTAATCTGTATTTCCAAAATTATGCACTCTTTATTTGAGAAAGAAAAAATAATAAAGGAGATGGATAATTAAAAAGGAAAATTTTTATATATATATATATATATATATATATATATATATATATATATAGCCCCAGATTTTAAAAAGATAAAAAAATTGCCAAAAATCAGGGATATTTTATAATTTTATTGAAATTTCCACCATTTATACATTGATGAATAGAGTTTACTAATTACTAGTACTCACCACCTTTATTTAACTCATGGCTAATTTGTACGAATTCAGGTAAAAAAAATACAAACAGAACAATTTTAGCGCCCAGTGGACAAAATCATTGTCTCTTATTCAAAAATTGAACAAAATCACAGTCTCATAGATAAAATGAAAATTTAAGGAACTTTTAATTCAAATTTTAATGTCAAATTGTGACTTTCTTAACATAAAATCAGGTCTTATGGGATATTAGGGCTCTCCAACTATGAAATATATTGAATATGTGATCATAGCATTGTTAGAAAACGTTTTCTATGGCTTTCTTAATCTATCATCATATACGATGTCCATGGTTTGTTTACATTTTTGGTGCAAATTTTAAAAAAGCAATCTTAAGGCTTTCTTCCCATAAAATGAGGTCTTATTGGATACTAGGACTCCCTAATGTTGAGTTGTGCCCATAGCTTGTTGGTTTCCAGTGGTAAGACAAAATATATTGGCAATGTAGGAAAGGAGAATGGAACAAGAGATGTACAATGTAACAAGTTTATTCACCAATTGACATACAACAGAAAAAATACTGGATGTATAAAATTAACTTTTCTTTTTTTTTTTATTAGAGATTTCATTAGAAAGGGAGATAACTGTATCTACAGTTTACTCTAACAACCACCTTTAAACTTTGGATAATAGTAATTTCAGTACAAATAATTATAACTTGGTCTTTGGCAGAGATTTTGTAAAAATGCCTGCAATATTCTTATCTGTCGGTACATATTTTAAGTTTATAGTACCAGTGTCAATTTTGATTCTTATGAAGTGATATATATGTTTAGTCCTTTGACTTGTGATAGGATCCTTTACAATACATATTGCACTCTGATTGTCTGAGTATAGATTTGTTGATTTTATAGATTTATCAATACTCGTTTCATTCAGCAGCTGGATTAGGAATTGTCCTCCTTGGATAGCTGGTGTCATAGCAACATATTCTGCTTCACATGTAAACAAGGCTACAGTAGGCTGTTTTTTAATTTTCCAAGATATAACAGGTCCTTGTTTGCATAAGGAATAACAATAGACTGGGGTGCTTTTTCTATCCTCAGAGCTTGCCCAATCTGCATCAGTAAATCCTATGAGTTGTAATTTACTTTCGCATTTTTGGAAATACAACTCATGCTCTATGGTTCCTTTTAGGTACATCAGCACGTTTCACTGCAGCCCAGTGTTCAACAGTAGGATTTTGGTTGTGCTGTGTTAACTTGTTGACAATCCAAGAAATATCTGGCTGTGTGCATGTTGTCAAATAAATCAAATTTCCTGACGTCTCTATACTTTCTTGTATCGAAAAGTGGTGCGTCCTTAGAGAAATTTAATTCCTGTTCACTAGGTATTGTTTTGGGTTTGCAATTAATCATGTTGAATTTTACTAATATCTTCTCAATATATGCACGTCGATTCATTCTGACTTCACCTGGTTTGACTATGAAGTCTATTCCAAAAAATCGTGATATTTCTCCTAAATCTTTCATTTTAAATTTTTTCTTTCTTTTAGTTTCTTTCAATCCAGCATTGTCGAGGCATTTGAAGCTATTAGAATGTTATCAACCCATAATAAAATTATTACTATTTCTTGCCTATCTTTATTTTTTTACAAACATACAAGGATCAATGATGCTTTACTTGAAAATTTCTTTAACAAGTTCTTGACTTCATAATTTATTCCAGTTCTTTCCACTTTGTTTTAGTCCACAGTGATTTATTCAATTTGTAGACTAATTTTTCTTTTCTCCTTCCCTGAAATTTCATATTCTTCTGCTTGTTCTAAGTAAATTTCGCAATCAATTTTTGCATTAAGGTATGCAGACTTAACATCCATTTGGTGCATTATTAATTCATATTATGCAATAAATTGCATCAAAGTTTTGATTGTAGTCATCTTACTAGCAGGTGTGCATGTTTCATGGTAGTTTAAGTCCTTGACTTGACTAAGTCCTTTAGCAACATATCTTGCTTTATATGTATTGTTGGTATTTTCCTTAATGGTATTGTGGTGGACTTCACCACATTAATTTAACTTTAGATTAGGAAACAGGGCTAACGCAGAAAAGGATAAACAAAAGACATTGTTACACATAAAACATGTATTTAACAAGATGTACAATATCAAACAATGATGTGAAGGGAAGCATGCATTTAAGTAAGAAAAGGTTGAATTAACCAAGAGTTGTTTCTCATTAACTATTATTTTAGTGTTCCAAAGTCTACTGGAAGAATGTTCATGAGAGTCTCTTGTAATGATTGTTCTTGAAAGATATTGCAGTGTAAGAAGAGTTTATGTGAGTGTGTATAAGGTATGTTCAGCATGTGAGTGAGAAGGTTGGCGCATGGTTTCAACTCTCGTGGATTCGTTTGACAGTTGAATTTCTCACAAATGAGATGAAAAAGAGCTTAGCTTAAATAAGTGACCGTAGGCTCCAAATCGCTGCGCGGGAAGAATTATTCTTCATGTGCAAATGATCTGATTGGTTGGCATCGACCAATCAGCGAGCGAGCTTTGGGGAAACTTAAGAAAGCTTCTGTGATCCGTTTCTCCCAAAAGTGCACAAAATTGACTACTTGAAAATAGAGCGATTACAAAATTGTCACATTACAGCGATTTGTAAATTGCCTATAATAACGTAGTGGAGATTAATTAACCAATGAATGCTTGGCGTTATATGTGATTTGTATTTTTGCATGTATGTATGTTAGTGCGTAATAGATCCGCATGGTATAAACCCATCTACCACCAACTACATTTTTACCAGTGGGTAAGGTTGTTATGGTATAGGTATTGTTTTCCTTTAAGGATTTAATTTCTTTGTCCATTGTTTTTTCCATTCTTGTAATTCAGGGAATTTATGGCTTCAGTATAGATCTGAGGTATTAGCCATTATTTTATGATATGCAGAATCATGATTACTCAAATCATCACCAGTAGTGTAGTCCTTTAGATAATCTGGCTTTATTCACTGTCTGAGCGGATATCTAGAATTTCTATCACTTCCAGTACTAGAAATTTCTTCACATTGTGGTGTGATTTCCCTATCAGTCTGATCATTATGTTCATCTGTAGGTACATCAGTTTTTTCTTCTACGGGTTGGTTATGATTTATCCTAGGATGAAATTCTTCTTCAAAATTATTTTCCTTTTCATCGATAACAACTCTATTTGAAAGGAACAGATCTAACTTTCCTGATAGTCTTTCTATTCAAAGTAAACAAAATATGCAGGGCTATTGTACTTGTCATATCCCACAAAAATTCCTTTCTCTGATCTGGGATCCACTTTCTTCTTATCTTGGATATATGCATAGCAAATAGTTCCAAAGATGTTCATATTTTGAATATTTGTTTTTTTTTACTGGTAAATGCTTCATATGGAGATAAGTCTGTGGTTGTAGCATCTATTTCGGATATATGTCGCTGTAAGTAGAGCATAGTCAAAAAGGTTTTTGGTCATTTTTATTAACATACATCGAGACATTTCAAATAATGTTCACCACACTCTTTCAGCAGTTCCATTTTGATGAGGTGAATATGGCGCCAAGTTTTCATGGTTTATGTTGTGTCCAATTAAAAGAGACTTGAATTCTTTTCACATAAATTCAGACCCATTGTCACTTCTCAGTCTGTTGTAATAAGTTTCTTTAACTAGAGTGTTGGAAATTATCAGAAGGATTTGGTTGTTAGGCTGGTGTGTTCTAAACATTCGTCCTCAACAATAAAAATGTTTAAAATATGAAACACAACAAAGCAATAATTCAATTCAAATAATACGCACATTTATATACAATTAAACAATATTTACAATGATGTTTTGTGTTATCAAAAGTTGGTGTGTTAATGATGTTTTGTATTATAATATCCGGATTGTTCGAGTGTTTCAATATATTCATGTAATATTACAAAGTTATGGTAGAATGAGTTTTCGGTAAATTAAATGTTCATTTATAATTCAACATGAATGTGTATGCAATTATTTACGTACTGTTTTTTTGGTTAAGTCATTTGAAGTTGCGTACCCTTAACTGTAGTTAAGATTTTTGTTTGATCGTAATTTTTTACTTAAATAGTAGTGAATATTTTCTTGTTCCCTTTAGGTAAGCAAAGTTTGTTTAAAGTTCGAAAATCTTTCTTGGTCACAGAGGATTATTCGGGCCAGTTGTCGTTGAGTCAGTGTTCTTTTTGTGCTGGAAAGTTATTGTTTTGAGTAGCATTGTTTTGTTTGGCACCTCTCTGTGTTTGATCCGCTGACTGACTTGGTCAGTCCAAAATCTTCCTTTTATAAGTTCTCGGATATCAAAATCAGCTCACGGAGTTTTGGTGCAATTTACTTCTTTTCACGTGAGCTTTCGAATTTTCAAGCTGTAAGCCAATAGAATTCTCAGATCGGAAATATGAAATTTTCATTGGATAAGCTAATTTTACATGGGTGTAAAGAATAGATTGTTCCCACAGCAGGGGTGTTAAAATAACATGGACGATTCCACAAGTCTTTTAATTATTCCAAAAGGTGCACAGTCTGCCAAGAATTGTTTAGTGGCTTCTTCTGTATTATTTTTAGATTTCAAAAAATATGACATCTTAAATCCAGAATAATCATCTGTAAAACACATCTGTATCCATCCCTGCTAGTCGGTTCTCCTCCGTCAGCTAAATCAAAATGTACAAGTTCTAAGGGTAATTTTGCTTTCTCATCAAACTCTCATGATCTGAATTCAGGAATTTTACCTAGAGGACATATTTCACATGGCGACAAAGATGTTTTATCTGTGATGATCATTTCCTTCACAGCACTTGGTAGTTTTAAAATGTTTGGGATATTACAGTGACCTCATATTTTATGCCACATTTTGAGATTATGTTTGGCTTGCTTCATGTGTCCTATTACTACATCCATGTCCTGGATAAGACGATAAACTATGTCCAGCAGCAAGGCCTCTGATCAGGAGGTTTTGAGGAGTGTGGGACCACCTCTTAATTGCTGGTGTTCCCAGGTCCACTCTGACCCAGGGTGGTAGCACCTGTTAAGGTCCCAGCTTTGGGCAAATAGTTAACACCCAAACTTGTGTAAAAATAGTATTTAATACCAGAAATACAAGGACACATGGCACAGTGGATAAAGGCGTTGGTTAGATTCAGTGACAGACCCAAAGAGTGTGAGTTCAATACCCGGTTCAGGCAGTGGAGAACTTTCAGAGGGAAAATTAGCGGGAGATAACTGATAACTGACATCCATCAAACATGGCTCGTGGAACTAGAACAGTCTACCCCAGTGATTGAAATAAAGGGTTCGGTTCGAAATTCCAACCACCTGAAGAAGGCTGGAGCGTACAACGGACGAAACGTTGTGACAAAGATGAGGACAATAGTCCGACTAATGTAAATACTGTACATAATACCTCATCTCAGAAATATAGACAGACTCAGAAATACTTTGTAATAAAAAAAAATTTATTACCAGCAATAATTTTTGAAGGAAAAATTACCAGCAATACTTTAAAAAAAATACCAGCAATACAAACAGTTATACATTCTTTGGAAAAAATATGACCAGCTATAGATCTCTTCAAGGAAAAATATTCCCAGAAATAGATTTTTGAAGAAAAATATTACCAGCAATAAAAACTTTTCGGCATTAAATAACCCATTCAGGTTCATATGTCATAAAACAAACCAAACCAAACCTATTACACATTGATTTAAATAATATAGTCAACCATATTTCTTTATCTTAAACTCAACTTTGTTTACAGTGATTAGTTTGATTTGATTTGTTTTACAGCATATCAACCTCAATGTGTTATTTAATGCCGACAATTTTTATTAATTTTTATCGTTGGTAATTTTTTTTTTTTTTTTTTTTTTTTAAATGTGTTGCTAGTAATATTTTTTCCTTCAAAAAACTTCTATTTCTGGTAATATTTTTTTCATAAGTGTATTTTTCTTCAAAAATTTATTGCTAGTAATAATATTTTGACAAAGTATTTTTGGTATTAAAACCTATTTTTACACTTACATAGTGTTTCGACCCCAGTTTGGGGGGGGGTCAACTATTTGCCCATAGCTGGGACCCTAACAGGTGCTACCACACCAGATCATGGTGGACCTGGGAATACCAGTAATTAAGAGGTGGTTCCATGCTCCTCATTGTTGGATGTAGTTTATCGTCTTACCCAGGATTAAAAGCTGTTTAAAGCTTTCTCTATGAACGTTATTTAAATACATGCTGTGTTCAAAGTCTTTCACATCATGTAACATTAATTTAACAGTTCCTTTTTTCAGAGCAATATTATTATTTCTTGATCCATCCGCTAATTCAATAAAATGTTCATTTGAATCAAAATTGTCTTCAAATTTTATAAATTTGCTTTCATGGTTTATTATATGTGTGGCCACTCCACAATCGAGAAGTAATTTGAAATTAGTTGGTTTAATGTTTGGATTTACTCTTGTAAGAAAAACTTGTATTTTCTTTAACCTTGTTAATATTTTCTTTTTCTTCTACAAAATTTTGTGTTGTGTGTTTTTCATTGGCAAAATTCACACCATCTTCCGTTTTGTAGGCAGTCTTTCACCACATGACCATTTTTGTTGCAATTGAAGCACATGGTGACAGGTTTGGGCACATTTGTCCTTATACAGGTTCTCATCACCAATTCTTTTCAATATGTGTCTTCACTTTCATCAAAAGCACATAAGGAAATTTTAAATTCTTGTAGAGTTGGTTGGTTGTCTTTTCGTGTTATTACAGTTTAAAATGTATTGAAACATGCTGGAAGGCCTTTGAGTAGCATCGCTATCAACAGTGAATCTGAAATTGCCGGAATTTCTTAAGGCTGCTGCTGCTTTTTCAGCATGAAGTATGTATTCAGTTAAATCCTCTTCCTGCACTTTTGTTAATGTCGATAATTCTGTATATAACGCAATGATTTTAGGTTTTCCTTGGCCAATGTAGTGTTCTCTTAACATTTGTATCGCTTTTTTTCCATTGTCTTTTGAATCTCTCATCACTAATGCTAAACTTCTGTCATCGAGTACTTGAATCAACTCGGCAAAAATGGCTTCATTCTTTTCCTGTCCAATGTCCTCTTTCTTTCTTGAGTTAATTTTTTAATTTCAATGTGTGGAGGTACCCCATAAATTTTACTTCCCACAGTTTGTAATTCTTTTCATTTCTGTCAAATAATATGTTCTGTGTTCTGGTCCCATAACCTGTTGAGTTGTGCCCATAGCTTGTTGGATTGCCATGGTAAGTCAACATATTTTAACGACAAGAATGGAGAATGGAACAAAAGATGTACAATGTAACAGGTTTATTCACCAACTGACACAACAGAAAAAATAATGGAAGTATAAAAAAAAATTAACTCCTTTTTAAATTTTAGAGAGTTCCTTAGAAAGGGAGATAACTGTATTCACAGTTTACTCTAACACCTAACTATGAAATTATATCAAATATGTCAGTGTAGCATTGTTAGAAAATGCTTTTCAGAGGTTTGATTGATTTTTTACTATGAATTTCTGTTATGAGGCAGAACCATAAAATGTGTGTAGTACTTGATAGAAATAGATGACTATTACAAGCTATCATAAATTAATAATTGTGACATTTTTCCTTGCCAAAATTGTGCCCTTTTTTCCTGTGTTTCCATGATCCGTACTAGTGAAATTCAGATAATCCTGATGATAATTTTTAAATTTTTATAAAGCTCAATGGCCGATGGTGTTTTTTAAGAAAACAAAAAAAAATTAATATCAGACATTAACACATGGGAAATATTGTCCAAATGAAGACCTTCCAGAAAAAATTCTAAATTTTCTTTTGGTGAGTTGCTAATTCTTCTTCCTGTGTTATGTCCCCTCAGGACGTAGGCAGTCATGGCTCACTACAATTTCCTGTCCTTTGTAGCTCTTACTTCGTCTTTTTGTTATTTCTTTCAAATCCTGTTTTGCCATTCATTTACTCAAGCTCACTAAGTATGTTATGCATTTTCTTCTTCTTTCCTTCAATCTATCCTGTGAGTATCAGATTTTCCAAGCCCTCTTTCCTCATTTTGTGTCCTAGAAATTTCAGCTTTCTCTTCCTGATGTTAAATACAAGTTTTCTTTTTCTTTCCATTTTACCAATTTTAATAAAGCCAACTACATTTTTTTTTGTTGTTGTTTCCACATGAAAGCAATAAATAATGTATTTGTGAAAAATTATCAATTTTTATAGTAAGGTACTGTCACAAACTTTCTAAAAGGCTGAAAAATACATTATTTTAAATAATTTAAATATCTTCTTTGGATTTAAATTTTAGTTTTGCTTGAAAGATATAAAATGATCTGGATATAATCACAAAATTATAATTCATGAAAATAATTTTGATAATAAATGAATCTTCAGTTCATATTCAAACAATAGAGAATAGCTGGCAACATATTCTAAAGCTTTTACTCAGAGACAAAGGAACCACAAGTATCCTCACGAATGGGGATATATACCAGATACCTGAATATTCCAAATAAAAATAATGTATTTGAAAATATATTAAAAACAATAAATGATACAAATTTTAACTTACAAATTATAGCCCCAATTCTAGACTTTTACTGTTTAAGGATTAACTAGCAGGATTAAAGTCAAATAAAAATAAATAAAAAAATTGATGTATTATGTGCAAAAATACAATCTGCTCTCAAAGTCTGTGTTAACAAAATGACAGTTTGTTTACTCATCTACATTGGGATGTGGACTTTTGACATGGGGGCTGAGGGACTATACTTTCTGATTTTTTTAAAAAATTATCTAAAATCAGTAAATTATCTGATTTTATCAAAATTTTCAGCCTGTATTCTTTAATAAATAAAGTTTATATTGAATTTTTTTCTTTCAGTTTTGATAATTTTTTTCAGGTCAGTTCTACCCTTACCATTGCTCATATCTAATCTGTACTAGTGAATTTGAAATGTTCCTAATTTTAAGTGAAATCTCTGAAGGTGATATATAATTAGAAAATAATATTGAATTTTATACACATCAGAAGTATTGTCCAAAATCTTGAGAAAACTCTAAAATTATTTCTTTTGGAGAGTTGCTGATATCCAATTTTAATGAGATATTTTTTGTTTCCACAAGTTAAAAATATGTATTTTGGAGAAACTGACATGTATATTTACAGTACAATTTTAAAACTTTTTCAGATATTGGTTCTTGTTGATATACTGGATATAAAATAAAAATTGGTTTGAAGAATAAAAACATATCAAGTTTAATAGGAAATTCAACTGAAAATATTTTTCAAATCTATATTATTTTACAATTGTTTGATTACTTGTGTTCTATGGAAGATCAGATATAAAATTCTGAATAAATTTTCAATAAAACCATATAATTCCTTGATTTTTGGTAATTTAAAAAAATGTGGGTATGGGTTTCATGTTAAAGTGTGCATACTATTTAGACATGTAATGGGGCTAAATGTTGGCTTTGTTAATGCAAGTTACCCTGTTATATGTATTTGATAGAGGATTCTTTTTCTCTTTTTTTATACTGAAAATAAAATGAATAAAACTACAATAAGACTTTGAGACTATATTTTTCTTTTCATAATGTTATTTACAATATTGTTATTGTGTATGTTAAAAATACTCTCAGTGTTACTGTTTCATTTCTTTAAAAATTTGGGCTTAATTGTTCTGAGAATTTTGTTGTTAAGAGTAGAGTTTGAGACCATTAACTGTGGATTTTTTACAGAGTGATGCGATGCAACTGCGATGCTCCTTTTTACTACTACTAATCTACTGCCCATGGTGGGAAGGTTGTTTTTATAATGAAGTTTCAGATTTTTAGAATGATGAAATATCCTCATCATTCTGGATCATAACAGTTTCATTGATGTTTCATGACATTTGTAGTTAAAAGGAATCAAAATGTGAATTTAAATTAAGGACCAATAATTTCTTTGTGAATTTTTTAGTTTATTTTTCTTTTAAAAAAGTTTCATATTACAATAATTAAAAAGACCTTATTGTGTGCAATAAAATATATTCACATCAATATTGAATAAAATTGTCAAATAATAATTGTAATGAATGTGTTAAGAGAATCTGTGAACTACTTTTTAATATTTTTTTCATTTTTTTTATATTCCTTTATTCAGGGTAAGAAATTCAAAATTGTTTATGATAGCTTTCATAGCTTTGTTTTTTCTTTGTCTAAGGAAACAAGTTTGTTGTGGTAGATTTGGTGTGACATTTTTGATTGGATTTACAAGTGTGAAGTTTTGAAAGTAAGGGTAGAGTTGTAAGACATATTGTTTGAGATTTGAATGTGTTGACAGGTAAGGACATACATGCCAATCAGGCATTTATTTGTATTTCTGCAGCATAATGTTAAAAATCTTTCAGATATCTGTTGTTGCTGAAAAAAACTTGATATATACATGTGTCTGTCTATATTTCTGAGATGAGGTATTATGTACAGTATTTATATTAGTCGAACTATTGTCCTCATCTTTGTCGCCATATTTGTCACAACGTTTCGGCCGTTGTACACTCCGGCCTTCTTCAGGTGGTTGGAATTTCGAACTGAACCCTTTATTTTGATCACTGGGGTAGACTGTTCTAGTTCCACGAGCCATGTTTGATGGATGTCAGTTATCTCCTGCTAATTTACCCTCTGAAAGTTCTCCACTGCCTTAACCGGGTATTGAACTCACAACACCTTTATCCACTGTGCCATGTGTCCTTGAGGACATCTGGGTATTATAAACCTAATGTTTTTTCAGCAACCATTTTTTACCAGTACTCATATTGCAATTTTGCTGTTATCATTGCATGTTTTTTTTTGTTTTTTTTTACCAGATCTCATATTGCAACTTTTTGTTATCATTGCTTTTCTCTGGCACTCCTTATTACTGGTTCCCATATTGTATTTATTTCTATGCTTGGCCGACTCAGGAGATTTTACTATATACATGTGTGTTTTAAGAATTCAAAAACTTAAAAGTTTAATACCATATTTAGTTGGTAACATTCTTTTAAAAAATTGTTTTTCATTTTAAAGTTGTGTAATTTTTAAAATTTTATTTTGCAGATCAAAATGAAACTAAAAATTAAATTTCTGAATCATTTCTCTTGGTCAATGAACTTTATTAATAAATACTGAAATTTTCAATAAAATCGGATAATTCCCTAATTTTTGGTAATTTGTTTGAGATGTGTAGGTATGTTAAATTGTGAATGATGTTCGGCAGTATCACTGATATTTCATGACATTAGTAGCTGTATAGGAATTAAATCATTTTTTTTTTCCAACCAATAAAATACCATCAAAAGGTTTTTTGGATAAGCAATAATTACTAGGGCATATACTGCCAAAATACTTGGTACACATAGTTGCAGACCTACCATGTGTTATTTTTGGACCATTTAGAAAATAACAATAACTCCCTTCACCACTCCCACAAATTCAAGAAAAAGATTTTTTGCGAGCCAATAAGAAATTATTTTCTAACTAATGAAAACATTGTATTCAAAAAGTTCACACCTCTATGTGAAATTAGTTTTTGAATCTCCTTACAGATATAAAAATAGAAGTGGACTGCTTCTTGAGGTTCAAAACAATTTCAGAGGGCAGTTTGATCTACATGCATATACACACAATAGAAGAGATGAGCAGCCACTGACTAAAACCTTATCTATGCACTCATGGACACATTAGGCTGATTGTCATAAAGTAAGTTTGTTCACACAGCACACTATGAACACTTAATTGATAAAACAAACTTCAATGCAAGGAAAATTTGAACATTTTATTGTTATTTGCATATTTCTGAAAAGAGTATATAAATGTTATTTCAACTAATGTTCTGCTTTTATGTTTCCTTTAGAAAATAATCTTTTATATGTTTCATTTGATGTGTTGTTAAATGTTTTGAATACTGGCAATCAGAAAAAGGATATGTTAGTAGATGAAACATTCCCTTTCTGAAATTGTGTACCAGGAAGACATGTTGGAAGGCATTACTACTGACAATGAACAGCACAGTGGATTATCACAGGCTCTCTTTAAATGTAAGATGCATGGAGTTAAGTTTTCATCAGTTTCAATTTTTAAAGCCCAGATATAAATAGACAGAGAAGAGAATGCCTGTTCTTGAGAAGCATTGAGACACCATAGATTTATTCATAGAATAGAAATACTGAAAGACCTGTATTGATATGAACCTTTTGTTTATACTATTTACATTATTTGGACCTTTGTCCTCATCTTTGTTGCCATATTTATCACAACGTTTTGGCTGTTGTACGCTCCGGCCTTCTTCAGGTGGTTGGAATGTCGAACTGAACCTTTTATTTCACTTGCTGGGGTAGACTGTTCTAGTTTCATGTGCCATGTCTAATGGATGTCAGTTATATGTTAATTAACCTCTCCAAGTTCTCCACTGCCATAACCAGGTATTGAACTCACACTCTTTGGGTCCTGTCACTGGATCTAACCAATGCCTTTATCTACTGTGCCATGTGTTCTTAACATCATTGGAAAATTCGTAAACTTAACGAATTAGCAAATATGCCAGATGAATACAATATGGGAACCAGTAATAAGGGGTGCCAGAGAATAACAACAACAAAAATTGCAATATAAGCTCTAGTAAAAAAAACATAAAATGATAACAGCAAAAATTGCAATATGAGCACTGGCAAAAATGGTTGCTAAAGACATTAAGTTTATAAGTCCCAGAAATTCATACACAGGACACCTGGCACAGTGGATAAAGGTGTTGGTTAGATCCAGTGACAGAACCCAAAGAGTGTGAGTTCAATACCTGGTTAAGTGGCGAACTTGGAGAGGTGAATTAACAGGAGATAACTGACATCCATTAGATATGGAACTAGAACAGTCTACCCCGAACAAAATAAAGGGTTCAGATTTGACATTCCAACGGCATACAATGGCCAAAACATTCTGATAAATATAACAACTAAGATGAGGACAATAGTCTGAATAATGTAAATAGTGTACATAATACCTCATCTCAGAAATATAGATAGATACCTTTTGTACATATTTAAAGTAAAAAAGGTCAGGGTAATGGTTTGATGTAAAGAAGTTGACATTAATATTAATCGGCCATTCCATTTCCTGTCTCAAACTTAATGGTTTTATTCAAGTCTCATTTCCTAAGAAATTTCTTTGTATTTCCTAGATAATATTGCTAAAAGTATCTGAATATTTAAAGCAATTAGCAGAATTCATAAGAAAAGGTGGTGATTTGGTCTGATGTAAAGAAATTGACATCAATATTAATGGGCCATTCTATTCCTTCTCTGTGTAATCTCCAAGTTTTTATTCAATTCTCACTACATAAGAACTTTCTTAGTATTTCATGGATACTAACACTCAAGTTAAAGCAATTAAAATTAATATAAAAAAGGTTTCTGTACTTAGGTAGGATAAAAATATGACATTAATATTTCTCCAGATTAAATTGGATAAAAGAAAATTCACTTTCTGACATCATGTTTGGGTGACTGGAATAACTTATATACATTGATGTGCCAAAAGACATCGAATAGCAGTATATAAAGGTAATGGTAGTTGGCGTCATTCTACCTTCGTATTCATAGAAATGCCCACACACATATATCAGCTTCATTCTGACATCTA
This sequence comes from Acanthosepion esculentum, assembly GCA_964036315.1. Lineage (NCBI taxonomy): Eukaryota > Metazoa > Mollusca > Cephalopoda > Sepiida > Sepiidae > Acanthosepion > Acanthosepion esculentum. Next base: position 57,600,186 of record OZ038479.1, on the reverse strand, counting down.
GTGAGTCCATGTGTAAATATCAGGCAGTCTGCACTTGGCAAGGTGACATGAATTATCAGAGCTTGAACAAGATATGTTTGTAGATAGAAAATTCCCTTTCTGAAATAATGTACCAGGAAGACATGTTGGAAGGCATTACTACTGACAATGAACAGCACAGGGAATCATCTAACGCAGGGGTGGGCAAACTATGGCCTGCCAAAAAAATTCATGCGGCCTGCCAAATGTTAGTGATGTGGCACTAAGCTGTCAGCCCATGGTCGACTCCCTGTTGTGGCGCAAAGCTGTAATGTTTCTTCCACCAGTGTTTTGTGGGTGACTCTTAGTCGCTGCCACCAGCCTGTGTCCCGGTCAATCGTTGGTCATCACTACTTAGCAAAATCCCCTGGTCATGATATCAATATGTGACACTCACCCGTCCAGGGTCAAATTCTGGTCATCGATGTTAATGGCTTCACCTGCTGTACCGGTTCAATACCAGCTCTAGTGTTCCCAGCTCACTTGCAACATCCGGTTACTGCTTCAATCTCAAGTCTAACCTACCCATGTTGTGACTTTGATCTTAGGTAGACGAGATCAATCAGGCATCAGGCTGTAGTGTAAGCTGAGTCCAGACTGAAGGTGGTATTACACAAGCATAAAGAAAAAGAAGTAAATAAAAGAAAAACCCAAGAGGTTCAAGTATGTTAAGAAATAACAAATCAACATTATCCGTCTGTTATATACAGGAGTGTGTTTTTCTCTCAGCCTGTTTTCTATGAAATGTGACTTCTATGTTTCAAGCAAGTTGGTATCTTAAGTCAACTGATTTAGTTCTTAGGTGTTGGCTTAGCTTGGCTTGTTATTGGTATGATGGGCAAAGTTGGAGGTTGTGGAATCTCTTGGTCAGCTTCTGCAAGGCAACACTCTGGTTCCCGCTACTCGAACTGACTGTGTCTCTATGTCCAACTGTCTCAAACTCACTCCAACTGGTACTGCCGAACAACTCGAGGACATTCGTTTATATGGGTACCAACCAAAACCTGGTATGGGGCCAGACGCGGCCTGAGGTTCTCAGTAAATCTCGATTTCTAACAATCTCTTTGTTGTCAGGCCAGGAAAATTGATTACTTCCCATTTTTTGGAAAATTAATCACTTTCCATTTCTCTTCCTTGTCCGTGAGGGGAGGTCAGATGAGAACTATCTTCCTAAACTCTTCCTCTCACATTGATATCTCATACCAATCTCTTCAGTTGGTGTTAATAACTTCTCCATCCTTCTCATCCATTCACCGCCGCCTATCACCATTGCTACCACTCGACCAATGGCATCCCGGCCGTTCGGGAGTGGCTAAGCTGGCCTCCTTAAAATTATAATCTAGAATTTTTGTTTACAAAATTCTCCTTTTTCCCATATTGCCAATTAAATTTCTATCATATCTTTTGGCCACCCAGAATCCACTTAGCCAACACTCTCTACCGACTCCATTAATCACTGTCAAAGTTTGCCATCTTGTTCCTTTGTGAAGTTATCTTTATAATGGAGCCCTTGACTTGTTGAGAAATTAAATTCTTTATCTCGCCAAATCTCAATTCTCCACTCTATTTTCTGTCTCATGCCAAAATTTTAGAATCACCATATTGCCATTCAACATCTTGGCGTCTGAAGCCGGACGTTGGCAAAGTAGACAACAACAAAAAAAATGCCAAAAATGATAATTAATATTGATTCTCCCTGCCCTGTATCAGCGATCGTCTCGAGCCGAAATTTTTATGACCGCCATGTGGTCTGGCCAATATCTTAATATTTGTTTTTCTTTCTATCTCTCTCGGCAAGACATTATCAACTTGACAAAATCTCACATGGCTTTTTCCACGGGTTTACTGTCTTTTGTGAAAAGTATTTTTTTTCGTAAATAGAATAAAATCTTTTTTTTAACATCGATCAGACTATCTTTTGGAATAGATCTTTTTCACCTTAAGTATTTCCTGTTTTAATTTCTACAGTTAATTAGTTAGCCAATTACCATAGCTAAATAGTGTCACAGTAAATTTGAAAGAGAAAGTTACCAAGCAATGCCAAATAATTGTTACAAGCAATTTGACGTCTAATTTTAACAAATTGGTAAATGACTGCAGTCAGATACATTATTCTTATCGAGTCATTGAGATCCTTCTGTTGCTGAGTTACTTTGTTTTTCAAATCCGTTTCATGCAAAGTTATTACTTCAAAATATCAATAAAATTTTTTTTTCTTTAAACGGAATTTGTTTTCAAGCAAATCTGTTTCATGTGAAGTTATTACTTCAAAATATCAATAAAATTTTTTTTTCTTTAAACGGAATTTGTTTTCAAGCAAATCTGTTTCATGTGAAGTTTCTACTTTAAAATCTAAGTTATTATTTCTTTAAATTTAGTTACTTTGTGTTTTATTTGAAGTTTCTTTTTTAAAATATTATTTTTTTTATTTCTTTACACAGTTAATTTGTTTTTCAAATAGATATGTTTTCTACTTTATATTAAAAAAATAATTTTTTTCTTAAAAGGTTATTTTGTCTTTCAAATGTGTTTCATGTAAATCTTCAACTCAAAAATACTTAATATCTTTTTCTTTAAAGTACTTTAAACTGAGTTACTTTGTCTTTCAAATAAATGTTTCATATGAATCTTGTATAGTACTTTAAAATATTAATAAAAATTAAATTTCATTTTTTTCTTTAAAAAGCTATTTTTTGCCTATTTTAAATATTAATCATTATTTTGGGTTAATATACTATGTGGCCCAATAAAATTGTGAATTTTTGAATGTGGCCCTTGCACTGAAGAGTTTTCCCATGCCTGATCTAATGTTAAAATGCATGGAGTTAGGTTTTCATCAGTTTCAATTTTTAAAGCCCAGATGTTAATAGACAGAGAAGAGAATGTATGTTCTTAAGAAGCATTTTTACACACTATGGCTTTTTACTTGGCTCTTGAATTAGAAATGCAGTTTTCCGGGTCATAATTATGTCCGAACAACAGGAATGCTGAAAGATCTCAAATGAGATTAGAATGGTTAGACAAAAACATTTAAGGAAATACAATATGAAGAACTCTCTGGAATATTTTAAAATCAATCTACACAGAATAAATATGGTGATTTTTTAAGCATAGCTTAGGTGTGGCACAAGGATGAAAGTATTGAGCACCCAGTGAGGATGGAATTCACTATTCAGTTGTAATTGTTCTAGTGAAGAAAGCTTGCGAAACGTTACACCACTCCGAGGTGTCCCAACACAGCATATGTATACCAAGCTAAAATTTTATTTTCAATATATCTAAAAACTTAATACATAGAGAGAGTGACTAAATATAAAAAAAAAAATAGTACCAAATTTATCTTAGCTCAATGAACAACCAAGTTATGACCATTCAAATTTGATCAGAAAATTTTCAGTCTCATGTACTCTTGGGCCAGAATCCAAATTTAACAGTGTATAACAGAAGATGCTGTCTTCAAACATGAAAAATCATTAAAAATGTAATGTCATATAGATAGTTTTGAAATAGAAGAAAGATCTGACCACCATAAACACTGGGAAAAATTGTGTGCTGGGCTTTTCACTCTACCAGTGGATCTCCCCACCCATGTTTCATTGAAGTTTTTAGTATTATTGGACAAAAACAATTGCTAAAATATGAAACAAAGATCTTCCTGGAATTTCAACTGATTTTAATACTGGCTGCTCAGTTAATGAATATCAAATGTTTCCTTATAAGGAAATAGCTAATATTAATATTAGCTATTTTCCCTAATTGTGTTTGTGTGACTGGGATAAATTAAACAGACTGGTGTCACAAAATCATGGGATAACCGTATGTAAAGATAATGGTAGGTGGCATTGATATTCATGGAAATGCCCAAAGCTAAATCAGTTATACGCCGACAACTGATGAGTCAGTGTAAACAACAGCTAGACTGCTGTTTGCAAAGTGACATGAAATATCAGAGGCCAAACAGGGCATAATATTTGGATGACATATTGAATGGATATTCTATTTCTGAAATTCGTGGAATGCATGTTGGAAAGCATTTCCGCTACTGTAAATAGTACAGTGACTGACCACAAGTCCATAATGATGTATATTCAGTTAGGTTGGCAGGAGTTTCAATTTTGAAAGCCTGAAATATACACAGAACAGAAGGCATATACTTGAGAAGCATTTTCATGGGTAAACACATGCCAGAGATAATTTAATTATATTTTTCTTTAATGTATATATTTTCTATTACATCTTCATTCCTATTATAAAAACCAAGTGGCAGGGTATACATATATGCAGACGACAACATCTCACCTTGAGAAGCATTTAGACATGTAAACACACAACGGAGAGAATTATATTCTTTTCTAATCTATATATCTTCATTTCTATTACAAAAAAAGGGGTAGAATAGAAATATATGCAGACGACAACATCTCACCTTGAGAAGCATTTAGACATGTAAACACACAACGGAGAGAATTATATTCTTTTCTAATCTATATATCTTCATTTCTATTACAAAAAAAGGGGTAGAATAGAAATATATGCAGACGACAACATCTCACCTTGAGAAGCATTTAGACATGTAAACACACAACGGAGAGAATTATATTCTTTTCTAATCTATATATCTTCATTTCTATTACAAAAAAAGGGGTAGAATAGAAATATATGCAGACGACAACATCTCACCTTGAGAAGCATTTAGACATGTAAACACACAACGGAGAGAATTATATTCTTTTCTAATCTATATATCTTCATTTCTATTACAAAAAAAGGGGTAGAATAGAAATATATGCAGACGACAACATCTCACCTTGAGAAGCATTTAGACATGTAAACACACAACGGAGAGAATTATATTCTTTTCTAATCTATATATCTTCATTTCTATTACAAAAAAAGGGGTAGAATAGAAATATATGCAGACGACAACATCTCACCTTGAGAAGCATTTAGACATGTAAACACACAACGGAGAGAATTATATTCTTTTCTAATCTATATATCTTCATTTCTATTACAAAAAAAGGGGTAGAATAGAAATATATGCAGACGACAACATCTCACCTTGAGAAGCATTTAGACATGTAAACACACAACGGAGAGAATTATATTCTTTTCTAATCTATATATCTTCATTTCTATTACAAAAAAAGGGGTAGAATAGAAATATATGCAGACGACAACATCTCACCTTGAGAAGCATTTAGACATGTAAACACACAACGGAGAGAATTATATTATTTTCTAATATATATATATATATATATATATATATATGTATAAAATTTTTATTTCATTTTTCTTAGAAAAGAATCAAATGGCTAGGTATAAATATGCCCAGAAGAGAAAGCCTCATCTTGAGAGGCATTTAAACATGTAAACACATAACAGAGAGAATTATATTATTTTCTAATCGATATATCTTTATTTCTATTATAAAAAAAGCTGAACCCCCCACCAAAAAAACAATGGATTCAGCATGAATATACCCAGAATAAAAAGCCTCATCTTGAGAAGCATTTACACATGTTAAATCACAACAGAGAGAATTATATTATTTACTAATGTATATATATATCTTGACTTAATTAAAGTGGTAGGGCATGAATATACCCAGAAGAGAAAGCCATATCTTAAGAAGCATTTAAACTCATAAACCCAATGGAAAAAATTATATTCTTTTCTAATCTATATATCTTTGATACATTTCTATTAGAAAAGAGACAAGTGGTTGAGTATAAATATGCCAAGAGAGAACCTATTCTTGAACAACATTTAAACATGTTAACACACAACAGAGAGAATTATATTCTTTTCTAATCAATATATCTTTATTTCTATTAGGAAAAAATAGTTGTAGAGTAGAAATATTTACAGAAGATAAAACCTCATCTTGAGAAGTAATTACACATGTTAATGCACAACAATAATTTAAATTGGTCAATATATAGCTACAAGTAACACAAGTGGAATTTTATGATAGTAGTTCGTATGTGAATATTAACCAACATTCAAAGAGCTTTCTAAAGATATACAACTTGACCATATTGTGAGCTATGAAAATGTTAGCGTATGCAAATACTAAAATCTGCTATTTTGAATTTAGTCCAACTCTGTAAAATTCTTGTAATTCAGGCCACAGTCAAAAGTCCACCATATCATTTTGTACATATCTTACCACAAGGTAGACAAATTTGTTGTCAAATTAAAAAAAAAAAAAAAAAAATGAAAGATACAGTTTTTGAGATATTACAGTCAAAGTCAAGGTCCAATTATGTTATCTGACCTTTAAACAACAAAAAAGATCACCTTTTAGATCTATCCAAGTATTTTAAAATATATGGTTTTGCTTTGTAGGTAAAAACAAAAAACCCAACAACAACCGAGATATTGATATTTAAACTTTGTGACTATTTTCCAAAATTCACCTTTTTGGCAAAGGTCAAAAGGTCATATCCTGCAAATCCTTCAATAGGTAACATTCAATTGATATCATGAAACTCTAAAGTGTACCAGATCTGAAAAAAATATGTATCGGTGATGGTCAGATCACTGCTGATTTGGCACAGAATGACTCATTTACACATGTTAAGACACAACAGAGTGAAATAATATTCTTTTCTCATCTATGCATCTTCATTTCATTTCTATTAGAAAAAAAAAAGACATGAGGTAAGGTATAAATATACGCAGACGAGTAAGACTCATCCTGGGAAGCGTTCGCACATGTAAACACACAATGGAGAGAATTATATTCTTTACACATCTATATATCTTTGGTTCATTTCTATTAGAAAAGAAACAAGTGGCTGGAGATAAATATGCCCAGATGCGAAAGTCTTATCTTGAGAATCATTTACACATGTTTACACAGAATAGAGAAAATTATATTTTCTAATCTATACATCTCCACTTCATTTCCATTACAAGGAAAAAAAAAGATGTAGCATATAAAAAAAACCCAGAAGAGAAGGTCTCATCTTGAGCAGCATTTACAGATGTAAAAACAAAATGGTTTGATTTGGTTTGTTTTGCAGCATATTAACCTCAATGGGTTATTTAATGCTGACAAAATTTTTATTGCTGGTAATATTTCTTTTTCTTCAAAAATCTATTTCTGGTAATATTTTTCTATTTTTTCAAAAATCTGTTGCAGGTAATATTGTTCCAAAAATGTATAGCTGATAATATTTTTTGCCAAAGAAATGGATTGCTGGCAATATTCTTTCCAAAAATATATTGCTGGTAATAATTTTTCCTTCACAAAAGCATTGCAGGTAATAATCTTTCCTACAAAAATGTACTGCTGGTAATATTTTTTCCTTCAAAACTATATTTATGGTAATAACACTTTCTTCAAAAATGCATTGCTAGTAATAATTTTTCCTTCATAAAAGTATTGCTGGTAAAAAAAAAAAATTTTCTTGAAAATGTATTTCTAGTAATAATTTTCCCCATAAAAATGTATTGCTGATATTAATATCTATTTTTCCACCTCCACTGTTTTGACCCCTGTTTGGGGATCAACTATTTGCCCATAGCTGGGACCCTAACAGGTGCTACCACCCTGGGTCAGGTGGACTAGGGAACACCAGCAGTTAAGAGGTGGTTCCACACTCCTCAAACCTCCAATTAGAGGCCTTGCTGTTGGATATGGTTTAATGTCTTACCCAGGACATGGATGTAGTTTATCATCATACCCAGGATAAAAACACAACGGAGACGATTATATTCTTTTCTAATTGATATATTACAATTCTATTAGAAAAAAAAAAAAAAAAAAAAGAAGTAGTAGGGTTGTAGTTGTAGTAGAAATGACAAGATTGGGGTCACACGTCCAATCTTCACTTCTCACCAGCTAAAACGTGTGTTCATCCCATGTTTCAGTAGACACTGGTAAATATACAGCTCACTATCGGTAGGTTGAAGCTAGCGTCCAGCTTCCAGACAAAAATAAGCAGAGTCGTAACTTAATACGAAACTCTATAATAGTGCACGTCACCACGGTCCCAACCACACTGCCAGCCAATGTCCCAGACCGTTTTTATTGACCGAAAATACGGCCAACGCACCCATCATTGCCGTTGGCCTCGCTCTCAATTAGATTCCACAGCTCGTCCAATCAGCATGCAGACTGCCACTAGACAAATCGTGCCAAGCAGCATAAAATAACAAATGTCGGAGAATGTACTTTTCTTTTAGAAAACAGCAGCCCAACAAGCAAAACATCTTGGGCGCTTTGATTCCGAAAAGTGCAAATATTTATCGTCACAAGGGTATAAATATACACAGGAGAAACAGCCACAACTTGAGAAGCATTTAAACATGTAAACTCACAAGAGTGAGAATTATTTTCTTTTCTAATCTATACATATTTAATACATTTCTGTTAGAAAAAAAACGAAAACAAGTGGCTAGGTATAAATATATCCAGAAGAGCAAACCTCATCTTGAGAAGCATTGACATATGTAAACACAATGGAAAAAAATTATATCCTTTTCTAATCTATATATCTTCAATTCACTTTTGTTAAAAAAAAAAAAGAAACAAATGCTTTGGTATAAATCTGCCCAAAATAGAAAGCCTCATCTTAAAAAGCATTTAAAGATGTAAACACAGGAGAGAATTTACACACAAAAATTACAACAGAGAGAATTATATTATTTTCTAATCTATATATCTTCATTTTTACTACAAAAAAAACAAAGGGATTGGGCATATACTCAGAAGAGAAATCCTCATCTTGAGAGGTATTTACACATGTTAACTCACAACAGAGAAAATTATATTCTTCTCTAATGTACCTTTTTTCATTTCATTTGTATTACCAATGAGTGTATGATACCCAGGGAAAATTAATGTTTATTTAAAAGGTTTTCTAAGAAAATAAAATGAAGATAATGAAAATATAGCAAACATGAACTGTTGTGCCTGCAAAAAAACGTCTTTCAAAAGGATCGTAGACACGATTATTATTGTAAGTACGCTGACTCCCGCTGCAATGTTTACACGTTAACACAGAACAGAGAGAATTATATTATTTTCTAATCTATACATCTCCATTTCCATTAGAAGGACAAAAGAAGATGTAGCATATAAATAAACCCAGAAGAGAAGCATTTACAGATGTAAAGACACAATGGTTTGGTTTGTTTTGTTTTACGGCATATCAACCTCAATAGTTTATTTAATGCCGACAAATTTTATTGCTGGTAATATTTTAAAAAATTTTTTTTTCAAAAATATATTGCTGGTAATGTTTTTTTCCTTCAAAAATTTATTGCTGGTAATATTTTTCTTCAAAAATCTATTGCAGGTAATTTTTTTTTTTTCTTTCTTTCTTTCTAAAATCTATTGCATGTAATTTTTTTTTTTTTCTTTCTTTCTAAAATCTATTGCAGGTAATTTTTTTTTTTTTTTTCTTTCTTTCTAAAATCTATTGCAGGTAATTTTTTTTTTTCTTTCTTTCTTTCTAAAATCTATTGCAGGTAATTTTTTTTTTTTTTCTTTCTTTCTTTCCAAAATCTATTGCAGGTAATTTTTTTTCCAAAAATGTATAGCTGATAAAATTTGAAAAAAAAAAAAATTATTTTCTGGACATAATATATTTTCTACTCAAATTATTTCTAGTATACATTTTACAATTTTTTTTTTTTTTTTTAATTGTGATCCTGAAATCCAAGGTGTCGGACTCCAGCAATTATAAGTTAACCAACTTCTTACTCATTTTTTAAGTTTAATATTGTTTCTAATTGAAAAAACATGCCTAGAAAATCTGCTGACAGATTACCTATCGCCATCCAAGTAGAAATTGACTGTTGAAGAAATCTAAAAATCATAAGTGGACATTAAGCAACTGGAATAAATCAATTAGCGAAGCTAGCGAATTGTGTTTTTTGGAATGACTGGCAAAAGTATTGACTAATTGCTAATTGATTTTAAAGATTAAAATACAAGTGTCAGTGTGGACTAAATAGAAAACTTTTACTAAGAGTTGACAAATACATATGGAATTTTAATCCATGCCTAAAAAGAACATATGCAAGAGCAGGTGCATTATATATTCAAATTGCCCACTAGGTTGGATCTCATTCAAGTGACACTTTATTTAATCCTGAGGCAAAAATATGATGCATGTGCAGAAGCTGCAATTGAAAAAGGGTAAGACCAGCATAGTACTGGCCAGAAACTGCAGGGTGGAATAAAAAGAACATCTAATCACGATATCCAATTAAACATGGTTAATGAAGTAGATGAAGCCTATTTTGCAAAGAAGAAACATAACAGAGGAAGGGTGCCCCAAGGATAGTGGGTATTGTTAAGAGACTCAGGAATGTGTTTTATTCAATCAATTCAATCATTTGGATCAGAGGAGATGCTCTCAAACTGTTTCAGTAAATTTATGTGGCAAAAGCAAATGAAAGAACTGTCTGGAAAATGTATTTTCTCAAAATTCATAATTACAGTTACTTATCATTCTGTGTATGTAAATTTTCTCATTCAGATATTTTTTTATAAATTTATCAATAAAAATTTTTTTAAATATTTATTTCATAAATTGATAAGAATTGCATTGTATTACTTGGCTTGCATTTTAAGAATGTAATTATAACATTATTTTGTAAATAAACAATCTAATAAATAAATTCTAATCATTGCTTTATAAAACAAACATTGCTGAAGTACATAAAACTGAAAAGAGAATAGATTTCTTTACACATTGATTTCTTTATAAAATGGTGAATAATAAATCTTTATAAAAAGTAAATAATTTTTTATAATCTTAGAAATAAATATTGCTGAGGGAGTGAATGCAGTTAAAATAATAGCAGTGTCTATAGAAAGAGCATTCTGTTGTGGGTATGAAAGTCTATGTTTGCCAAAGTGAATTTATATATTTTCTCTTGTTGAGAATTTATAATAAAAATATTAAACATTATTTATTAGACTGTTCATTCACAAGAATAATTTTATATGTACATTCTAAAAACTAATACAATGCAATAGTAATCATTTACCAATTTATAAAGAAATAAACATGAAAATAATTTTTTATTCATAAACATTTACTAAATTATTAAAACACATGAACCACCTATAAAGAAATCCTTATTACTTACCATTTTTCAAAGTTTGAATCAATTGACAATTAGCCAATGTTCTCCAACCATTCCAATAAAGAATCTAATAAATAAATAGTGTTTATTATTTTTGTTGTTAATTTTCAAGAACAAAGAAAATGTATAAATTCACTTTTTTTATCACAATTCTAACTATCGCTTTTTAAAACAATAAACATTACCAAGGCGTGAAGGTAGATAAAATGATAGCAGTATCAATGAAAAAAACCATCATTTTGACACTCCATTTTTGCAGGAAAGAAGTTTGGCACAGAATGTTGGTTTTATAGGACATAAACCCTATACCGAACACAATTAAATACACATATACATGGATTAAAAACATTATTTTCTGCCCAATGACATAAAATATTACAAACATGTCAAAAAGATTCCGCAACACACAGACCATTTAAATCAAAGTGCCTATTGGTTAGAAATTAACATCACTGTGTGATATATTTGACTAATCAAAGAAAACTAAAATCCTATTTTTCTAAAGTCTACTTTAGGGAAAAATTTCCTATAAAAACTCATAGATTTTGATTTTCAGAGTTGAGATGCAAGTCTCTAATCTGACACTACTGCATAGCATCCCCCCCACTGTATGTGCTGAAAGAAACGTGTCAATGATTTCCAACAACAAAGACAGTGAATGTTTGCTAATAATAAAAGTCTTTTCTTAAAGAGTTTTTTTTCTTGTTAACTATTTCAAAGTATTTTCTAAACTACAAATTTTTCTGTGTACCAATGAGCCAAAAACCTTAACTAAACAGAAGACTATTTTACTCATTTTTTGACTCATTTCAGTTAATGTAAATTTGTGTAAATACAAATAATTTATTTAACAGACATACCATTGTTTCATTTATTTTATGATTGTTTGGAATACAGACGTTCATATTTTTAATATATAAAATTTTTTTTTAAAATGGAGGACTTAATTTCCAACAGTTTTTATATTCAAAATGAATGAACAGTTTTGGAAGGTTTTTCTTTTGTGTATGCACAAAAACTTGTATTCTTCTTGAGAGACAGAGTTCATAGCTCATGTCATCTTGGACAGGGAGAGAGATTCCTCTTTCTTTGTAGTAGGCAGTTGTCCTAATTAGTTCTTTTGTAGTTAGTGGAGTGGACAAGCCTGTCCCACTTTCTGGCAAAAAGGTAGAAAGAACTGAATTTCAAGCCCTGTTTTCATGGGGTTTATATTCTGGTCAGTGAATGCGAATGGAATTATTCTTCACTTTAGTACAAGGTTTTATATTTTGGTTCGCTTATCTAAGTATCTGGTTTCAGAAACCAAGTTAGCGGATTGACTTGTCCTTAATAATGCTGGTATTAATGTTAAGTACGTTGCAGTGGACTTATGAAATATTTTTATTTTATTTATTAAACTTAGTCTACTAAATTTCTTCTCCATGTCTGTGTAGTACTTTATCTTGCATCTATTAGTACATAATTTTTCATATGGGTTGTTATTTTACTGTTTTTCTTGCCTTTTCCCTGTTTCAAGATTATCACTGTATCCCCAAATTTTGAGATGTAATAATATCCCTTGCAACAATTTCATTTTATTTCCTATTGTTCTTAAAGCTTCATTTGTTTCATATTCCATCCAATATTTGCTGCCACATAGGAAATTATACATTACATCACAGTCTAGCATATCTTTCTTCATTTCTTATATCATTCTTAGTTACTTTAATAGCTTGCTCAGTTCTTGAAGAAATATCTCTGCGATCATTCGAAAAGTATATAAGAGCAAAGAGTTGAGTGGGTCAGCCTAGTCTGCCATGGAAATTTACAGTGGGTTCAGGGAGATCATTATATAAGTCTTATTAAAATCTAATTAATTTAACACCTGTTTTTTTTAACAGTAATGTTCACTCTGTACAGGGGTTGCTTGAGGTAGATGATAACAGAATAAGAGATACAGTTTATGTGGATATGTGGGAAAGATAATGGTTAACCCTAGACTTTAACAGGTTAAGATTGTAGCAATCAGGAAAGCATCCTCTTTGGTTCCACAAATCAGTGGTTCGTTGGAAGCAGCTGCTTCAGTCATACTTAAATCTCATCAATGAAATATAATGAGAATGAGAGTGGTTCACTACAATGTATGTAGCAGGTCAGGTTTTAGGCATGAAGGTTAGAACTGGTAGAACTAAGAGATGTAATTCATCTGAAAATGTTCCATGCTAATATTGACAGTGTAGCAAGAGGCTAGTGATGTTTCACCTGTGCAAAGGAAGTTGTTGGGGTGAAAAATGATGTCACCCACAAGGATGCCGAGATGCTTTTGGACTTTATCAAAACTTGAAAGTGGTTGCAAAAACATAGAAGAAAAAGTAATCAGTTCTCACAGAAAGCATTTGATGCTTATAAAATCATCCATTCAATAATCAGGTTTCAGAACATGTAAAATAACAGAAGCCTTAAAATTGATACATCGGTGGGTATTATTGATAGACTGGGTTTTCAAATTATCGTTTCTTACGGTTTGTCAACCCTTAGCTTTTCCAGATACAAATCCTAATATTTAACCCATAGATGGGAGAAGAGATGAGTTTACAACTTTTCCAAGAGTATTTCCAGAGAAGTAAATTTAACAAATGGAATTTGAACTCTGCTCTTGAATTTCTTATTTCAAACTTATATCCATTATACTACTGTTGTCCTGGGTATGACGGTAAACTGCATATGCATACTGGGTACGGTGATAAACTATGTCCAACAGAAAGGCTGTTTTTGAAAAAATAAGGTTGTCGGCTATACGTTTTTGGAAAAATAGTATTACCAGCTATACATTTTCGAACAATACATTTTTGAAAACCAAATGTTTCCACAGCAATACATTTTTGAAGACCAAATGTTTCCACAGCAATACATTTTTGAAAACCAAATGTTTCCAGCAATACATTTTTGAAGACCAAATGAAAGTCACTCAAAATCATTTCCGGCATAAAATGACCACTAAGGTTGGAATGCCGTTAAACCAAACAACCAAACCAAACAACCAATTACACCACTGTTTGTTGTTAATGTAATGCCTGCTGATAACAAATCCTGACAAGTCCTCTAATTCTCTTAGTCCTTTTCTCTTTGGATTTATGCACCAGGTCAATTCTGATATCTTCATGCCACATCTTGAGCTGTGCTTTTTGGATCAAAACCTTTTCTTACAGTTGATGTTTAGCCCCTTTTCTCTTGCTTACATCAACTATCCTCTCTAGAATGACTTTTCAGTTTTTCATCTGAATCTGCAACGAAGACAATGTTATCAGCATCATGTTCCCCATACCATCAACTATAGTTGGCAGTCATTCAGAGTTACAGAGTCAAAAAGGCAGTAGGAGTTAATATCATCACACATTTCATCACCACCTCATCTAGTTCAAGACAATGAGAAAACAAATTCAACTGAAGATATGTTCCCCAACTTAAGAATATTTCATTTTTAAATAGATTAAGAAAAAATACTCACTAAAATGTTACACTGATTACCAGTCACCAGACAGCAGCACAATTGATGTTTTGGCAATATGCTGCAAATAAGACTAATTAATATTTTTCTGTATGGATCAAGTTAGGAAATTATGCCTTATACTTTAACTTGTAATCTTTGTAACAGAGGTTTCTTTCAGCATTCCTATTGGCTGATAACATTCTGAACATGAAAATATCTTATTCCAGAATCAAAAGTAAAATCATGTTGCCCCTACTCTGAAATTTTCCAGCATAATTCTATAACGATCTCTACTCTATGCAAGTCTATTTTGTGTCTTATCAAATTCTTTTTTTGATGACGTTTGCATTTATATTCCTATTGAATGAACAGGACGATTAAATCTGATCTACTTCAACAACATATACAATATCCATGCAGTCTATCATTCACTGAGCTATCAATTCCCTCATTTTTCCATTGGTTAACATCTTGATTAAAATCTCATCTATTCCTGCTATTTTGCTCCTCTTTATCTTGACTAATTCTCTTCCTACATTAGATTTTGTTATCTTCTATTATTCCATACATTACAGGTTTCTATCTGCTGCCATAGAAGTGTTCTCCAGTGTGTTAATTCCACTGTTGTAGTGGAATTTTCTTTGTTCCAATATGACTGTTTTTCTCTTCAGACTTTATACACCCAGGCAAAGAGTATGTTTTCTTTTATACTTTTTTTTTTCTAAATTGTAGGTTTTTACTTGTTGCCATGGAAGTGTTGCATAATGTATTAATTCCACTGTTGCAACACCTTTTCTTTGTTCCATTATGATTGTTTTTATCTCCAGACTTTATACATCCTGGAAAAGAGAATGTTTTCTTTACTGCATTTTCTTTGATCTTTGCTATTTCCATCTGTTAAAATGAAAGAGTTGTCTAATGTATTAATTCAATTAAGCAGCTTTTCTTTGTTCCATCCTTTGTTGTTCTACTTGGACTTTATTCATCCCGGCAGATGGTTAATTACATTATAGAAGCACATTATTTTTTCTCTCCATTATAAACATGTTTTTCAAACACACTAAAATTTCAAGTAATATATGGAATTTTTGTTTTAATGCCATTTATTTCTAATGGTTTTCATTTCTGTTAGGCTCATGGCCTAAGAGTTAAGAATATGAAAAATGGATTGCCGACCAGTGGACAATATGGAAAATAGAAAAATATTTTACCAAGATTTTCTAAGAAAAAAAAAAATTTCAAAATTCATTTCATTCATCTGTGAAGAAGTTCTGAAACTAATTAAGATCAGCAATTATTTGATTTTTGCAAGAATCTTCTAAACAAAGTTTTTAAAGCCAAAAAGATTCTAAAAATCCCTATACTAATCTTTGGCCTGTCACTGATTAAAGAAAAAACAAGGTTTTTTGCCCAAATTTTGAAATATGCTAGAAAGGATTAAGAAATGTAATGAGATAAAAAAAAAAAAAAATAAATAAATAAAAAAAATCGCTTAATCTTTCCTCTCAATAACAAACATTTTAACAATATAACATTGTTTTTATCAAGTTTTGGGTATTGTTTTTCATCATGGCATGCTCCTTTTGAGAAAATTCTTGGCGGTCCCTACACAAATGTTTTAACACATTAAAAATCCTGTAAAAGGAACATTTCTCAGAAATTATTTTGTTTATATGAAAGAAAAATCAAAATTCAGATTCAATTGTTGAAAATACAGATGATTTCGTTTCATACATTGACTTTTCCTGTTTGCATTTGTACTTGTAAATCTTTGACTTAAACACATCAAATTACTATCGATGAATCCATCTCTTCTACCACCAGTTATGGGTAAAACAATGAACTGGGATCTTATCATGTTTGACCAACAACGAAGGAGAAAGAAAATCAGAATTCAAAAGATGGAGTGGACCATTTTTCTCCTCTTACTATCCAGCTATTTAACCTATAGCTATGAGGAAAAGAGAAAAATGGATTCCTTTCACAATAAAATTTGTGCAAAACTGAACACAAGAGAAGACTACACTGTGATTTGAACTCGTTTTGTCAATTCCATTTTTTGCACAAGATCCATTACACTGCTTGCATCTCCCTTCAACTTAGTATACATGTGGCTATGTAAATGCACAACAATTAGCAAGGAAGGTGGTTCCTTTTATATTTTGACAGTAATTGAAATCTTCCCATAATAAAACAAACATGTCTTATAGATCCAGATTGATCTCAATATTGGCAGAAATTAATCTATGAATGATACATGCTTAAAAGAAAGTTTCTTTTCAATTGATTATGGCTGAATAATTACAGAATAGATCAATTCACTTTAGAATTACAGATTTCATAGAATTATGACAATTTTAATTCCACATATAAACAAATAAGTGGAGTGTAGAGTTTAGTCCTTTTGATATTTAATCTTCAATTTTCAAAAATATCTCATGCTAACAGATTTCATACTTGTGTTGAAAAGGTATTTACCTAATAATTTTTTTTTTTTTACATGAAATAAAATAAAAATCAATTCATATTCACCAGATTCTTATAAATATAGATTCCTTTTTCATTATGATGCATAAATTTTGAACTGATTTGCATGAAATTAATACACACACACAGACATATATATATATATATATATATATATATATATATATATATATATATATATATATATATCTTGTGTTAAGTATTTGCCTTTGTGCTTTCAATGTGAATTTCAATAGGAGCTTTACATTTCAGCTGTCATTTCACATATTTTTTTTCTGCGTGAAAATGTAAATGTAAAAAATGACACATATGTTTTGTATGTTATAATGTTTTCATTGAAATGTTGAAAAAATATTAAATAATATGTTTATAACCTAGGATTGTTTACATGTGCTTTTCAAACTACAAATTTCTTGAAAATTCAGATCTACACATTTCTTAAGAATATGGTTTATATTTGCATGTGGCACAATGAACACATTTGAAGATGCAGATACACAAACTGCGCAAAGATATGGTTCCTCCCTAGTGTGTATTTGCATATGTGCTCCAAATAAGATTTTTCAGAAAATTCAGAATCACAACATTCACAAAGACAGGGTTTCTTTCCAGTATGTTTCCAGAGATGATTTCTGCGAAAAAGTATATCCATAAATTCACAAGAATATTGTTTTTATCATTTGTGCGTTTGCATATGTTTCACAAAATGTGACTTCTCTGAGAACGTGGATTCACAAATTTCACATGAATATGGTTTCCCTCCAGTGTGTGTATGTACATGTCTCACCAAAGATGATTTAAGTGAAAATGTAGATCTACACATTGCACAAGAATATGGTTTCTCTCCTGTGTGTGTTCGCATATGTGACGCCAAATGTGACTTACGTGAAAATGCAGATTCACAAACTTTGCAAGAGTATGGTTTCTTTCCTGTATGTATATGCATATGTGCCACCAAAAGTGACTTGTGTGCAAATGCTGATTCACAAACTTCACAAGAATATGGTTTTTCCCCTGTGTGTGTTCGCATATGTCTCAGCAAACTTGATTTACCTATAAATGAAAATCCACAAATTTCACAAGAGTATGGTTTCTCACCTGTGTGTGTTCGTGTATGATATATCAAAGATGACCTCTGTGAAAATGCAGAGCCACAAACATTACAAGAATATGGTTTCTCTCCTGTGTGTGTATGCATATGTCGCACCAAATATGACTTAACTGTAAATGCAGATCCACAAACTTCACAAGAATATGGTTTCTCTCCCGTGTGTGCGTGCATATGTCTCACCAAAACAGACTTCTGTGAAAATGCTGATCCACAAACTTCACAAGTATATGGTTTTTCTCCCGTGTGTCTTCGCATATGTCTCACCATGCCTGACTTTCTTAAAAATGCAAATCCACAAATTTCACAAGAATATGGTTTCTCTCCTGTGTGTGTTCGCATATGTGGTACCAAAGATGACTTCTGTTGAAATGATGATCCACAAATTTCACAAGAATATGGTTTTTCTCCTGTGTGCGTTCGCATATGTGTAGCTAATTTTGACTTGCTTGGAAATGTAGAACCACAAATTTCACAAGAATATTTTTTTTCTTTGTGTGTATACATGTGTTTCCTCAAAAGTGATGTTTTCATAAAGAAAGACCCACATATTCCACAAGAATGTGGTCCATCGCCTGTATTTGTCTCCATATGTAACTGTAAATATGAATTCACTTCATGGATTTTTCTAAGTGTTTTTGTAGAAAAGAGAAGCCATACACTTCAAAGTCCATGATTTCTTGCCAATTGATATCTCTCTGATGCCAAAATATCTGTAGACAAAAAGAAATAAAAAAATATATAAACTGATACATTGAATAATAGATTAAATCAATTTATACTATAATAGATACATAGTAAACAAGTATCAAACTTTCACAAATATATAAATTCTTTTATCAGCACAAAAATGTACAAGAATCAATGCAATAATTTTCATAAAAATCTATAAAAGTTTTCTTTCCTATTTCTTTGCATATCAGTGAATTTGGGAATATGTTTCTATATACTACAATAATGAGCAAGACACAAAAACATTTCAAAGTGAAACAATTCTTTTTTTTCAAGGATGCATTGTTTCTGAGAATAAATTTGCCAACTGTTTTTGGAACCATGACTTGAAATATTCCACACATCTGCACACCTGAACAAAAAATACATATCCATCATGGTGTAATAATATTATTTCTCACACATCTTTAAAAGTAGATAAATTTCATTTAAGTCCATTTACTTATCCAAATTTTGTAGGAATTTCATCTTAAGTCCATCTTTGGGTAAACTTAAGTGTCAGTATTTTGGGGATTTATGTCTATATCTACCTTTGAATTGGCAAACATAAAAAATTGTTAATAATTTTAGATAATCATAAAAGTAGTCCTTTGAAGAAGATACCCCCCCTCCAGCTTTTTGGGTGGTCACCAAATTCTGGAATACAAGTGAATAGATAGGGGGATGGGACCCCAGCCAATATCTACATAATCAGCAAGAAAAGGGAGTCCAACAGTCAGAGAAGTAGGTAGGAGACCAGTAAGCGAGTAGCTGCCCAGCAGCCAGAGAGAAAGGAACCAGCAGCAGTTAAAAAAATAGCCAGCTATCTTTCCTTAAGATGAACTGCTAAGTGAGAATTCATATTGTTACTATTTTCCAACCAGAGTATCTTGGAAAGCATTTGTTGTTATTCTTTGTGAATTCGATTTCAGCCAAGTGGACAAATCTGTGACATAGCGTGTCAGGTGTATATGCAGACAACCAATCTTGGATGTTATCAGGTTGTGCAATGACAGATGAGTGGAGGAGTTTGTCACAATTTGGTTGCCGTGACAAAGATTGACCCTAAGGTTGCCATGAAAATAAAAAAAGGAAAAAGGAAAGAAGGAAACACAGCATGGAGATAAGAAAGAAAAAGAACAAAAAGTGAACTGTTGAAAAATAAATAAATTTAAAAGGAAAGAAAAAAAGACAAATTTTGTTGAAAGAAAAAAAAAAAAAACCGTGAAAAAGGCAGAAAAATATGAAAGAAAAAGAATAGTAGAACTCTGAAACTAAAAGAAAAATAAATCATTGAAAGAAAATAAGTAAAATAGAGAAAGGGTGAATATTTCTGTTTTGTTTGCATACGCCAAAGAAAGAAAGACAGAAGGGGAAAGCAGACGAATACAGCAAGAGAAAATAAGACTATTAATAGAGGTAAGAGTTTTTTTTATCTCCTGCTTCTCACTAAATCTTGCTGGACGTATTTTATATTACTTTTTCTTTTCATTTTGGGTACTGACATTTTTTTTCTCATTCTATTTTAATGTCTTAGTGGTATTTTTTCTATAAGCGATAGCAATATTTTTTTAGTGTTTAATTTTTTATTTATTTATATATAATGATGGATAGATTAGTAGATAGTGATGCTACCAATCATCCCATTTCTAGAATAGTGTCAGGAGGTTCAAAAATTCCTATATACTCAAGAAAGCATTCGGAATTTTAGGCTTAGATAGAACTGTTGAAAAAGAAATCCAGAATCTAATGTTGGCAGAAATTGTCAACTTATGATTATTCTAATGTCACTGTTTTCAGACATATAGGGGTATACCTAGACAACAACACTGAAGCCAGTTGGACAAACCTTTTACAACAACAGCCCAGTATGCAGCAGATGTGGCCAGAGAATTAGTTAGAATTAGACAGGGCAAGAGAGAAATGTGATCTGAATTAGTTAATAGAGTGCAAAACTTGGCCAAAATAGCCTTTAAGAATGTGGCACAGAGAAGCCATCCAATCACAACTAGAGGAGTATTATACAGACACGATTAGAAATACATTCTTTAGGACCAATATAGTGAGGGTAGCCGCCAAAACAATTGCAGAGGCATTTACAGTGGCATAAAGGAATTATAGACGGAGAGACTGGAGTCTTCCCAAAGGCATATGCATGGGATGGGATAACCCATTAAGGAAAGAAAGAGACCATATCTCACTGGAAGGGAACAGTGGGGCTGTAGTCCATCTTGTAGTAGTAAAAGGGGCCACAAACCTGAGAGGAATAAGCATAAACCTCACCTAGGTCCTAAGTAAATGGTTTGTCGGGGGTGTGGACAGTCTGGTCATCTAAAGAGGGCCTGTACTCAGGGCAGGCATGCATTTGCACTGTTAAGTCAGGAATCCAATTTAAGTCAAGCGTGTGGGAGGGAGGAAATAATAGCATTAATAGATACAGGGTCATCGATGTTGTTGATTAAAGCTAGGGATTATTTTCAGTTAAGATTTAGAGAATATGAACTATATATGTTGCAAAGTAAAAAATATTTCAGGCAGACTGAAGGGAAATAAAGGTAATAGGAGTAGTACACTTTCCTCCTGCAGAGGTAGGAGGGGCAATTACAGTGCAGCAAATCCGTGTGGCACCCACCCCGAGTAGATCCCTGATATTAGGTAGGGATTGGCTTCAAAGCAATGAAGCACAGATAAGCCTCGACCCAGCACTTCCACTGCTAAAGATGGGGAAAAATAGAAACACTCTTAGGTGGAAGTAAAATGTTTCAGGTCGCCCAAACAGATGAACCTCGTTTTGATGAGGGGGAAGTAGCTCGAACAGAATCCATAGTGGAAGATGGCAATGTCGGTCATGTCAGAATAGTGTTGGCTAGTAGTACTGATAGAATAAGGGTTCACAAGGAAGAGAAAGTGAGGTAGGCTATATCAGCTATTACCAGTGGGGAGGTAGAATGTCCAGAGGACAGTGGAGATAGCTATGAGAATTCCATAATTAGGGAGGGAGAGATCTTAACTCCACATTCACATAAAGGGAATATCCAGTCTTCTGTTAGAGATAAGAGAGATGTGGTAGCCAAGTCAGACACCGACTTAAGCTAGATAAAAATAGTAGAAATGAGGATAGACATGGACAATCACCTGCCTATGGTGCTAAGACTATACCAGACCCCACTGATTAAGGGCAAGCTCACACAAGAGGTAGTTGGGGGGATGTGCTGGAGGCAGGAATAATAGAATGCTCCACATCACCATGGAGGACTCTGAATAAGATAATTAAACCACTAGCCTACCCCACACCCTTGATCGATGACATGTTAGCATTGCCAGGGAAGTTAGCTAATTTTTTCAGCCTTGATTTGAGGTCTGACTCCTAGCAAGTAGCCCTCTACAAAGCCAAAAGAGAAAAGGCCGAATTTGCCTGTCATTTTTGCATTATACCAGTTCAGTATCGTGCTTTCAGACTGGCCGCTGCATCTGGAATTTTTCAGCATGTCATGTTTATAGTGCTGGTGGTACCCACTGTGAGGGTCTTATTGCTATTCGTCCTCATAATCCCAACCTGTGTGTTGAAACATGTCATAGTAATAATTATCAGATTAAAGTGGATAATTAGTGAGGGTTACCTAGAAGAGTTGAAACAAATTAGTAATGTATAGGCTGGAAACTGGACTTATTGGGGGTATGTATAAGAAAACAGACAGTGACTGTAAAAGCTACCCAGCACCTGGCCATTATCACAATTCAGATGGTTGCTCTGTCTTTGGGAAAACCCTCCCATGGCACTAACAGGTGGATGAATCATTTGAAGCCCAGTAGTCCTTTCTAGCCTGGGTAGATGTTTCAACTAGCAAGTATACAGGAGATCCTAATAAAGAAAACAAATGTAACTGTGCACAAATTACCCCAATTATTAAAACCATTAGATTAGTGGATAAGTTAGCAATGGTGGGGAGAAATCACTCTACTGAAGGGGACCCAACAGCAAATACTATAGTTTGGTTGTCAGTTATAGTGTTAGCGGATTATGGGAGACATTGGTTGAAAAGGCATTGAGTACAAAATGATCCAGAGAGAGAATGTGAGGGTGAAGACAGGAGATTAATGGACCTCATAACTCCCCAAGATTCAGACAGATTGGAGAGAGGCTACAATTTCCAACTAGATATGTGAAATCCAAAGGAAAAAAAGAAAGAGAAAAAACAGGGAAGAAAATTTCACCCTTGTGTCTGATGATTTTATATACTACACAGGAACCGACCAATAGACTGCGGTATATATATATATATATATATATATATATATATATATATATATATATATATATATATATACACAGTCTTGTGTGTGTTCTTTTGCAAATTGTTGTGACTTGTGATAAACATGGTTTCATTCTTTTTCTTTAGGGTGATTTTGTGCAGTGAGTCATGAGCATTGTGAATCTTATTTTATGACGAAGATCAGGTGATGACACTCCCCATTTTCTCTGGTTTTTATCATGATGAAGGGGTATTACTGGCTTTCATTTCTGTGGTATGCAAAAATGACATGTTTTGTGGGGGTGGGGCATTATGAAATGGAAAAATTTGAAGAGGTGGTTAAAGTTTTCTTGTTATTTTGAAAGGTTGGTAGAAATGACACTTCCTGTGATCTGAGTTACTTGAAGGGGTGATTCAAATTCCCTTGTGTTTTTGGTATTGTTTTTCTCTTTGGAAGGCCTGGAGATTGACTATTCTTGTAACGTGACATTTTTCTGGAAGTGATTGAAATCTACTTGTAATGGCTTGAACAGAAGAGAAGGGCTGCTAACTGACCTCTGGTATAACATTTCAGAGGGCTGGGACCTGCCCAGAATTTATCCCTTTTTGGGTTGAACTACCTTCCGAGGTGGTTGGGGTCCATCTGCAAGTTTTTAGGGGGTGTTTGGGGGGGGGTGAGACTATGTAGAATTTCATGTTTTGAGCTGCATATAAAATATTACTATTGTACTTAATTGCTTTATTTATTTTAATTAATTTTTTATTGATTATATATAGTCTTGTTATAATTTATATAAATGATAAAAATTTGGTAGGGGAGGATTGTAACAATACAATGTCTCATGCATCTTTGGAAGTAGATAAATTTCTTTTAAGTCCACTTAGTTATGGGAGTTTTGTAGGAACTTTGCCTCCAGTTCATCTTTGAATAAACTTAAGTGTCAGTGTTTTGGAAATTTATGTCTACAGCTGCCTTTGAATTGGCAAACATAAAAACTTGTTAATGATTTTAGATAATCATAAAAGTATCATTTGAAGAAGCTGACCACCCATTCAGCTTTTTGGGTAGTCCCCAACTTCCAGAACACAAGTCAATGGATAAGGGGATGGGACTCCAGTCATTATCCATATAAGCAGCAAAAAAAGAGGGTCCAGCAGCCAGAGAAATATGTAAGCTACCAATGAGTCATTAGCTACCCAGCAGCCAGGGAAGAAGGAACCAGTGCCAGCTAAGGAGATAACCAGCTATCTTTCCTTTGGCTAAGTGAGAATTCACATTGTTGCTATTTCCCCACCTTGAAAAGCATTTGTTGTGAATTTGATTACAACCAAGTGAATAAATCCGTGACATAGCAAGTTGGCTGTGTATGCAGACACAGCCAAACTTGGATGTCATCAGGTTGTGCAGTGGCAGATGAGTGGAGAACTGTCACCAAATTCATCACAATGGCAGCAAAGGATGCAAGCTTAAAAGACCATTCTTCTAAAAGTCTACTTTAACAAAATTACCTTTACTAAAGGGATAAATGTCATTATTTTCCATATAATTTTAAAATCTGTAAATACTTTTTTCTAGCTTGTTTTATCTGGAGAGAGTTGAAGATGTGTTATACTGCAATAATGAATTACCCAGTAAGCTTACAAAACTTGTTTTTCTTGAAATGTACATAGATACTGAGAAAAATAAGCCAAATAGTTTTGTGAGCATGAAATGAAAAGTTCCTTAAATTTACACAACTGAAATGACAACCAAACAGGACAGATGCAACCATGGATGTAAATGAATCAAGCCTAACAAACCAGTCTTTCAAATGACATTCACCAACAGGGAGAAAAATATAATTTCATTTTTGCTCATGAAATGCAATGCAAGTGCAGGCTTTAGAGTCACAACTTAGAGAATCCAATGGCAGAATTTATCAGAAGTTATAAAACAAAATCAGTTTCTGTTTTTTCTACTTAATAAAGATTGAGAATTTTGTAATGTGAATTCAATAAATCTCCAACTGTTTCTTGTTGGATATTAATACTGGAATCAGAAAACTATTCTCAAGTGAAAATAAAGGAAATGAAGTTGCTACATCTTTTAACAAATATCAAGTCAATATCTTAAATAATTTCCTTTTCTGTTGAGGAAGAATTATATACAATATAAAATGACAATGATATTTTTCTTTTAGAGATTATTCTTTCCATTTATAAACAAACCGTTTTGACAAATTACAAACAGACAACAGGATAACAATTATGAGTGTCTATATTTCCGAGATGAGGTATTATGTACAGTATTTACATTAGTCGGACTATTGTCCTCATCTTTGTCGCCATATTTGTCACAATGTTTCGGCCGTTGTACGCTCCGGCCTTCTTCAGGTGGTTGGAATTTTGAACTGAACCCTTTATTTCAATCACTGGGGTAGACTGTTCCAGTTCAGTTATCTCCTGCTAATTTTCCCCCTGAAAGTTCTCCACTGCCTGAACTCACACTCTTAGAAGTGGATGTAAATAATAATTGCTACCTTGTAAGGTGGATGAAACATTTGAAAACATTTCTAGAATTGTTCCTCCTTCTACTGCATTATTTTGAGGGCACAAAAAACATGGTCACCTACTGTTTTAAAATTATTTCAACTTCTTTGTATTATATGTATAGATTTTATTTTTTTGTATACTAATAAAAGGATTAATATTTTCATGTAATTCCTTATGTTTTGATTTTGTAAACACAAATTTGGAAAACAAAATAAAAAACAAGTACATTAACAATTTAACATACTTTAACTTTTATTAATCCTTGTGGAGTTCTGGAGTGCAATAAAATGCAAAAATGGCTAAGGCGGCTTTCATTCTGTCGAAAGTGGTGTCCTTTCACATGTTTACATATGACACCAGCATTTGTTTGCTTTTTCTTTCACCCGACTAGCATATTTATTTGTCTCACTGACAAATAAATCTATTATTTCATCATTTATAAATAGATGAAATAATTCACCTTCAGAAAGGCTATCATGTACATCCACAAAATTAGTCAGCCATGAATGATAGTATCCACTCGGCACCTAGTACTCGCCATTACTTTCCTCCATGTCCCTAGTGTGGCTATCATCTCCCAAGCATTTCATTGTCAATATCCACTTGAGTAAAGCCTTCAAAATCATCACTGGAGTTCGAATCAAAGAAGAACTCCTCAATAAAAACTTTGTTGGATGTTGATGCTGCCATTTTTGGTCTACAAATTAATTAATGTAGGTTTAATCGAGGTTACACCACATGAAGAATTCAAAATGGCATCAGAAAATGAAAGTCTAGCCTCATTCTAAAGTAGTATTAGGCTATTCCCAGCTTAAAATGCTGGAAATAACAGTTGATATGTGTTTATTTCTAGCAACCCTCTTGGGATGAAAGAAACCGAAAATTGTTGTTTTTTGTTTTTTTTTTTAAGTGCTATTACTACAGAGTGACCATATCCAAAGAAACACTATTGAAAAAGACTTTCAGATGTTAATAAAATTAAATTTTATCAACATTTACCATTGTAAGAGAAAAAGACTGAACAAAAATGTTAACATTTTTAATGGACTAGTTTTAGGAAATAAATGTGAAATCTATTTGTTTACAAAAGAAATGAAGAAAAAAAAGAAAATATAATGAATATGACACTTGGAAATCATAGAATGTTTTCAAACAGAAAAAAAGGAAAATACATGATATCTGAAAACTATTTGTTTCAGTTTAAAAACAAAAAACTTTTGTGGTAAAATTAAGTTTACAACAAAATAGCAAGCAAAAATAAAAAAAATAGTTGCCAGTTTCGTCTTAATGTTAAATTTTATGAAGTCAATATTTTTGTAATGGTCGTAACAATTGTTTTCTAGTAAGAAGCCAGTGTACGCCAATCACAAAATAAAGTTGCTTTAAACAAGAAAAATGAATGCAGAACATTTTTATAAATAAATTTGTTTTTTATCTAGGGAAATTAGATATTAAGATTAATTAAAATAGTTCTTAATTTCACTTTTAAAATATGTTTATTTCCAGATATGCGAGTCTCTAGTGTAAAATCATTTTCTACAAATAAAATTATGTTTCTATTTAGTGAATAATACACCTAAAATTAGCCATTATTACAGATAATGTAAGTTTTAATCTCAGTTTTAAAATGTGTATATTTTCAAAACTGCAAGTCATTTTTTGAAAACCCAAAATAAAAATTATTCTTTTTTAGCCACTAGTGTTTGGTGCGTGTTTGAGTTTGTTACTCTTCTGCCTATAAAATTTTTCTAAACAAGGAAAATATTTAATCTTAGGTGTATTTGCTAGGTAAAAACAAATTTATTTAGGGGGAAAAAAAATAACTCATTGATTTTCTTTGTTTAGAAGAAATTTATTTGCAAAACTCCAATAACAGTTGACTGGCATACCAGAAAAGAATTGGTGTATTTTTAATTATTTTAAACATGAGAGGTTTCATTTTTTGGCTTTTTAAAAGCCACATCATACATTAATTTCTGAAGAGAAATACTATTTTCTCTTTCAAAAATTTTTTGTCCAAAAACACATATATAGATCGTTTATGTGATGATTTCTTTTGTATTTTACTAATTTGTTAATAAAGATGGTAGTTAGTTATTGTTGATAGATTAAAGTTTATTAAACTTTCAAATAAACTAAGTCATGAATTCTATGACTAAATTACCTTTAAGGCCTAAAAACTGACTTTATGTGAACAATCCCTACTTTATTACCCACCCCAATTCGTGGTTTTTGGGTTTTCAATTCCAGTGGTCTTTTAACACATAACGTATAAATTTTTATTACCCTTGTAAACAAAACATTGACCCCCTCCCTTTCGCACAAGTTAAAACTTCCAATGACAGATGTTTCAAAAAACAACACTCAAAAGTTGAAAAGTATATGGAAGTTTATTTTACATAGCAAGACAGTAGTTTCAATAATTTGAAAGTTCTTTTACCACACATACTATCAGTTAATCTTTTTTTTTCCTTTTTGCTGCTTACTTTATAATTTTTTAAGTAATTAGCTTCCATGGGTCAGAGAAGAAATAAACATCTTCCTTATTGTAGTTTAAGGTGTCTTCTGATTGAGTGTACAGTTTCAAGAATATTGATAAAGATGATTATGTGAAACAAAGTAACATGTGTAAAGTTTAATCTAAAAAAAAAAAAAAATTTTTAAAAATGATCATATATACAAACAAGAATTTGTGAGTTGAGCAGACTAAGTTGCAAATTTATCAATCTCGAATGAAATCAGATACCGACTGGAAATGTAATCATTATACAAGAAAATGGATGGCTTCATTAGAAAGTAAAAATACTAAATTAAAAACCGAAAAACAAATCGGAAACTGCGGTATCAAGGAGGAAAGCCAGAAACCGATACTGAAACATAAATTTCCAAACCAACCAACTCATACATACATACATACATACATAAAGTGAATGGACATCAAATC
The DNA here is from genome assembly GCA_964036315.1 of Acanthosepion esculentum. Lineage (NCBI taxonomy): Eukaryota > Metazoa > Mollusca > Cephalopoda > Sepiida > Sepiidae > Acanthosepion > Acanthosepion esculentum. The sequence goes on along the minus strand of OZ038479.1, from coordinate 57,571,549 downwards.
AAAAACACAAACTAGACAAAAAAAGAGTAAAACAAAATGTCTTGGTTTTCATGCTTGCTGAAATTCTTGAAAGCAATATTTCCAATAGCGTCTTCCTCAATCAGACTTGCCGATTTGATTTGTATCTATCATTTTGTAAAGACATCTTTTAGAAGTATTCTGTTGTAAATTTTTTTTTCACAAGTGCATCAAGGGTTCTGCCATGCAAGTGACCTGACAGGATAGTGTGTAAGGGGAGACTTTGCCAGAAGTTTCTCAATGATGGTGATGAACATTGTTGCAATTCTGCTTGCAAACTGATCTTTTGTTGACACATTTCCTTTTTTGGATAAATTTTGCATAGCTGTATCTGCCAGGAATCCACACTCGATCTTTATGAATGTTTGGGTTTGACTAAATTCTTACAAATTCATTCAGTTTGTTAAATGTAATTATCATTTTACTGTGCTCTTTCTTTACAAATCTTAACATTTTCATGATCATGCTAAAAAGATCATCTGCAAGGAAAAGTAATAGTTTATTGCTCTGATATTTTATCAGAAATAGTTCAATGTCTTTTGAAATAGACACAAAAATCTGCAGTTTCACTGGAAATAAAATGTCATTCACATTTGACAGCACCGCAGAGAACTTGGGGACATTTTTCTGTAATTATAAAGTAAGGAAGACCAACCAGAATATAATTAAGTTGCGTTATTTGACTTAAACATTGTTCTCCGCTGTTAAGTCCTTTACTTTTGTGAAACACGTGTGGAGAAGTTAATTTGATTCTTCAATTTCAACTGAGAAGGGTACCTACAAGTATCAGTATCATCTTATGAAATTTATATGATCTTATTTTTATATTAATCTCAGTTATGACATTTTTCCATAAATGAAATATCAAAATTAATAATAAAATGAATGAAAATACAAATAACACAGTAAAATGTAGTAAATGTACATAGAATTAGAGTATTTTATGTACACTTCTGATAAAATTTCATAAGAAAGGTACCTATAAATTAGGCATGTTCATGAGATCGATAAAAAAATAGCATACCATGAATAAAAAAGGCTTTAAACTTGAAAATAATTTATCGTTTAAATGTTAATGTTATTATAAAGAGGAAAGATCAAAGTATTTTTTGAATATTTTTTTACATTTTTTAATAATTTCTAGCACGTCCAAAATTTTCGTTAAAAATCTTGAATTTTTTTGAATCAGAAAAATTGACAGAAATCAATCAACAGCTGTTTTTTAACTTTTGTTTACAAAAGTGAATGCCGCCGTTTAAAATTCATAAAAAAAAAAAAAAAAAAAAAATAATCAATTAAAATTTTTTTTTAATAATTTTAAGAAAATTAGAAATTATAAAGTTTATTTAATATACTTTGAAACAAAGATTGCTTACTTTCTGCACTGAAAATTTGTTCTTTCAAGTGGGAGAAAGCTGGTCTGAACTGCGGTGTTGATTGACAAGTGACATGTGCGTTATGTTACGTGAGAAAATTTATAGTACGGAAGGTCATAAGTGACAGTTTACCTTTATGTTAACAACTTATTTACCTCATTATTTTAAGTTGGCATAGCATGAAAAAACGGCCTTAAACTTGACGAAAGCAGAATTTTATCGCCAAAATGTTTGTTACTATTAAGAAAGAACAAAATAATTTTTAATTTTTCTGTCTTTATTAGAACGTTTTAACTTTTGATTAAAAGATCTTGTTTCTCGTCATCACCAGAACTCTAGTAAATAACATGGCAAATTTGTTGTGCATTTTTTTCTTATGACACACATTAATTTTGAAAATCTTGCAAAAATAGAAATAATTGTCAAATTTTAATGAAACTTTCAGAAACTATTCAGGAATGCTAGACATTTTTTTCTGCATAATCACATACACTTTTTATTTTATTTTTCATAGCCAAGTAAGAACAGGGGTTTAGAAATTCAATGCAATCGTTATCAGACGTTCATGATTTTTTTTTTTAAGTAAAACTTCTCCACACGTTTCGCCAATCATAAATGTAAAAATGTAAAGGCCTTTAAGTGTCATACAACATTTTTATACAAAATCAGGTCACGTGATGTTTTTATTGTATCATGTTTCTTCCGTGCCTCCGTACCTTTGATTTATAGCGATTTTGATGACAGATAGGGCAAGGAACAGTAAGATTATTCTCATTGGAGGTTAGTTTGTTGTAAAAACCTTGTGCTTTTTATAATCTGTACAGATACATGTACTTAAATAACCAATTAAATAAAGGATTGAACCATTCTACTAATTTTACAATATTTAACAACTTTATGTAAAAATAAAATATTTTTTAAAAATAACAATTCTTTTAAAAAGTCATTTTTCATTGAAAAAGTTTTTTGCCTTCAGACAATATTATGCATATTGATAAAAACAACTAAAAGCATTTAAAATTATATAGTATTTTTGTTTTATTGAGTTTTGTATGTTACAATTCAGAGCTGATTTATGAGGGCAGATTAAAAAAAAAACAAAAAAAAAACATGATTTACTTTCCTCAAAGCCTTGTGTTTTTAACGAATATATATATTTGCGTGCTTTGACATTGAATTTTTAGAGTTTTCATTAATTTTTTTATTGGGGGGGGGTAATATATATATAAAATATATTTTTATAATGACTTTAAAAAAAGAATAACATATTTATAATTTCCATCATTCCTGAATAGTTTCTATTTTTAAAAGATTTTCAAAATGAATGCATGTCATAAGAAAAAAAATGCACAAAAAAAAAAAAAAAAAAAAAAAAAAAAATCGCCATGTTATTTACTACAGTTCCGGTGATGACGAGAAACAAGGTTTTTTCAATCGAATGTTAGAATATTCTAATAAACGCAGAAAAACTTTGAAAAATAATTAAAAATTACATTGATCAATTAGATGATAATATTTTGTTTTCGGCAAGTTTGGCGTCTTTTTCATCAAGCTATGCTCTTTTTTTAGCAATCTTGTGGTAGTGCCTACATAAATTAATTAGATACCTTTCTTATGAAATTTAATCTCACTCTTAACAGTCTTATTTGTTTATATTTTGCATAAAGTATCGTAAACGTAAAGGTGAAAGCTCAGTACAAAAAAAAATTTAGAGCGCTGAAAGTTTTCCTTAAAAATAACGAGGTAAAAAAATTTATTCACTTAAATGTAAATAATTTCACTTCCCTGCATCCGCAGAAAGAATTATCCTCCCGTAAGCTATCTAAAAACGTCATGGAAATGTCTTTCGTCACCTGTCAAGTGACGCAAAAGGTTATGACCTGCTTTGTTTTATTTTCAAATTACATTTTTTCGGTGCAGAAGCTAAGTTAAGCTTGGTTTAAAATATTTTAAATAAGCATCATAATTTCTGATTTTATTAAAATAAGTTTTGAAAAAAATGATAATCGATTTCTAAAAGAATTTCAAAGTGAAATTTTTATCTTTTTTATAAAATGGAAAAAAAAATGATTGAAAATGATTGATTATGTCAGTTTTGATGACAAAAAACAAAACAAAAAAAAAAACACGATTTTTAACGAAAATTTCGGACGTGCTAGGAACGATTAAAAAATGTAAAAAAAATACCCCCCAAATACTTTGATCTTTCCTCTTTAATAATAACATGAACATAGACGATAAAATTTCAAGTTTTTCATCATGATATGCTCTTTTTGTTTACTTTTTGTGGAGGTACCTAAAATACTGGTTTGAAATTTACTAAAAAACTTGATTTATTTATATTCTTCAAAGTCTTCTGCTTTTAACTAGTATATTCAATAAATTAAACAAATTCGAATTTTTGAGATTTTTCAGGGGGGGGGTAACAGATGAAAATAAAAAATTTTTCCATGACTTTCTAAAAAACGGGCATTTTTTAATTCATTTTTGAATATGTTCTTACAGTTTCAATAAAAGCTGACAATTATTTGATTTTTACAAGAATTTCCGAATTAATGTTTTTCAACTGAAAAAAAAGGCTAAAAGAAACAAACTAATGCTAAATATTACGTGACCGTTGACATAAAAAAAAAAAAAAATTTAACCAAAATTTCGAACGAGATAGGATTTATGTTTAAAAAAAAAAAAAAAAAAAAAAAAATACTTTGGTCTTTCTTAACATTTTTTCGGTGATAAAACTTTGTTTTTATTAAGTTTGGGGCCTTTTTTCATCGTGCTATGATGCTATTTTTTCGGCGAATTAGTGAATATACGTACAAAACATCAATCGTAAAATATTTACGCCGACCGCTCACGAAAGAAAAAAAAATTTAACCAATAATAAAAAATACTTTTGTTCTTCCTCCTAATAAAATCCTCATAAACATTTTCTTTTCTTTCTTTTGGCGAATTACAGTTTTTAAGAAGTACCTAAAAAACTAAAACAAGTTTTGCCATGAGAAGCTCCCAAAAAAACAAACTTACCAAAATCACATTGAAACGAATCAGGCCTCTAGGCAAACAAAGATTTTATTTTCAAAAATTATTTTCTTTTTTCAAAAACTTTAGATAAAAACAAAAACAAAAAACCCCGTAAACTATCAAATTTAAAAATCGCTTAAAAATCTTTGTTCTAGAGATGTTTTCGCCGTTGAGTCTTTGTCTTTTATTAAGCAAATTTAAGTATTTTTGCAATAAGTAATGTTTACTTTTTTTTACTTAAAAACAGAATGAAAATAAATTTTGAAAGTATATTTTATTTTATTTTTAATTGACAAATACAGGAACGAATCCAGCATTTTTCAGTTAGAGGGGTGTGTAACTCATTAAAAATCTCAATTCAAAATTTTAAATTCTGTGATGTTAAAATAAATGATTAGGAGAGTGTGTTTTTTTTTTCATAAAAAGTATTTAAAAGTAAATGAAATATACGTAAAATATTGCAATAAAAAAAAAAACTTTCATTATAGCTGACCACTTTAAAATAGGTATGTCCAATTTTGACCTTTTTAGCGTTTTTTTTTAGTTGTTTTTTTATCAGTTGAAAGACATTAATTTCGAAATTCTTGTAAAAATTAACTACTTGTTGGATTTTAATGAAAAGTTCAGAACTTATTCAGAAATGAATGAACTTAATTTAGAAATGTTTGTCTCTTTGAAAGTCATGGTATAAATATTTTTTTTTTATATCTGTTACCCCCCTCGAACTTAATTTTATGAAAACACAAAAAAAAATTTATTTGCAACCTCAATTTTTTTTTTTAATTAAATGCACAAAACTCTGAAAAATCTAAATCATCGATTTTTTTGTTAAAAAAATGTCCGAAATTGTCCAAACTTTTACCTCAATTGTAAAAATACAAAACCCAATAAAACTAAGACAATATTTAATTAAGAAAGTTTTTAATGGCTTTTCTGAATAATATATACGAAGGTAATTATTATCTGAAAGAAAAAAAATTTTTTGATGAACAATAAATTTTTACATTAATTTTCTTTTTTTTTTCAATTTTAAATACACAATATGACAAAAGGTTGTTATATATTTATACATTAAGTTCTTTCTGCAACCTTATGGAAATGATATATTATGTTCTCTACTTTTTAAAGATCATAAATTTGAAAGCTTATTAAAATCTGACAACCATAATTATTTTAAAAATAATTTTTAATATTCCAAAATTGTATTTAAAATCGTCTACAACGAAAGTACGGATGCACATTGTTGAAATAATGTCACATGAGTAGTTTCCTTTGATAGAAGCAAGTTTTTTTTTTACTTCAGAAATGGCTTTGTAACAAGAAAACAACGCTTGTCAAGTTTTCTGAATATCGTCGTATTATTTTCAATTTTTTTCTTTTTCTATTCAAATATAATCGAATAGTGGGATAAAAGAAAATATCGACTATTTACAATTACAAAAAAAAAAAAAAACGCCCTTGGAAGTCCACCCAAATTTTCAAGTTTGAAATCGAATGCATAAATTCATTGTACATTACTTTGGAATTATTATCCACACGACAAATTATCAATTAAAACGATTTTTGGAGTTTAAATTTTCTGGAGTTAGCTCGCTACTACTCAAACTAAAAAATACTTGTCGAGTCAAAACAAAACCAACATAGCTGCTATTAGCATGTTAATTTTATTAATAAATAAAATAAAACTCATATTACTGCCATATAATTATTAATAAATAGAAAAAAATCTGCCTTAATAAAAAAGAAATAAAATCTCATTTCATTAAGTTAACCCGTTTCAATTAATGGTGTTTCATGTAATTTTTATATTCTCAGAAAAATATTTCATGACTGAAATAATAAACCTCAATTTAAAAAAATGTATTTTTCTTTACTGTTTTATTTTTACTTGTAAAATTTGATTTTCTTTCATAATTTAAATGTTATTTTCAGTGCAGAATTCTTCCTCAAACGTAAGGTAAAAAAAAAAAAAAAAAAATTTGAAAGTGAATTTAAAAAAAAAAAATCTACTAACCAGATTCACTTAAAATTAGAACGAATTATATCACTTTGGCGGTACCGTACAATAAATTTCAGTACCGTAAGTTGTGAATATATTGACGTACATCAATCAACGCCTGTCAAAATAGACTACACTGTTGGGAAATATCTCTCTTAAAAAATTTTCTGCTAAAAATGTAAGTAATGTTTCTTTCAAATTACATTAAGTATACTTTAATCATTCTAAATTTCCTAAGATAACAAAAGAAAAAGGTGTAATTGATTTTTCATGATTTTTTAACTAACAAACTGATCTTTCCGACAGAAATGTCGATAAGTTCGATTTTACGAAATTTTTTGACTCGAAAAAAAAAAACAAGATTTTTAATAAAATTTTTAACATTTATAGGAAGGATTAAAAAATCTGAAAAAATATTCAGAAAATACTTTGGTCTTTCCTCTTTAATAACAACATAAATATTTAAACGTTAAAAATTGTTTTATTAATTTGGGGACCTTTTGTCGTCAATGTATACCACTTTTTAGCGAAATATTGGACATACCTACTTTAAAATCTTCATTTATTGATAACAAACAGTACAGTATTGAAACCGCTTCGTAAGAAAATTAGATTCAATCAAGTTTTATGGCGATGGTTTAAAAATTAATGTTGACTTAAGTTCGGTTACTTCTTCTATGCTACCCTTACCTTACCTTACCTTCTGCTTTGCAACAAAAAATATTTTCTCAGAAATTTTAGTGGGGTGGAGCCCTGCACCTGAAATAAGTTCTGCCATGAGAGACTTCCAAAACAAACTTTTCAAAATAAAATACAATAGCATCGAAACGATAACATACAGCCTACACGAACAAAGATTATTTTTTTTTATGATTTTCTTTTTAGTTTTACCAAAATTATTTCAACCAACAGCAATAATTCAACATTATTTTGCAAAATAAATTATTAAAATCCGACGTCTTCTCCATTTTTGTCATGTGTATATTTTTGTGTGTGTGTGTGAAGAAGGGAAACTGAATGAAGCAAAAAGAAAAAAAACAAGAGTGAATCAGAATGAAAAAGTTCTTTTTTGCCTAAAATCATTTCTGCAGAATTTTCCTAACTCCATCAAGTTAAAAAAATATTTCTTATCCTGTAATATTTTTTTAAAATCTAATTTTTAGAAATTGCTTTCTTATGGAAAAAAAAAAGTACGAAGTCGGATATATTTGCTTTTTTCTTTCCATGCTCAATCAAGAGTAAATAAATACAGTTGTTGAAACAAAATTTTAAAAAATAAATAGTAAGAACTTCCTATTTAAAAAAATTTTGAATTATTGTTCGTTAAAAAAAGGCATAAAGATTTTCGTTGGTAATCACATTGCTTCCAAGTGAACTTAAGCATTTTAATTTCCTTTAGTTAAATTTTTTTTAAACGTTTTAATTTTTATGATGCTAAAACAGAAAACACATGAAATAAAAATAATGGAGAGACAAGTCGGTAAATAACGATTTCTTTTTTGTCAATTTTTTTCCACTTACCTTACAAAACTGGAAGCAAATAAAAAAAAAATTCTTTCTGATTCAAAAACGATTTCGTTGATATTTCTTTCACTGTCAACCAACGCAGTTTTTAAACAGTTCATTGAATAATTTAGAGGTTGAAACAAATGACACAAAAGAAGAATTAATAAACACGATATAAATGTGAAATTGATTTTGATAAAAAAATATTTCGCTTGAAAACGTGAAGAAGGCGAAAGAAATTAATCGGTGTTAAACAAGATTTGGTTCCTTGTGTTTAAAATCCTTCGATTTCTCTAGGCATTTACTGAGGACATTTCTTTTACGGCCACTGATATTTTCCCCCTTCCAGGAATTTGTGGTCTAGCCATAGGATAATTATTTGGGATAATTATTTTAATTAACTTCGGCAAATATTTATTGTTCTAAAAAGCGATTATTAGAATTGTATAAAACGTAACTAAGCTATGATGAAAGTGAAGGCAAACATGGGCTTTCGTGCCTGCTAAAAAAGGAAAAAAAATGTTTGCATATATTCGCTGCTGATTAGATTTGCGTGGAAGATTACCTTGTGAACGGCCTTTTTACGGTTCTTTTTGTCTCAATTACTGCGCACATGATAACTAATTGCGTGCGCAATAATCAAGACAATTTAATGTATATTCCGCAGCAAATATATGCAAACAACGCTAGCAATGACTGCCGCGACGCGAATGAGTCCGAACTTTTATTGTCGATAACTCCAAATCGGTTAGATTTTTATTAAAAGTTCTTTGTTATTTTCGAATTAAGCATGTAAATTTACACCTAAATGTAAATATTTGGGAAATATTTATTAGATATTTCGCACGGGGCTTGAAAAGCAAATTACCCGACTTTTGAGTTTTGTTGGTAGGTGAAACCGAATTTCGCGCCAGCAGATATATAAAGAGACAGGCAGACAGGGATAAGGCACTGTCAGAGAAACCAGCAAAGCGGGTCGCGTGAAGAAAGTAAGTGGTTAAAATACTTTTTGTTTTGCCCTTCTGAGGGCCGAGAATACGCCGCAACTATTTCCAAAGTAATCACACTCCCGACAGTAAGATGACGATTCGTATTTTTTACCCACTCCTCCCCACAAGGAGGGATGATGCGCAAGGCTGGTTTTTATGTGGGGCAATTCCGAGCCCGTAGGCTCGGGCAAAAATTCCCTTTAGACCTCGCATACATGGGTCGGGTTTGTTTACTTCCCCAGACGAGACTCTGCCTGTAGGCATAGCCACGTCTGGGTTCCTCTATGCCCGAAGGCAGAGAGTTCGACAAGTGTGTCGCGAGCCTGGCAGCGAACTCCCTGATGTAGGTGCGACGTGTAAACTGGACCTAGCTGAACGAGCTTTCCTTACCTCGAATTGCAAAGGACGCACTTCAATCAAAATCAAATAAATAAACATATATCATTTGTTTATACCTCTGATTTTTAATTGTTTACAGTGAGCCGCCGCCTATCCGCGTTTCAGCATTCGCAGCTTCACACATCCGCGGATTTTTCTTTAGAACATATGTACTTGTTATTCGCGGAAATCCCGAATAATCGCGTGTTTTTCTGAAGAACATATGTACAAATTATTCGCCGAGAACTCCCTCGATTCACGTATTTTTTTTATTTTGTTTTCGATAGAACATAATCTTCCTGTTATTTAAGTAACTTAAAACATTAACAGTCCATTTTTATGGTGAAAATCGACAGAATTGTACATCTTCATTGTATTAAAAAAAAATAAAAAATAAAAACAAACATGCGTAGTGATTGGCTTTGTTCTTTGTTGGGGGCTGCGGCTGGGATCTCAAAAGTAGATTATGCTAAGTCTGGGGGCATCATCACAGTTCTGCTTTTAGAAAATCTTTATAAACTTTATATTTTATCTCTTGTTACCACACACAGTATTTTTAATGGTTGCATCGAGCTATGTGTAATTAAAAACGGTTATTGTACGTATGAAAGAAAATTTAAGTGTTATGGTCTCCAATTTTTCAAAAATGTTTTTAAAAGGGTTTGAAATGTTTCTAAAGGGTTTAGGATAAAAAATTAAGGTATATTGTTGGAATTTAATTTGAGAACAATATTTTACAAGTTCACATTGTCGCTATTTTTTCTATCCTCACTCCAACCTCTCTTTTTACTTTCAAAACCGGATCCCAAAGCCTTGATTCTTATCAGAGATAAGAATATATTTTCTGCCTAACGAGAGAGCCGGAAAATATAAAAAGGAATTCAACCACAATTATTCCTTCCATGGTGCCATAAAGTCTGGAGGAATCTCACAGCTTGTTCAGTCCAACCTGTTTTTATTACTTGCAAAACCGGCTCCCAAAGCCTTGATTCTTATCAGAGATAAGAATGTGTCCAATGGAGAGACAGGAAATTTGTATAACGATTTTGGAGGGAAAAGTCCCCGATTCTTCTGAGTCCACCAAATCTCCATAAATTTGAATAATCTACGCCTGTTTGGCAGTGAGAATTCGATCCACCGTCTGTAAGGTCGACGATACAAAGCACCAGTCAACTTCAGAACCGCTTTCAACCAAAGAAGAACTACCGACTAAAGGGCTGTCGAGAACGAACGTCGGCCCACAATTCAAGACCAATTCAAAGCTGCATCCCTTCACCTCTCCTTCTGTGGTACCCACTGGACTTCAGTCGTTGACCTACGAACTTGCTCAACTGCAAGATTCCTATCTACCAACATTTTCCTACTCTACAAGAACTATAAGTGTTTCCAAGCCTTAACAAAATTATACTCACTTGAAGAATTTTTAGGCGCTCAGAGAAATATTCTGAGCAAGCCTTTTTTTTCTGTCATGAACATTTTCTCTTCACTTAAAGGACTTTCTCTTCTCCCTTTCTTTCTCTCCTAATTGTCTTTATCCCTTTACCCTTTTTTACTGTATATGTAAATAAACACTTTCTTCTTTTATTGTTACACACCGAGTAGGAGTTTTTTCTTTATTCGCCCGCACCTAAAATAGAGAGTTTGTCCGCTCTAAGCTTGCTGTTACTCGCGTTTTGTTGCAATTTTTTAACCTCAACCCTTTGATGCGGGAAAGCCGGGACAAATTTCCCTGCAATATGAGGTTTTAACACTCAGTCAAAATAGGTACTTATAAGCACTTTTTGAGGGTCACAAGTATTCGCAGATTTTAACTATTCGCGGCCGGTTCTGGTCCCTAAACCCCACGAATACGGGGGACTCACTATATTCCGAAATTTCCGATAAATAATACCAAGAACCCCTGACACTTCTCCATAGTGTCAACTAAAATTAAAAGAATATTTGGTTCAGCGGTAGAGATGTTAAAGCTAAACTTAAACCTTAGTGAGCTTATGTGGTGAGAGTAATAAATGAACGAAATGCCCGGAAAATGTATTTTTTCAAAATTTAATAATTATTTACAATAACTCGTCGTGGTTAATTTGCAATATAAACACCAAATGCTCTCGGTATTGAGAAGATATCATTCTGGTGTGAAATTACCTGGTTATTTCGAAAATGACATTAAAACATTGCTGTCGATTACCGTTTAGAAGTTATAGACAATGTAAGTTCGACTTCTTTCTTAATTACGGCGCAATGCACGAAGTTTGAAATGAGTGCGCGAAATAATGCGCGAAAAAACGTTAAATCCGAGAATAAAAATTACCTACGTGAAAAGTAAAAAAAAAAGGTGTTTTTCCTTTTTTTTTTAACGACATTTTTTTCATGTGTCGTGAAAGTTTCTTGAATTTAAAGCTTCATAAATTACATTTTAGGTTGAGATTCTGTTTTATTAGCTATAAGCAGTTTTATTAAGGACAATAAAGAAAAAAATACTATTCATTTATATCTTCATTTTAAAAAATAAGTGCATTTTAAAAATAACATCCACGAAAACCGCGCAGTAATCAAGACCAGTAAGAAACGAAAAGCTGTAAAAAGGCCGTTAACTATGTAAACTTCCGCACATTATTGCTAAGGGAAAATGTATGTAAACAACGGCAAAAATGGCGACCGGACAACGCGAAAGGGATCGAACTTACATTGACGTTAAATCGAAAACGGCAATCGAGCGCAATGTTTTAACGTCATTTTCGAAATAACCAGGCAATTTCACATCAGAATGATACATTCTCAACACGGGGGGCTTTTGGGGCTTATACTGTGAAAATTAATCCTCCTCGTCCTTTCTTTAAATCTTATTCACAGACATTTTTTTTATAAATTTAAATCAATAAAAAAATATTTTCATATTTATTTCTTTATAAATTGATAAATGATAAATGTTGCATTGTAATTTGTTATTTTTGGTTCGCATTTTAAGAATGTTACAAAAAATATTTTTGCATGTAAACAGTCTAATAATTAAACTTTATTTTTAATCATTACTTTTTAAAACAACAAACTTTGTTCAGGGAGTGAAAGCAGGTAAAATTAGCAATTGAATGAAAACATTTCTTTTCACATTTATTTCTTTATAAAAAGATAAATAAGAAGTCTTTAACAAAGGTGAATATAAATTATGAACATAGTCGAGGGAGGAAACGCAGTTAAAATAAGGGCAGTGTTTATTTTGAAAACCGTTTTCTTTTTGCGGGGATGAAATCCATGTTTGCCGAAAATATATTTCAATAAATAATATCAAGGTTTTGAACAAATCATTGGGTCTACGTGATAATGTACATTTTTATTTATTATCCAGCAGAAAATTAAATAATTTTCTATAAACCAAGCTCAAACATAATCTACTTTTTTTTTTTCAGTTGAAATGTTTTCATATCAGAGCTGTAGCAGAGACAATTTTTTTTGCGGGGGGGGGGGGTATGTATATTTAGAATTTTGGCCTTAAATTATCAAATGCCACCAATAAGGTTAGCGGCAATAACATTTAAAATTTCCAGTACATCTAGATTGACAGAAATCATCTTAGAAATAATAGAGAACTTTCCATCTTTTTTGAATGTGTACAGGGAAAATATAGATTCATTAATGGAAGAAATTTTTTTTTTACTCAGTTCTTTTTTATTTAGGTCTGAAAAAATAAAACAACTACAAGAACAACATGTTAAGCTATTGTTCCGTATGTGTTCCAATACTGAGTGTTTGAGTATTTTTGGAGGGAAGATCGTATCTTGAAAATTTCCCAAATAGGAGACGTCGATGTGATTTCCTTTCGGAAAACGAGTTTGCAGTTTTTAATTACGTTTTCTTTCTTAACTGTATTTTGTTAGAATAAAACTAAAAAATACTACAATTGTGTTATATAGGAATAAATTGTCGGTCTCGACACTTGAGTTTGAACATAGATCGCCAGTGAGCGTTTGGTCACTGGCGATCTATGTTCAGGCGATCCCATTATTGGATCAAGTGACCATAGTGGAAAGGCATATTTGTAGGAAGTAGCTGAAGACTAACGTTCGTTATTTCTATTCTATCCTCTATTACTATACTATTTTTCTGTTCAAACCAATATACTGATTACTATTCGAGGGAGTATTATCGAATAAGTACTATTAGTGCGAGTGATATTCGAAGGCGTCTGACACCAGCATTGTTCAATGGCGTACTGTAGTTGTATCTGCGATTACAAAGTCTCTATTTACAACGAGCATTACAAAACTGGCAACGACTATTCGTTGAAATCATAAAAGTGGCAACGAGTAATTGGTAAAAAATCTACTCCTACAATCCCAAGGCCGTACCGTGTTAATAAGAGTAATAATACAGAATCAAAAGATTACCAAATAACGGATTATACTGATAAATCATTGGTAGTTTAATTTACGCAATGACCTGATTTATACTTTGTAGTTATTAAGATGTTTCAATATTTGTCAAAACTCACAAATGCACATTTTAATCCTAGTAAATTTCTTTTGAAATATATTAAAGGAACTCTTAATTATGGTCTAACTTTTAAGAAGTCTGAAATAATGAACTTTTTCTCACTCAAAAATTCCAAGGACAAGTAAATTTCTGCATTTCAAACGGAACTGAATTACTGTTTTGTACGAGTGTTGTTATGCATATATAAATTCCATTTACTTGTGCAACTTCTCTTGTTGAATGTTATTTTTCTTGTTTGTTTATTCCTTGTTAGCACATTTGTAAAGAAAAAATAGTACGGACTGATTCCAGGCCATTCAACCCGTTACACTATGTTCTTTTGAAATATATGTATCTTTATTTCTATAAACAAAAAACAATGAGTTGATGATACTCAAGGGACATTAACTTTTATTTAATAGGTTTCTAAGACAGTGAAAATATATTTAAATAAAAAAAAATACATTTTCATTCATATTATCAGGAAAAACGTAATGTTTTTCTCTATGCAAAGAAAAACTTACTTTCGAATATTTTTATGCCTAAGAAATATAAAAATTAATTTTTGTGTCTTTTTTTATGCTTTCACTCTTTATGCACTTCACATTTTGATTCCCTAGGATATATCATTACTCCTGTTTTCCAAGGACTCACTTGGTGTTTTAGGTCTTTTAAATAATAATAAAAAAAAATCTACGAAGCTCCAGCTTGTGATCAATTAACATTATTTCACTCCTGGCTCTCTTCTCTCGATCTACAAGTTGAAACGATTTCTGCATATTTGTAATCAACTTGATGTAAATGGCAAACTGTCTAGTGGGTTACTTCAGAGTGCGTATTGGATTTGACCGGATACCTAATCATTCGTGTTGGAACTATTCATCTATTTAAAGTCATATCTACTCAATATGGATAATTTAATGCTGAAACCTAATTTTCTTGGGAGCTTTTATGTAATAAAAATGTTATATATCTTCTGCTTTTACAATTGAATGCATGGTAGATGGTATTCAGATTTTTTGTGCATATACATGTTTGTGTGGACATGATTACCAGAAGCAGCAATACGCGTGTTTTATGTTGTAGTTTTGTTGAAATTATATTTTCGAATACAGTTTGATTTATTTAAGAAATTGTAAGATAGTGTAGTAAAATTAGGCAGGTAGTAACACAATATGGAAATATACTTTCCTTTTCACTATGAGAGTGACAACGAAAATTCTCTCTGTTACAACCTTCTTCCTTTCCTTCTTTCTATTGTTCCTATCCTCGGTAACTGACAGAGCTCGGACATAGCTTATGTGGGTCAGTGAACGTCATAGAAATATCACCCAATGACAACAAGTCCCGCCAAAAATCAAACGAAAAACACGGGTGTGTCAGGCCCAATAAAAAGAAGAATAAGCAGAAGAGAAGTGGGAAATTGGTTCGATGTAGCAGTTCGAGACACAAAGGTTGGAGATTCATCGGATGTGAGTCTGACCGAACGCACAACTCCAGAAGAAAAAGAAGACAGGCTGAATTCAACAAATTAGTTTCTGTCTGCCAAAAACACAACAACCCTGTACGAACTTTTAAATCATAAAAGGACTAAGACGATAGTCACCCACTTTAACCACTGTAACCACATGGAGTCAATAATAAAAATGGTATTATAGACAGTAAATTAAAAATTATACATAAAGAGCCAAGACACATAAGCCGATGTGTTGACTCTTCTCTTAAGGGTGTCAATTTGCATACGCACATAATAACGTTGTCAGGAGCTGTGGTTTAATTTTTGATTAAGTCTTTTTTTAATCATTTCACCCCAAGCAAGGCAGTAAAGCCACCAAGATGCAAGAGGTTATTGAGTGTGTGGATATGAGTGTAAAATAACTATTAAAGAGCAAAACAATAAATAAAAAAAGCAATTTAGAAAACAAGATAACAATTGACATTGCATTTAAATTTTTGAAGATCAAAGTTGACTGGGAAGCAAGGAACTGGAAGAGAGTTCCACAAACAAGAAGAGTGAGAGATGGAACTGTTAGCATAGAACTTACGGTTACATCTAGCCATTTCAATTGTGAAATTAAAATCGTAAAATTGAGCTTGAGTAAATGGATGGCGGAACAATGTTTAGTGTAAGAAATTTGTCCCGGTTTTGCCACATGAAAAGAATGAGGTTAAATGTGACAGAATTGATAAAAGCAACGGCGGCTTGAAAGATTAGAGCAGACAATTCTCTTTTTTACGCGGAATAATAAAGACTCAAACGCCCCTGATTGTGGTTTAACAATAGAAGAAGAAAATGTTTATTTACATGCACACAAAAGGTAAAAGGATATACACATACACGAGAGAAAGAAAGAGAAGAAAATTCATTTAATTTAAAGAAAGAAAAAATGTTTAAAAAAAGGCTTGCTCAAAATATTTCTCTGGGCGCCTAAAAGTTCTTTAAGCAAATAAATCGTTCTCAAGGGTTAAATACATAGATTTCTTCAGAGCTTTTGCTGAGGAGGAAACTGTCGGAAGATCCGAATTTTGTAGTCGAGTGAATTCGTAGGCCGACGACAAGAAATTCTAATTGCAAGAAGTTGGATCTCAATTAGTTTTTAGTAGAGGGCCGACGTTCTGTCTTTAGAGCTCAGCAGATAGATCTCTTTCTTGAAACAGGTTCCGAAAATGACTTGTGTTACTGTCGCCAACCTGATGTTATCACAGATGATGTCAAATACTCACTGCCAAAGAGGCGAATATTCTCCGTATTTATGGAGATTAGAAGGCTCAGAAATATCGGGATCTTTTCCCTCCAAAATTGCTACACACTTTACCGGCCCTCTAATTCGTCAGAAAATATATTCTTATCTCTGATAAGAATCAAAGGTTTGGGAGATGCTGTTTGGAAACAAGGGACCGACAAGTTGTGAGCGTTACTCCCAGACTTTATGGCACCATGGCCAGGGCAAGGATGGTCAGATTTCGATATTTTCCAGCTCTCTCGTTCGTCAGAAAATATATTCTTATCTCTGATAAAGATCAAGGTTTTGGGAGCCGGATTTGAAAGCAGGGGAAAACGTTCAAGCAAGGATTTGAAAAGAGGCTAGAACGTGACTTGTAAAACATTGTAGTAGTGATTCTTAAATTAAATTCTAATAGTGGAGGTATCTAAATGAATAAATCACTTCTACCCCAAATTTTGATTAAATAGTAGGACTCGTATTTGGGAAAATCATTGTTATTTCTAAAGAATTGTTAATGCAATATTCACTTACAAAAAATGATTGTTCTTACAATGTAAAAAATATGGCACATATTTTTTACATTGTAAAAGCCTTTAAATATGACACAAAATGTTGATACGTCATAAAAAGCAAATTAATCAATTAATAAGCCAATTGTAGGGAATCGAGCGGCCTGGTGGGGGGGTCAGGGGGTCACCGGATCGCCCTAACTAATTTATATTACGCAAATTACCACAAAATATGAAACAACAAGAAGAAACACATTCAACAAGAGCTAGTAGTAACACCATATGGAAATATACACTTTCCTTTTCACTATAAGAGTGACAAAGAAAAAAAATATCTCTCTTTCTCTCTCCCTCTCTTTATTACAACCTTCTTCCTTTCCTTCCTTCTATTGTTCCTATCCTCGGTAACTGACAGAGCTCGGACATAGCTTATGTGGGTCAGTGAACGTCATAAAAATATCAACCAATAACAACAAATCCAACCAAAAATCAAACGGATGTGTCAGGCCCAATAAAAAGAAGAAGCAGAAGAGAAGTGGAAAATTGGTTCGATGTAGCAGTTCGAGACACAAAGGTTGGAGATTCATCGGATGTGAGTTTGACCGAACGCACAACTCCAGAAGAAAAAGAAGATAGGATGAATTCAATAAATTAATTTCTGCCAGCCAAAAAGACAACAACCCTGTATGAACTCTCAAATCACAAAAGGACTAAGACGATAGTCACCCATTTTCACAACTGTAAACACATGGAGTCAATAAAAAAAAATGGTACTATAGACAGTAAATTTGGCCTTTACTTATGTATTAGGCCAACCTTCATCTCTATATACACAAAAGTTGCACAAGTAAATGGAATCTATATATGCATAACACCACTTGTAGAAAACAGGTATTCAGTTGTGTTTGAAATACTGAAATGCACTTGTCCTTGGAATTTTGAGAGAGGATGTTCTTGCTAATAAACTGTGAAGTGTATTAAAAGGTATGTGAGTTTGGAAAATTTTAGTAAGATGTAGTGTTACTTGTAAGAGAATTAAACAGTTCGAAAATAGTGCGAAAAAAAAAATCTGTGTGGGTGTGATGGCGTTTTTGTTATCAGGAGTGAATGTTCGTACATACGTGCGTGTGCGTGTGCGTTTTGCAGGACCGGATTAAGACCCATAGGGGTCATAAGCACTTAAAAGATTTTGGGGCCCCCATACATATGCGAGTTAAGTATGCTGGTATGGAGCCTTGGTGAGTAGTGCAAATAAAGGATATCAACCGAGAACATGCAACGTCGAAACACTAGCTGGAAATAAGTACAGAAAGAACTGAAGGCACATATGAGCAGCGAGAGAGCCCAGTTCCAGCCCAGAACAACATCAACCAGGAAAGAACCAATCACAGCCGAGCAGCCACTGTCACGTGAGCCACAACCAGATTCTCTAACAGAACTGTGACCAGAAGTGGACATGTAATCAACAAACAAGCGTGTCACATAAACATACGGTTTTAGCATAATATCAAACAAACATGAAGGTAGTCTACCCTTGTTCACAAAAATTAAATCCCATTTAAGTTAATTAGTAATACTAACTTATTCAAGAGATCAGATGTGATGTATTGAGTAAATTCAAACCACACTATCTCCCTTAGCTCATTCCTTTATTAAACCAATCAGAATGTTAATAGAGATTCGCTGCTGGTCAGCTGTCTCCCCGTTCGTAATTGTGCCCCGTTGATTCAAATGTTAATAATCATGTTTGACTTATTTCTTTAGACATATACAACAACATCATTGAAATGAGCTGACAAGACTGGTATTCCTTAACAAGGATTTATTTAACGAAACATTCTCTAAGTAATTCGTCAACTGAAGAATGCTAGTAAGGGAGGTAATTGCAATAACAAAAACGCCAAGGGCAGATAAGTATAGTACATTCTCCCCTCCTTTTTATTTATTTATTTACAGTTCTTGATATCTCTTTGGCTTACGAATTTCCCGTTGGGATCGTCTGGGTATCTCAGGATTTCTTGACATTACCTGAGAGGGAGTAGTCTTTAGATCACTTGGAGAAGAAGTTGTAATCTCTGGGTTAATGATAGTTTGTAAATCGTTACTATCTACTTCAAGTTTTTCATCTGAATTGTTTTCATTAGTGGATGTAGAATCATCTAAATCTTTCTGGAGGTTATCATCTACGGCTTCCCTACTTTGTAATGAATTCCTTGCTGGTGCTAAGTCACTTACAGATACTGTAGATTCGAATCCATTGGTGAACCTTATTCTTATGTGAGCATGTGGGTTTACTTCCAGTAATAGTACTTCGTCAACCAATGGTTCATACTTATTGAATCGGTCATGGAGACGCAAAAGAACAGGTTCTGGCGTAGATAACCAAGTAGGTAAGGAATGGCCGCTGGGAGCTCACCGTTGGTATGAAAACAGTCTTTCATGTGGTGTGGCATTAGTAGCAGTACAAGGGAGAGATCTTATGGAGTGTAATACTTCAGGCAATACTGTTTCCCATTGCGATTCTTTAAGATTAAGTTCTTTAGGAACTTTTCTTGAGACTAAGGCCAATGAGATGTATTTCCAGATAATTCCATTATACCGTTCACACTGACAATTTCCTTGAGGGTGATAAGGCGATGTCCAGCTAGTAGCGATTCGAAGATTGGCGAGATATTCGCGTAATTCCCTTGATACGAATGATGTTCTTCCATCCAAATGATTCTCTATTATTGAGTCTGTATTTGTGATTGTACATGAAAAGGCAAAAGTGAGTACTCATCTGTAGTGGACCATGCGGTGGTGTGAATGTGAGAAGAGAAGATGAGTTATCTCTGGGTTATGACTTCCGCTGGCCGGTCCAGCTACATAAGAATGTTGGACTTTAATGGAGTCCAAAGAAACAAACAAGACCGATATACATGTATGCAAACAAATACATATTAATAACAAATAGATTAATACATGAATTACAAATACATTGAAGACATGAATAAAATGTTACAGTGTTGTATGGAAAGTTGTGAGTGTTGAGTGTCCGTACGAACGCGTAAGCGTGTTCCCAGAATACGGGGAACGCTGCTTGTGTGAGAGGATCACATAGTGGTGTCAGTGAAAAGGAGAAAGTTTTTTTTTTACCTCGCCTCACGCGCGAGGTTGCGGCCCCAGGAAGAGGCGAAAGGTCAGCCAGTATTTATACTCCCGGGAGAGAGAGACCCCTGTTGAAGGGTTAAGGAAATGAGGAGGAGCTAACTGCGACTCATCTATCACCGTAAGTAAATAGCGGTTTTTCAAAGTTGAAGTCAATGCTGAGTCGATCTATCGGTTGTGTTGCTTTGATCTTGCGTTCTGCTTCTGGTGTATAAAAACTTGGTTTCCATCTAGCACATATTGCACATACTGTACACACTTTTTAACATTTCAATAGTGTATGGAAGATTTCTTACTTTAAGTTTTCAAATGTTTTTACTGATTCTGAATCAAGAGGGAATGAATCAACTGTTATTAAGGGGTCTAATTTTGTCAGAGAACTTGGGTATCCACTGAGAGAAGTAAGAGAATAATCCAAGCACTCGGTGCAGTGAGATTTTGTTCTGAGGAATAGGTAGTTCTCTTAATAGTCGTAGACGTTCTGCATCAGGTCTACGTAGTCCATGTGATATGTTATAGCCAAGAAAATCAATAGATGTTTTAGGGAAAACAGATTTATCTTCGTTCAGGGTGAGGTTATACCGTGTAGCAATCTTTTTAAATTTTTCCAAGTTCTCGTCATGTTCTTGCTGATTTTTTCCCAACTACGATAATGTTGTCTACATAAACATACACACCCGTTAAAATATTTTCCTTAATAATCTTGTCCATTATCCTTTGGAAATATGCAACACCGTTAGTCACTCCAAAAGGAATTCTACAAAATCGGTAAAGTCTACCATTAGCTTCGAATGCCGTGTAGGGCTTATCTTCTTTTTTTTTATTGATATCTGGTGATATGCACTCTTCAGATCCAATGAGCTGTAAATTTTATATTTTGCTATTTCTTGAGCCAGATCATCCATTCTTGGTAATGGATAAGGATCTAATCTAGTAAATCTATTAATTGCCTTACTGTAATCGACTATAAGTCTCTTTCTTGGACGCTCATTCGTTACTATTTTAAGACTTGAGCCCTCCAAGGGGGATGTACTTTCCTCAATTACACCCTCCTGTATCATTTTCTCAATCTCAGTCTGTATGAAACGCCTGTCACCCTCTCCAAATCTTTTAGATTTAGTTGTAATAGGTTTACACTCTGGATCAATGTTGGAGAATAAAGATGGTGTGTCCACTAACGCAGAGGATACGCTACAGGTGGTAGGATGAGAGATTACGAGATCTTTCTTAGAGCCATGGAATGCAAAAGATATGGTAGTATGTTGTGATATGAAATCTTGGCCAAGAATAATATCTGAACAGAGGTTGGGTAGGACTGAAAGTTTTACATTTGGATACCTCTCACCTAGATCAAAGCAACACTGTACACTGTCCTTTGATAGAGGCATTAAGTGATGATGTCGCCATTGTTATTTTGTGCTGATACAGGTGTATGCTGTTGAAGGATAATATTAGTCACAAGTTAGTGACAACATAAGGAGAAGAGAGACATAGGTCTGAACTCAACAAGCTTTTATTAAACACTGTTACAAGCAATAGTTTTTACTACTACAATATATCACGTGATTATGTGGTGGGAGGTTGCAGGCAATGGTGATAGTGGGAGTACTCCCAATCAAAGGGAAGTAACTCGATGTATATAACATCTTCGGTTTTTTACTGAAAAGTAGAAACAATTTTATTTTTGTTTATGAGCATTTAATTAGTGTCTGTATCTGGCTGGAAGCCTGATTGTTCTTCCTCTCTTTGTGAAGTTTGTTGTTGTTCTATTTTCCGTGCCCGTTTGTGATACGACTTGTCTTTGAGTATTTTCTTGGTTGAATATATTTTCATAGTCGTATGTAACTTTGCGCGTAAGATTTTCATTTGTTTTTAAGAGGTGGCGCCTGTTACGTCGTAAATACTTTCCTTGTTCTGTTTTTATTAGATACGAACAAGGCTCTTTTAGCTTTTTAATAATTTTACCTTTCAGGTTCCAATTTCCTTGGGAACGAATGCGAACGGTATCGTTTTTGTTTAACGATGGTAGTTCTTTGAACTTTTTGTTTACTTCATGCCTTTTCATGGATTTATTATGCAGGATGTTAGGAAGGTTTGTCCTAAGCGTTCTTTTCATTAGTTGTTGGGCTGGTGACGACGATTTATCTTTTAATGGGGAGGTCCGTAATGCTAACATCGCTAGATATGGGTCTTGTTCGCTTTCAAAAGACTTTTTTAGTGTTCTTTTGATGGTTTTATTATTCCCATTTTTGTCATTTTTTCTAATTCCTTTTTTAATTTTGGTTTCATACCAAATGGCATATTTCTTGGGGGATTTACAACGGGTTTTATGTCCGGATTTACAGTTATGTGATGAGTGACTGGTAATTTTCCGATTTCACCAAAGCAATCTTTATATTTTTCTATTAAGGCTTCTGTGTCCGTCTTGTCTATTTCGTATATTCTTTTTATTAACCCTAGATTTTCCGCTGTATTCGCGCTAATTACTGCGTTTACACTGGTGTCCGCCACAATAAAATGCGAGTTTGTTTGTATGTTTTTATATTGTAACCGTATCGTACAGCTACCTATTATGGGAATTTTTGTACGATTATATGCAGTTAGTGTTATAGATGTTTTCGCTAATTTTGGCTTGGGTTTAATGGTGTTGTATATCTTCACTGGTATTACGTTCACATCAGCACCTGTATCGATTTTAAAGTTGATTAAGGTTTCGTTACCTTGGAGTTTTATCCTCCACTTGTCAGTTTGAAGCACGTGTATATTTGTTTTCAATATGGCGTCCATTTTGAACTGGACTGACTCCACGTGGTCTGAATCATAGGATTGTCCGACATTGTACAATTTTTTCTTTTTTGTTCGACACATACGAGCGAAATGTCCTCTTTTTCCACAATTTGTACAGTTTTTATAGTATGCTGGACAGTTATTTTTCTGATGCGAACCAGAACAGTATGTACATTTTTCAATCCAATGTTGAGTTTTGGCGGGATTTTTGTCTTCTTGCTTATACATGGCATTGGAAGACATCTTGTTACTTTATTTTTCTTTACGTCGCGAATTAAAGATATGTTTTCTGAGTCTGTGGCCATTATTTTTGAATGTCTCTTTGTTTCTTCGGCACTGAGACCTGCTTGGATTGCTTTTTCCAAATCCAACGACGGTTCTCTCAACATTCTTTCTCGAAGCATATTATCATTAATACCACAGATAAGAACGTCTTTTATTAGCCTCTCATTTAGTTGTCCAAATTCACACTTGTTTGCTTTTTGCCGCAATTCAGTGACATATTCATCAAATCTCTGTGTTTCATTCTGTTTGCAAGTCAGAAATTGATATGTGAGAAAAGTTAAGTTTTTTCTCGGTTGGCAGTGTGAGTCAAATTTTTCAATTACTTTTTCTAAATTGAATTTCTGCTCTTCGTTCTCGAAATTGAAGGTATAGTATATTTTTCTTCCTTCGTTTCCTATACAGGTCAATAAAATTGAGGTTTTTACCTTCTCCGGTTTTTTATCTGACTCTGTTGCTTGTAAAAATAGCTGGAATTGGTTTTTCCAAATTTCCCATTCTTGTCCAAGATTGTCTGATGAAAAATTGAGTTCTTTGGGGTGCGGCAGAAATTCCATAATTTTTTTTTTTTTTTTTCAGTTCACGTATGTGAGTGTTGAAGGTTCGAAGTTCTTTCCTGACACCATGTTATTTTGTGCTGATACAGGTGTATGCTTTTGAAGGATAATATTAGTAACAAGTTAGTGACAACATAAGGAGAAGAGAGACATAGGTCTGAACTCAACAAGCTTTTATTAAACACTGTTACAAGCAATAGTTTTTACTACTACAATATATCACGTGATTATGTGGTGGGAGGTTGCAGGCAATGGTGATAGTGGGAGTACTCCCAATCAAAGGGAAGTAACTCGATGTATATAACAGCCATGGATACGTTACCAGTAGCAAGTTTCATCTGTAGTCTGTGTTTCCTCACATAACCGTGAGAGATAAAGGATCCTGAGCTCCCCCGTATCCATTAGTGCCGTACCGGCGCCATTTTTTCCGACTAAGTCGTACAATGCAGCCTGTTTTAAGGATCCTAAGGAAGCAGATGTTGTCGCAAGTCTGTGAGAGCATGTTGCAGCTGATGTTATTTTTGGGTTCGAACGACACATTTTTGAGGAACGGCCTTCTTTTTTTACATTTGAAACCAGTAGCATTTCTTGCTGCACATGCGCTTCGATTATGACGAGGTCCTCCACAGAAGAAACACCTCGACTTGGTATAAGCCGAGGCTGCACAACATGTATTAACGGGATCCGTTGACTGGACACTGACACTGGCCTTTTCCCGAGAAGCTGCAACTACATTTAGTGTTTGAGGGTACGTGTGCGCTTCTGAATTTTTCTGAGCTACACGGAGTGCTCTAGCTTGGTCAATAGCTATATTTATATGGCAGTGTCTTATTTTCGAGTAGCCGTTGTCGAATAATGTTCGAACGTAAACCAGTGATAAATGCATCTCTAACGCAGTCGTTACGGTTTTGTGCCGCATCAACAGATTCTTTCGCTAGTAACTGTAGTCTTTGTACGTATTCGTCAATATTTTCCTCCTCTTTTTGGCCGCAAGTGGCAAATAAATGCCAGGCGAAAACTTCGTTCGTGGGTTTTATGTACATTTCTTTCAGACGGTTAACAGCAGTATTAAAAGTACTATATCCCGCAATGTATTCATATACATATGAGGAAATACAATTTATCAGGTTATCGAGTTTATCTAAGTAGGTATGGATGTTAGGGTCAATAATTTTACGTAGGAATGACAAGAAGCTTTGAAATCAGTAGTTAAAATTCTTACTTGACGATGGTGTATTAGGAGGAGTGTCCAAACGTTCCGATTTCAGGTGTTTATTCATACTGTTGAATTTGTTTCGTTAAATAAATTGAAATGAGCTGTCAAGACTGGTATTCCTTAACAAGGATTTATTTAACGAAACATTACCTGACTAAGCAATTCGTCAACTGAAGAATGCTAGTAAGGGAGGTAATTACAATAACAAAAACGCCAAGAGCAGATAAGTATAGTACAATCATATCGTTACGATTTCAGTGGGACCCTCTTCCCTTGATGCCCTAAGCACGTGCTTATTTTGCTTAATGGTCAATCCAGCCCTGGTGTGATGGCGTTTTTCTCAAAGGGAAAAACGCAAATTCTCCACAGAGCTTACATTGCTTGTAAGTGAGAGTAGAAGAGATCGAGAGAAAATGTCGCCAAGTATTTAATGTGAACCACGTGGGAGGCACGAGAACACGTTTCAAAATTTTGGCGGTCTTTTGGGTCTAAACACTTTTGCGTAGGCATTGTTACGACTTTGAGATATACTGGCCAATCAGAAACGATTATTGTAAGGCTTAAATCTGAAGTATGCATTGTGTTTAAGATCTATAGTAGCTAGCACATGAAAATATACAATAGAAATATTTAATATTTGTTATCCAGTGACGACGTAGTAATATGGTAATTTGTTTTGATTAATCTGGCATGCAGAAGTTAAGCTCTACACAACAATAGCAAAAGAACCCAGTCTGTCCTGCTATTCAACCCACGGGTTGGGGGAGAAGAGGTGTATTCATACCTTTCCCAAGGGTGTTTGTGCGTGTGTGAATGTAACAAACTCGACTGGAATTCGAATACGGCTCAGATATTTCACATATCCCGAAACCTTATATTTGAATAAATGTTTTTTCAGCAACAAATGTTTTGTATGAGAACTGATGTATTTTCGTCTATTTATTACAACAGTTGTTAAATGTCATGTAGTTGATGCGCTTATGAAAATAGAGGTTTTAATTTTTAAGACTTCTGCGTAATCACACACTAAATTTCCATGACAAATGAGTCTGACCCACCTACAACTTTTGCTCTTATATACTTTTTGAATGGTCCCATCTGAGCAAGCTATTAATAATTATTAAAGTAACAAACAATAATATAAAAAATAACTAGACTGCAGTGGCAGCTTTAGTTAGTGGAAGTGCTACTTCAGAAAAAATTTAGCTATTGTTTTTAAGACGAAACAAACACATAAAAAGAAAATTTATGCATAAACTTGATAAAACGAAAAAAAATACTTACATAAATTGTTACAGTTCAAGCTGTAATTAATATTTAATACGTACGTAATGCATCTATTTCTGAATAACTTTTCTCCGTAAATGCCAAGAAATCTAAGAATTTTAAACACAAGGAACCAAATCTTGTTTAACACCGATTAATTTTTTCGTCTTACATTGTTAAGCGAAATATTTTTCTCAAAACTAATTTCACACTTATATCGTGTTTTTCCATTTATTAATTCTTCCTTTGTATCATATGTTTCAACATCGACAGTATTCTATGAACTGAAGGAATAACACAAAAATTGTGTAGGATGACAGTGGACTGAAATCTCAACAGAAAGAAATCATCCCTTTGTCTCCTGGTTTGTAAGGTAAGACGTGGGAAAAGGAAAACAAATAATTTTGATAAAAAAGAAATCGTTATTTACCGACTTGTCTCTCCATTATTTTTATTTCTAAATTGAATATTGTTTTGTTTGTTGTTGTTACCATCATAAAAAGGAAAATAAATTTAGGTGTGATTTAATGTCAGATATTTTATTTAAAAACTAAA
This sequence comes from Acanthosepion esculentum, assembly GCA_964036315.1. Taxonomy (NCBI): domain Eukaryota; kingdom Metazoa; phylum Mollusca; class Cephalopoda; order Sepiida; family Sepiidae; genus Acanthosepion; species Acanthosepion esculentum. The sequence goes on along the minus strand of OZ038479.1, from coordinate 57,544,750 downwards.
AAAGCTAAAGTAAAACAGAAATACATACTATAAATGTTTTTAAAATAAAATTTGGCACTCTTTTTGGTGTAGTTAAAAATCGAGTGAAGATTGAACCAATTATTTCCCTTCATTGGCGTAAAGTAGAAAGTATGGAAGCTGAGTGGAGATATCTACTTAAAATTGTCTTTAATTTATATTATGATTTTTTTTTTTTTTATTGTTAATAGATTTTGATTTTTTTACATTTTACAATATCGAGTTTATACAGAAACTGTACTAAAAAGGAAATTAAATTTAAGTTCACTTTGTTGAAGCAATGTGACCGGTATATTCCTAACGAAAAAAAAAAAAAACTTTTTTGAAAAATATTTGTTTAAAAAGTGAGTTCTTACTGTTTTTCGATTTGAATTTTTACATTGCAGTTATTTTCAACAAAAAAGAACTGGAATATAAAAAAAAAATGAGTACCTCCCCCAATTCGGTATTAAGGTTTAATTTTTTTTTTTTTTTTGATTTAATGAAAAAGCTTTCTTGAAGCTCTCATTTTAGCCTTTAATTGAAAGATAAAGGATTTAAAATTTACTATTTCCAGTAAGCAAAGTAGTCCGTGGTATATTTCAAACAGAAATTATATTTGTCGGGGTCAATTGCCCTCACTAATATTAGAGTCTAATAGACACAATACCACAAAAAAAAAAAAAGAAGAAGAAAGAAACAAGAAAATTCAGATACAAAAATAAATAGATTTTTATTTTTTAATGTACAAAACAATAGTTATGAATGTTGTTTAAAATAGTGAAATGAACTTTTCTTTTTAGATTTTTGTGTGAGGTAATGTTCCAGTTTAATAGACTGCAAGTGGTAGGGTAATTTGTGTGAATTTGGAAAAATTCAGTTCAATGTAATATTGTATGTATTCAAAATAAACAGTTCAAAGTTTGTGGAAAAAGCGTGTGTAAGAAGTGTGACTTTCGTTGTTTTTGACGTTTGAGTGTCTGTCGTTTCGTTGTTTGCTGACGAGTCGACGACATGTCATGTGATATTTTTGAATCAATCAAATTACGTTCGGTTAGTTGTGTAATTTAATTTGGGCCCTATGTTTTGTTTACTTTTTGGAAGTTTTGAGAACAATATAGGATCTGGATCCTATATTGATCGGAATCGATTTATTTTTCAATAAAATCGGACATTTTGACACATTTGCAAACAAAAGCTAATTCTCGGTTTTTTAAAAATAAAATATATATTTCTGAAACGTTATTTGAGAAAAATTAGCAAATTTAAAGTTAAATTAGCCTGACTTGAAACCAATATTACTTATAGCATAAAATGTTGTACAAATATTTCTTAACCACGTGGTCTTGTTTTTCTGGCGTATCGATTTATCGACCGCCTAACGTGTTGACAAGTATTGTGATTCACAATTGCTAGCAAACGATAAATTTTGAGGTTTTTTTTCTGTTCGGGGGAAAACCCTTAAAATGTCATGTATGAACGCTATACTTAGATAAATTAGGACGTTTAAACACGCAAAAAAAAAAATTAAAATTCTTTTTAACAATATTTGGGTTCATCATATTTTAATAACCTTTACAATCAGTAAATATAGTTTTACTTAAATAACAATATTTCCAAAGAAACTGAAATTTAAAAGATTTAAGATGTTTATAAATTATTCAATTTCAAATTGTAAAAAATGAAAACAAATCTTGCAAAAATTTATTTTTCATTGAAATTTTTTTTCTTTTGTCTTTATTATTCATAAAACCAATTAAAAGCTTCTCTAATTAAATAATGTCTTAGTTATATTGCTTTTTTTATTTTTTCGATTCAGGACAGATTTTCAGTAAGAAAGGGTCTAATTTTGCGGAAAAAATTTGGGGACTTTAACTCTTCAAAGAATTCTATTTTAACTAATATAGTCACTAAAAATTATCATGATTAATTTCTAAGATTTTCATAAAATTAAGTAAAAGGTGAAGCACATGTAAAAAAAATAAAAATATTTTTACCAAGATTTTCTAATAAAAAAATTTCAAAAATAATTTCATCATTTGTGAATAAATCCTGACAATTTAATTAAAATCTGACAATTATTTGATTTTTGCAAGAATTTCCAAATTAACGTATTTGTCACCACAAAAAAAGAGGCTGAAATTTGCTAAAACTTAGTACATCTGCTGAGCAAGAAAAACAAATTTTTTGATCAAAATTTCGAATGTTCGAAAAAAAAAGTTAAAAAAATTAATTATTCAAAAAATACTTTGACCCTTCCTCTTAATAATAACATAAGGATTTTGACAATAAAACCGTTTTCATTACGTTTTTGGAGCATGTATTCATCATGGTATGCTGATTTTTTAACGAATTTCGTGGAGGTACCTAGAAAAAATATTTGGCTTTTTCTTGTTTACTTCACCCCAAAAGTTCACATCAAAATAAAAAGAATTTATATTTACTAAAATTCACACTTAATTCTTCCAGATGAAGCACTTCCATTACACTCTAGCTGGGATGACTTTTGCAATCATCCGAAATTCGGGTGTCGTATTTCCAAATGTGGGGCATCCATTCGCACTGGCCCTGATACAGGCCAAAAACAGATTTTTCTTGTTTTTTTAAATTATAAAAAATTACTTTTAATTATATATCCACACTTACGAAATGTGAATAACACCTTGACTTTTGGTAATTTTTCATTTAGAGGGTTAAAAAGGCTAAATAAATTTTGATTTAAAATTTGTAATTTCAAAAGAATACTAAAAATTGAATAAAAAAGACAAAGTTTGATTTAAAATTTATAATTTCTTGTGGGCGAATTAACAGAAAAGATCCAAATATATAACTTTAAATATATATATTTTGTTTTTCATAAAGAATAAACAGATTTCTAAAAAGTTAGATTATTTTTAAAAATTATGGAAAAATAAAAAAACACTCGATGGAATTGGGAAAGTTTGCTGAAAAGATTTTAGGCAAAAAAAAACTTTTGCTTTCTGACTTGCTCTTTTGCACCATGTTTTCAGTTTCCCCCGTCTTTCCAAAGCAAAAAAATATTTTTTTAAAGTTTTATTGAATTATTTCTTATACGATACATATTTTCCATATGTTCAAACTTGAGTTTACATTAATTTTTTTACAGTAATTTTCTATATATGTACTCACATGTAGTGTGGGCCCTCCAAAGATTTTCTAAAAACGAGCATACCTGATGAAAAAATATCCCAAACTTAATTTTTAAAACAAAGTTTTATCGTCAAAATCTTTGTTATTGTTAAAAGGATGTTTTTTTTTTATATTAAATTGTGTTTTTCATGTGTAAGCAGCGACCATAAATTAGAATAGGAAATTCTTTTTTTTTTTTTTTTACAGTGATATATTGATTTGGAAATTCATGCAAAAATTAAAGACTTGTCATTTTAATTTATTTTTATGATTTAATCATAAATGGATGAAACTGTTTGGAAATGTTTATTTTTTTTAGAAAATCTTGGTAAAAATATTTGTTTTAATTTTAAATACGGACGTTCATACACATTATTTGAAAATAAGTGGTAACTATACTAAATTTATTGCCAAATTACCTAAAATTCAATAAATCATTAGGTTATGAAGAATATTTTCCTAAATGTTTAAGATTACTGGATAGTTAAAAATTATCTAAAAAAGGTACTCATGTTATATATTCCTCAAGTAATTTTGGCAGATATGACCCCTGTAGAAAAAAATTAGTTAAATTTCTGGTTATTAATAGAACTGCAAAACTGTCTATAAAGCTATAAAAATACATATAAAAAAATACATTTCTATGATATTTTGAACCAAGAGTAAGTAATATTTGTTTCAAATCAGATTAATTAAATTTTAAATCAGCTAATATTCCTCAAATAAGGTTTAATTTTATTTTTGAAAGTTTTTTAATAAAGAATTAGATTGTGCTGACAGATGGCTAGCAATGTGTAAATTCAGCAACTTTTTTTCTAGCTATTTAAAAAAATTTCCAGTTAATTTAAATTAATTTTGAGATACAGCAAAATGTATTTTTAATCATATCATCCTATGTAAGGGAGTAAAGACACTAAGACACAAGTGATTACTGAGTGCGGAAAAACAAAAAAGTGAGAAACATTAGGGAGTATGAAGAATCAAGAAGGCAGTAGATAACAATTGATATTGCATTTAAATTTTTGAAGACCTAAGTTTGCTGGAAAGCAAAGAACCAGAAGAGAGTTCCACAAGTGAGAAGCACACGAAATTGTTCACATAGAACTTATGGTTACATCTGACCAATTCAACTATGAATTGATGAGACCTTGACATCACTTAAGTACTGTGCTGAAATTCATAATGTCTAAGTACCATAGCAAAGAGTTCATCCAAACAATTAGAATAAAAGTATTTATAGAAAAGGCACAGGGAAGATACATTATGGCAGTGAGAAAGTAACTGAAGCTGAGATGCCAGATCAGGACCAATAATATTGTTGATTTTTCTTTGGAATCTCTAAATATACAGCAGAAGCACTGCTCCATATGTGGCAACAGTATTCAATGCATGGATGAATTGTAAACTTATTGGAAATATTAGATTTAATCTACCACCCAAGAAAGAAGTTTTCATAACACCATGAAAAACTGGCCACTGCAACAATCACTTGAACCTGGAAGGAAAAATGTTCAGTATCCTTACTAGTCAAGTCAAAGAATATTTTCTTGTCACCTGTTCACATCAAGCTTTGTCTTATGAAAGTTTTCATGGAGGCTATGTACAAAACATAGGCAGCATTCAAGTATTTGCAGAATAAATTGGAAGGAATCTTTGTTAGTCCTCAGATTCATAAAGTTCTTTTGGATAAAAATTTTGACAGCATTACAGGGAAAAGGAAAAAAACTGCATGTGAAGCTTTCAAGTCAGTGGCAACCAACTTTCTGGGAAATGAAAGAACAGAAAATTACAGAAAACTGTTCAAAGACCTCCTGAAGGCATGCAAACATCTTGTCTGTAACATGGTATTGAAGGTGCACTTCTTGGACATACTCATTGATTTTTTTTATTCCCCCAAAACTGTGGTATGGTGAGTGATGAGCATGGTAAACAGTTTCATCAAAATATTTAGTAATGAAAAAAAGGTATCTGGGCAGGTGTAATTAATCAATGGTAGCTGATTATTGTTGAACTGTTACCAGAGATGATATTTCTGCAATTTAAAAAAGACAAGGTAAGAAGCGACGTATGATTGCTAAATAATTGTGCATTTATATAGTTCTGAAGGGAGATTTCAAGTTGCATTTTATTTAATAAACATATATTGCCATCTTCATGTATTTGTGTAATGTTCTGGTAGAAGAACATCAATGCATATTTTGCAAAACAAAAATGTTTTTTAATGGATTCATGTGAATGATATAACTGGCTAAATATCTTTAAATCTAGATCCAATCATCAAATGTAAATTCAGCATGCTAAAAATGCACAAGAATTGGCACATTTCTAAAGTAGTCAACTTGTGAAAAATTGTAGATCAGAGTGTCCAAAGAAATGGGAAAAAGTTTTTTATAGATTATTATATAATAGTTTTTTTATCAATTTCTATTAATTATTGCATTGATTCTTATAGATCAAAACATTTGGTACATTTATTCTCAATAACAATGCAAAAAAAGAATTGTTTCAATTTGAGATGTTTTTATGTGTAGCTAATTATTGTATTCGGAGGAAACACATCCCCAAATGTATTGATATCCAAAGAAATAGAAAAATGTGTTTTGATAGATTATTATATTCTAGATGTTTTATAGATTTCTATGAAAATTATTGTATTGATTCTCATACATCTTTCTGCTGATAAAATAATTTACATATTGGTGAAAGTTTGATACTTAATATTATCTCACACAATGTTGGCAAATGCAGTGAGTTCAATCTTCAATGGCTCCTGCATAATTTTATTCCTGTGCTTCACTAAACTGACATTAGAATATACCAATAGGCATCATTTACAAATATGAACTGATTTCATCTATTATTCAGTGACTCAGCTTATATACCTTTTGTTTCTTTTTGTTTACAGATATTTTAGCATCATCGTCAACATCAACTGGCAAGATATGGACTTTGAAGTGGATGACATGTCCTTTCTACAAAAACACATTGAAAATCCATGAAACATCTTAAGATTCAGAGTGACATATGGAGACACACACAGAAGATGAACAACATTCTTGTGGAATATGTGGGGCCTCCTTTGTGGAAACATCACATTTGCAGAAACACATGTATACACACAACAACGAAAAACCATATTCTTGTGAAATTTGTGAATGTGCATTTTCACAAAAACCATCTTTGGAATACCACATGAAAACACACATAGGAGAGAAACCATATCCTTCTACATTTTCACAGAAATCACATTCAGGGATACATATGCGAATACAGACAGGAAAAAAAACATATTCTTGTGAAGTTTGTGGATCTGCATTTTCAGAGAAATCATCTTTGGTGACACATATGCGAACACACACAGGGGAGAAACCATATTCTTGTGAAGTTTGTGGATCAGCATTTTCACGGAAGTCATCTTTGGTGACACATATGAGAACACACACAGGAGAGAAACCATATTCTTGTGAAGTTTGTGGAATTGCATTTTCTCAGAAATCACATGTGGTGACACACATGCATACGCACACAGGAGAGAAACCATATGCATGTAAACTTTGTGGATCAGCATTTTCAGTTAAGTCATATTTGGTGAGACATATGCATACACACACAGGAGAGAAGCCATATTCATGTGAAGTTTGTGAATCTGCATTTTCATGGAAATCCCATTTGGTTAGACATATGCAAACACATACTCGAGAGAAACCATATTCTTGTGAAGTTTGTGGTTCTGCATTTTCACTTAAGTCCTGTTTGGCAACGCATGTCCGAACACACACAGGAGAAAAACCATATTCTTGTGAAGTTTGTGATTCTGCATTTTCAGTTAAGTCTTGTTTGGCAATACATATGCGAAAACACACAGGAGAAAAACCATATTCTTGTGAAGTTTGTCAATCTGCATTTTCAGTTAAGTCATCTTTGGTGAGACATATGCGAACACACACAGGAGAAAAACCATATTCTTGTGAGATTTGTGGGTCTGCATTTTCATTTACATCAAATTTATTGACACATATGCATACACATACAGGTGAGAAACCATATTCTTGTGAAGTTTGTAAATCAGCATTTTCACGGAAGTCACATTTGGTGAGACATATGCAAACCCACAATGGATAAAAACCATACTCTTTTGGGGTTTGTAGATCTGCATTTTCATGGAAATAATCTTCAGCATGCATATGCAAATTACACACTGTAGAGAAACCATACACTTGTACAGTTTGTTTATCTGCATTTTTACCAAAGTTAAATTTAGTGCATTAAGTTGCACCCCACACTAGAGAAAAACCATAGTCTTCTGAAGATTGTTGATTGGCATTTTCAGACATCAATGCCAACTTTGATGTGCCATTTGAAAATATATCCTGGAGATAAACTAAGGTCTTGAGAAATGTACAGATCTGAATTTTCAAAGCATTCGTACTTTGTAAAGCACATGTCAATACACCGAGTTATAAACATTAGTCATGTAAATCAATATTTTTTCCAAATTCTCATTTAAATATGACAATGAACAAAACATATAATTGTCATTCAGGATTTAAGTTTTTAGTCATCTAAGTAGAAAAAATGTGAAATGACAGCTGAAATGTAAAATTCTCAGTTCTTATTGAAATTTGCATTGGAAACACAAGCTTAACACAAGTGAAAATGTATATTAATTACATGCAGGTAAGTCAAAAATTATGTATGCAAAGGCAAACAAAAGAATTCAATGAATGAACATTTTCTATGTGTCTTTTTATAGATAAATGAAATAAAAATGTTTTCAATAATCTGGCGAATATGAATTTTGATTTTTTTTTTCTTTATATGAAAATTATTAGGTAAATGCCTTTTCAGAGTCTTTAATAAAATAACTTGAATGAAATAAATTAATTACTTTTTTCAAGAGTTTGGTGAATATAAAATTTGATTTTTTTCATATCGACAAAGGTAAGTGTCTTTTCAGTATCTTAATCAAACATTTTAACCTGTGATATTTTTGTAAAATTCTTTGAATTTGAATAGACTCATTTTTGAAAACTGAAGACTAAATATTGGAAGGATTGAACTCTATTTACCACTCTTTTGTTTATCTGTGGAATTGTCAGAATTCTATGACCTCTGTAATTCTGAAGCATTTTTTTTCTTTCTGTAATTATTTAGCTATAAACAATTTTCTTTTCAGCATGTATTATTCATGGATAAATTGCTGTAAATATGAAAATCATACTATATCTATAAGACATGTTTCGTTATTATGGGAAGATTTCAATTACTGTAAAAATTTAAAAGGAACTGCCAGCCTTGATAATTGCTGTGTATTTACATAGCCACTTGTATTATAAGGTGAAGGGAGATGCTGGCAGTGTTATGGATATTGGTGCAAAAAGTGGAATTGAAAAGCCATGTCCAAATCTCAGTTTAGCCTTTTGTGTTCAATATCAACAGGTGATATCATTGTGTCTCCTCCAAACTTGCAGATGGTAATCTTGGAACATTCAAAGGCAAGAGAAACCAAGGAAAGTAACAATGAACATATATGAAACATGTTGAACTAATGGATGGAAGACTAAGTGCTACACAGACATAGATCATAAGTTGTTGTAGTAGGCTAAGTTTAATAAACAAAATAAAATGAAAATGTTTCTTAAATCCCCTGAAAAGTATCACCTATTTATCGTATCCTTAACATTAACCCCGGCATTCTTAAGGACAAGTCAATCAGCAAACTCGGTTTCTGAAATCAAGTATGATGAAACAAGAGATAAAACTTTGTGTCAAAGTGAAGAATAATCCCATTTGCACTCACCGACCACAATATAAACCTTCAGAAAAACAGCTTGTAGCTCCATTGTCTCTACCTTTTTGCTAGAAAGTGGGACAGGCTGGTTCACTCCACTAACTATAAAGAACTAATCAGAACAACTGCGTACTAAAAAGATGGAGGAATCTTTCCCTGTTTATGTTCTAAGATAACGTGCTACAAACTCAGTTTTGCAAGAAGAATACAAGTTTCTGTGTGTACAAAAAAGAAAATAAACCTTCCAAAACAAGGTTCATTCATTTTTAATATAAAAGACTAGGAAAATCAGTTGTCCAGATTCTTTTTATATAAAAAATCTGAATGTCCAAATTCCAAATAATAAAATAAAAATAAAGGACATATTGGTATGCCTGTTAAATGAATCATTTGAATTTACAAACATATGGGCATGAATTCATATGAATCAAAAAGGAGTATTCAGTTGAGTTTAAATCTTTGCATAGTTGGTACACAGAAAAAGTTGTTTAGAAAGTACTTTTAAATAGTTGGTCTCCAGAAAAAAAGCTGCATTTGAGAAAAGTCTTATTGTTAGCAAGGATTCACTAGCCCTCTTTGTTGGAGATGATTTGTTTGAAATCATCAACACATGTTTCTTTCAGCACACGTGCTGCGAGGAAAGAAAAGCAGGGTAGAACTGACACTACCATGGACAGAATACGAGACAAACTGAGTAAAGCTATTAAACTAAAGTAACAAAAAATAAAATAATGAAAAGTGTACTAGACTATGATGTCATGTATAATTTCCTATGTGGCAATAAATGTTGGGCGATTAGAAATGAAATATGTTGAGATTACTATGGCCAATATAGGAGACAAATGAACTTTTAAGGGAAAAAAAAGAAAGAAAATGATACTGTTGTTTACAATCGGCAAGTTATCAATTAAATTTTGAGGAAATGCAATGACAATTATCAAACATATCAAAGGCAAGCGAAATAAAGAAAAGTAATAATTACTCAATGTTAAAAATGTAGGCCATGATTAGAACTTTAGTAAAACACAGACATATGAAAGTGGATTTATATATTTTCTTTATTCTTCATAATTGACAATAAAGATATTAAATGCAATTTATTCTTTAAATTGCTTATTTACAAAAATAATTTTATATTTACAAGATTATAAAAATATTTCAACCAACTACAGTGGAACCTCGGTTTACGAATTTAATTCATTCCTGAAGCCCGTTCGTAACCTGAAATATTTATAAACCGAAACTATTTTTCCAATAGGAATCAATGTAAAATGGATTAATCATTAATCTGTTCCTGGCCCCAAGATGATTGCTTATTTAAACTTTAACAACGGTACTTTGTGCACAAGTTTATACACAAAACTAATGAAAATCATATAATGCATAAAACTAATGAAAATTATTAAATCTAAGAAAGAAAAAATCAACATTACTATACAGATAAAACATAGAAGAACACTTTCAATTTTTCAATTTTAAATATGAAGATAATTTTTTATTCATGAATTTATAAAAATATCTCTGAACAGAAAAATTTAAGTAAATGAAACCTTTTATATTGTGCTGATACAGGTGTATGTTGTTGAAGGATAATGTTAGTAACGAGTTAATGACAACATAAAGAGAAGAGAGACATAGGTTTGAACTCAACGAGAATTTATTAAAAACTCCACAAGAAGTAGTTTCTACTACTACTGTATAACACGTGATTATGTGGTGGGAGGTTACAGGCAGTGGTGATAGTGGGAGTAATCACAATCAAGGGGAAGTAACTCGATGTATACAACAAAACCCATAACTGTAATTATACATTAAAAAAAATGCATTTCCTGAGAAGTTTTCATTTGTTCTCAACTCAACACATACGTTCACTTCACTTTCTTTCTCTAACTGTCTCAAGGACACATGGCACAGTGGATAAAGGCGTTGGTTAGATCCAGTGACAGACCCAAAGAGTGTGAGTTCAATACCCGGTTCAGGCAGTGGAGAACTTTCAGAGGGAAAATTACCAGGAGATATAACTGATAACTGACATCCATCAAACATGGCTCGTGGAACTAGAACAGTCTACCCCAGTGATCGAAATAAAGGGTTCGGTTCGAAATTCCAACCACCTGAAGAAGGCCGGAGCGTACAACGGCCGAAACGTTGTGACAAATATGGCGACAAAGATGAGGACAATAGTCCGACTAATGTAAATACTATCTTACATATACTAATAATTTTGTATTTTTAAAATACATTTTTGAATAAAATGATTTTTCAAATTTATATTCCTTTATAAAATGTAAAATAATAAATCTTTATAAAAGTTAAATCATAAATATCACACAAGATTCACAAGTTTTAAAAATATATGAACCAAATTGCCGAGGGAGACAAATGTGTGTAGCTACAGTAATAGTGGTATCAAGGGATTAAGGTTGAAATTTTGAGCTAATGGGCGGAAGATGAAGTACTTACAAAAACATATAGAGGAAATAAGCAAAAGTTAAAAGAAAAAATATTGCTAGCGAAGCAACAGAACAAAATTAGCCATGATGCCTTAAGGTTTTTAAGAAGTTAAGACTAAGAGTAAGACATGACGACACATAGCGAGAGATTCAAAAGATGACTGTATTTATGGCTAGACTACAAAACCTTGGAAGGTGAAAACCTCAGTAGCTGTGAGGAAACATAACGTAATAATAATTTACTTTTGAAGAACTTTTACCCGTAAATGCCAAGAAATCTAAGGATTTTAAACACAAGGAACTAAATCTTACATAACACCGCTCCATCTCTTTCGTCTTATATTTTCAAACGAATTATTTTTCTCAATTGTAATTTCGCATTTATATCATAGTTTTTGATTTATTAATTCTTCCTTTGTATCATTCGTTTGAACCGCGGCATTATTCTATGAATAACTGCGTAGGTTGTCAATGAAATCTCAAGAAAATCATTTGAAAAGGAAGAAAAAGAAATCATCCCGTTTTGACTCTACTGGTAAGTGGAAAAATAAAAATAAATAATTTTTAATTTTGTTAAAAAAGAAATTTTTATTTAACGACTTATTTCGACATTATTGTTTTTGTTTTTTTCTGTTGCCATCATTAAAAAATGAAAAACAAATTATGGTGTGATTTCGTATGGTAAATTTGCTATTTAACGCCCGCGCTAAATTATCTCTTAAAATTTCCCCAAATCGTCATAATTCCGTGTAAATGTACATGCTGAACTCGAATTAACAATTAAATTATGAAGAAACGTACAGTTTTGGAGTTATCGACAAGAAAAAATCGAACTTCTTGTTGGTCATTCGTCCGCCATTACTGCCATAATGTTCAGTAAACCAGTGCGGGGTACTTCAGGTGGCGTAAGCATACATTTTGGCCTATTATTATTATTTTTTTTTTTGGTAAGTGTACTTTTATTCATAACAAGAACAAATTAAATAACACAATAGAACCTTTTCCATGTAGAATAGCAATGACAAATTAAAAGAACAAATTAAATAATACAATAAAACATTTTTTTTAAATTAAAAGCGGACAAATTGAGAAAAAAAACATATTAAATAATACAATAAATCCTTATTTCGTTTCTAGCATTTCTTAATTTTGTACATAATCATTCTCTTTGCAAAGTGTTATGTTTATGGGTTAAGTTTAGGGTTTGGAGTGGGGTTAGGGTTCTTTCTGGATAGAAAAGGGGACAAATTAAAAAAAACATTAAATAATACAATCAACCCTTATTTCGATTCTACTTTACCAAGTTTGTGCATTAATTATTGTTTGTTTTTTCAATTTTAAAATATAAAAAATGCTTTATTGTATTATTTAATTTGTTCTTTTAATTTGTGATTGCTAAAAGGTTTTATTGTATTACAGTGTAACCCGGATATAAGAGAGTTGACGGGACCGGATAAGAAGTCTCTTATACCCAGGTTTCTCTTATACCCGGGTTTCTCTTATATCCGGGTCTCTTATACCCGGGTTACACTGTATTGAACTTTTACTTTCTGACTTGCTCTTTTGTGCCCTGTTTTCATTTCCCTCTCTTCCCCAAGCAAAATATATATTCTTAAAAAAGAAAGTATTTTTTAAGTTTTATTGAATTATTTTTTAAAAAGATATGGGATGAATTTTCCATATGTTCACTCTTGATTAAATAATTTTTTCTATATTGTAAATGTAGGTACCTCCAAATGTTTGATAAAATATGAGCATAGATGATGAAAAAATGTCCCAAACTTAATTTAAATTAGCTACCTCCACTAATTGGATATACATAAATTTAAAATGAATTTCAAAAATGAAAAAACTTTCTTGAAGCTTTCATTTTAGCTTTAATTGAAGGTTAAAGGATTTAAAATTTAATATTTTCAGTAAGCAAAATACTCTGTGGTGTAAACAAAAGTTAATTCTCCAAAAACAGTGTATCTTCACTACTACTCTAGAAAAGAGTATACCCTAATGAAAAAAGGCCCCAAACTTGATAAATAATTTTTAATGTCTAAATTTTTATGTTATTATTAAGAAGAAAGACCAAAGTGTTTTTTGATTATTTTTTTTTAATTTTTAAATCCTTTTTTAAAAATTTTAAAATCCTTCCTAGCACGTCCAAATTTTAGTTAAATATCTTGTTTTTTGAGACAGCAAAATTGCAATAAAATCAATCATGTTAGCCATTTTTGATAACTTTGTAAACAAAAGTGAAATTCTTCATTTAAAAATCCTGTAAAATTTAATTACACTTTTTTCAAAAGTTATTTTAGGAAAATTAGAAAATTTAAAGTTTACTTAATGTAATTGGAAACAAATATTTTTTAGCAGAAAAAATTAGTTGGATATAACAGAAGCATGTCTAACCATGGTGATTGGTTTTAGAGGTGTGAATTGATGTTTACATCAATGTATTGACAACTAACGTCAGAGCAATTCATCAGACAGAAGTATATTCAAATTTTAAATGAACCAGCTTATTTAACTATAAAGTAATTTATAAAAATTAAATACTTTCAGAACTCTAATATTTTATTGATTTCTTAGGCACATTTTTTAACGAAGATATGTCCAAAGCCTGCACTGTTTCTGTCCCTAAAACTGAATATAAAAAAGAAAATAATTAATAATTGCAGTATATCTCTCACTGAAAAACAATAAATTAATTATATTTAAAAAAATGAAATTAAAATCTTTAGTGAAATAGGATGTAAAAATGAAAATGAAAAATTTTGAAAATGCACTGATGATGGTCAATCATAGAATTTGATATGGACTAGCCAGAAGGAAAGCTAAGCAATTTCTTATGACCTTTCTCTTTCTGAAACATGCATCCAGAGTTTTGGAGAAAACGTTTTTAATATATTTTTTGCATATTAAAAAATATTTTTAAAATAATGTTGTATCGCAGATTGTAACAAGTTTTCAAATTTATGATCTGTAGAAATTGATCTTTTTAATAACAAAAATTAACATTTTCAAAAATATACAAATTCAAACTTAATTTTAAATTATTTAACAAATTTATCACATTCTGTATTTAAAATTGGAAAAAATGAAAACAATTCTTGTAAAAATTGATTTTTCATCAGAAAAATATTTTGGCCTCAGACAATAGTGTCCTTAATAATAAAAAAAACTCTTATAATTGAATAATGTCTTAGTTTTATTGGGTTTTGTATTTTACAATTCAGAGCTGAATTTTGGATAATATTGGGTTGAAATTTTACTAAAAAAAATGATGATTGATATTCTTCAAAGTCTTCTGCTTTTAATTACACAAAGTCAAATTTTTGAATTTTCATAAAATTAAGTGTCTGGGTAACAGATGTAAAAAATACCTTTACCATGACTTTCTGAAAAAACATACATTTCAAAAATAATTACATTCATTTGTGAAGAAGTTCTGAAATTTTCACTAAAATCTGACAGTTATTTGATTTTTGCAAGAATTTCCAAATTAATGTGTTTTCCACTGAAAAAAGGCATTAAAAAATTAGTGGTAAATATTACGTGATTGCTGGCATAAACAAAAACAAGATTTTTAACCCAAATTTTGAACATGCTAGAAAGGATTAAAAATTTAAAAAATAATTAAATGATATTTGGTCTTTCCTCTTAATAATAACATAAACATTTTGATGAAAAAACATTATTTTTATTAATTTGGGGTCTTTTTTCATCATGCTATACAGTTTATTATTGAAGATACCTAGTTTCAAAAATATTGCAAAAATAAAATATATATTTCCAAAACATTATTTGAGGAAAATTAGCAAATTTAAAGTTAAATTAATCTAATTTGAAACAAATATTACTTATGGCATAAAATGTTCTATACAAACATTTCTTAAGTATGGGGTCTTGTTTTTCAGATGTGTTAATCAATTTATTGACAGCTGAATGTGTTCATAGTTAAGTATGGTGGTACAGAAGTTAAAGTTTATAGGAAGAGGGTGTAGGGGTCTCTTAAGTAGGAACAACCCTTTAAACACGTGATATTTTAATGATGATTATAGGTTTGATCATCCATACTTTAGAAATTCTGCATGTACAGTGCTGTTCAATAAAAGTGACTCACCAGATTTTTTTATTTGAAAATTTTTTTCACCTATTATTTTGGGGTCAAACTAATTTTTAATCTTACTAATATAAAGACCCCTTCCTGACCACCCAGTAAAAAAGTTTACTCACCCTAAGGTGATAATTATAATTTTGGATATAAATGAGATTTAGGGAAAAACTCTGTGCAAAAAAGTGACTCACTTATTTCCTACAACTAATAATCAATAGAAACATAATGAAACAGCTTTAAATAAAGAATAATAGATGTATAATTTATTTACAATAGGCAATATAGTTCGAAATATTTAATAATCTATGGGTCCTCCTTTATTTTGAATAACCTTTTCAACCCTTTTTGGCATTGACTTTATTAGGTTCTGGCAAATCTCATCTCCAAGCATTGAATTCCATTTGGATATGAAATTCACAATCAAATCCTCTTTGTTGCTCAACTGCTTTCTCAAGAGCCTGTACTTTATAATGCTCCATAAGTTATCTATGGGGTTGAGGTCAGGATATTGGGGAGCCCATGTCATAACACTCACCTGCTTCTCATCAAAGTATTCCTTCATCAATTTTGATTTGTGACAGGGAGCATTATCCTGCATAAAGATGAGCTTGGTGGGATCGATTTGCACCCTTTCAGCAGAAGGGAGCAGACAAGACTCTAAAATTCTCTTGTACTGCTCTCTCCTGAGGGTTTTTTCAATAGATTTTAAGAAAAACTGTAGATTAGAGTATCCAAAAAAATAGGAAAGTGGTTTCTATAGATTATTATATCATAGATTTTTCTAACTTTCTCTGAAAATTATTGCATTGATTCTCGTAATCCTTGTTTTGCATTTATATATTGCTGAAGGTTTGATAGTTAATCTTGTTTAACACATTCCCAGTGAATGTGATGAATTTAATCTTCAATGGCTGCTGCATAATTTTGTTCCTGTGCCTGACTAAACTTGCATTAGACTATAGCAACATGCATCTATTACAATACAAACTGATTTAATCTATTATTCAATGTCTCAACTTATATAGCTTTTGTTTCTTTGTGTTTACAGATGTTTTTTGGCATCACAATCAATTGAAAATCTAAGAAACATATTAAGATTTACTATGACATATGGGTTCACACATACACACAGAAGATGAACCACATTTTGTAAAATATGTGGGGCATCCTTTGTGCAAACATCACTTTTGAGGAAACACATTTATATGCACAAGTGAGAGAAACCATATTCTTGTGAAGTGTGTGGATGTGCATTTTTACAGAAATCATCTTTGGAGTGCCACATGAAAACACACACGGGAGAGAAACTATACCCTCTACATTCTGACAGAAGTCACATTTGGCAATGCATATGCAAGCACAGACAGGAGAAAAACCATATTCTTGTGAAGTTTGTGGATCAGCATTTTCACGGTTGTCATCTTTGGTAAGACATATGATAACACACACAAGAAAAAAACCATATTCTTGTGAAGTTTGTGGAATTGCATTTTCCCAAAAGTCATATGTTGTTACACATATGCATACACACACAGGAGAGAAACCATATTCTTGCAAAGTTTGTGGATCAACATTTTCTCGGATGTCCTCTTTGGTGAGACATATGAGAACACACACAGGAGAGAAACCATATTCTTGTAAAGTTTGTGGAGTTGCATTTACCCAGAAGTCACATGTAGTGACACATATGAATACACACATAGGAGAGAAACCATATTCTTGTAAAGTTTGTGGATCAGCATTTTCAGTTCAGTCATATTTGGTGAGACATATGCATATACATACAGGAAAGAAGTCATATTCATGTGAATTTTGTGAATCTGCATTTTCAGTGAAATCATATTTGGTTAGACATATGCAAATACATACTCGAGAGAAACCATACTCATGTGAAATTTGTGGTTCTGCATTTTCACTTAAGTCAGTTTTGGCAATGCATGTGAGAACACACACAGGAGAAAAACCATATTCTTGTGAAGTTTGTAATTCTGCATTTTCAGTTAAATCATATTTGACAATACATATGCGAAAACACACAGGAGAAAAACCATATTCTTGTGAAGTTTGTCGGTCTTCATTTTCAGATAAATCATCTTTGGTGGGACATATGCGAACTCACACGGGAGAGAAACCATATTCCTGTGAGGTTTGTGGGTCTTCATTTTCAGTTAAGTCAAATTTATTGGCACATGTGCGTACACATACAGGAGAGAAACCATATTCTTGTGAAGTTTGTAAATCAGCATTTTCACGGAAGTCACATTTGGCAAGACATATGCAAACACACAATGGATAGAAACCCTATTCTTTTGGTCTTTGTGGATCTGTATTTTCATGGACATCATGTTTGGCATGCATATGTAAATACATACTGTAAAGAAACTGTACCCTTGTACAGTTTGTGTATTTGCAATTTTACGGAAGTTAAATTTAGTGCGTCAATTTCATACCCACACTAGACAAAGACCATAGTTTTCTAAAGATTATAGATTGTCATTTTCAGACATCAATGTCAACTTTGGTGTGCCACATGAAAATATATATACTGGAGATAAACCATATTCTTAAGAAATATATAGATCTGAATTTTCAAAACATTTGTAGCTTGCAAAGCACATATTAACACACCAGGTTACAAACAGCCATGTGAATCAATATTTTTTCCAAATTTTCATTTAAATATGATAGTGAATAAAATATATATTTGTCATTTTTCAGGGTTTAAGTTTTACATCATCTAAGTTGAAAAAAGTGAAATTCTTAATTCTAAATGAAATTTGCATTGAGAGCTCAAAAGGAAGGACTTAAGACAAGGGAAAATGTAATGTATATTAATTTCATACAGGTCAGTCAAAATTTATGCAAGCAAGAAAAGTCAATGAATGAACATTTTCAATTTGTCTTTTTATAGATTAATGAAATAAAAATGAGTTTTCTTGGAATTTGTTGTTTGAAAAGTAAATGGGAGTATATCCAGGTTATAATCACTAGCCATGTAAATCCATATTTTTTCCAAATTTCTCATTTAAATATAAACATGATAATGTACAAAATGCACACTTGTCATTTTTCAGGATTAAACTTTTACACCAACTAAGGAGAAAAAACATGAAATGACATTTGAAATTTGCATTGAAAACACAAAACAAACACTTAAGAGAAAATATAATGTACATTAATTTCATTTTGGGCAGTCAAAAATTTATGCATCAAAATGCAAACAACAGAAATCAGTGTATGAAAATTTTGCAACATCTTAATAAAATATATTATCACGAGATATTTTTGAAAAATTCATAGACTTTGAATAAACTTATTTTTGAAAATTAAAAATTAAACTGATGATTGAACCCTACTCTCCACCTTATTTGTCTGTGGAACTGTCAGAATTCTATGAACACTGTAATTCTAAAGTGAATTGTTTTGTTCTGTAATTATTTAGTCATAAACAATTTAAGACAGATTTTCTTTTCAACATGTACCATTCACAGGTTAATTCCTGTAAATATGGAAATCAAATCACATGTATAAGACATGTTTTATTATTATGGGAAGATTTTAATTACTGACAGAATTAGTAAAGGAAATGCCTTCCTTGATAATTGCTGTGTATTTCCATAGCCACTTGTATTATAAGTTGAACAGTGATGCAGACAGTGTAATGGATACTGTTGCAAAAAATGGAATTGACAAGCCCAGTTCAAATTTCAGTGTAGCATCTTGTGTTAAATTTTTCACTAATTCTCTTGGGAAAAAAATCATTTTTTCTTTTTATCTCACAGCTGTGGGTTAAATAGCTGGATAGACTGGACTGTATAAACATATATTGGCAATCTAAGAAGAAAAATAGGTCATTATTTTTCCAAATAATGCATGTCAGTTCACAGATGACAATGAAATAGGAATCAATGGAGAGCCATGTCTGCATTCCAAAGGGACATGATATTTTTTTTTAATCAGATATTTTCTGCAGAATCTGCTTTTATTTATTTACTAGAATAACTCATTTAATTGGCTTCTATTGAAAGTTTCCTCATAGCACTGTCAGCCATATATAGGGTGTTCCAATAACTTGGACTGATTTTAAATGTAAATTAAGTTTAAGTGTCTAATCTTCCCATCTTTGAAATTGCCAAAGACTTAAATAAAAAAACAATCATTAGACACTTAAACTTAATTCACATTTAAAATCAGTCCGAGTTATTGGAACACCCTACATTTCAGAAACAGATATTTATTGGCACAATATCCACCTTCCACAAGTGTCTCCACTCCATCTTTGAATTAAGATTTTCTTTCTCCTACATTGTTGGCCAACCAAGACAAGATCCTAGTTATTGTTTTACTCATAGTTTGTAGTAGAAGAGATGGATTCATACCTGGATATTAATTTGACATACATAAGTCAAAAATTTGCAAGTACAAATGCAAACAGGACAAGTCAATGTATGAAAACTTTAGGATGTATTGTTTTATATTTGAAGGAAATGAAATCTTCTGCATTTTCAACAATCTATTCAATATGAATTTTGATTTCTTTCATATAAACAAAACCTTTAACTGTGGAATATTCTTTTCAGGGTCTTTTAATAAAATGTGTTAAAACATTTGGGATCTTAATGCAATGGAAACACAAAATATCTGAGCCAGAATTTGAACTACATTTCCTGATTCTATTTTCCATATTGTTTATAGGTCAGCAATAATTTTTCCATATTTTAAACTGTTAAGCCATAAACCCCTGCTTTAGTTGATACAATGAATGGTGTGCATTTGTTAATTTTAGTCTGAATAAATAATCGTCACTTTTTTTTTTCTTACTTTCCAAACTTTTAAACATTTTCAATATTTTCATTCCCAACAGTGTTTTAATATTTTTTAAATATAGATCTTTTTATTTTTACACTGATTTATATGTTGTGGTCATCTGTGCTGTACCTCTTACTCAAGTGCAATCACATTGCAGTCATTTGTAATGTATCTCTTACTCAAGTGCAGTCACCTTGCCATCATCTGTGCTGTATCTCTGACTCAAGTGCAATCATGTTGCGGTCATCTCTGCTGTATCTCTTACTCAAGTGTGATCCCCTTGTGGTCATCTTGGCTGTATTTTTTACTCCAGTGTAATCACTTTGTGGTAATATGCACTGTATCTCTTACTCAAGTGCAATCACCTTGTGCTCACCTGTGCTGTATCTCAAGTGCAATCCTGTATATACGGGGGGGGGGGGGCAAATGTTTGTACACATACACATTTTTAATTTATTGTATTTCCAACTAATGAATGAACATGCTTTTCATATAATTACCTGAACACAGAAGCATAATAACTGAATAGAAATAGAAACAAGAAAAAAATTTGATTTAATAGAAATAAATTCCATTTTTTCCATTTTAATAGGTGAAAAAGTATTCGTACAATGCAAATTTCAGATTTTAAAACATTTAAATTGCTTTAATACTATATATTATTCAAGTGGAATATTCTAGAATGTTCCAATAATGTTATCAGTAGTTACTTTTTGCCTAAAACATACAAACAGAACATTTTGTAATTGATATTTGTGCAAGAAGGTTTTCATCATGGCAAGAGGTAAAAAATTGATAAATTCGCAAAAAGAACTGATTGTTAAGCAATGGAAAGAAGGTAAAAGTTACAGGAAAATCTCAGACAATCTGAATATTCCATTTACTGCCATTAGTTCATTCATTTCAAGGTATAAAAAGCTCAAAACTGTTGAAAACCAAAGAAGAATATGTGTTTTACAGAAGTTTTATTCAAAATCTTTGAGGAAATTAATGTGTCAAATTAAACAAAATCCAGTTGTTTACACGTCAAGAGTTGCAGGATGATTTGCTTTTATCAGGAATCTGTGTCACTAAATGAACAATAAGTAATGAATTTCATAGGAACAATCTAAAGTACAGGCTCCCCTCAAAAAACTCCACTGCTATTGAAAGCTGCCAGGTTGAAATTCATTCATGGACATAGGGTTAAGGAAAAATCATATTGGGAAAGAGTATTATGGACAGACAGAACCAAAACTGAGTTGTTTGGATGTAATTCTAGAAATCATGTATAGAGGAAAGATGGCAATGCCTTCAAACAAAGGAACATAGTTCCAACTGTGAAATTTGGTGGTGGCAGAATCATGGTTTGGGGATGTTTCTCTGCAAAAGGTACTGGCACCATATCAATAATAAATGGTAGAATGAATGACGTAGCATATCAAAATACTTTGGAAGCAAATTTAATGATTTCAGCTGAAAATCTTGAACTTCCTCCTCATTGGATCTTCCAATAAGATAATCTAAGGACACTGCAAAATCTATGAGGAAATAGCTTCCTGAAAATTTTGTAAATATCCTGAAATGGCCAAGTCAGTCCCCAGATTTAAACCGAATCAAGAATCTGTGCTGTTATTTGAAAATTCAAATCCAATCGAGGGCTCCAACAAACATCCAGGATCGGAAGATCACATGCAAAGAAGAATGGAACAAAATGCCAGCTAAAATTTGCAAATCATTGAGAACTACAAGAGGTCGGTTGCTGTAGAAGTGAATAATGGCGATTCTACAAAGTATTAAATGAAGATTATGTATTCTTTTTTGCAGTGTACAAATACTTTACCCCCATAAAAATTGATAAGTGGGATTTATTTCTGTTAAATCAAAATCTTTCTGTTTTCTATGCATATTTAGTTATTATGCATCAGTTTACAGTTAATTACAGTGCTGTTTGATAAAAGTGACTCACCTGATTTTTTTTTACTTAAAAATTGTTTCTCCTATTGTTGTTGGGGTCAAACTGATTTTTAATCTTACTAATATAAAGACCCCCTTCCCGACTACCTAGTAAAAAAGTTTACTCACCCTAAGGTGATAATTATAATTTTGGATATAAATGAGATTTAGGGAAAAACTCTGTGCAAAAAGTGACTCACTTATTTCCTGCAACTAGTAATCAATAGAAACATAACCAAACAGCTTTAAATAAAGAATAATAGAGGTATAATTTATTTATAATAGGTAATATAGTTTGAAATATTTAATAATCTATGAATTTTGAAAAACCTTTTCAACCCTTTTTGGTATTGACTTTATTAGATTCTGGCAAATCTCATCTCCAAGCATTGAATTCCATTTCGATATAAAATTCACAATCAAATCCTCTTTGTTGCTCAACTGCTTTTTCGAGAGCCTGTACTTTATAATGCTCCATAAGTTTTCTATGAGGTTCAGATCAGGAGATTGGGGCAGCCATGTCATAACACTCACCTGCTTCTCATCAAAGTATTCCTCCATCAATTTTGATTTGTGACAGGGAGCATTATCCTGCATAAAAATTAGCTTGGTGGGGTTGATTTGCACCTTTCAGCAGAAGGGAGCAGACAAGACTCTAAAATTCTCTTGTACTGCTCGCTCCTGAGGGTCTTTTCAATAGGTTTTAAGAAACCAGTTCCATGAAAAGAAAAGCATCCCCAGAACATTATACTGAACGGATGCTTGACAGTACTTACTGCTAAATTCAAAGAGATTTCAAAGCTTCTTCTTTTGATTTTAGATCTCTTATACTTTGAATTTAGCTCAACTTTCGTTTCATCGGAGAAGAGAACATTTAGTAAAAATAATCAGGTGAATCACTTTTATCGAAGAGCACTGTACATGAAAAGTATGTTTATGCATTAATTGGAAATACAATAAATTAAAGATATTTATATGTACAAATATTTGTTTCCTTCCACTGTATAAATGAAAAGCAAATGAATGAGAAAATTGAAATAATTCTGGGTAACATGTTTCATCCTCCAGGGCTTCATCAGAATAAATTAATACTTTTGTTGATGGAATTATATGTGTGTAAGAAGTGGAGGTATAAAAACACAAGCCTCAGTTATAATTGTGAACTGATGGAAAATTCTGGATTTTAAAATTTGAATATTTTTTTTTATAGATGTGTCTAGGCACATGATCTAGTTTATTTCATTCAGGTTCTTTATGCTTTCAGGTTTGTTTTCTTTTTAATCACATTTATTATTAATTATTCCACAAAACTGATGGAATGTTTGAATATTGCACTGTCCATTTGTTTTTCTTTGACAGTCCCTTTGCAGTTGGAGGCATCATGCAGAATTAG
Organism: Acanthosepion esculentum; assembly: GCA_964036315.1. Taxonomy (NCBI): domain Eukaryota; kingdom Metazoa; phylum Mollusca; class Cephalopoda; order Sepiida; family Sepiidae; genus Acanthosepion; species Acanthosepion esculentum. Next base: position 57,521,114 of record OZ038479.1, on the reverse strand, counting down.
CAATCAGTGGCATGATCGATTGGTTCTCTACAAATTATGGGCACTGCAAAAGGCATAGACATTTTCTTCCTAGTTAGCCATTGAATGAAATTTGTTGCACAGGTATTACAGCATAAGTATGTTGTTATCTTCTTGTCCTGGTCTTCAGTTTTGCATCCAAAATATAGCTGTATATTGAACAATAATTAATCTGTCCAGGAAAACAATTTTGATAAAATATTCATATAACACTAGTACCATATCTTGAAATCTAGAACAAATCAACAAATTTGGCCATAATTTTTATTTGCATTGCTCCAAAATTAGCTAAGATTGGCTATTGTTGCTTTTGAAGTTTCCATGTTGAATACCAACAAAGTAAAATATTGTAAGAACCAGGACACAAATTTACCGTGGAAGATCTAGTGATCAAAGCACATTCTATACCCTTTCACTTCATTAAATTGTTTTCCTCTTTAACTAAAGCAGCATTTTAAAAATAAAATTATAGTCAGATTCATTATGGTGACCAACTAATGCATTGACTGTGTTGCCTTTTAAAAGATCTCTTTTGTGTTAACATTGTCTTTAATTTAAATTCCTAGAGATTTCTCTGATGTATTCCTCATGACAATCATTACAGGTTATAGAGTAAATTCCTCCATGAAGTTTTAGCTTATTAATTTGTTTTGTACTAGTTAGTGTCTTATTTTTGGAAGTAGTTGTAACAAACTTTCTTAGATAATTTTTTTTCAGTTGTTGTAAGTTGGTGGTTAGAGTAATATATCTCTATTCATTGGATTTGCTGGAATCATTCATTCTTTTATTTTGAAATATTTGATGAGTGTTCTGTTTCACATTGAATATGAAGAAAGCAGGGTATTGGAGGAGTTTAAAAGTATTTTTTATTTACTGATAGTTCACCCGTCACGAAGCCAAAGGGCCGCTAAAGATTTTGCCTCTTCATATAAATATTGTAGGTTGCAAATTCTGAGTGCTCTTAAGTAGATTCTGATAATTATTCCAGATTTCATTTTGTTGCTATGGTTATAATAGAAATTTATGAGGTAATTTTTTTAGTTGATTAGCAATAGACACTTTGTTTTTAGTCATATTGAAAAATTTGAAATTTTGGCATTCCAATATCTTCAGCATAGTTCTCAATGCATAGTTATATCTGATGCTTGTATTCTTAGATCTCCACCTCTCCTTACACATATAATTCCAAAATGCGTTAGAAATAATTATTTCCACTTTATCATTCAATTGGCAAACATTATTCTGATATATAAAATTTTATATATCACATTTTCCCATATATATATATATGAATTTCTGACAATTTATATGCAAATATGTTTGCTTGCTCTTGCTCTATCTACTTTTGCATTCTTAATTGCTGCTACAGAAGAATGTTGGTTGTCGAATGTCTCACATGTCAAACAAATTAGTTTTTGAACAGAAAATTCAAGATGAAAATGCCTCAGTTATTAAACAAAATTTTGGTTCTCAAACAACATAGCCAAACTGAGTTAACACAAACAGAATAATTTCTGAGTCGTCTGCCATGTTGTATACATTTGTATGTTGTACCGTGCTTTTCATTCCAATTTTATTGTACTGTGACTTTTTTCTCTACATTGATTCCTACTAGAAAAATAGTTTTGGTTTACAAACATTTTGGTTTATGAACATTTCGGGTTATGAACGGCCTTCAGGAATGAATTAAATCCATGAACTGAGGTTCCACTGTAATATTGATTATGGAAAAGTCAAAGACAACACACACCACATTTTATTTCTGTTTTCTACCTTGGTGGCAGATTCAGACGGAAAAACTGAAAAGTAATTGTAGAGAGGAGAGTTGATGTCAGCAAGAGAAAAGGACTAAGAGAATTAGAGGACCTGCCAGGATTTGTTATCAGCAGACATTACATTAACAACAAACATGATGCAGATGACACTGTCTTAGTGGCAGATTCAGATGAAAAACTGAAAAGTAATTGTAGAGAGGATAGTTGATGTCAGCAAGAGAAAAGGACGAAGAGAATTAGAGGACCTGCCAGGATTTGTTATCAGCAGACATTACATTAACAACAAACATGATGCAGATGACACTGTCTTGGTGGCAGATTCAGATGAAAAACTGAAAAGTAATTGTGGAGAGGACAGTTGATGTCAGCAAGAGAAAAGGAATAAGAGAATTAGAGGACCTGCCAGGATTTGTTATCAGCAGACATTACATTAACAACAAACATGATGCAGATGACACTGTCTTGGTGGCAGATTCAGATGAAAAACTGAAAAGTAATTGTAGAGAGGATAGTTGATGTCAGCAAGAGAAAAGGACTAAGAGAATTAGAGGACCTGCCAGGATTTGTTATCAGCAGACATTACATTAACAACAAACATGATGCAGATGACACTGTCTTGGTGGCAGATTCAGATGAAAAACTGTAAAGTAATTGTAGAGAGGATAGTTGATGTCAGCAAGAGAAAAGGACTAAGAGAATTAGAGGACCTGCCAGGATTTGTTATCAGCAGACATTACATTAACAACAAACATGAGGCAGATGACACTGTCTTGGTGGCAGATTCAGATGAAAAACTGAAAAGTAATTGTGGAGAGGATAGTTGATGTCAGATAGAGAAAAAGACTAAGAGAATTAGAGGACCTGCCAGGATTTGTTATCAGCAGACATTACATTAACAACAAACATGATGCAGTTGACACTGTCTTGGTGGCAGATTCAGATGAAAAACTGAAAAGTAATTGTGGAGAGGATAGTTGATGTCAGCAAGAGAAAAGGACTAAGAGAATTAGAGGACCTGCCAGGATTTGTTATCAGCAGACATTACATTAACAACAAACATGATGCAGATGACACTGTCTTGGTGGCAGATTCAGATGAAAAACTGAAATGCAAGAGAAAATTATCGAACATCAACTATGAGAAGAGAGAATGCACTGTTTTGATCTATAAGGCACAACCCAAGATTTGGCATCAAGGATAACAGAACTGAACAGGTACATAAATTCAACTTTGTATATTAGTTAGTCTAATAAGAAATGTATGAAAATAGAAATACAAAGGGCATAATAAATCTTAAAGAGGTCATTCAGTAAGTACTTAACATTATACTAATCACTTTTTTTAACATTCCATAAGGATTACTGCAGGGTTTAGTGTGTATACCCTCTTGAAATTGTATAACAATTTAAAAGTTAATGTTGGTGTGCCAGTTGTTTAATGGATATGAGCTTGCAATGAGAATTTGGAGAGTAGAGTTCAAATTGTTGTTGTTTCTTTCACTCCTGGGAAAACAGCCTTTTCTCAATCATGAGTTAAATAGTAGGACTCATATCTGGGAAAGCAAATAGTTGATAAGCTGTAAAACATAAACAATCAGTAAACCCCATCAATGTACAAATGTTATGACTTCAGATTTTTCACATATCCCAAAACATCATGTTTTAATGGATGATCTTACAAGAAACAAATGCTTCATATGAGAACTGATGATTTTTCTTCAATTTCTACAGCAGTTGTTAAATTAAATGGCATGTAGTTGATGTGCTTAAGAAAACGAATGTTGTTCTGAATATGCCATAGATTTTAATTATTAAAAGACTTACATAATGATGATCTGCCTAAACCCATTCTAAATTTCCATGACAAATGATTCTGACATTCCCACCTCTTTTGTTCTTATATACTTTTTGAATGATCCTAGACATATTTCTTCAGGAACTGAGAAATCTATTAAAGTAACAAAGAATGATATATAAAATGAAAACTATACTAGACTGTGAGTGTGATGTAATATATAATTTTCTATAGGGCAGTAAATGCTGGACAATTTGAAATGACAGTCAAGTGGTTTTATTGGTAAATGTTGAGATTATCATGGACAGAATATGAGACAAATGAGGAAGTTTTAAGGAAAATAGGAAATAAAATGAAATTGTTGCTTCCAATCAGCAAGTGATATTATTATATGGAACACATCAATGGCAAGAGAAATGGAGGAAAGTAACAATTAACCCACATGAATAATTTTGAACTAATGAATGGAAGATCAAATACTAGACAGACATGGAGAAGAAGTTGTTGTAGTAGGCTAAGTTTAATAAATAAAATAAAAATACTTCTTAAAAACTCCATTGAAAAGTACTTATCATTTCCTTAACATTTAACACTAACGTATTTAAGTACATCTTAATCAGCTAACTTGCTTTATGAAACCAATAACTTGGATTGGCACAACAAATGATAAAAAACCTGTGCCAAAATGAAGGGCCATATAGTATTCACAGTCATTGACCAATTAACGACTTCAAAATAAACCCAAGAAAATACGGTTTCAAGCTCAGTTCACTCTACCTTGTCACCAGAATGCAGGACAGGCTTGTTTTACTCTATTAACCACAAAAGAACTAATCAGGACATCTTCCCACTAGAAAGAAAGGTGAGTCTATGTTGTAGTATACCTTAAACTTTAAACTCTGTCTCATGAGAAGAATACAGGTTTGTATTTGTATATAAAAAGATAAAGCTTCCAAAACAATGTCTATTCATCTCGAATATAAAAATTAACATTCTGTGCTAACCTCCAAAAAGTAAAAGAAAAAATATTGCTAAATAAGCTTCAGAAAAAAAAGAGCCTTGAGGCCTTACATAATGGATTGATATGGCACATAGCGTGAGATTCACAAGATGAATGTATATGGATAGACAAAAAAATCCTGAAAGAGAAAAATCTCAGTGGCCGTAAAGAAACGTAATGCATCTACTTTTGAAAAAGTTTTCTCCCTAAGTGCCGAGAAATCTAAGGATTTTAAACACAAGGAACTAAATCTTGTCTAACACCGCTTAATTACTTTCGTCTTAACATTATCAAGCGAAATGACTTTCTCAAAAATAATTTCACATTTATTTACATCGTGTTTTTCCATTCATTATTTCTTCTTTTCTGTCATTCGTTTTAACCTCGACATTATTCTGTGAACAGAATGAATAATTCAAAAGTTGCGTTGGTTGACCGTGAAAAATCTCAACAATAATCATGAACATAAAGAAATAAATCATACCTTTTTTGTCCCTGGTCTGTGTGTAAGGTAAGTGGCAAAAACCAAAACAAATAATTTTGATAAAAAAAGAAATCGTTATTTACCGACTTGTCTCTCCAATTCTTTGATGTTAGCATCAACAGATGAAGCTAGAAAAAAAACTTCATGTGTGATTTCACATCATTTCATCAAGTCATATTTTTTAAAAATAATATCTGTAATGATTTTTTAAATTAATATTGTATGTCAATAAATAATATAAAAACTGTACTGCAAAAGTAAATTAAATTGATAGAGTTAGGATAATTCTGCTGAAATGATATTAGGCAAACAAAAAAAAAAGACTTTTTCTGCATCGTTCTTTTGCCTCATTTTTTCAATTTCCCTATTATTGAATTACACAACTCAAAAATGGACAAACTGCCGTATTTTAATGATTTAGTTTGAAAAATAATGTTGAATTATTGCTGTTAATTGGAAAACTAAACATTTTTTATATAAATAAGAAAATCATGAAGCATTTTAAAAATAAAATCTTTGTTCATCGTTTCCACGATAGATTTGTTTCTTTGGAAGTCTCTTATTTTTCACTTATGCTTTTTATTTTCATACTGTTTTATTTTTAAAGTAAAAAGTAAACTACTCTTTACAAAATCCAGTTAATTAATCCTTAAATTTAATAAGACATCAAAACATATAACTAAGAAAAATATTGAATTTATTAAGTTATTTTTATATTTGTTGTCAATATTTTTCGGAGGTACCTCCACAGATTTGCTAAAAAAAGTAAAAATAAAAAAATGAGTATATCTATATATCATGTTGAAAAAATGCCCCAAAAACAAGATTTTATCGTCAGAACGTTTAAGTTATTATTAAAAGGAAAAATCAAAGTATTTTTAATTATTTTTTATTTTTTTGGTTAATTTTTTTTTTTTTTTTTTACATCAGCTGTCATTTAATATTTACCATTTGTTGTTGTTTTTTCAGTTGAAAAACAGATTAATTTTTAAATTCTTGCAAAAATCAAATAATTGTCCGATTTTAATGTAACTTTCAGAACTTCTTCACAAATGAATGAAACTATTTTAGAAATGTCTGAAAAGTGAACTGAAAAGTATTTTTCTTTACATCTGTTACCCGCCCCCTTCCTTAATTTTATGAAAACTTGAAAATTTGACTTTGTGTAATTCAGTGATTAAATTAGTTAAAAGCAGAATATGAAAATCAAAATAATTGTCACAATTTAGTGAAACTTTCAGAACTTATTCCGAAATGGAATGAATTTATTTTAGAAATGTTTGTCTTTTAGAAAGTCATGGTAAAAATATTTTTTTACGTATGATACCCCCCTTACTTAATTTTATAAAAAACTTTAAAACTAGAATAGTTGCCCCTATTTTTGTTTTTTAATTAAATAAAGAAGACTTTGATGAATATAAATCATAAATTTTGTGTAAAATTTTGACTCGCCAGAACCCCAATTTCAGCTCTGAATTTAAAATACAAAAATGCAAGAAAACTAAGAGATTATTTTATGAAAACAGCTTTTAATGGATTTTATCAATAATAATATATATTAAGGACTTTTTTGTCTGAAGTCAAAATCTTTTTAGGTTGAAAAATAAATCTTTGCGAAAATTATTTTCTTTTCTTTTTTCATTTCTAAATAAAACAAAATGATAATATTGATAAATATTTCATAAATAAATTAGAAAAGTTGCCCCTCGTTTTTTTTACTCATTAAAAAGATCTATTTTTATAGATCATAAATTAGAAAGCTTATTATATTAATACTTGCAGCATATTTTTAAATAATTTTTTATGATTTAAAAAAATGTATTAAAATCATCTCCGACAAAACTATGGATGCACATTTCTACAAAAAAAAAAATCATGTTAGCGTTATTCCCCCTGATTGAGTGAAATTGTCTTTTCGTTCTGGACGCACTTGTCAAATTCTCATTATTGTCACATTGTCAAAACTTTTCTTCTAATTTTGTATTTTTACATATAATCAAATTCTTTTTCAGTGAGAGACATACTGCAAATATTAATTATTATTTTTTTAATTCAAATTTAGGGACAGAAACAACAGAAAAGGGGTCTTTGGGAAAAATTCTCAGAAAAATATTTCATAACTAAAAAAATCGCTGTTTAAAACTCTTGTTTTTGTCATATTAAAGACATGTGGCAAAAAAAAAAACAAAAGGCAAAAAATGTCATCTGTTCAGTGTTGTTGACATCACCCGGCTCAGTAGGTGTTAAAAACAAAACAAACTTTTAGCAAACCTGAACTGACTTTAAGTTTAGTGGGGCTAGTAGGAATCCTCAAAAAAACAGCTGTGCTGAGATAAAACTTAATTTCAAAAAAAAAAAAGAACATAAAATTTTATGTAAAGATAACAATATTGTTACAAAATTTTGTCTTATAAATTTGAACTATAAATGTATTTTTTCGTAATTTAAATGTTATTTTTATTCGAGAATTCTCCCTCAAACGTTAGGTAAAAAAAAAAATTGGAAGTATATATATATATATATATATATATATATATATATATATATATATAATAAACTGGTTCACTTAAAGCTAGAACAATTTATATCACTTTTGCCCTACTGTCCGATAAATTCCCCTGACATAAGTTGTTGACAGATTGATGTACATCAGTTAACACCCCTCAATCAAAAACCAAGCACCACAGTTGGAAATGTCTTTTTAAAAAATTTTCTGATGAAACAGTAAGTAATGTTTCTTTCATATTACATTAAGTTTACTTTAAATTTTCTAATTTTCCTAAAATAACTTTTGAAAAAATTATAATTGAATTTTACAAGATTTTTAAATGGCAAGCGTTACTTTTATTTATAAAACTGTCAATAATGATTGATTTTACCGTTTTACGTCAATTCTAATGACTCAAAAAAACAAGATTTTTAGCTAAAATTTCGGACATGCTAGAAAGGATTAAAAATTTTTAGAAAATGCTCAAAAAATACTTTGCTCTTTCCTCTAAATAATGGCATAAATATCTAGACAACGCAAAATCATTTTAATCAAGTTTGGGGCTTTTTTTCATCAGGGTGCGTTTTTTAGCGAAAGTGGACTAACTGAGTCAATTAAAAAAGCTTCTAATGACTTTGATGAATAATATATATTAAGGACACTAATGTCTGAGGCCAAAATATTTTTCTGATGAAAAGTGAATTTTTACAAGAATTGTAAAATTTTTGGAAATAATGTTATTAAAATATTCATTTTTACAGATCATAAATTTGAAAGCTTACTACAATCTGCAATATGATAGTGTTTTTAAAATATTTTTTACTATGCAAAAAAAATGTATTATAAACGTTTTCGCCAAAACTATGGATGCACGGTTCAGAAATAATAGGTCACGTTTTAAGTGTTGTTTCCTCTGATAGTGAGGATCAGGCCTCAGAAATTGCTTTGCTTTCATTCTTCTTAGGACATGTCAAAATATCTGACTGACCATCATTGTCACATTTTCAAAATTTTTTTTAAAATCCTATTTCACTAAATATTTTAATTTCATTTTTTAAATATAATTAATTTATTGTTTAAGTGAAAGACATACTGCAATTATGAAAAATTTTCTTCTTTAGATTCAATTTTAGGGGTGGAAACAGTGGGTGTGTCTAGTACAAAATAACCTGACCCATCCCTTTTCAGGCAGGTTTTGTATTTTTGAACTGGTTTGTAAGCTTAGAATGCAATTCATTATTGCAGTAAAAAAATAGCAAACACATCTTCAACTCTATTCAGATCAAAAGAAATAGAAAAAAGTATTTATAAATCTGAAAATTTAATGAAAAACTAACAAATATCATGTTTATTCTTTTAGTGATAGTCATCTTGCTTAAGTAAACTTTCAGAAGAATGGTCTTTTAGGCATGCTTCCTTTGCTGCCATGATTCATATGCATTTTTCTGGTTCAGATATGGGGAACGTTTCACTTCATGTTCTTTGGTGCATTTTTTTTCAGTAACTATGAATGCTAGACAAAGATTGTATAGTTTACTATTGTAGCCATAGAAAACACGTACTAAAATTTATTGAGGTTCAAAGAAATAGCAAAAAAATGTTTATATGCATTATTCACTATCTCAGCTAATATATCTTGTATTTCTTTTGGTTTATAGATGTTTCGGCATCACAGTGAATATCAACTGGCAAGAAATCAAGGACTGTGAAATGTATTGCTTGTCTTTTCTACAAAAACACATTGCAAATCCATGAATGGAGACACACAAGTGATGAACCATATTCTTGTGGAATATGTGGGTCTTTCTTTGTATAAGTAACTGTTTTGACAAAATGTATGCACACACAGTAGAAAAACCATAACTTGTGAAGTTTGTGAATTTTCATTTTTAAAGAAGTTAGATTTGGTGAAGTATATGCAAACACATGGGAGAAAAACTATATTCTTCTGAAGCTTGCGACTCTGCATTTTCAATGGATTCGCGTTTGGTGAAACATATGCGAACACACACCAGTGAAAAACCATATTCTTGTAAAATTTGTGGTTCAGCATTTTCACAGAAATCAAATTTAGTATGCCATGTGCGAACACACACTGGTGAAAAACCATATTCATGTGAAATTTGTGGATCAGCATTTTCCCAGAAGTCAGGTTTGGTGTGCCATATGCGAATACACACAGGAGAAAAACCATATTCTTGTGAAGTTTGTGGATCTAAATATTCAGTCCAGTCAAATTTGGTGAAGCATATGCAAACCCATACCAGAGAAAAACCATATTCTTGTGAAGTTTGCGGATCAGCATTTTCACTGAAAGAATGTTTGGTTACACATATGTGTATGCACACAGGAGAAAAACCATATTCTTGTGAAGTTTGTGGATCTGCATTTACAGCAAAGTCACATTTGGTGAGACATATGCGAACGCACACAGGTGAAAAACCACATACTTGTGAAATTTGTGATTCAGCATTTTCAGCAAAGTCAAGTTTGGTGAGACATATGCGAAAACACACTGGCGAGAAACCATATTCTTGTGAAATTTGTGGATTTGCATTTTCACTGAAACCAAATTTGGTATGCCATATGCGAACACACACAGGTGAAAAACCATATTCTTGTGAAATTTGTGGATCAGCATTTTCACAGAAGTCAAGTTTGGTATACCATATACGAACACACACTGGAGAAAAAACATATTCTTGCAAAGTTTGTGGATCTGAATATTCTTTCCAGTCACAATTGGTGAGGCATATGCAAACTCACAGGGAAGAAAATCCATATTCTTGTAAAGTTTGTGAATCTTCATTTTCACAGAAGTCAGATTTAGTTAGACATATGCATACACATACAAGAGAGAAACCCTATTCTTGTGAAGTTTGTAGATCTGCATTTACAAACAAGTCATATTTGAATCGCCATATGCAGACGCACACTGGGGAGAAAACATATCCTTGTGAAGTTTGTGGATCTGCATTTTCACAGAAGTCACATTTAGCACATCATAAACAATCACACAAGTAAAAGCACATTCATTATAATTTTGTGAATTTGCATTTTTGAAGAAGCCATCTTTGGACTGCCATGTGCAAGCCCACACAGGAGTAAAACTATATTGTTGTGAAGTTACTGGATCTGCATCTTCACAAAAGTCATCTTTGGACTGCTACATGCCAACACACACTGGAGACAAACTATATTCTTGTGAAATTTGTGGGTCTGCATTTTCCAAGAAGTTACCTTTTGAGTGCCATATGCAAACATACACTGGAAAGAAACCATATCCTTGTGGAATTTGTGGATATGCATTTAATCATATTTAGAGCACCATAAGTGAACACACACGGTCTAAAGTTTGTGGATGCGCATTTTCACAGAAATCCTCTTTGTAGCTCTACATGCAAATACATATTACAGAGAAAGCATATCTTTGTGAAGATTGCATATCTACATTTTCACAGAGATCATCCTTGATATTCCATGTGAAAATACATCATGGGGAATAAGAATATCCTGGTGCACTTTGTGAGTCTTCATTTCGAAAAGTTAGTTATTACATCATATTCAAACACACACTAGAGAAAAACCATAATTCTCTGAGAATTGAAGTTTGGCATTTTCAGACAAGTCAACTTTGTTGTGCCACATGCAAACATGCTGGCGATAAACCATATTCTTGTAAAATATGTACACCAGAATTTTTAAAGAAAAGCACATGTGAACACACTCGGGTTATAAATAGTAGTCATATGAATATGTTTTTAAAATTCTCATTTAAATATAAAAATGATAATGTACAAACTTAACACATGAGAAAAGATAATGTATATTTATTTCATGCGGGTTCAAAATTTATGCATGCAAATGCAAACAAAAGATGTCTATGCATGAAAATTTTGCTATCATTTCATACATAAAGTCATCTCTATTTTCAAGTAGGTTGTAAATATGAACTTTGATTATTTTTATATGAAAATATTTTCTGAGAAACACTTCTTTTCAGAGTCTTTAATGACATGAACAAAACAAATTCACTATTTTCAAAAGCCTGATGAATATGAATGGCTTTTTCATATTACAAAATATGACATAAATACCTTTTCTTGGTCTTAATAAAAAATTTAATCTGAGATATTGAAAAATTCTTAGACTCATTTTTGAAAATTGAAGACTAAATATTGAAATGTCTGGTCTCCCCTCTCCACTTGTTTATTTGTGGAATTGTCATATTTTTATGAACTCTGTAATTCTAAAGTGAATTGTTCTATTCTGTAATTATTCAGCGATAAACAATTTAAAACAAGATTTTTTTTCCCTCATAATCTCTAACTTAATTGTCATTGTATGTGCATTTCTGTCAATGTTATTATCAGTATGTTTATTTGTACTTTCTCTGTTTGCTTTAGGATTGTTTATTGCTAGTCATATTGAATCTTTAGATGAAAGGAAGGTCCGAAATAGAACACACTCACCATCTTATATTTTGTATAATGCAATCTCTAAGTGTCATCATGTGTATGTATGTACATTTCTGACAATGTTAAAGCAAATACGTTTATTTACTCTGCTTTAGGCTTTTTTATTGAAACCATTGATCATGGGAAGGTTTGAAATTGAAACATCTTATTTCTATTTTGTATCACTGAAAACTGAAATTTTGTATGGTAATAATTACATATATTTTTTCCTGGGAACAGACTGAGATTTCAAGGCATTTTGAACAAGATTAACATCTTCAGTACCAAGTTTTTTTTCTTTTCTTTAAGCTTAGCAGCTTGATTGATAAAAACTATGTTCCAAATTTATAATTCATGCTAATTCAACCTTAGTGTGGGTAGCTGATACCCATCTTAGGTATTTCTAATGTTGTTAAGCTTGCTTGGTTATTTAATGCCACAGTCCATATCAAAGATGGCCATTGGCCTACTGGCTCCTATGATGCTCAGCATTTTGCATACACTCTAGAGTTTGCAGCCTGTGTTGAATAAACTTAAGTTTATCTTTTACTATAGCCATACTTTGTGATTCATACTAATTTGAGTTCAGTGATCAAGACTTTGGTATTTCTAATGAAAATCATTTGGTGATTTAATACTACAATTCCTATTATCGCAGATGTCCTTTGTCTACGGGCTCCTGTGATGCTCAGCATGTTACAAACCCTGCAGAAACACAAGTCTGTAAATTCCTATATTTTCTTCCACTATATTTTCAAATCACTCATCAATCATTGCTTTTGAATTTGTTTCCAAGAACATTTTGATTTCTTCCTCTTCTTTGCCACTTAAGTGCTGTTCTCTGAAGGAATGGCGAGTTTCCAGGGAATGGAGACTTCTTAAAACCAGGACCATGTCTCCCCTGAGTGTTGTTGTGGTGACAGTTTCTTGGAAATTAAATTCTTCTACTAGCCCACATTTTTAGCTTGCAGTTTTGTACCATTCTGAGCCAACATAAGAAAGTAGTCTTGGCAACTGTTTTATCTGGGCAAATGTACTTGCAGTAGCTAAACCCATTAGATTAGGTGTTTACTATGATGAGGGTCATAACCGTTTAAAATTCAATGATGTCAACTATCATATTTGAATTGTTTCTGAATTGACAGTTTTGCTTCTAATTTTAATAACAGACATTGAAGAAGAAATGTTCCTGTCTAACAGTTTTGCTTTTCAGTTGTCAGTTATTGTTTTTATGTTTCTGAAATAAGTCAATTTTCAATTCATTTAATTATTTGAGAGATAAGCTTAACAGCTGGACTTTAAACTAAATGTTCATGTACTTGCGATTATGGAAGTTTGTTGCACCCAATTTCATTTTATGATGTACATATTTAAAATGTTATTGGTCATACTTTTTAAGCAATATAATTATGTAATAAATTGATAAAAAAATGTTAACCAAATAACTTAATGAAAAATAATTTTGAAGTTTGAATGAAACCTCTCAATATTTTCAGGTTCTTATTTATAATTTACTCAATTTAGTTTTTTAAATGAAAAGAAATTCCCATAATATTTACTTAATTTTTGAAAATAAAAAACTCAAGACCATGTACCTCACTCAGAAAATGACTTATCTCTGAATGAATTACATAATAGTTGCCAATATGTGATTTCATACTAGTTCTGACAATTTCATCTACTCTATTGAATATAGTACAACCTAATGTTCCAATCTTACCAACAAATTCTATATATGGAAGATTTAAGTTTAAAGATAGTAAAATCGACCTTGCTAACCAGACACTTCTCTGTGGCTGAAAGGTTAAGGCACGTCACACGAAATGACGGTTCCGTATAGGATACGGTTTTGATTCCTGTCGGAGAACGAACATTTTCTATGAAAATTTCTCGGACATTCAGGCCGGTAAATGTTATTTAATACTGTTTATTATAAAACAGAGCATTTGCTTAAATACTTGTATCTATAAAAAGAACGTTAAACATATCATAAATGTCTTTAAATATATATATATATATAAACCATCAAGAAGCTCAGTTTCAAACACCAAAGCCTGTCTAAGCACTTACTACAGGGGCAATCACCTACTTGATAATAAAGATGAAATATTTGTAAGATTACAAAATGTAAAGCCATGCAGAGCAACAGATCAACTAAAGTGATCATTGTCAGGAGGTTTTAAGTCTGAAGAGAAAAACAATGATAATGGAACAAAGAAAAGATACTGCAACAGCAGAATTAACACATTGGAGAACTGTTCCATGAAAACAGAAACCTATAATATATAAAAGATCAATGAAAATGCATTTTGGAGAACATGCTCTTTGCTTTTCTCTTCAGACTTTATAAATCCTGGCAATCATAATGGAACAAAGAAAAGGTCCTGCAACAGTGGAATTCAGTCAGTTATGTGTCATGCGTGATACACGCTTAGGCAATCATGTGCCATCCGATACATGATTGATGAGGCAGAGATTTTTTCCGCAGTAGGTTGCCATTTCTTTCTTCAGTAGACCAGTTGCCATCCAAGACATCTGGTCTATCCTGCTATTTACCCATAGCTGGTGGGCAGAGGAAGAGGATGAATCCTCTTCTTCCCCCCCCCCCAGCAGTGGAATTAACACATTGGAAAGCTCTTCCATGACAACAGATGGAAATCTATAATGTATGAAATAATAGAAGTTAGCAAAACCTAAAGTAGGAAGAGAATTGGTTGTGATGAAGGGGAACAAAACAGCAGGAGCAGATGCAATTTTCATGAATACATTGGCCAACTGAAAAGAAGAGGAAATTGAGAGCTCAGTGAATGCATGGCTATTGTACATATTGTTGAAGTAGATCAGATTTAATAGCATTGTTTATGCAATGTGAAAATGAATGCAATCAGCATCAGACAAAGAATTTAATAAGCCACAAAATAGGCTTCTGTAGAATAGAGATTATTACAGAATTAGGCTGGGTAAAGTAGGGGAGCAACATGGCTTTATTTATGATTCTGGAATAACAAATTTTGGCAATCTTGTTCCTTCATGCCTGCAAAAATATGGGCTATCAAAAGGAGAGATTTTTTCCTTATTTTAAACACCTTCATTCCCTCGTCAAAATTTATTGTTTCAAGAAGTGATGATTAGAATTTTAATAAACCTAAATATTTGAAAGTGAATTTATGCATTTTTTTTTTTTATTGATAATTGACAAAAAGTAAAAACAAATTTTAAGTAGGGACCAGTCCAAAAACGAGGCGTCAGAAGGATATTTTTCTCTTGACACAACTATTAACAGATATCAATTTAGTAATTTGTATTATGTAGGAGGTATTTTATAAATGCAGTTGCTTGTGTTAATTCAATTTCTCCAACAGATCAGAAGAAAAACTATATCCCAAGGTACTTCTGGTATGCTAGTAAAATCCAATATATGTAGGTTAGCATCTTAGGCTTATTACCTACACAAGTTAATTCCTATTCCAAGCAGTACCAAGTACAGGTTTACTCTCTTTTGTTCACCACTAGTCAATTTGTTTTATTATTTACCTATCAAATATTTTTAATAAAAATAATTGTAAAATGTTCTCATATATTTGATGATAATTTTATACATTTATTTCTTTATTTTATTTGTTTTTATTATCAGTATTAAAATATATGTAATAAAATGTGATACATTTGATGGCAAACTGTTTACTCTGACATACAGTGTTAAATATGTATGTCTTTATGCATGTCTCTATACACATTGGGTAGATGAAATACATCAGCCCAGGATGGTGGTTCATTTAAGTGAAGGAAAACTCTGATTGCAGCCATACCCAATCATGAGAAAGGCTTTAGGAGTAAACCTTAGGGACAAATCTGGAGGTGGAGTAACTAAGACAGTCCATGGAAATTCAAATTCCAATTGTCCTGGGTATGACTATAAACTACATCTATGTCCTGGGTAAGATGATAAACTAAGTCAACAGTGAGGCCTCTGATCAAGAGGTTTTGAGGAGCATGGAACCATCTTTTAATTGCTGGTGTTCCCAGGTGCACATTGACCCAGGATGGTAGCACCTGTTAGGGTCCCAGCTATGGGTGAATAGTTAACTGGGGTCAAAACTCTATGAAAGTGTAAAAATAGGTTTTAATACCAGAAATACTTTGTAAAAAAATTATTACCAGCAATACAGTATTACCAGCTATACATTTAAAAAAAATATTACCAACAATAAAAATCTTGTTGGCATTAAATAACCCGTTGAGGTTGATATGCCCTAAGACAAAACAAACCAGGCCAATCAAATTCTAAGTTGATGTTTGGTGCGGGATAATTCACTTCATGGCTTAAAAGAAGTCTCTAGCCTTGGGTGGCAGTTTTTCTGGAGATGGTGTCACAATAAAAACACTCAGATGCAGGGTTGGCAGTCCACATTTTGTATCAGCTACTGAAAGAACTATGAAGTCATCATCCACTAAGTGCACCAGAATTCCAGCTCCTGCGTACATAATTTTTAATTTAAACCTACTCATGATACAGATGACCTGTCACCTTTCAACTCTTTTGGGTGCGGTAATTTAGAGAAGGGAGATGCCAGACCAACAGACAAAAACTCGACATCAAAGTTCATAAAATTCAAAAGTCCTATTATCTACAGCATTTCCAATTCACAAACTTTTTTAGCGAAGATACCTAATTTAGAGTTGTAATGTTTGTTTATCTTTGACTATTGGTTCAAAATCATTGATTTCTTTATCATTTATAATTCAACCCTCTTTTCAACATTTACTTATAATTCTATTTTTTTATCCTTTTCTTATTTATTAATTGTAGCATCACATTTTTTTATGGATGAGGATGTATTTTCAAATTTGTTAGTCATACCAATATTTTGCTTAATTTACTACTAGTCAGTTTATTATTTATCTTTCAAATATTTTAAACAAAAATAATAATAAGATGATCTCATAAATTTGATAACTTTATACTTTTATTCCTTTCTTATTTATTTCTATTATTATCAGTTTTAAAATATATATAATAAAATGTGGTACATTTGATGGCAAACTGTTCACTTTGACATCCAGTATTAAATATAGATGTGTTTATGCATTTATCTATATCGTTTATCTTAGTAGATGAAATTCATCAGCCCGGGGGGTAGTACATCTAAGAGAAGTTCAAAACTCTGATCTTAAACCTCCGCTGCCTTGCAGCCATACCCAATTATGGGAATGGCTTCGAAAGTAAAACATGAGGATAAATCTGGAGCTGGAGTAACTAAGACAGTCCATGGAAATTCAAATTCCAAGTTGGTGTCTGTTGCAGGATAATTCACTTGAAAGAAGTCTTTAACCTTGGGCGGCAGTCTTTCTGGAGATGGTGTCGACAAAAACACCCAGATGTAGGGTTGGCATTCTACATCTTGCATCAGCTACTGAAAGAACTATCATGATGCCCACTAACTGCACCAGGGTTCCAGCCCTTGCTTACCCACTTCCAATTCAACGAACCTATCCGAAAAATGTTATCAGCATTAAATAACCCACTGAGGTTATAAAATAAAATAAAACCAAATCAAAGAATACATATTCTATTCATCCGAACCTATACTAAAACTCCTGTCGGCATTAAATAACCCATTGAGGTTGATATGCCATAAATCATGAAACGGATGAGCAATCACTTCTCAATTCTTTGGAGTGAGGTAATTGTGAAAAGAGAGATGCAGGAACAGCAAACAAAAACTCTACATCAAAGTTCATGAATTGCAAAAGACCTATTGTCTACAGTATTTTCAGTTCACAAATTTAGTCAAAGACTAGCAGAAAGCAATAGCTTCTATTTTGCACAAAGCAAAATAAAATTGACATTTTGAGTATCCAGGAGCCTAAGTATCATCACTTCAAGAAACTCCTGGGAAAATCACCGCTAGTCAGTGGTCTTCCACTCCCAACAGATCAAATATCCAATACGCTGGACATGAACACCAACCTATTCATGCTCAATGAACTCAAAACAACACTCAAAGATTTTGCCAACACAAATCTCCAGGTCTTGACAATATACGAACATTATTGTGGAAAGATTCAATATTTCATGACCTCCTGCTTGAGTTTTGCAACCACACATTCATAGACCATTCACTGCCTTGTGTTCGTCCGAAGGATGGAATAGGCCCTGGTTCAAAAAACGGTGATCTGACAAGTGTGGTAAACTATGAGGGTATAACTCTGATGCCAGTAGCAGCAAAAGTTTACAATAAGCTTCTGCTAAACAGGATTGTCCCGACTATCGGTCGACTCATCCGTATGAACAAGAATGGATTTAGAAGAGGCAGGTCAGTAACTGCTGAAATCCTCTCCATTTGCTGCGTAATAGATGAGAGGAAAAATTCAACAAAGAAGTCACAATGTGTTTTGTTGACTTTCGCTAGGAATTTGATTTCATCAACAGAGTTCTCATGTTCCGTGGTTACTCCATTAAAAAAATAAAAAATTTAACTCTGGTTACACAGATTAGATACATAAATAATCCATAATTAGTACTGGAAATAGCCGTATAGCTTGTAAGTAAATCTAGAATGAGTTGAATAAATACAAGAAAATAGAAAAAAGAGTTGGACAAGACTGTGGTTTCTCACCAGAATTATTAAGTAAAATTATTTTAAGTTAATTAGATAATCTGCCAGGATTTGTTATCAGCAGACATTACATTAACAACAAACATGATGCAGATGACACTGTCTTGGTGGCAGATTCAGATGAAAAACTGAAAAGTAATTGTAGAGAGGATAGTTGATGTCAGCAAGAGAAAAGGACTAAGAGAATTAGAGGACCTGCCAGGATTTGTTATCAGCAGACATTACATTAACAACAAACATGATGCAGATGACACTGTCTTGGTGGCAGATTCAGATGAAAAACTGAAAAGTAATTGTAGAGAGGATAGTTGATGTCAGCAAGAGAAAAGGACTAAGAGAATTAGAGGACCTGTCAGGATTTGTTATCAGCAGACATTACATTAACAACAAACATGATGCAGATGACACTGTCTTGGTGGCAGATTCAGATGAAAAACTGAAAAGTAATTGTAGAGAGGATAGTTGATGTCAGCAAGAGAAAAGGACTAAGAGAATTAGAGGACCTGCCAGGATTTGTTTTCAGCAGACATTACATTAACAACAAACATGATGCAGATGACACTGTCTTGGTGGCAGATTCAGATGAAAAACTGAAAAGTAATTGTAGAGAGGATAGTTGATGTCAGCAAGAGAAAAGGACTAAGAGAATTAGAGGACCTGCCAGGATTTGTTTTCAGAAGACATTACATTAACAACTAACATGATGCAGGTGACACTGTCTTGGTGTCAGATTCAGATGAAAAACTGAAAAGTAATTGTAGAGAGGATAAGTGATGTCAGCAAGAGAAAAGGACTAAGAGAATTAGAGGACCTGCCAGGATTTCTTATCAGCAGACATTACATTAACAACAAACATGATGCAGATGACACTGTCTTGGTGACAGATTCAGATGAAAAACTGAAAAGTAATTGTAGAGAGGATAGTTGATGTCAGCAAGAGAAAAGGACTAAGAGAATTAGAGGACCTGCCAGGATTTGTTATCAGCAGACATTACATTAACAACAAACATGATGCAGATGACACTGTCTTGGTGGCAGATTCAGATGAAAAACTGAAAAGTAATTGTAGAGAGGATAGTTGATGTCAGCAAGAGAAAAGGACTAAGAGAATTAGAGGACCTGCCAGGATTTGTTATCAGCAGACATTACATTAACAACAAACATGATGCAGATGACACTGTCTTGGTGGCAGATTCAGATGAAAAACTGAAAAGTAATTGTAGAGAGGATAGTTGATGTCAGCAAGAGAAAAGGACTAAGAGAATTAGAGGACCTGCCAGGATTTGTTATCAGCAGACATTACATTAACAACAAACATGATGCAGATGACACTGTCTTGGTGGCAGATTCAGATGAAAAACTGAAAAGTAATTGTAGAGAGGATAGTTGATGTCAGCAAGAGAAAAGGACTAAGAGAATTAGAGGACCTGCCAGGATTTGTTTTCAGCAGACATTTCTTTAACAACAAACATGATGCAGATGACACTGTCTTGGTGGCAGATTCAGATGAAAAACTGAAAAGTAATTGTAGAGAGGATAGTTGATGTCAGCAAGAGAAAAGGACTAAGAGAATTAGAGGACCTGCCAGGATTTGTTATCAGCAGACATTACATTAACAACAAACATGACACAGATGACACTGTCTTGGTGGCAGATTCAGATGAAAAACTGAAAAGTAATTCCAGAGAGGATAGTTGATGTCAACAAGAGAAAAGGACTAAGAGAATTAGAGGACCTGCCAGGATGTGTTTTCAGCAGACATTACATTAACAACAAACATGATGCAGGTGACACTGTCTTGGTAGCAGATTCAGATGAAAAACTGAAAAGTAATTGTAGAGAGGATAGTTGATGTCAGCAAGAGAAAAGGACTAAGAGAATTAGAGGACCTGCCAGGATTTGTTATCAGCAGACATTACATTAACAACTAACATGATGCAGATGACACTGTCTTGGTGGCAGATTCAGATGAAAAACTGAAAAGTAATTGTAGAGAGGATAAGTGATGTCAGCAAGAGAAAAGGACTAAGAGAATTAGAGGACCTGCCAGGATTTGTTATCAGCAGACATTACATTAACAACAAACATGATGCAGATGACACTGTCTTGGTGTCAGATTCAGATGAAAAACTGAAAAGTAATTGTAGAGAGGATAAGTGATGTCAGCAAGAGAAAAGGACTAAGAGAATTAGAGGACCTGCCAGGATTTGTTATCAGCAGACATTACATTAACAACAAACATGATGCAGATGACACTGTCTTGGTGGCAGATTCAGATGAAAAACTGAAAAGTAATTGTAGAGAGGATAGTTGATGTCAGCAAGAGAAAAGGACTAAGAGAATTAGAGGACCTGCCAGGATTTGTTATCAGCAGACATTACATTAACAACAAACATGATGCAGATGACACTGTCTTGGTGGCAGATTCAGATGAAAAACTGAAAAGTAATTGTAGAGAGGATAGTTGATGTCAGCAAGAGAAAAGGACTAAGAGAATTAGAGGACCTGCCAGGATTTGTTTTCAGCAGACATTACATTAACAACAAACATGATGCAGATGACACTGTCTTGGTGGCAGATTCAGATGAAAAACTGAAAAGTAATTGTAGAGAGGATAGTTGATGTCAGCAAGAGAAAAGGACTAAGAGAATTAGAGGACCTGCCAGGATTTGTTTTCAGCAGACATTACATTAACAACAAACATGATGCAGGTGACACTGTCTTGGTGTCAGATTCAGATGAAAAACTGAAAAGTAATTGTAGAGAGGATAAGTGATGTCAGCAAGAGAAAAGGACTAAGAGAATTAGAGGACCTGCCAGGATTTCTTATCAGCAGACATTACATTAACAACAAACATGATGCAGATGACACTGTCTTGGTGACAGATTCAGATGAAAAACTGAAAAGTAATTGTAGAGAGGATAGTTGATGTCAGCAAGAGAAAAGGACTAAGAGAATTAGAGGACCTGCCAGGATTTGTTTTCAGCAGACATTACATTAACAACAAACATGATGCAGATGACACTGTCTTGGTGGCAGATTCAGATGAAAAACTGAAAAGTAATTCCAGAGAGGATAGTTGATGTCAGCAACAGAAAAGGACTAAGAGAATTAGAGGACCTCCCAGGATTTGTTATCAGCAGACATTACATTAACAACAAACATGACACAGATGACACTGTCTTGGTGGCAGATTCAGATGAAAAACTGAAAAGTAATTCCAGAGAGGATAGTTGATGTCAGCAACAGAAAAGGACTAAGAGAATTAGAGGACCTGCCAGGATGTGTTTTCAGCAGACATTACATTAACAACAAACATGATGCAGGTGACACTGTCTTGGTAGCAGATTCAGATGAAAAACTGAAAAGTAATTGTAGAGAGGATAGTTGATGTCAGCAAGAGAAAAGGACTAAGAGAATTAGAGGACCTGCCAGGATTTGTTATCAGCAGACATTACATTAACAACAAACATGATGCAGATGACTCTGTCTTGGGGGCAGATTCAGAGGAAAAACTGAAAAGTAATTGTAGAGAGGATAAGTGATGTCAGCAAGAGAAAAGGACTAAGAGAATTAGAGGACCTGCCAGGATTTGTTATCAGCAGACATTACATTAACAACAAACATGATGCAGGTGACACTGTCTTGGTGTCAGATTCAGATGAAAAACTGAAAAGTAATTGTAGAGAGGATAAGTGATGTCAGCAAGAGAAAAGGACTAAGAGAATTAGAGGACCTGCCAGGATTTGTTATCAGCAGACATTACATTAACAACAAACATGATGCAGATGACACTGTCTTGGTGGCAGATTCAGATGAAAAACTGAAAAGTAATTGTAGAGAGGATAGTTGATGTCAGCAAGAGAAAAGGACTAAGAGAATTAGAGGACCTGCCAGGATTTGTTATCAGCAGACATTACATTAACAACTAACATGATGCAGATGACACTGTCTTGGTGGCAGATTCAGATGAAAAACTGAAAAGTAATTGTAGAGAGGATAAGTGATGTCAGCAAGAGAAAAGGACTAAGAGAATTAGAGGACCTGCCAGGATTTGTTATCAGCAGACATTACATTAACAACAAACATGATGCAGATGACACTGTCTTGGTGTCAGATTCAGATGAAAAACTGAAAAGTAATTGTAGAGAGGATAAGTGATGTCAGCAAGAGAAAAGGACTAAGAGAATTAGAGGACCTGCCAGGATTTGTTATCAGCAGACATTACATTAACAACAAACATGATGCAGATGACACTGTCTTGGTGGCAGATTCAGATGAAAAACTGAAAAGTAATTGTAGAGAGGATAGTTGATGTCAGCAAGAGAAAAGGACTAAGAGAATTAGAGGACCTGCCAGGATTTGTTATCAGCAGACATTACATTAACAACAAACATGACACAGATGACACTGTCTTGGTGGCAGATTCAGATGAAAAACTGAAAAGTAATTCCAGAGAGGATAGTTGATGTCAGCAAGAGAAAAGGACTAAGAGAATTAGATGACCTGCCAGGATGTGTTTTCAGCAGACATTACATTAACAACAAACATGATGCAGGTGACACTGTCTTGGTGTCAGATTCAGATGAAAAACTGAAAAGTAATTGTAGAGAGGATAAGTGATGTCAGCAAGTGAAAAGGACTAAGAGAATTAGAGGACCTGCCAGGATTTGTTATCAGCAGACATTACATTAACAACAAACATGATGCAGATGACACTGTCTTGGTGGCAGATTCAGATGAAAAACTGAAAAGTAATTGTAGAGAGGATAGTTGATGTCAGCAAGAGAAAAGGACTAAGAGAATTAGAGGACCTGCCAGGATTTGTTATCAGCAGACATTACATTAACAACAAAAATGATGCAGATGACACTGTCTTGGTGGCAGATTCAGATGAAAAACTGAAAAGTAATTGTAGAGAGGATAGTTGATGTCAGCAAGAGAAAAGGACTAAGAGAATTAGAGGACCTGCCAGGATTTGTTATCAGCAGACATTACATTAACAACTAACATGATGCAGATGACACTGTCTTGGTGGCAGATTCAGATGAAAAACTGAAAAGTAATTGTAGAGAGGATAAGTGATGTCAGCAAGAGAAAAGGACTAAGAGAATTAGAGGACCTGCCAGGATTTGTTATCAGCAGACATTACATTAACAACAAACATGATGCAGATGACACTGTCTTGGTGTCAGATTCAGATGAAAAACTGAAAAGTAATTGTAGAGAGGATAAGTGATGTCAGCAAGAGAAAAGGACTAAGAGAATTAGAGGACCTGCCAGGATTTGTTATCAGCAGACATTACATTAACAACAAACATGATGCAGATGACACTGTCTTGGTGGCAGATTCAGATGAAAAACTGAAAAGTAATTGTAGAGAGGATAGTTGATGTCAGCAAGAGAAAAGGACTAAGAGAATTAGAGGACCTGCCAGGATTTGTTATCAGCAGACATTACATTAACAACAAACATGACACAGATGACACTGTCTTGGTGGCAGATTCAGATGAAAAACTGAAAAGTAATTCCAGAGAGGATAGTTGATGTCAGCAAGAGAAAAGGACTAAGAGAATTAGATGACCTGCCAGGATGTGTTTTCAGCAGACATTACATTAACAACAAACATGATGCAGGTGACACTGTCTTGGTGTCAGATTCAGATGAAAAACTGAAAAGTAATTGTAGAGAGGATAAGTGATGTCAGCAAGAGAAAAGGACTAAGAGAATTAGAGGACCTGCCAGGATTTGTTATCAGCAGACATTACATTAACAACAAACATGATGCAGATGACACTGTCTTGGTGGCAGATTCAGATGAAAAACTGAAAAGTAATTGTAGAGAGGATAGTTGATGTCAGCAAGAGAAAAGGACTAAGAGAATTAGAGGACCTGCCAGGATTTGTTATCAGCAGACATTACATTAACAACAAACATGACACAGATGACACTGTCTTGGTGGCAGATTCAGATGAAAAACTGAAAAGTAATTCCAGAGAGGATAGTTGATGTCAGCAAGAGAAAAGGACTAAGAGAATTAGATGACCTGCCAGGATGTGTTTTCAGCAGACATTACATTAACAACAAACATGATGCAGGTGACACTGTCTTGGTGTCAGATTCAGATGAAAAACTGAAAAGTAATTGTAGAGAGGATAAGTGATGTCAGCAAGTGAAAAGGACTAAGAGAATTAGAGGACCTGCCAGGATTTGTTATCAGCAGACATTACATTAACAACAAACATGATGCAGATGACACTGTCTTGGTGGCAGATTCAGATGAAAAACTGAAAAGTAATTGTAGAGAGGATAGTTGATGTCAGCAAGAGAAAAGGACTAAGAGAATTAGAGGACCTGCCAGGATTTGTTATCAGCAGACATTACATTAACAACAAACATGATGCAGATGACTCTGTCTTGGGGGCAGATTCAGAGGAAAAACTGAAAAGTAATTGTAGAGAGGATAAGTGATGTCAGCAAGAGAAAAGGACTAAGAGAATTAGAGGACCTGCCAGGATTTGTTATCAGCAGACATTACATTAACAACAAACATGATGCAGGTGACACTGTCTTGGTGTCAGATTCAGATGAAAAACTGAAAAGTAATTGTAGAGAGGATAAGTGATGTCAGCAAGAGAAAAGGACTAAGAGAATTAGAGGACCTGCCAGGATTTGTTATCAGCAGACATTACATTAACAACAAACATGATGCAGATGACACTGTCTTGGTGGCAGATTCAGATGAAAAACTGAAAAGTAATTGTAGAGAGGATAGTTGATGTCAGCAAGAGAAAAGGACTAAGAGAATTAGAGGACCTGCCAGGATTTGTTATCAGCAGACATTACATTAACAACAAACATGATGCAGATGACACTGTCTTGGTGGCAGATTCAGATGAAAAACTGAAAAGTAATTGTAGAGAGGATAGTTGATGTCAGCAAGAGAAAAGGACTAAGAGAATTAGAGGACCTGCCAGGATTTGTTATCAGCAGACATTACATTAACAACAAACATGATGCAGATGACACTGTCTTGGTGGCAGATTCAGATGAAAAACTGAAAAGTAATTGTAGAGAGGATAGTTGATGTCAGCAAGAGAAAAGGACTAAGAGAATTAGAGGACCTGCCAGGATTTGTTATCAGCAGACATTACATTAACAACTAACATGATGCAGATGACACTGTCTTGGTGGCAGATTCAGATGAAAAACTGAAAAGTAATTGTAGAGAGGATAGTTGATGTCAGCAAGAGAAAAGGACTAAGAGAATTAGAGGACCTGCCAGGATTTGTTATCAGCAGACATTACATTAACAACTAACATGATGCAGATGACACTGTCTTGGTGGCAGATTCAGATGAAAAACTGAAAAGTAATTGTAGAGAGGATAAGTGATGTCAGCAAGAGAAAAGGACTAAGAGAATTAGAGGACCTGCCAGGATTTGTTATCAGCAGACATTACATTAACAACAAACATGATGCAGGTGACACTGTCTTGGTGTCAGATTCAGATGAATAACTGAAAAGTAATTGTAGAGAGGATAAGTGATGTCAGCAAGAGAAAAGGACTAAGAGAATTAGAGGACCTGCCAGGATTTGTTATCAGCAGACATTACATTAACAACAAACATGATGCAGATGACACTGTCTTGGTGGCAGATTCAGATGAAAAACTGAAAAGTAATTGTAGAGAGGATAGTTGATGTCAGCAAGAGAAAAGGACTAAGAGAATTAGAGGACCTGCCAGGATTTGTTATCAGCAGACATTACATTAACAACAAACATGATGCAGATGACACTGTCTTGGTGGCAGATTCAGATGAAAAACTGAAAAGTAATTGTAGAGAGGATAGTTGATGTCAGCAAGAGAAAAGGACTAAGAGAATTAGAGGACCTGCCAGGATTTGTTATCAGCAGACATTACATTAACAACAAACATGATGCAGATGACACTGTCTTGGTGGCAGATTCAGATGAAAAACTGAAAAGTAATTGTAGAGAGGATAGTTGATGTCAGCAAGAGAAAAGGACTAAGAGAATTAGAGGACCTGCCAGGATTTGTTATCAGCAGACATTACATTAACAACAAACATGATGCAGATGACACTGTCTTGGTGGCAGATTCAGATGAAAAACTGAAAAGTAATTGTAGAGAGGATAGTTGATGTCAGCAAGAGAAAAGGACTAAGAGAATTAGAGGACCTGCCAGGATTTGTTATCAGCAGACATTACATTAACAACAAACATGATGCAGATGACACTGTCTTGGTGGCAGATTCAGATGAAAAACTGAAAAGTAATTGTAGAGAGGATAGTTGATGTCAGCAAGAGAAAAGGACTAAGAGAATTAGAGGACCTGCCAGGATTTGTTATCAGCAGACATTACATTAACAACAAACATGATGCAGATGACACTGTCTTGGTGGCAGATTCAGATGAAAAACTGAAAAGTAATTGTAGAGAGGATAGTTGATGTCAGCAAGAGAAAAGGACTAAGAGAATTAGAGGACCTGCCAGGATTTGTTATCAGCAGACATTACATTAACAACTAACATGATGCAGATGACACTGTCTTGGTGGCAGATTCAGATGAAAAACTGAAAAGTAATTGTAGAGAGGATAGTTGATGTCAGCATGAGAAAAGGACTCAGGGAATTAGAAGACCTGCCAGGATTTGTTATCAGCTGGCATTACATTAACAACAAACGTAATGCAGATGATACCATTCTGGTGGCAGATTCAAATGAAAAATTGAAAGTAATTGTAGCGGGGATAGTTGATGTCAGCAAATATAAGGTATTAGACATTAACTATAAGATGAAAAATGCATGGTTTTGATCCAAAAAGCCCAGCCCAAGATTTGATATCAAGGATAACAGCATTGAACAGGTACATAAATTCAACTTTGTGCATTATTTATTCAAATAAATGTATGAAAACAGAAATACAAAGAGAAATATAAAGAGGTCATTCAGTAAGTACTTAATTATATTTTTTTTTCACTTTTTTTTTAGCATTTCATAATGGTTACTGTGTATACCCTCTTGAAATTGTATAACAATTTAAAACTTAACCTCACCAATGTTGATGGTCTAATCAATATTAGCTTACAATGAGAAACTGGAGACCAGAGTTCAAATTCCTGTTGTTAGTTTCACTCATGGGGAAACAGCCTTGGAGAAGGTATGAACCTATCACTTTTTGCCCCAATTTTGGGTTAAATAGTAGGACTCCTATCTTGGAAAGCAAAGAGTTGGTAAGCCATAAAAAAGAAACCCCCATTAAAGTATAAAAGTTATGTCTTAAGATTTTTCACACATCCCAAAACCTGATAATTGAATGGATGATTTTATAAGCAAAAAATTATTTTGCTTTTTCTCTTTGTTAAATTAAATGACATGTAATTGATTTGCTTAAGAAAATGGTGGTTGTGTCAGAGATACCATAGATTTTAATTATTAAAAGACTTACATAATGATCATCTGCCTAAACCCACTATTTTCATGACAAATGGGGCTGATCCACTCGCCTCCTTTGCTCTTATATACGTTTTGAATCATCCCAGTGATATTTCTTCAGAAGTGAAGAAAGCCATACTAGACTGTGAGAGTGATGTAATGTATAATATTCTATAGAGCAGTAAATGCTGGACAATTTGAAATGACAGTCAAATGGTTTTATTGGTAAATGTTGAGATTACCATGGACAGAATATGAGACAAATGAGGAAGGTTTAAGGAAAATAAAATGAAACTGTTGCTTACAATCAGCAAGTGATATCATTGAGTCTCCTCAAAGACTTGGAGACATGATGATAAAACTAGAAACATGTCAAAGATAAGAGAAAGAGAGGAAAGTGGCAATTAACCCACATAAAAATTTATGAGCTAATTGATGGAAGACCAAGTACTACACAGATATGGAGAAGAAGGTATTGTATTAGGCTAAGTTTAATAAATAACATAAAAGTAATTCTTAACTCCAGTGAAACGTACTTAATTTCCTTAACATTAACACCAACATTTTAAAGTACATGTTAATCAGTTAACTTGCTTTATGAAACCAAATACTTGGATAGGTAAAACAAATGATAAAAGACCCTGTACTAAAGTGAAGGACCATGTTATGAAATGACCTCTTCCTTTGTGCTTTGTATGCAAATTTATTGTCTGCAAAGGAACATACATTTTCTATTATAAATTCTGCTATATTTTGCGGAGGGGATTACGTGGAGAGACACCGATAGTGTATTTCGGCTCAGGTTTTATTCAACCAAAGAAACTTTCTTAAGATGATTGCCATCTCGTCTTCCTCCTGTTTTTGAATTGCTTTTAAATTCATAACAGTTTATTCAACAAAAGAGGGAAAAATTTAACGTCCAAAATACTCAACCGTATCAACTGGACCTAGATCACAATGCCCCTAATGCTTATAAGGATTGGAAGCATTGGAAAAGAACGGGTGCTACTATAGCGTGAGGTCTACCTCCCGTTTCATCTATAGTGTGAGGTCTACTTCAGCATCGAACCACAATATAATATTGTATGTGTACATGCATTTCTTTAAACCTTATGTAGAAGTCAAATGACTTATCTTCTAACATGGCTGCCTCCTTGTGTCACCTTGTAAAGGCAGACCAGCTAATCTACCTCATTTATAGGAGAGTACCTAATACAGCAGGTGGGTTGGTCCACCCTACTAGAACGGACCTGCCCAACACATTTGCATGAGTTGATTCTATTCACCCATATATCTCTTCATTAAATCACTCCTGTTTTCCAACTTGAAGTGACTACACCAGTCTACCTGTGTGTCAGACCAATATTCGTCATACTAGGTTGCCCAAACGTTATAGTGGTGACCGACCATAAGCCACTCAAAAGACTTTTTGGTGATCACGATCTCAGCAAAATTCACAACCCACCCCTATTCCAGCTCAAGGAGAAAAGCTTGAGATATCATTTCACCACGCAACACTACCCCGGAAAATGGCATAGAGCCTCTGATGCTATTCCCCGCAATCCAGTCACTACAGTACAAGGCCTACTCGATACATTCCCAATTGAACCCTCCCCTATAGATGTTGAAATGACAGTCAAATGGTTTTATTGGTAAAATAAATCTGCCACCAGAATGGTATCATCTGCATTACGTTTGTTGTTAATGTAATGCCAGCTGATGACAATGGTTTTATTGATTTCATCAACAGAGTTCTCATGTTCTGTCGTTACTGCACCTGTTTAATAAAAATAATAGTAAAAAATTCTAACATGGAATCGAACCACAATATAATATTGTATATGTACATTGTAAAAATGTACACATACATCTGAATCTGCCACCAAGACAGTGTCATCTGCATCATGTTTGTTGTTAATGTAATGTCTGCTGATAACAAATCCTGGCAGGTTATCTAATTAACTTAAAATAATTTTACTTAATAATTCAAATAAATCTGGTGAGAAACCACAGTCTTGTCCAACTCTTTTTTTCTATTGTATTTATTCAACTCATTCTAGTTTCTTTGAGATGAGACTTGTGCAGCAATGAGATCGACAGCCCTCACATCTATATCTCAATTAGATAGCAACCCTGCCATAACTTCCCCTTTCTACATTCACTTTGCTGGTCAGAAAGACACACAGTACACCTTGTTAGGCAAGACCATAGACAAGGGTTTTCCAAACAGTCGTCAAGCAACGCCGCCTACAATCCGGGAATACTGGGAAGTTCGTAACCGCCTCAGCAATGACAATGGCCTAATACTACTCGACAGGAGGGTAGTAATACCAACCTCCCAGTGCAAAAGCATATTAAGGTGCCTATATTCGTCTCACCAAGGAGTAGTGGGCATGAGAGCGCGTGCCAATGACTCAGTCTACTGGCCTGCAATGAATGTCTCAATTCCCAATTACAGGGATAATTGCATTACGTGTTCAAGGGATGCCCCAAGTCTACCACATGAACCAATCTACATGACACCTTCACCAGAATAGCTTTTCAATAAATAGCGATGGACTTGTTCTATGTTGGATCCTACACATATCTTGCTTGTGCAGACAGGCTCACTGGACGGCTCATTCTGTTCCGCATCAAGCCAGGGCAGGCAGTTGCCTCAAGGTTGATATCCATCTGCAAGGAATTATTCCAAACATACGGTGCACCTGAGGAACTTAGTACTAACGGTGGGTCGCCCTTCTCAACTTTCTCATTCCAACGGTTCCTAAAAACCTGGGCTGTTAAACAAATGCCTATCCTCAATCTAACGGGCGAGCAGAGTTAGCAGTCAAGACTCATAAAAGACTGTACAGGACACCAGGGTTCCTCGGACAATGATATGGCAACACGAGCGATCCTGCAATATAAAAACACCCCTATCCAAGGAATTGGCTTATCACCAGTGCAACTCCTGCTTCATAGACGCCTTCGGGATTTTATCGCATCATGCCCACATTTATATAAGCCACACACTAAGTGGATAGCTGCAGCCCCGAAATGTAAAAAGACATTATCCAAACGCAACACAGGCCTCATCGAGAGGTACAATCGTATTGCACATGCCCTATCCCTGCTTCGTGAGGGTGACACAGTCTCAATCCAAAACCCAAATAGCTATCGATGAGACATAGCTGGGCGAATAGTAGAGACGCTTCCCAACTGTCAATATAGGATTAGAGTTGCAGGATCAGGTAGAATAACCCTTCGGAACCGTAGATTCCTGAGGAAACTTGAAGGGCCTATAATGAAGACCCCTACCCCAAATTTTCAGGTTTGCGGTTTTCCATCTTATGTTCACTCTGACAGAGGTGCATTCTTTATTAGCCAAGTATTAAAGGTCCTACCTAACCCAGAAAGGAATAGCCACAAGCACATCTACTCCATGCCACCTAAAAGGCTGAACGGTACAATGAACTTATCTGGAGAAATATTCGCCTGGCGTTATGAACATACAACATGGTCCTAAAACTACCAAAACATACAATATAGACCTAAAACTACCAAATGCTCACCATTCTCTTTGTTCCCTAGGTAAATGTTGAAAGTAGGGAACAAAGAGAATGGAGAGCATTTGGTAGTTTTATATCTATATTGAATTGAAGAACTTTTCATGTGGTGTAGTATTGGTAAATACTACACCACATGAAAGGTTCTTCAATTTTCCACGGCACTCTTCAGCTGGTTCATCTTTACCATCGTAGCTTGTCTCCGGACCTGTCCGTCTGAGGAACTTTGTCCGGTCAAGTAAAAATGATAATTTTGTCAATAGGGTGAGATTGTTTGACGTAAATCCTACATACGCAAATATAAGGTACCCTGATGGATGGGAGTCCACAGTATCTCTTCAAAGCCTGGTACCTTGTCCATCCACTGAATTGAATGGGAGAATAAGTATCCCGAATATCCAACATGCTTCTGGGGACTCGAGCAATCTCGACTTACTCACTTCAACAGTGCCCCAGCATGATAATTTAGTCTTTAATAACATTTATACCAGCCACTAATCAATTTCAGGCTAGTCCCGAAAGTGGTAATATTCTGCGGAGGTCTTCAAGAACACGAAAGGCACCAACAAATTATGAAGATTTTGTTATGCGGGAGGTTAGTTAGGGTGTAATGAAATTAACTCTTCTTTGGTGTTTTGTATGCAAAGGAAAATACATTTTCTTTTATAAATTCTGTTGGAAATTTGTCTCGGCTTTCCCACATGAAAAGGTTGAGGTTAAAAATTCGACAAAATTGAAAATGCAACAATGGCTTGAAAGATTAGAGCGGACAATTCACTTTTTTTTAGGAAGAAGAATAAAAACTCAAACTCCTGCTCGGCGTGTAACAATAAAGGAAGAAAATGTTTATTTACGCGCACAAGAAGATGGTAATGATAAACACAATTACGAGAGAAAGAAAGGGAGAAGAAAATTCCTTTAACTTTTAAAAGAAGAAAAAATGTTCATAAAAAAGAAAAGGTTTGTTCAAAAAAAATATTTCTCTGGGCTCCTAAAAAGTTCTTTAAGCGAGTCGTAGATTGTTGTTTAAAGGTTAAAACACTCACAGATTTGTGAGGAGGAAACTGTCGGACGATACGAATTTCGTAGTTGAGTGAGGCTGGCGACAGAAAATCTTCCAGTTGCAAGGAGGTAGATCTCAATTGGTTTCTAGTAGTGGGCAGACGTTCTTTCTTGACAGCCCATAGTAGGTAGTTCTTTCTTGAAGATAACTGCATTTCTGTCGCCGACCTCACGGACGGTTGTCGATTACTCACTGCCAAATATAGGCAAAGATTCTCCGTAGAGAGATCAAGAGGCTCAGAAATATCGGGAATTTTTCGCTCCAAAATTGCTTTACAAATTTCCTAGCACTTTCATTCGTTAGAAAATATATTCTTATCTCCGATAAGAACAAGGCTTTGGAAGCCGGCAAGGGTCCGACAAACTGCGAGCGTCTCATGGCACCAAGGACAGAATAATGATGTTCAAACTCCTTTTTATATTTTCCAGCTCTCTCGTTTGTCAGAAAATATATCCTTATCTCTGATAAGGAACAAGGCTTTGGGATTTGGATTTGAAAGCAAGGGAAAAATTGGGATGAGGATTAGAAAAGAGGCTAGAATGGGAACATAGTCGTGGTTCTCAAATTAAATTCTAATTATTCGAGAAGGATACAGGTTTGTATTTGTATATAAAAATATAAAGCTTCTAAAACAATGTTTATTCATCTCGAATATAAAAAACTAATCTGTGCCAACTTCCAAAAAGTAAACGAAAAAATATTGCTAGAAGCAACAGAAAAAAAAATGATACTTGATGCCTTAAATAATGAATTGACAGGACACATAGCATGAGAGTCCCAAGATGGCTGCATTTATGGCTAGACAACAAAATCCGAGAACAGGAAAATCTCAGTGGCCATAAAAAGAAACGAAATGTTGAAAAAACTTTCCTCCGTAAGTGGTTAGAAATCTGAGGATTTTAAACACAAGGAACCAAATCTTGTCTAACACCGCTTAATTTCTCTCGTCTGAGCAAGCGAAAGGATTTTCTTAAAAATAATTTCACATTTATTTCTTCTTTTCTGTCACTCGTTTCAACCTCGACATTATTCTGTGAACTTAATTGAACTATTCAAAAGTTGCGTTGGTTGACAATGAAAAAACTAAAAAATGAAAATATGAAAAGAAAGAAATAATTTTTGTTTCCATGTCAATAAGGAAGGTAAGTGGAAAAAATCAAAACAAATAATTTTGATCGTTATTTACCGACTTGTCTCTCCATTATTTTATATTCTTTGATGTTTAGCATCATAACATCTAAAATAAATTCATGTGTGATTTCATGTCAGATATTTTTATTTTAAACGAAGAAAAATAATATTGTATTTATTAAGTGTAACGATTTTTAAATAAATGTTGTAAATAAATAAAAACTGAATTAAAAAGGAAATTAAATTGATGGAGTTAGGAAAATTCTGCGGAAATGATTTTTAGGCAAAAAAAAAAAGGACTTTTTCTTTCTGATTCGCTCTTTTACGCCATTTTTTTTATCAGTTTCCCTCTTCTACAAAAAATATACAAACTACCGGATTTTAATAATTTACTTTGAAATGAAAAATAATGTTGAATTATTACTGTTGGTTGGAAAAATAAAATTTTTTGGTAAAAATAAAATCATGCATCATTTTTTAAAATACAATCTTTATTCGTATGGACAGCCATAAAGTCTTTCAATGGCAGTGGGTGTCTTCAATAATTCGCCGAAAAAACAGCATAGCATGATGAAAAAAGGCTCCAAACTTAATAAAAACAAAGTTTTATCGGCAAAATGTTTGTTATTATTAAGAGGAAAGACGAAAATATTTTTAATTATTTAAAAATTTTTTTAATCCTTCTAGCTAGCACCTTCGAAATTTTGGTTAAAAAACTTGCTAATTCTTTTTTTTTTTTTTACGTCAGTGGTCACGTAATATTTACATATTAGTTTTTAGCGCCTTTTTTCAATTGAAAAACTCAAAAAAAAACAAAAAACAAGATATTTTACTAAAATTTTGGACGTGGTAGGAAGGATTAAAAATTTTTGTAAAATAATCAAAAAATACTTTGGTCTTTCCTCTTAATAATAACATAAACATTTAGACAATATAAAAATTGTTTATCAAGTTTGGGGCATTTTTTTAAGTAGTGAAGATACCTACATTTGTCATTTAAATATAAAAACTTTATTTTCATTCTGTTTTTTAACTTAAGTAAAAAGTAAAACGTTACTCTTTACAAAATCCAGTTAATGAATTGTTAAATTTAATAAATGAGTTCAAAACATCACTAAGGCAAATATCGAAGTTTTAAACAATTTTTAAATTTCTTGTCTGTATTTTTTTGCAGGTAGCTCCACAGATTTCCTAAAAAAATAAGCACAGCATGATGAAAAAAAAAAACCCAAACCAAACTTAATAAAAATTTTTATTGTCAAAATCTTTTTGTTATTACTAAGAGTAAACACTAAAAGATTATTTTATTATTAAATTATTTTTTATCCTTTTTATTTTAAAGAATTTTGAATTTTTTCTTGCATGTATATAAAAGTGTCAATTTTTTTAAAATATTGACATCCATACATAATAATATCAGGAAATAAGAGTGATAACTATAGTAAATTTAAAGCCAAAGTACCTAAAATTCAATAAAACATTAGATTACAGAGAATAATTTACTAAATTCTTGAGATTGCTTGATTGCAAAAAATTATATAAAAAGGCACTTGCATTATATTTCTAAAGTACAGATATATTGAACATATAAAAAAATTAGATAAACTCCTGTCTGTCAGTCAACTTGTTGAGACCTTGAATAAACAGCGATTGCTGTGTTGAAGAAAAAACACATTAATATTTTGAAAGAACTTTTAACCTGCCTTGAGGTGTAAAAAGAAAATTTTTTGCAAGACCTATATTGTAATTTGTATATTGCAAGAATAATTTTGTCATTTTAATAAATGTTTGTTTCTCTGCGAATTTCACTTGGCATAAAAGACTTCTTGCCTTTTCCTTGAGAATCTCTACAAAGTACTTGTAAGAAGGATAAAAAATTTGATATCCTCCTTGGGACCCCCCTCCCTTTATGTCTTGTTCCATTTCTCTCTCTCTTTAAAATCCTTAAAGCATCACTGTCAGGGACACATGTGTTTACTTTTATTATTTCCCTTCCATTTCAACACAGAAATAAAAGGCATCCTGAATGTCTTAAAATCGAATTCTTCAGATTGGTGCATATAAACATTTTCTGTTGATTCAAACATAAATGAACAAATATTATGTTCATTTAAAAAGTGATAGTCAATTTGCTTAAGAAGACTTAAAAGAATGGTATTTTAGGCATGCTTCCTTTGCTGCCATCATTTTTCTGGTTCAGATGTGGGGAATATTTCACTTCATGTTCTTAAAATGATTTGGTGCATTTTTTTCAGTAACTATGAATACTAGAAAAAAGGTGTGGAGCTTAATATTGTAGCATTAGAAAATAAATACTAAAAATATATTGATAGCCAAAGAAATAGCAAAAAATGTTTATATCTATTATTCACCATGTCAGCTTATATATCTTGTATTTCTTTTTGCTTATAGATGTTTTGGCATCACAATGAATATCAACTGGCAAGAAATCATGGACTGTGAAATGTATTGCTTGTCTTTTCTGCAAAAACACATTGCAGATCCATGAATCAGTTTTACTATGCCATATGGTGACACACACAGGAGATGAACCATATTCTTGTGGAATATATGGGTCTTTCTTTGTCTCTTTTGAGAAAACATATGCATATGCACACAGGAGAAAATCCATATCCTTGTGAAGTTTGTGAATTTGCATTTTAACAGAAGTCAAATTTACTCAAACCAAAATTGGTAAGGCATATGTGAATACACATGGGAGAAAAACCATGTTCTTGTGAAATTTGTGACAGTGCATTTTCAATGGAGTCGCATTTGGCAAAGCATACACAAACACACATGGGTGAAAAACAATATTCTTGTAAAATTTGTGATTCAGCATTTTCACAGAAGTCAGGTTTGGTGAGACATATGCGAAAGCACACTGGAGAAAAACCATATTCTTGTGAAGTTTGTGGGTTTGCATTTTCAATGAAATCCCATTTGGTATGTCATATGCGAACACACACAGGTGAAAAACCATATTCTTGTGAAATTTGTGGATCAGCATTTTCCCAGAAGTCAAGTTTGGTGTGCCATACACGAATACACACTGGAGAAAAACCATATTCTTGTGAAGATTGTGGGTCTGTATATTCAGTCCAGTCACATTTGGTAAGACATAGGCAAACTCACACCAGAGAAAAACCATATTCTTGTGAAGTTTGTGGATCAGCATTTTCACTGAAAAAATGTTTGATTATGCATATGTGTACACACACAGGAGAAAAACCATATCCTTGTGAAGTTTGT
The DNA here is from genome assembly GCA_964036315.1 of Acanthosepion esculentum. NCBI lineage: Eukaryota > Metazoa > Mollusca > Cephalopoda > Sepiida > Sepiidae > Acanthosepion > Acanthosepion esculentum. The sequence goes on along the minus strand of OZ038479.1, from coordinate 57,484,028 downwards.
GGATCTGCATTTTCAATGGAGTCACATTTGGTGAGGCATATGCGAACACACACAGGTGAAAAACCATATTCCTGTGAAATTTGTGATTCAACATTTTCACAGAAGTCAAGTTTGGTGTGCCATATGCGAAAACACACTGGAGAGAAGCCATATTCCTGTGAAGTTTGTGGATTTGCATTTTCAGTGAAGTCTCATTTGGTATGCCATAAGCGAACACACACAGGTGAAAAACCATATTCTTGTGAAATTTGTGGATCAGCGTTTTCCCAGAAGTCAAGTTTGGTGTGCCATACACGAACACACACTGGAGAGAAAACATATTCTTGTGACGTTTGTGGATCTGAATATTCTTTCCGGTCACAAATGGTTAGGCATATGCAAACCCACACTTTAGAAAAACCATATTCTTGTTAAGTTTGTGGATCAGCATTTACACTGAAAGAATATTTGGTGATGCATATGTGGGCATGCACAGAAGAAAAACTATATTCTTGTGAAGTTTGTGAATCTGAATTTTCACAAAAGTCACAGCACACATATGCAAACACACACAAGCAAAATATGAACTTTGATTACTTTTATATAAACAAAATATTTTTTGAGAAACACTTCTTTTCAGAGTCTTTAATAAAATAAAACGACATGAACAGAACAAATTCATTGCTCTTTTCACGAGTCTGATGAATATGAATGGCTTTTTTCATATCAACAAAATATTATGCAAATGGTCTTAATAAAAATTTTAACCTGAGATATTTTTCGAAAATTCTTAGACTCCTTTTTGGAAATTGAAGACTCTTGAAATGTCTGAACTGTCCTCTCCACTTATTTGTTTATCTGTGGAATTGTCATAATTTTATGAACTCTGCAATTCTAAAGTGAATTGTTCTATTCTGTAATTATTCAGTGACAGAAAATTTAAAACAAGATTTTCTTTTCAGCATGTCTCAAATAATCTCTAACTTAAGTGCCATCATATGTATGTATGTATGTATGTATGTGCATTTCTGATAATGTTACTATAAGTATGTTTATTTGTACTTGCTCTGTCTGCTTTAGGGTTGATTATTGCTGGTTATATTAAATCTTTAGATGACAGGTCAGAAATAGAACACACTCACCATCTTATATTTTGTATATAATACAATCTGTAAGTGTCATCATGTGTATGTATGTACATTTCTGACAAAGCAAATATGTTTATTTACTCTTGCTCTGTCTGCTTTAGGCTTGTTTATTGAAACCATTGATAATGGGAAGATTGGAAATAGAAATATCTTATTTCTATTTTGTATCATTGATAAACGAAATTTTGTATGGTAATAATTACATATATTTTTTCCTGTCATAGTTCTTTCTTACAACATTTTTTTTAATGTCATTTTTTTCCGCTGGGAAATGGCAGATTTCAAGGCATTTTGAACATGATTAACATCTTCAGCCCCAAGCTTTTTTCTTTTCTTTAAGTTTAGCAGCTTGATTGTTAAAAACTGTTCCAAATTTATAATTCACACTAATTCAACCTCAGTGAGGGTAGCTGATACCCATCTTATGTATTTCTGATGTTGTTAAGATCGCTTGGGTATTTAATGCCACTGTCTATATCTCAGATGCTCATTGGCCTACTGGTTTCTGGGATGCTCGGCATGTTGCATACATTCTAGTGGTACCAGCCTGTTTTGAATACACTTAAATTAAGTTTGTCTTTAACTATGACCATACTTTGTGATTCATGCTAATTTGAGTTCAGTAATCAAGACTTTGGTATTTCTAATGGAAATCCTTTGGTGATTTAATACTACAATTCCTATTATCACAGATGGCCTAAAATTTTGTATAGTAATAATTATATATTTTTTTTTCGTGTCATGGGTCTTTTTCAGGGCATTTCAGATTTCAGGGCATTTCAAACAAGATTAACATCTTCAGTTCCAATGTTTTTTTTTCTTTTCTTTAAGCTTAGCCGATTGATTGTTAAAATTTGTTCCAAATTTATAATTCAGTATAATTTGACCTCAATGATCTTATGTTTTTTCTGGTGTTGTTAAGCTCCCTTGGGAAGCTTATCACAGATGTCCCTTTGCCTACTGGCTTCTGTGATGCTCAGTATGTTGCATACACTGTAGTGCAGGGGTCTCCAGAGTGGTTAATAACAACCTCTGCGGGTTGATGGGAGTTGATAAATGCTGGGGGTCAATTTAATTTTGGGGGTCAAAACTGACATTCGTATAAGAATTAAAAATACATATATTGCTGACCATCCAATGTAGTGCACATACAAACCTACAGTCATACAGAGGCAGTAACAACAATTCGTTCACTTATGGCAGCAGCAAACACTGCAGAGGCAGAACCCAAGTGAATGTAGAATAATCGAGGGTAAACGTACAACACACAGAAACCACTACACACACACACACAGAGGGAGAGAGGCATATGAGTCACAAAAAAGTCTCAGTGTGGTCGCCTTGCTGCCATGGTAGATCAACTGGGCACCCAATATGCAATAACATGTGCTTGCTGGCCAGAGCCACCATTACATAGCTGTTGGCAGAAATAGTCCAAAGACAGTCAGTATATACTTAACACCTGTAGCTATTGGAATGGTGTCAGTGAACTGATAGCTGTGCATTTACTGTTTAAATTTGCCCATTTTTAGTAAGCACAATGCCAGCCACTAACACTAAGAAGTGCGGACAATATTCAAAAGATTATTTGGATTCATGCCTCCATTTACTAATGAAGCAATGCCAATGTGCCTGTTATGCAAAAAGACTTTCAGTATTGATACTATAAAACCCACAAAGATGAAAGACTACCTTTTAAAGGGTTCATTCTGATAAGAGAAGCAAAAATATTGATTTCTTTTTTAAGATGCTAAAAGAAAAATTCAGAAATCAACCAAATTTCAAGAAAGTTTTTAAAGCCTCTGCCAGTGCTGATAATGAAGGTGGACTGAAGGCATTATACAATATCTCCCTTAATAAAGCAAAGAAAAAGGAAATTTGGATACCAATGGTGAAGAGATCATAATACCAGCAATTAAAGATGTGAATGGAAATATTATAAAGAAAGGCACTCAACCTGTTCTAAAATGCATACCATCATTGGCCATTTTATCAATGTGTTGATCAGATGGCCAATGATGTGGAGAGAACCTTGGCATCTGAGGTTCAACATTGCAAGTTTTCTATTCAACTCGATGAATTAATTTTTAGCAATTCAAATATTCTTGTATCTTATGTGAGGTATTATTGTCCGAGCCTAAAGTGCATTATTAACAAGTTTTTGTTTACTAAGTACCTTAATGGTGAGACAATTTTTCTATGTTTGGAGGATTATTTGAAGAAACATAATGTTCCCCTTGAGAATATTACTGCAGTGGCTACCAACGGTGCACCTGCAGTAGTTGGCCATTACAGTGGATTTGTCGCCTTATTCAAGGAAAAGGTTCCCAATGTATATACTATGTTTTAAATAGACACTGTGTTTTAAATAGACACCATCTTGTAACCAAGAAACTCTGGTGAACTGCATGATGCCTTGAAAATGTGTATCAGGTAAATCAATAAAACTAAAGCTCATTCTCAATTCACAACTATTTGCAATGTAATGTGAAAAGAATGATGAAACTTTGAACCAATTATTTTGCACACTGAGATAAGGTGGTTGTCAAAAGGTAATAGCTTGCAAAGACTTGTTGACTTGTATGACTCAACTGTGAAGTTTCTTACAGATGTAAACACATCACTAGGTGATGATCTGAAAATGTTTAAGAACCATCAGTTCTATTTGGCAGACCTATATTCCAAATTTAATGAAGTACAGAAATGTATGCAAGGGAAAGATGGTTCAAGCCTGAACAATCTTTATAGGTTTCCAAGTCAAAATAGGGCTATTTAAATCTTCATTGGTACATAGAGATTTTAAATATTTTTCAACCTTACACCAATTGGAAGAAGATGAAAACATTTCAGACTTTGATTTAGCAATATAGATAAAACACCTTGAAAAATTAAAGGAAGACAATGCTTTGTGGATTTTGAAAAAATGCATGCACCTGACAACATTTGCATGTTACAACATTTCATTTGGAAATAGAAAATGCAGACATTGAATCTCACTTAGATGAACTCGTTGTATGTGTGTGGATCTCGAAGCTAAATCATTGTTCAGAAGTAAAAGCCTCTATTAGGGCAATGTACATACTGCTACTAAATAGCCCAAACTTAGTGCAGCAGTTGAGCCATTTTTACTTCTTTATACATGGTTGAAGTTGGTTTTAGCTATGCAATTACGTGGAAGAGGGTGGTGACTTAGGACTAAAACTCACCAATCTCCAACCAAATATCAATGTCCTTTCTGATTCTCAGCAAACACATCCTTCCCAATAATGATATCAACCAATTCAATAAAGAATATGTATTTTTAATGTATTTAATATTAGGCATCAAATGACAGCAAACAGATTCTCCTCTCTTTTTATTGCCCAGTCCAATATTTCATGCAACATATTCATTTATCATTTCCATGTATTTTGATAACTTTGAACATTTTTTTGTTGAATTCCAACATTCAATATTTTGCACATTTCTCAAAATTTCCACAATGGCAGGAAACAGTTTTTCCTTTTTGTTTAACTATATTTCATGAGAGATTTTGACAGAGTTTGGTATGCAGTTTCTCTTACTGAATTATATCAAAAGCAGGGTTTGGTATGCAGTTGACCTCACTAATGAATATGGAAACTGCACACCTACTACTTATTATTATTCTTTATTTATTTCCTTGTACAAGCTGAGGAGTGGGTGGTCAATGAGGCTTCAAGGATTCCATGAAGGGGTCAGTGGTCTGTATAGATTGGTGACCCCTGCACTAGTGGAACCAGCCTGTTTTGAATATATTTAAATTAATTTTATCTTTTACTATGGCTATACTTCGTGATTCATGCTAATTTGAGTTCAATGACCAAGACTTTGGTATTTCTAATGGAAGATTTAATACCACAATTCCTATTATCACAGATGGCATTGGCCTACTAGCTCCTGTGATGCTCAGCATGTTACAAACCCTGCAGAAACACCAGCGTTTAAATCCCTGCATTTTCTTTCACTATATTTTCAAATCACTTATGAATATAGTGCAATTTAATGTTTTAATCTTGTTAACAAACCCTCTTTTATTTATATATATATATATATATATATATATATATATATATATATATATATATATATATATATAGTTGCGATCAAAATGTTCAGAACGGCATTGTTTTCTTCAGAAAAGTAGGTATAATGTTTTATCAAAGTTGTTTTATATTCTATAATTTTCACAGACGATAAATACGATATTGTTATTGTCTGAGATTTTGGTGTAATTTGAGATGATAATACAAGAGTTATGGATGATTTAGTGATTTACTGCAAAACCCATGGCGGCCAAAATGATCAGAACAGTTGCTTTTACTCCGTGTTTTAGTAGATTTCACCGGCGAACTCTAATTTTTTTAATTTGTTTACGTGACGGTTCGTTTACTAAACATTAGTAAGAATATCTGCAGTGTACTTTGTTAATATAATGCCACTTACTCCGTTACCAATTCATCAGTAGATTATAAAGCTTTGAAAGAATAATAATTTAAGTATTCGGGCTATTGAAAAGATTAACAAGTCAAAAAGTGTTGTTCACGGTATTCTTAAGGTCTACGATGATTGTGGTTCATGTGAAGCAAGAAAGTCTACAGGCAGACCAAGAAAAACGTCCAAGAGAGAAGATCGTGCTATGGTAAAATTGGTTAAAAAGGACAGATTTGAAACTGCTGCTGCTGTTTCTTGGGAAATGAGCATTGTACTGAAGAAAACTTTATCTCGAAAAACTGTCTTGTCATTAGTTGAACATGCCCTATATATATATATATAGGTATATATGTGTGTGTGTATATATAATATATATAATGTGTGTATGTGTATATATATATATAATGTGTGTGTGTGTATATATATATATATATATATATATATATATATATATATATATATATGTATGTATGTATGTAAGCAAATGTGTGAATGTAGATCCGACGGTATGATGAAAATGTGGAAAAGACAAAGCAAAATCCGAATATGTGAGTTTACTGTTTTTATTTTGTTTTTGTTATTCTGTCGACGTCAGACGTTTCGGTCAAATAGAACTTCTTCAGGACATGGTTAATGGAGACATATTTATATTAGATTTAAGTTAGATGAAGAGACGATATATACAGGACTGGTCAGAAACAGAAAAACTGAAATTCTAAAGTCAGAGTATTCTTTTTTGGAGTCGGATACGCTGGCGTCGCGTGGGAAAAGATTGTATCCTAAGTGGAAGGTGGGGGGACTTATTTAAAACTATAGCTTATCGGTAAGTTTGTCAAGCATTAATCTTGCTAGACAGATTTTTGCCGCAGTAGGTTGCCATTTCTTTACGCAATAGACCAGTTGCCATCCAAAGCTATAGAACCCGGTCTGTCCTGTTATTTACGCATAGCTTTTCATACCTTTCCCAAGGCAAGGGTTTTAGCACGTAAGTGAATGTAATGGATTCGACTGGAATTCGAACTCGGATCGATGCTTCCTGAATCCGAGCCGTTATCATTCAGACATAATCAATGTAAAACAGATTTTCTTTTCAGCTTGTATCATAGATTAATTTCTTTAAATATTCAGATTGTTGGGAAATTTGTCCCGGCTTTCCCATATCAAAGGGTTGAGGTTAAAAAATTGCGAAAAAATCGAATAAAAACAGCAAGATTTGAACGGGCAAATTCTCTCTTTTAGGCGGACGAATAAAGAAAAAACTCCTGCTCGGTGTAACAATAAAAGAAAGTGTTTATTTTACATATACAGAAAAAGGGGTAAGGGGATAAAAATACAATTCGGAGAGAAAGAAAAGGAGAAGAAAAAGTCCTTTAAGGAAAGAGAAAATGTTCATAACAGCAAAAACAGTTTGCTCAAAATATTTCTCTGAGCACCTAAAAGTTCTTTAAGCGAGTAGAATTTTGTTAAACTGTGAGTGTTTCTAAAGCTTTCCTCACAGTTCCTGCAGAGTAGGAAAATGTTGGTAGATATAGGAATCTGCAGTTGAATGAGTTCGTAGGTCGACGACAGAAGTAGGTGAAAGTAGGCAGCTTTCAACTGGTCTTTAATAGTGTGTCGACATTCGTTCTCGATAGCCCCTTAGTATGTAGTTCTTTGGTTGAAAGTGGTTCCAAAGTTGAGTCGTTCAGACTGTGGTAGAAATTATCACTGCCAAATAGGCGAAGAAAATTCTCCAAATTTATGGAGATTTGGGAGGCTCAGAAGAATCAGGGACTTTTCCCTCCAAAATCATTATACAAATTCCCTGGCCCCTTCATTTGCCAGAAAATATATTTTTATCTCTGATAAGAATCAGGGCTTTGGAGCCGGTTTTGAAAGTAAGAAAAAAGGTTGGAGTGAGCATTGGAAAAATAAAATATTGTTCTCAAATTAAATTCAAATAAGATCAAACCACATCTATGAGTTATGATTTCGTTATTATGGAAAGATTTCAGGTACTGTCAAAATTTTAAAGTAACTGCCTTGATAATTGTTGCGTATTTATGAGGTGAGGGGAGATGCAGGCAGTTTAAATGGATATTGGAGCAAAACATGCAATTGACAAGCTGAGTTCAACTTTCAACAAATAACAAAGATGTTATACACTATTTATTACATTATTTACAAAAATAAAGTTATATTTACAAGTTTATAAAAAGTGAATTACAACGCAATACTTATATTTACCATATCATGAAGAAATAACTTTGTAAACATCTGCTTTTATTTCTAACAATATCTGTGAAATATGGAATGAGAACATTTAAATAAGTACATAATGAATAAGTGAAATAGTTTCCACAGTTTGTCTCGTGTTCTGTCCATGGTAATGACAATTCTGACATCATGATGCCACATTTTGGGCTCAAAACATTCTCTTTTATTAGATTGTGGGTGATAAAGAAAGTGTAGTGGATCTGAGAAGGTTGCGTGAATATTTTAATGTTTCACTGCAAATGAAAAATGCAGCATCCATAAACATGAACTTCATAAAAAAGATCAAATAGTAACGAAATGTAATTACGACAAAAAGGATAGGTTCGAAACAACAAATACGTTTTTTATATACAGAATTTTACAATTTTGTTTTGTTATGATGTGTGCGTAAGATTGATCAGAGTGTTGGGATTGCTATGAATTAGTGTGTAATCAGAAGGATTTTTAGGTTTGTGGTAATAAACGTGAAAAGCATGTTCTTCATATTAATCACAACAATTTAGCGTAGACATACAAAAGGAAAAATTCTCAAAGGCAATATTGAACGAAGAAACAAGGTAGTCGTGAATTCAATTAGAAACAAACATTGAATATTTATGTACAAATAAATTACAATACAATTTTTGGAAAAAGTTGTGTTTCAGTTGAAATAACTGAATTGTTGAACAAAAGTTGAATGAAGTATTTTATGAACTCAAAGTTCATGAATGTTCCTTTGTTTAGGAAAAGTGTTCACATAAAAATTTGAGGAAAATTTATCGAGAGATAAATTTTAAAGTATTGTAGTTGCGAGATTTTTTTGCTGAATTTTGTATGTTTTTGTTTTGGCAGAGTTATTCACCTTGGACCGTATTTTTTTATATATATTTGCTTTAGTAATAATTTCTGTTTGGTAGTGTAGAATAACACTTTTTTAGAAACGTACTAAGATTTCAGAGAGAGAGAGAGAGAAAGAGGTTGAAGGTTGAGTCAGGTGATGACGCGCGAAAAGTCCTTTAAGTCAAGGTGTAGACACGCGTGGATCTCTGTAGAAATCTCTCTGAGAGTGAATTGCTGACTAGTGAATCGGACTAAGATTCGTCCTTTTATTTACTCTGCGAAGATTAGATCGGCTCCCAGCGCATTCCCGCCGAAATTTATCCTGGGGCGTCTCGACCAATAATAAGCCGAGTTTCGCAATGTGTGGTGTTGATTGGTCGAAACTAGCTCTTATGGAAAATTCCGCCTTTAAACGGGTTGAGTGGAAAAATACGGACGATTCTACAAATGTATATTTAGGAGAAAAGGTTCTAGTTTGGAATGTTAAATGCAGAAAGTAAGTGAAAGTTGTCTACCTTTAACTAGAAAAGTTAAGATTAAATTAGACAAAACTTTTCTGAGAAAGATATTCTTAGTGGGAAAAGTTTTGTCACAATGAGGTGTTGAAAACGTTGGTGAATTGCGATGTAGAATATTTTTCCAAATCTTTCATAGAAGTTTGTTCCTAAAAACAGTCTCTGATCAGCATAATATTATGTTCTCACTCGGCGTCTCTCTGAGTCTGTATATCTCTGTGCGTAGAAACTTGATTGCTGTTCGTATTTGTAGCTTTTTTAATTAATAAACTGGCTCACTGGAAACTCTGCAGACGCAGCCATTAATTCCAAGAAATGCGTGGGCAAGATTGTATCTTTCTATTTTTTTAACCAATAGAATTACACGAGACATTCAACTTGAGGGGTAAAATAGAGAAAGAGTTTTTCAAGTAGGTTGAGCCTACTTTTGCACAAAAATCAACTGATTTGCAATGGAAGTTTCTAGAAGCTTACTGTGCATTTAATAACCAATCAGATTTAAAGAAATTTTTAAAAGTAAAAGAAGGGTTATTAAACAAGCAGCCAATTAGTCTCAACCAATTACATAGACCTTCATCACAAAATTTTGGTGTCTAATAGCAGTATTATAAGGTTAAGGACCATAGGAGGCACGGTGGATTAATGGATAACGGCGCGGATTGAGGAATCGGAGAGCCGAGTTCGAATTCCAGTCGAATCCATTACATAAAGCAACAAAAAGTAAGCCAAGATGACTTCATGAAGAGACAAAGCCTTAAAGCACATAGCGCGAATTTGACAAGATTGCGTTATTTATGCGATGGCTACATGACAAAATCCTAGAAGAGAAAAATCTCAGTGGCCGTAAAAAGAGACCTAAAGCATATACTTCTTTGAAAAACTTTTCTTCGTAAATGCCAAGAAATATAAGGATCTTAAACACAAGGAACCCAATCTTGTCTAACACCGTCTAATTTCTTTAAAATTTAGTCTTATGCTTTTTAACTTTATCAAACAAAATATATTTCTCAAAACTCGAAACTAAGTTCACATTTATATTGTGTCTTTCCATTTATTAACTATTCCTTTTTGAGTCATTCGTTTCAAACTCGACATTATTCTATGACCTAGATGAAGGAACAATTCAAATATTACGTTGATAGTGAAGAATCTCAATAAAATCATTGGAACAGAAAAAAATCAACCTGTTTTGTCTGCTGTGGTCTGTGTGTAAGTGGAAAAAAATCGGATAAAAAAAATAGTTATTTTCCGACTTGTCTTGCCATTATTTTAATTTTATATTTTATTTTTGTGTTGCTAACTGAACATTATAAAAAAGGGAAAATAAATTGAAGTGAGATTTCATTTCAATAATTTATTTCATCATGTCAGATATTTTCGAATAATAATATTTTTATAAACTGTACTTAAATGGAAATTAATTAAATTAGAGAAGTTCGCTTTTTGAATCAGACGAAAATCAGTTACGTACCCCTCTAATACGCATGTGCAGAAAAAAAACGTGATACATTCTATTTATTATTGTTTCAACTATTTTTTCAGAAAGGTCTTTTAATTTTTTTCTAAATATGTATTCACATTTGTACTCTCATTGATGGGGTTTTCTATATGAACCTGTTTCACATAGGAGCTTTTTAAAAAATGTAGCCAACTATTTTCGATTGTCTGCAAGTGTTCGATTACTCCAAATAGCCTATGTTCATCAACATTTTCAAATATATCCGCTCGAACAACTATTTTTTTTAATCAATTTCATCGGACCCAAAAGATTCACACAGTCAGAATCTGAGATTAATAATTTTTCCTCTCTCAAATGTTGGAAAAAAATGTTCACTCTTCTTAATCAATTTAAGTTATTTCATTTGCGCATGCGTATTAAAGGGGTCTGTAATAGTAAAGTCTTAGCCAAAAATCTTGTGTTTTGTTGAAAAATATTCATTCAAAATTTCAAAAGAAAGTTCTTAATATTTTTTGATTTGAATTTTTTTTTTTCAACAATACAACAATAATATTGAACCTGGAAAGAAACTGTTATGATGATCAGACTGAGTAGCCATAAATATTCTACGTATACTGACTCAAAGTTGCTCTACAACTATAACTCTCTTCATGTTAATTACCTGTTAGCTCCGTCCATGGGTATGACGGTAAACTGCATATGCATACTGGATACGGCGATAAACTATGTCCAACAAAAAGGCTGTTTTTGAAAAAAAAATAAGGTTGTCGGCTATACGTTTTTGGAAAAATAGTATTACCAGCTATATATTTTCGAACAATACATTTTCGAAAACCAAATGTTTCCAGCGATGCATTTTTGAAAACCAAATGTTTCCAGCAATACTTTTTTCAAAACCAAATGTTTCCAGCAATACATTTTTGAAAACCAGATGAAAGTTACTCAAAATCATTTCCGGCATAAAATGACCACTAAGGTTGGAATGCCGTTAAACCAAACAACCAAACAACCAACCACCTATTAGCTAAGCCAATCCCATTCTCCCCGAATCTTTTGTTTTTTTAGAACCCAGATTCTACATTATTCCAATACCTTTGGTCAAATCTGTGCAAAAAGTGGATCACAGAACACTTTCAACTTCATGCACTTACGCCAAGTCTCTGTATTCACACTCGCTAGTGAGCATTGTGACATCAAACGAATTGCAACTAAACTTCATGTCACACAATCTTAAGTTTTTTGTTCGTACGAACATTATAGAAGATCAACGATATTCACTCACCAGTGAACTTTATTCCAGTTCACTCCTTACGCAGAAGTTAAATAAATTCCTGCTAAAAAATCAACTTTATTTCTCAACATTCAAGAACATTGTATTACACAAAACAATCAAAGGAGATAAATTTGTTGATCACAAAATTGCATTCAACTTTACAAGCATTTACTACTTACATGAACAGTAAATTCTTAAATGTAAATTTTTTCTCTTGCAATTTACAGAATCTTCAATAACAGATTCTAACAAACAACCTTTCAAATCAGAACTCATGAACAAAATTTAATCTTTCACCAAACTTGAGTTCAACATAAATTAAACTAACAAGATTTCACCTAAAAAATTCCACTAAATTTTTGTAAAATATTTTCATTACAAAAATATATTGAAAATTACTTGTTATTCAAATATTTCCCTTTTGTCTTTTATCACAAATGTTTCCTGTTTTCGCATTTTGCTTAACATATTCATAGAGAAAAACCTTGTACGGATTGATTTGGGCCATCAACACCATTGAAGAAATGGTAATCACCGAACTTTCCACTACAGGTTTAACGCCCTGCATAGATCTACGGCTTCTCCTACATACCCTCCCCATCTCACTGGTTTCATGAGTATTTCTCATTATGGGAGACCTTGATCTAGTTCTTTTATTCTCACTGTCCCGTGTTTTGTACTCATAAATTATCATATTTCTACTCTCCCAGCTAACAAATTTTCCATAGCTTTTTTTGAAAAATCGAGCTGTTTGTCTTAATTTTAATGATAAGTGGGACCATCTAAGTAAGCCTGTAGGGGAGTTGTGGTTTCCTTAAATTCATCATCTGTTTGAATTTGATGGTACACATTTTTTAAATTAACTGCCAGAGAATGTAGTATATTTTTATGTTTGGAATAGGGAAGGAATCCGAACAAATCTTATGATTAACGACTATATTTTAATCTCTGCAAATTCTAAAATCACCATCAGGTTTTCTTAAAACAAGTCAATAGGTGATGCCCATTTGCTGCCTCCAGGTTCTACATATTGAAGAATGCCTTCTTCCACCATTTCTTGCAGTTTATCAACTACCATTGACTTTATATGAATGGGAAGGCTACGGCTTTCAAAATATGATGGATTGATATTTCTTTTTAACTTAAGGATCACTTTATAGTTTTTTAATGTCCCAGTTACGGGACCTCCCATATTCATAGCATTAAGTAAACATGTGCTATTAATATTTATCAAATCAGTTTCTACTAAGCATGACTTTTTATACAGTCTACAGCCATAATAGTGACGGTATCAAATCTATTTTTTGTTTCAAAAGTGCCTTGAAAGGAGCCTAATATTTTTATACACATTCCACCAAACTATCTTAATCTTACTAAGCTTGCTTTTCCTTAATTTTGGTTTTGATAATTGTTCCCTAAAATTCTTCGGAATATGGGTCACTTCACTTCCAGTGTCAACTTGGATTTTTAGGTCTACTCCGTTTAATTTAATATTCATGAAGGTGTTCTCTTGATTTCTCCTTTCTATTGAAAAAGCAATTGTCTAATTTTTTACATTGTCATGTATTATTTCTGCAGTTTTTACATTGGTATCTCATCATCTACATACTTGGAAGTGATTTTTCTTTTTGCCCTTATCATATGCCTGTCCCCATGCTGGACATTTTTCTCTCTTTCATTCATGTTTATAGTTGCAATTTTATCATTGTTCTTTTCATCACACATATGCGTCCATAAGCTCAGGTTGGTTTTCATTTGTATTAAATTTATTAAGTCACTACAATCTTCTAAAGTCATTTTGTATGTCTGTAACCACTCTAGAATTTTTATTCTAGGAGGTGATGTAGAGTTATTCTACCAATTGGAGTTGAATTGATTATTCCTCTGTGATTATTCCTTGTTGTCCTAATTCATGAAATTCACATCTGCTGGTAACTCTTAACACTCTTAGATATTTCCTCAAAGACTCTCCAAATTCTTGTCTCAATGCTAAGAATTTGCTTCGTTCGGCTATGCCCAATCTGTTATTTGGTTGAATATTTCTCTATATTATTTCTTTGACTTCCTTAAATGTCAAGTTTGCAATTTCAGCTAGGTAAGTCATTAACAAAATCTGCCTAATGGCTTCACATCCTGCAGTGGCCAAAAATAGATCTGTGATTTCTTTCTGTACTTCAGGTGTTTGGTCATCTTGTAACTTATGTTTTCTGGCACATGTCTCAAAGCATTTTATGCAAATCTTTGTTTTCTGGTTCTTCTGTGGTCAACGGAGCTCCATCAGGCAATGCCATATTGTTATGAAGTAGATGTACAATATTCTATGTATACTGACTCAAAGTTACCCATCAGCTACAGTTATAACTCACTTTATGCTAATTACTTAATTACCTATTAGCTAAACCGATTCCATTGCAGAAACAAAAAGCAAAAATATCCAACTTCATATTATAATTTTGTTTTTTCCTAAAAAACAACTATTTCAAAAAGTTACATTATTTAGAATAAAATATTGGGGGATAAAAGTATTTTTAACTTTCGATGGTAATAGGAAAATTCTTCTGAAATGATTTTAAAGGTGAAAAATGATTTTTCTTTTCAAGTCGGTCTTTCTTTTCGGACATGTTTTCAGTTTCCCTTTTCTCCATGAAAAAACATATCAAATGTCAAAAATGGAGAAACTGCCGGACTTCAATAATTTATTTGGTAAAATAATGTTGAATTATTGTTCTTGATTGAAAAAGTAATATATTTTGGTAAAAAAATAAAATCATGAATCATTTTTAAAAATAAAATCTTTGTTTATGTGGATGGCTACTGTTTCTAAGTGATTCATTTCATCTCTTAATCTCATATAATTTGAATTTTAATATTATAGTTTTTTAATACAAAATCATTTTTATAATCTGGCTGAAATGACAAAAAACTGCGTAACTGGTTATGTCAACAATTCTTTACGTGTTAAAGAGTACATTGATTTTTTTGTCACTTTATGGGGTAACACTGGTCAGTTGTGGATATCTACATACTATTATTAAAAAGATAACTTATTCTGAAAATTTAATGAAAAATGAATAAACATTAGGTTTCTTGTGAAAGGAGAAATTTAGAAGAATGTTTTTTTATGTTTACTGACATGATTTGTATGCATTTCTGGGTTCAGATGTGCAGAATATTTCACTTCATGGTTCTAAAGAATATTTAGTACATTTATTCTAAAAAATTATGCATCTTTGAAAAAAAATTGCATCAACCTGAAGTGGTTTTATGTGTAGTTAACTATTGTAGAACATGGAAACACATCCCAAATGCATTGATTTCCGAAGAAACAGGAACAAAGGTTTCAGAGATATGGAAATTATTGCACTCTTTTTGTACATCTTTCAGTTGATAAAAGAATTTATACACTGGTGAAAGTTTGATAGTTCATCTTTTTTCACATGCTGTCAGCTACTACAATGAGTTTAATCTTCAATGGCTGCTGCATACTTTTGTTCCTGTTCCTCAGTAAACTGGCATTAGAATATAGCAACATGCATCTGTTATAATATAAATGGATTTCATCTATTATTCAATGTCTCAGATTATATATCTTTTATTTCCTTTCATTTACAGATGTTTTGTCATCAGAGTGAATATCAACTTGCAAGAAATTATGAACTTTCAAATATATGGCTTGTCTTTTCTACAAAAAACACATTGAAAATCCAGGAAGCATATTGAGGTTCATAGTGTCATATGGAAACACACACAGGAGATGTACCACATTCTTGTGGAATTTGTGGGGATTCCTTTGTACAGACATCACTTTTGAGGAAACACATGTATATACACAAGAGAGAAAAACCATACTCTTGTGAAGTTTGTGGATTTGCATTTTCACATAAATCAAATTTGGTAGTCCATATGCAGACACACACGGGAGAGAAACCATATTCTTGTGAAGTTTGTGGTTCTACATTTTCACAGAAGACACATTTGGCATTACACATGCGAACACACACAGGAGAGAAACCATATTCTTGTGAGGTTTGTGGCTTTGCAGTTTCAGTTAAATCACATTTAGCAACACATATGCGAACACACACAGGAGAAAAACCATATTCATGTGAAGTTTGTGGTTCTACATTTTCATTCAAACCATCTTTAGTCAATCATATGCGAACACATACAGGAGAAAAACCATATTCTTGTGAAGTTTGTGGTTCTACATTTTCATTTAAACCATCTTTAGTGAGACATATGAGAACACATACGGGAGAAAAACCATACTCTTGTGAATTTTGTGGATTTAGATTTGTACAGAAGTCAGCTTTGGTGCCACACATGCGAACACACACAGGAGAAAAACCATATTCTTGTGAAGTTTGTGGATCTGCTTTTTCAATTAAGTCCGATTTGTTAAGACATATGCATACACACACAGGGGAGAGACCATATTCATGTGAAGTTTGTGGATATGCATTTTCACGGAAATCACATGTGGTGAGACATTTGAAAACACACAATGCATAGAAACAGTATTCTTGCGATGTTTGTGGATCTGAAATTTTGCAGAAATCATCTTTGATGAGCACATGGAAATATACACACTCTAGAGAAACCATATCTTTGTGCAATTTGTGTATCTTTGCTTTCAAGGATTCAAATTTAGTCTCATGTAAACAATAGGGAGAAACCTAATCTTGTGAAGGTTTTGGTCAGCATTTTCTGACATGTCAATGTTTGTATGCCATTGCAAATTGTTGTAACCTAAGGAATGTTACTGAAAAATCAAACAAAGGTCGGTAATGAACCATCATACTTAGGACAGGAACAACACATATAAGATTCACCAGCAGCACATAGAAGAACTAGTCAACTGCTATAAGTGAGTCAAGTGAATTCTACAACTGCACACCAACATACAGTATTTACTACTGCATTTATGTTATTATCTGTAGGTATGCTGCAATACAAATAGATACTGAAGATAGACCATATATTTGTGAAATATATAGATGTGAATTTTCAAAAAAATTGTACTTCAAAAAGCACACTGGAACACACCAGAGATATAATCATTAGTCAGTCATTAGGATGAATTTTTTTTTTCAAAATTAATCATTTAAATGGAAACCTAGTAATTTATAATCATATAAATGTCATTTTTCATGATTTACATTTTAATATTATCTAAGTCGGGAAAACATGAAATGACAGCTGAAATGTAACACTTATTTTAAGATAATGGCAAAATTTGAACACAAGAGAAAATGGAATGTATGTTTCATGCAAGTCGATCCAAAATTTATGCATTAAAATGCATAGAAGAGAAGACAGTGTATGAAAATATTTTCCTGTATCTTTTTATACATGAATTAAAAAAAGGAATCTATATAAGAATCTGGTGAATAGGAATTTTGATTTTTTTTTCATATATAAATGAAATATTAGGCAAATGCCTTTTCATGGTCTTAATAAAAAATTTAATATTTTTGAAAAATTCTTACTCTCTTTGGAAAATTGAAGACTAAATATCAAAAGGACCGAACTTGACCGTCCACTATTTTTTATCTTTCAAATTGAAATTCTCAGAATTTGATGACTGCTGTAATTATTCAGCTATGAACAATTTAATCAGATTTTCTTTTTTGCATGTATGATTCATGGATTAATTTCTGTAAATATTTAGTTCCCATCTATAAGACACGTTTGATTATTATGGAAAGATTCCATTATTGTCAAAATTTAAAGGAAATGCTTTTGTTGATAATTGCAGTGTATTCACATAGCCACTTGTATTCTAAGTGAAAAGGAGATGCAGGCAGTGTAATGGATACTGGTGCAAAATGTGCGATTGACGAGCTAAGTTTAAATTTCAGCATAGCCTCTTCTGTTCAATTTTACACAAATGCTCTAAGAAAAGGCATGAATTGATCTCTTCTCCTCACAGCTGTGGGTTAAATTGCTGGGTATATGGGGCTGTATCACCTATATTGGCAATCTGTCTAAGAGAAGAAAAGTAGTCCATTATTTTTCCCCAAGAATGCATGGTAGTTCACACATAATAAAGAAATAGGAATCAATGGAGAACTATGACAATTTTTTTAAAAATCTAAAATATTTTGGGCAGAATCTCTTTTTATTTATTTACTAAAACAACCTATTTAATTGACTTCCATTGAAAGTTTCCCTGAAGCCCTGTTAGCCATATATTTCAAAAACAGATATTTATTGGCACAGCATCCACCTTTCCACAAGTGTCTCCACTCCATCTTTGAATTCAGATTTTCCTTCGATGTTGTTGGCCAACCAAAACAAGATCCCAGTTTATTTTTTTTACCCATAGCTGGTGGTAGAAAAGATGGATTCACACCTGGATATTAATTTGATGTACACCAGTCAAAAAGTTATGTGTACAAATGCAAACCTGACAAGTCAATGTATGAAAATTTTGAGATATATTTTTTATACATGAATAAAATGAAATCATCTGTATTTTCAACAATCACCTGTATTTAAATTTTGATTTCTTTCTTATAAACAAAATATTTTTTGAGGAATATTCCTTTTCTGGGTCTATTAATAAGATGTATTAAAAAACATTTGAGATCTTAGGGCAATGTAAACACAAAATATTTTAACTCAATTCACGGATTCTATTTTCCCTGTTTTTCAATGGTCAGCAGTCTATTTCCCATAAGTCTATTAGGGAAAGAGCCTAATAAAAATCAAAACCATCACAAAAAATTGGTCAAAAACAAAATATGAAAAGGTTAACTAAAAATTTGGTGACATTGAAAAATACATGTCACAGCATATCAAAAGAAATTGCAGTCAAGAAACCAGCTGTTTGCTGAGATGTATAAATGATCATATGGAGAAAATAGATATCCTACGTATTCTATGCCAGCATGTATAATGTTTGAATAGAAAAAACTTCATAATGTGCCGGTGTGTTCTTTAGTATCAATTTTCCTGAAATTGCAATCCTAGGTAAATCCGAGCTATTTTCTCCTGGACCTGAACCTTTCATCTGCATCTCTTGCACCTGCTGAATCCTCATTTATATAGGTGACTACAAAATGTGACATTGATATATACAATTTTTATACACTGATGATCTTAATCATTTTTTGTGGGGGCAAACAGCATCAACATTAACAAATCCTAAGCCTGGGAATTATACAGGAAATAGATATCTTGCTTTGTCTAGTAGAATTTGGGTCACACATTTCTGTAAGAATTGACATGTATTGGATATAGCATAAGGAAAAAAGAAACTGAATTTAATTTCTTGACAATGAAATATTTGGACAATACATTAATCATGTCTTCTTATTGGCAGGAAGTAGATAAGTTGGAGAACCTTGGTTTTGCACATTTTTATTTTATCTTGGCTAGATAATTCTGGGTTTGATTCTTAAATTCATTCTATTTTTTAACCCATTTGCTCTTCACCTGTTTCTTGTTTCATTTTGGTGTCAAACATTCAACCTACTCCCCTGAGAATTTTAATAATTATTATCTAATTAGTAGTCCTTCGAAATCCCCATCCTGTAATCTCATGCAATTAAACAGAATCAGGGCGCTGTTACAAAAGTAGCAAAATCAAAAACATAAAGTTAATTAACTGAATTGAAGAATAAAAAACCGCAGATGAAGATGCAATTTTAGAATCAGACAAAGGATTTGATAAGCTGAAAAATGGGCTTCTATAGAATAGAGATCATTGCAGAATTAGGCTTGGAAGTGGAACTGGGGAGAGCAACATGGCTTTATTTATAATTCTGGAATAACAGATTTTTGAAATCTTGAACCTTTCTGCCTGCAAAAAAAGGACTATCAAAAAGACAATTTACCCATCACACCTTGTATAAAACTTAAAGCAATGCAAAGTAACAGATCAAATGAAATGCTCTTTGTCATGATATATAAAGTCTGAAGAGAAATACAATCATCATGAAGAAAAAAAAATTAATATTTGCTTCTACAGTGAAAGTAACACATTGAAGAACTCTCCCTTGTCTAGCATTTTTGCCCCAGCCCCTCAACCTCCGGCGTCTTACTCTCTGGGTTGAGGTGTCCTAACCAAACTTAATGGAGGTCCCCTGAACATCCGTAGATTATTTGACCGGTCCGCTGGTTTAATGCTGCTTCCTAACCATGTTGTGATTTGTTTGATCCACAAAGCAGAAGTGATGTTCGTCCATTCACAGTCGACTGAAGATGTAGACACGGCTGGGGAGTCTGCGCTAAGAGATTTAGAATGCAGCAAAAAGAAAATTAATATCTTCAAAAATCCGGACAAACAACTATTAAATGGTTGAATTGTTAATGTCTTTTATATAGCAGAAAAGAATAGTAGAGGAAAGGAACGGGTTACAGAAAAGCAAAGTATGTAATGTAAAAACTCATACACTGGATTCTAGACAGAGAGAGAGTGTAGGTGATTAACTTGTTGTTAAATCCTCTCAGAACGATATATGACTCTTGTGATGGAGGGATAAAGATTTCTGTGTAGGCTTAAAGTTATAGTCACGTTTCTCCTCCCAACGTTTGCCGGGCCAATTCTCTCTTCAAGAATTTTCTCCAGTCTGCCTTTTTCAGCATAACTATGTGTTTATATAGATAAACCTGGCTGGTTATAACTGACCCTCGGCCTTACTACTTCACATGCGTTTATCATGGGGTTCTGGCTGCTTCAACCAAAATCATGTGAATTCCAAAATTCCTTCTAGCTTACTCATCTCTATTTCAATTTTTAATCGATAAAAATTATTTTGACCATTTTCCATTGTCTTCTGATGACCCCGATTCAATGGGTACAACTTCTGCCCTACATCAGATTTCCCCATCAGTAAACAAAATGCTCTGATTTAATTTCGCTATTCAAATCTACTCAATTTCACTAAAAAATATACGTGTGTGTCCCAGACTCTCTCTCTCTCTCACACATGGCAACAGATAGAAATCTACAATATAGAAAAGATCCAAGAAAATGCAACGACGGAAACATGCTCTTTGCCAGGATGTATAAGTTCTGAAGAGAAAAGCAATCATAATGGAACAAAGAAATGGTCCTTCAATAGCAGAATTAATACATTGGAGAAATGTTCCATAGTAACAAATAGAGATCTATAATATATGAAAGAATAGAAGACTGCAAAACCTGATGTAGGAAGAGAATTGGTCGTGATGAAGATGAACAAATCAGCAGGAGCAGATGCAATGTTAATGAAGACTGAAAAGATAAGGGAATTGAGATTTCATTGAATGAGAGACTGCATGGCTATTGTATATGTTATGGAAGGAGATGAGATTTCATAGCCTTGACTACACAATGCGAAAATGAGTACAATCATCATCAGACTTTAAGAATTTAATAAACCACAAAATAGGCTTCTATAGAATCGAGATCATTGCAGAATTAGGCTGGGAAGTGGAACTGGGGAGCAACATGGCTTTATTTATGATTCCAGAATAAGAGATTTTCATGGAGAGAATGTTGTCAGCCAATCAGTCAGTTTTGTGCCATGCATGATACACGCTTAGGCAATCATGTATCTTCCGATACATGACAGAGGAGGCCATCCAAGGTTATAGAACCTGTTCTGTCCTGCTATTTACGCATAGCTGGGAGAAGAGGATTTATACCTTTCCGAAGGGTATTAGCACAATGTGAATGTAATGGATTCAATGGGAATTTGATTTTGGCTCTCCAATTGCTCAATCTGAGCTGAACATGACCGACATAGAAAAATATATTATTAGCCTGATTCAAAACTTATTGCAGTAGCAAAAATACTGCCTCAAGCTGGTTAGTATTAATCAGTCAAACAATGCAGAGAACATTGGTCACAAGTCTTCAGACAAATTTTGTCTCCAACATTTTCACTTGAACTGTTTAAAAACAAAATATTCTTAGACTGGGGAACATTTCTCTAGTTGAATTTGTTTTCTTAAGTGCTATCTTGAAAGAGATAACCATGAAATATGGAAAAATGATGCAGATTCAGATGAAAAACTGAAAAATAATCAGAGAGGATAGTTGATGTCAGCGAGGGAAAAGAACTAAGAGAATTAGAGGACCTGCCAGGATTTGTTATCAGCAGACATTACATTAACAACAAACATCATGCAGATGACACTGTCTTGGTGGCAGATTCAGATGAAAAACTGAAAAGTAATTGTAGAGAGGATAGTTGATGTCAGCAAGGGAAAAGGACTAAGAGAATTAGAGGACCTGCCAGGATTTGTTATCAGCAGACATTACATTAACAACAAACATGATGCAGATGACACAGTCTTGGGGGCAGATTCAGATGAAAAACTGAAAAGTAATTGTAGAGAGGATAGTTGATGTCAGCAAGAGAAAAGGACTAAGAGAATTAGAGGACCTGCCAGGATTTGTTATCACCAGACATTACATTAACAACAAACATGATGCAGATGACACTGTCTTGGTGGCAGATTCAGATGAAACCTGAAACGTAATTGTAGAGAGGATAGTTGAAGTCAGCAAGAGAAAAGGACTAAGAGAATTAGAGGACCTGCCAGGATTTGTTATCAGCAGACATTACATTAACAACAAAAATTCATGCAGATGACACTGTCTTGGTGGCAGATTCAGATGAAAAACTGAAAAGTAATTGTAGAGAGGATAGTTGATGTCAGCAAGAGAAAAGGACTAAGAGAATTAGAGGACCTGCCAGGATTTGGTATCACCAGACATTACATTAACAACAAAAGTTCATGCAGATGACACTGTCTTGGTGGCAGATTCAGATGAAAAACTGAAAAGTAATTGTAGAGAGGATAGTTGATGTCAGCAAGAGAAAAGGACTAAGAGAATTAGAGGACCTGCCAGGATTTGTTATCAGCAGACATTACATTAACAACAAACATGATGCAGATGACACTGTCTTGGTGGCAGATTCAGATGAAAAACTGAAAAGTAATTGTAGAGAGGATAAGTGATGTCAGCAAGAGAAAAGGACTAAGAGAATTAGAGGACCTGCCAGGATTTGTTATCAGCAGACATTACATTAACAACAAACATGATGCAAATGACACTGTCTTGGTGGCAGATTAAGATAAAAAAACTGAAAAGTAATTGTAGAGAGGATAGTTGATGTCAGCAAGGGAAAAGGACTAAGAGAATTAGAGGACCTGCCAGGATTTGTTATCAGCAGACATTACATTAACAACAAACATCATGCAGATGACACTGTCTTGGTGGCAGATGCAGATGAAAAACTGAAAAGTAATTGTAGAGACGATAGTTGATGTCAGCAAGAGAAAAGGACTAAGAGAATTAGAGGACCTGCCAGGATTTGTTATCACCAGACATTACATTAACACCAAACATGATGCAGATGACACTGTCTTGGTGGCAGATGCAGATGAAAAACTGAAAAGTAATTGTAGAGAGGATAGTTGTAGTCAGCAAGAGAAAAGGACTCAGAGATTTAGAGGACCTGCGAGGATTTGTTATCAGCAGACATTACATTAACAACGAACATCATGCAGATAACACTGTCTTGGTGGCAGATTCAGATGAAAAACTGAAAAGTTATTGTAGAGAGGATAAGTGATGTCAGCAAGAGAAAAGGACTAAGAGAATTAGAGGACCTGCCAGGATTCGTTATCAACAGCTATTACATTAACAACAAACATGATGCAGATGACACTGTCTTGGTCGCAGATTAGGATGAAAAACTGAAAAGTAATTGTAGAGAGGATAGTTGAAGTCAGCAAGAGAAAAGGACTAAGAGAATTAGAGGACCTGCCAGGATTTGTTATCAGCAGACATTAGATTAACAACAAACATGATGCAGATGACACTGTCTTGGTGGCAGATTCACATGAAAAACTGAAAAGTAATTGTAGAGAGGATAAGTGATGTCAGCAAGAGAAAGCGACTAAGACAATTAGAGTACCGGCCAGGATTTGTTATCAGCAGACATTACATTAACAACAAACATGATGCAAATGACACTGTCTTGGTGGCAGATTCAGATAAAAAACTGAAAAGTAATTGTAGAGAGGATAGTTGATGTCAGCAAGAGAAAAGGACTAAGAGAATTAGAGGACCTGCGAGGATTTGTTATCACCAGACATTACATTAACAACAAACATGATGCAGATGACACTGTCTTGGTGGCAGATTCAGATGAAAAACTGAAAAGTAATTGTAGAGAGGATAGTTGATATCAGCAATTGAAAAGGACTCAGAGAATTAGAGGACCTGCCAGGATTTGTTATCAGCAGACATTATATTAACAACAAACATGATGCAGATGACACTGTCTTGGTGGCAGATTCAGATGAAAAACTGAAAAGTAATTGTAGAGAGGATAGTTGATGTCAGCAAGAGAAAAGGACTAAGAGAATTAGAGGACCTGCCAGGATTTGTTATCAGCAGATATTACATTAACAACAAACATGATGCAGATGACACTGTCTTGGTCGCAGATTAGGATGAAAAACTGAAAAGTAATTGTAGAGAGGATAGTTGAAGTCAGCAAGTGAAAAGGACTAAGAGAATTAGAGGACCTGACAGGATTTGTTATCAGCAGACATTACATTAACAACAAACATGATGCAGATGACACTGTCTTGGTGGCAGATTCAGATGAAAAACTGAAAAGTAATTGTAGAGAGGATAGTTGATGTCAGCAAGGGAAAAGGACTAAGAGAATTAGAGGACCTGCGAGGATTTGTTATCAGCAGACATTACATTAACAACAAACATGATGCAGATGACACTGTCTTGGTGGCAGATTCAGATGAAAAACTGAAAAGTAATTGTAGAGAGGATAGTTGATGTCAGCAAGAGAAAAGGACTAAGAGAATTAGAGGACCTGCCTGGATTTGTTATCAGCAGATATTACATTAACAACAAACATGATGCAGATGACACTGTCTTGGTGGCAGATTCAGATGAAAAACTGAAAAGTAATTGTAGAGAGGATAGTTGATGTCAGCAAGAGAAAAGGACTAAGAGAATTAGAGGACCTGCCAGGATTTGTTATCAGCAGATATTACATTAACAACAAACATGATGCAGATGACACTGTCTTGGTCGCAGATTAGGATGAAAAACTGAAAAGTAATTGTAGAGAGGATAGTTGATGTCAGCAAGAGAAAAGGACTAAGAGAATTAGAGGACCTGCCAGGATTTGTTATCAGCAGACATTACATTAACAACAAACATGATGCAGATGACACTGTCTTGGTGCCAGATTCAGATGAAAAACTGAAAAGTAATTGTAGAGAGGATAGTTGATGTCAGCAAGAGAAAAGGACTAAGAGAATTAGAGGACCTGCCAGGATTTGTTATCAGCAGATATTACATTAACAACAAACATGATGCAGATGACACTGTCTTGGTCGCAGATTAGGATGAAAAACTGAAAAGTAATTGTAGAGAGGATAGTTGATGTCAGCAAGAGAAAAGGACTAAGAGAATTAGAGGACCTGCCAGGATTTGTTATCAGCAGATATTACATTAACAACAAACATGATGCAGATGACACTGTCTTGGTCGCAGATTAGGATGAAAAACTGAAAAGTAATTGTAGAGAGGATAGTTGATGTCAGCAAGAGAAAAGGACTAAGAGAATTACAGGACCTGCCAGGATTTGTTATCAGCAGACATTACATTAACAACAAACATGATGCAGATGACACTGTCTTGGTGCCAGATTCAGATGAAAAACTGAAAAGTAATTGTAGAGAGGATAGTTGATGTCAGCAAGAGAAAAGGACTAAGAGAATTAGAGGACCTGCCAGGATTTGTTATCAGCAGATATTACATTAACAACAAACATGATGCAGATGACACTGTCTTGGTCGCAGATTAGGATGAAAAACTGAAAAGTAATTGTAGAGAGGATAGTTGATGTCAGCAAGAGAAAAGGACTAAGAGAATTAGAGGACCTGCCAGGATTTGTTATCAGCAGATATTACATTAACAACAAACATGATGCAGATGACACTGTCTTGGTCGCAGATTAGGATGAAAAACTGAAAAGTAATTGTAGAGAGGATAGTTGATGTCAGCAAGAGAAAAGGACTAAGAGAATTAGAGGACCTGCCAGGATTTGTTATCAGCAGACATTACATTAACAACAAACATGATGCAGATGACACTGTCTTGGTGCCAGATTCAGATGAAAAACTGAAAAGTAATTGTAGAGAGGATAGTTGATGTCAGCAAGAGAAAAGGACTAAGAGAATTAGAGGACCTGCCAGGATTTGTTATCAGCAGATATTACATTAACAAATAACATGATGCAGATGACACTGTCTTGGTCGCAGATTAGGATGAAAAACTGAAAAGTAATTGTAGAGAGGATAGTTGATGTCAGCAAGAGAAAAGGACTAAGAGAATTAGAGGACCTGCCAGGATTTGTTATCAGCAGACATTACATTAACAACAAACATGATGCAGATGACACTGTCTTGGTGCCAGATTCAGATGAAAAACTGAAAAGTAATTGTAGAGAGGATAGTTGATGTCAGCAAGAGAAAAGGACTAAGAGAATTAGAGGACCTGCGAGGATTTGTTATCACCAGACATTACATTAACAACAAACATGATGCAGATGACACTGTCTTGGTGGCAGATTCAGATGAAAAACTGAAAAGTAATTGTAGAGAGGATAGTTGATATCAGCAATTGAAAAGGACTCAGAGAATTAGAGGACCTGCCAGGATTTGTTATCAGCAGACATTACATTAACAACAAACATGATGCAGATGACACTGTCTTGGTGGCAGATTCAGATGAAAAACTGAAAAGTAATTGTAGAGAGGATAGTTGATGTCAGCAAGAGAAAAGGACTAAGAGAATTAGAGGACCTGCCAGGATTTGTTATCAGCAGATATTACATTAACAACAAACATGATGCAGATGACACTGTCTTGGTCGCAGATTAGGATGAAAAACTGAAAAGTAATTGTAGAGAGGATAGTTGAAGTCAGCAAGTGAAAAGGACTAAGAGAATTAGAGGACCTGACAGGATTTGTTATCAGCAGACATTACATTAACAACAAACATGATGCAGATGACACTGTCTTGGTGGCAGATTCAGATGAAAAACTGAAAAGTAATTGTAGAGAGGATAGTTGATGTCAGCAAGGGAAAAGGACTAAGAGAATTAGAGGACCTGCGAGGATTTGTTATCAGCAGACATTACATTAACAACAAACATGATGCAGATGACACTGTCTTGGTGGCAGATTCAGATGAAAAACTGAAAAGTAATTGTAGAGAGGATAGTTGATGTCAGCAAGAGAAAAGGACTAAGAGAATTAGAGGACCTGCCTGGATTTGTTATCAGCAGATATTACATTAACAACAAACATGATGCAGATGACACTGTCTTGGTGGCAGATTCAGATGAAAAACTGAAAAGTAATTGTAGAGAGGATAGTTGATGTCAGCAAGAGAAAAGGACTAAGAGAATTAGAGGACCTGCCAGGATTTGTTATCAGCAGATATTACATTAACAACAAACATGATGCAGATG
This sequence comes from Acanthosepion esculentum, assembly GCA_964036315.1. Lineage (NCBI taxonomy): Eukaryota > Metazoa > Mollusca > Cephalopoda > Sepiida > Sepiidae > Acanthosepion > Acanthosepion esculentum. The sequence continues at coordinate 57,456,609 of OZ038479.1, read as the reverse complement.
ACACTGTCTTGGTCGCAGATTAGGATGAAAAACTGAAAAGTAATTGTAGAGAGGATAGTTGATGTCAGCAAGAGAAAAGGACTAAGAGAATTAGAGGACCTGCCAGGATTTGTTATCAGCAGACATTACATTAACAACAAACATGATGCAGATGACACTGTCTTGGTGCCAGATTCAGATGAAAAACTGAAAAGTAATTGTAGAGAGGATAGTTGATGTCAGCAAGAGAAAAGGACTAAGAGAATTAGAGGACCTGCCAGGATTTGTTATCAGCAGATATTACATTAACAACAAACATGATGCAGATGACACTGTCTTGGTCGCAGATTAGGATGAAAAACTGAAAAGTAATTGTAGAGAGGATAGTTGATGTCAGCAAGAGAAAAGGACTAAGAGAATTAGAGGACCTGCCAGGATTTGTTATCAGCAGATATTACATTAACAACAAACATGATGCAGATGACACTGTCTTGGTCGCAGATTAGGATGAAAAACTGAAAAGTAATTGTAGAGAGGATAGTTGATGTCAGCAAGAGAAAAGGACTAAGAGAATTACAGGACCTGCCAGGATTTGTTATCAGCAGACATTACATTAACAACAAACATGATGCAGATGACACTGTCTTGGTGCCAGATTCAGATGAAAAACTGAAAAGTAATTGTAGAGAGGATAGTTGATGTCAGCAAGAGAAAAGGACTAAGAGAATTAGAGGACCTGCCAGGATTTGTTATCAGCAGATATTACATTAACAACAAACATGATGCAGATGACACTGTCTTGGTCGCAGATTAGGATGAAAAACTGAAAAGTAATTGTAGAGAGGATAGTTGATGTCAGCAAGAGAAAAGGACTAAGAGAATTAGAGGACCTGCCAGGATTTGTTATCAGCAGATATTACATTAACAACAAACATGATGCAGATGACACTGTCTTGGTCGCAGATTAGGATGAAAAACTGAAAAGTAATTGTAGAGAGGATAGTTGATGTCAGCAAGAGAAAAGGACTAAGAGAATTAGAGGACCTGCCAGGATTTGTTATCAGCAGACATTACATTAACAACAAACATGATGCAGATGACACTGTCTTGGTGCCAGATTCAGATGAAAAACTGAAAAGTAATTGTAGAGAGGATAGTTGATGTCAGCAAGAGAAAAGGACTAAGAGAATTAGAGGACCTGCCAGGATTTGTTATCAGCAGATATTACATTAACAAATAACATGATGCAGATGACACTGTCTTGGTCGCAGATTAGGATGAAAAACTGAAAAGTAATTGTAGAGAGGATAGTTGATGTCAGCAAGAGAAAAGGACTAAGAGAATTAGAGGACCTGCCAGGATTTGTTATCAGCAGACATTACATTAACAACAAACATGATGCAGATGACACTGTCTTGGTGCCAGATTCAGATGAAAAACTGAAAAGTAATTGTAGAGAGGATAGTTGATGTCAGCAAGAGAAAAGGACTAAGAGAATTAGAGGACCTGCCAGGATTTGTTATCAGCAGACATTACATTAACAACAAACATGATGCAGATGACACTGTCTTGGTGCCAGATTCAGATGAAAAACTGAAAAGTAATTGTAGAGAGGATAGTTGATGTCAGCAAGAGAAAAGGACTAAGAGAATTAGAGGACCTGCCAGGATTTGTTATCAGCAGATATTACATTAACAACAAACATGATGCAGATGACACTGTCTTGGTCGCAGATTAGGATGAAAAACTGAAAAGTAATTGTAGAGAGGATAGTTGATGTCAGCAAGAGAAAAGGACTAAGAGAATTAGAGGACCTGCCAGGATTTGTTATCAGCAGACATTACATTAACAACAAACATGATGCAGATGACACTGTCTTGGTCGCAGATTAGGATGAAAAACTGAAAAGTAATTGTAGAGAGGATAGTTGATGTCAGCAAGAGAAAAGGACTAAGAGAATTAGAGGACCTGCCAGGATTTGTTATCAGCAGACATTACATTAACAACAAACATGATGCAGATGACACTGTCTTGGTCGCAGATTAGGATGAAAAACTGAAAAGTAATTGTAGAGAGGATAGTTGATGTCAGCAAGAGAAAAGGACTAAGAGAATTAGAGGACCTGCCAGGATTTGTTATCAGCAGACATTACATTAACAACAAACATGATGCAGATGACACTGTCTTGGTGCCAGATTCAGATGAAAAACTGAAAAGTAATTGTAGAGAGGATAGTTGATGTCAGCAAGAGAAAAGGACTAAGAGAATTAGAGGACCTGCCAGGATTTGTTATCAGCAGACATTACATTAACAACAAACATGATGCAGATGACACTGTCTTGGTCGCAGATTAGGATGAAAAACTGAAAAGTAATTGTAGAGAGGATAGTTGATGTCAGCAAGAGAAAAGGACTAAGAGAATTAGAGGACCTGCCAGGATTTGTTATCAGCAGACATTACATTAACAACAAACATGATGCAGATGACACTGTCTTGGTGCCAGATTCAGATGAAAAACTGAAAAGTAATTGTAGAGAGGATAGTTGATGTCAGCAAGAGAAAAGGACTAAGAGAATTAGAGGACCTGCCAGGATTTGTTATCAGCAGACATTACATTAACAACAAACATGATGCAGATGACACTGTCTTGGTCGCAGATTAGGATGAAAAACTGAAAAGTAATTGTAGAGAGGATAGTTGATGTCAGCAAGAGAAAAGGACTAAGAGAATTAGAGGACCTGCCAGGATTTGTTATCAGCAGACATTACATTAACAACAAACATGATGCAGATGACACTGTCTTGGTGCCAGATTCAGATGAAAAACTGAAAAGTAATTGTAGAGAGGATAGTTGATGTCAGCAAGAGAAAAGGACTAAGAGAATTAGAGGACCTGCCAGGATTTGTTATCAGCAGACATTACATTAACAACAAACATGATGCAGATGACACTGTCTTGGTCGCAGATTAGGATGAAAAACTGAAAAGTAATTGTAGAGAGGATAGTTGATGTCAGCAAGAGAAAAGGACTAAGAGAATTAGAGGACCTGCCAGGATTTCTTATCAGCAGACATTACATTAACAACAAACATGATGCAGATGACACTGTCTTGGTGGCAGATTCAGATGAAAAACTGAAAAGTAATTGTAGAGAGGATAGTTGATGTCAGCAAGAGAAAAGGACTAAGAGAATTAGAGGACCTGCCAGGATTTGTTATCAGCAGATATTACATTAACAACAAACATGATGCAGATGACACTGTCTTGGTCGCAGATTAGGATGAAAAACTGAAAAGTAATTGTAGAGAGGATAGTTGATGTCAGCAAGAGAAAAGGACTAAGAGAATTAGAGGACCTGCCAGGATTTGTTATCAGCAGACATTACATTAACAAGAAACATGATGCAGATGACACTGTCTTGGTGCCAGATTCAGATGAAAAACTGAAAAGTAATTGTAGAGAGGATAGTTGATGTCAGCAAGAGAAAAGGACTAAGAGAATTAGAGGACCTGCCAGGATTTGTTATCAGCAGACATTACATTAACAACAAACATGATGCAGATGACACTGTCTTGGTGGCAGATTCAGATGAAAAACTGAAAAGTAATTGTAGAGAGGATAGTTGATGTCAGCAAGAGAAAAGGACTAAGAGAATTAGAGGACCTGCCAGGATTTGTTATCAGCAGACATTACATTAACAACAAACATGATGCAGGTGACACTGTCTTGGTGGCAGATTCAGATGAAAAACTGAAAAGTAATTATAGAGAGGATAAGTGATGTCAGCAAGAGAAAAGGACTAAGAGAATTAGAGGACCTGCCAGGATTTGTTATCAGCAGACATTACATTAACAACAAACATGATGCAGATGACACTGTCTTGGTGCCAGATTCAGATGAAAAACTGAAAAGTAATTGTAGAGAGGATAGTTGATGTCAGCAAGAGAAAAGGACTAAGAGAATTAGAGGACCTGCCAGGATTTGTTATCAGCAGACATTACATTAACAACAAACATGATGCAGATGACACTGTCTTGGTCGCAGATTAGGATGAAAAACTGAAAAGTAATTGTAGAGAGGATAGTTGATGTCAGCAAGAGAAAAGGACTAAGAGAATTAGAGGACCTGCCAGGATTTCTTATCAGCAGACATTACATTAACAACAAACATGATGCAGATGACACTGTCTTGGTGGCAGATTCAGATGAAAAACTGAAAAGTAATTGTAGAGAGGATAGTTGATGTCAGCAAGAGAAAAGGACTAAGAGAATTAGAGGACCTGCCAGGATTTGTTATCAGCAGATATTACATTAACAACAAACATGATGCAGATGACACTGTCTTGGTCGCAGATTAGGATGAAAAACTGAAAAGTAATTGTAGAGAGGATAGTTGATGTCAGCAAGAGAAAAGGACTAAGAGAATTAGAGGACCTGCCAGGATTTGTTATCAGCAGACATTACATTAACAAGAAACATGATGCAGATGACACTGTCTTGGTGCCAGATTCAGATGAAAAACTGAAAAGTAATTGTAGAGAGGATAGTTGATGTCAGCAAGAGAAAAGGACTAAGAGAATTAGAGGACCTGCCAGGATTTGTTATCAGCAGACATTACATTAACAACAAACATGATGCAGATGACACTGTCTTGGTGGCAGATTCAGATGAAAAACTGAAAAGTAATTGTAGAGAGGATAGTTGATGTCAGCAAGAGAAAAGGACTAAGAGAATTAGAGGACCTGCCAGGATTTGTTATCAGCAGACATTACATTAACAACAAACATGATGCAGATGACACTGTCTTGGTCGCAGATTAGGATGAAAAACTGAAAAGTAATTGTAGAGAGGATAGTTGATGTCAGCAAGAGAAAAGGACTAAGAGAATTAGAGGACCTGCCAGGATTCGTTATCAGCAGATATTACATTAACAAAAAACATGATGCAGATGACACTGTCTTGGTGGCAGATTAGGATGAAAAACTGAAAAGTAATTGTAGAGAGGATAGTTGATGTCAGCAAGAGAAAAGGACTAAGAGAATTAGAGGACCTGCCAGGATTTGTTATCAGCAGACATTACATTAACAACAAACATGATGCAGATGACAATGTCTTGGTGGCAGATTCAGATGAAAAACTGAAAAGTAATTGTAGAGAGGATAGTTGATGTCAGCAAGAGAAAAGGACTAAGAGAATTAGAGGACCTGCCAGGATTTGTTATCAGCAGACATTACATTAACAACAAACATGGTGCAGATGACACTGTCTTGGTGGCAGATTCAGATGAAAAACTGAAAAGTAATTTTAGAGAGGATAGTTGATGTCAGCAAGAGAAAAGGACTAAGAGAATTAGAGGACCTGCCAGGATTTGTTATCAGCAGATATTACATTAACAACAAACATGATGCAGATGACACTGTCTTGGTGGCAGATTCAGATGAAAAACTGAAAAGTAATTGTAGAGAGGATAGTTGATGTCAGCAAGAGAAAAGGACTAAGAGAATTAGAGGACCTGCCAGGATTTGTTATCAGCAGACATTACATTAACAACAAACATGATGCAGATGACACTGTCTTGGTGGCAGATTCAGATGAAAAACTGAAAAGTAATTGTAGAGAGGATAGTTGATGTCAGCAAGAGAAAAGGACTAAGAGAATTAGAGGACCTGCCAGGATTTGTTATCAGCAGACATTACATTAACAACAAACATGATGCAGATGACACTGTCTTGGTGGCAGATTAAGATGAAAAACTGAAAAGTAATTGTAGAGAGGATAGTTGATGTCAGCAAGAGAAAAGGACTAAGAGAATTAGAGGACCTGCCAGGATTTGTTATCAGCAGACATTACATTAACAACAAACATGATGCAGATGACACTGTCTTGGTGGCAGATTCAGATGAAAAACTGAAAAGTAATTGTAGAGAGGATAGTTGATGTCAGCAAGAGAAAAGGACTAAGAGAATTAGAGGACCTGCCAGGATTTGTTATCAGCAGATATTACATTAACAACAAACATGATGCAGATGACACTGTCTTGGTGGCAGATTCAGATTTAAAACTGAAAAGTAATTCTAGAGAGGATAGTTGATGTCAGCAAGAGAAAAGGACTAAGAGAATTAGAGGATCTGCCAGGATTTGTTATCAGCAGACATTACATTAACAACAAACATGATGCAGATGACACTGTCTTGGTCGCAGATTAGGATGAAAAACTGAAAAGTAATTGTAGAGAGGATAGTTGATGTCAGCAAGAGAAAAGGACTAAGAGAATTAGAGGACCTGCCAGGATTCGTTATCAGCAGATATTACATTAACAACAAACATGATGCAGATGACACTGTCTTGGTCGCAGATTAGGATGAAAAACTGAAAAGTAATTGTAGAGAGGATAGTTGATGTCAGCAAGAGAAAAGGACTAAGAGAATTAGAGGACCTGCCAGGATTTGTTATCAGCAGACATTACATTAACAAGAAACATGATGCAGATGACACTGTCTTGGTGCCAGATTCAGATGAAAAACTGAAAAGTAATTGTAGAGAGGATAGTTGATGTCAGCAAGAGAAAAGGACTAAGAGAATTAGAGGACCTGCCAGGATTTGTTATCAGCAGATATTACATTAACAACAAACATGATGCAGATGACACTGTCTTGGTGGCAGATTCTGATTTAAAACTGAAAAGTAATTCTAGAGAGGATAGTTGATGTCAGCAAGAGAAAAGGACTAAGAGAATTAGAGGATCTGCCAGGATTTGTTATCAGCAGACATTACATTAACAACAAACATGATGCAGATGACACTGTCTTGGTCGCAGATTAGGATGAAAAACTGAAAAGTAATTGTAGAGAGGATAGTTGATGTCAGCAAGAGAAAAGGACTAAGAGAATTAGAGGACCTGCCAGGATTCGTTATCAGCAGATATTACATTAACAACAAACATGATGCAGATGACACTGTCTTGGTCGCAGATTAGGATGAAAAACTGAAAAGTAATTGTAGAGAGGATAGTTGATGTCAGCAAGAGAAAAGGACTAAGAGAATTAGAGGACCTGCCAGGATTTGTTATCAGCAGACATTACATTAACAAGAAACATGATGCAGATGACACTGTCTTGGTGCCAGATTCAGATGAAAAACTGAAAAGTAATTGTAGAGAGGATAGTTGATGTCAGCAAGAGAAAAGGACTAAGAGAATTAGAGGACCTGCCAGGATTTGTTATCAGCAGACATTACATTAACAACAAACATGATGCAGATGACACTGTCTTGGTCGCAGATTAGGATGAAAAACTGAAAAGTAATTGTAGAGAGGATAGTTGATGTCAGCAAGAGAAAAGGACTAAGAGAATTAGAGGACCTGCCAGGATTTGTTATCAGCAGACATTACATTAACAACAAACATGATGCAGATGACACTGTCTTGGTGCCAGATTCAGATGAAAAACTGAAAAGTAATTGTAGAGAGGATAGTTGATGTCAGCAAGAGAAAAGGACTAAGAGAATTAGAGGACCTGCCAGGATTTGTTATCAGCAGACATTACATTAACAACAAACATGATGCAGATGACACTGTCTTGGTCGCAGATTAGGATGAAAAACTGAAAAGTAATTGTAGAGAGGATAGTTGATGTCAGCAAGAGAAAAGGACTAAGAGAATTAGAGGACCTGCCAGGATTTGTTATCAGCAGACATTACATTAACAACAAACATGATGCAGATGACACTGTCTTGGTGGCAGATTCAGATGAAAAACTGAAAAGTAATTGTAGAGAGGATAGTTGATGTCAGCAAGAGAAAAGGACTAAGAGAATTAGAGGACCTGCCAGGATTTGTTATCAGCAGATATTACATTAACAACAAACATGATGCAGATGACACTGTCTTGGTCGCAGATTAGGATGAAAAACTGAAAAGTAATTGTAGAGAGGATAGTTGATGTCAGCAAGAGAAAAGGACTAAGAGAATTAGAGGACCTGCCAGGATTTGTTATCAGCAGACATTACATTAACAACAAACATGATGCAGATGACACTGTCTTGGTGCCAGATTCAGATGAAAAACTGAAAAGTAATTGTAGAGAGGATAGTTGATGTCAGCAAGAGAAAAGGACTAAGAGAATTAGAGGACCTGCCAGGATTTGTTATCAGCAGACATTACATTAACAACAAACATGATGCAGATGACACTGTCTTGGTGGCAGATTCAGATGAAAAACTGAAAAGTAATTGTAGAGAGGATAGTTGATGTCAGCAAGAGAAAAGGACTAAGAGAATTAGAGGACCTGCCAGGATTTGTTATCAGCAGACATTACATTAACAACAAACATGATGCAGGTGACACTGTCTTGGTGGCAGATTCAGATGAAAGACTGAAAAGTAATTGTAGAGAGGATAAGTGATGTCAGCAAGAGAAAAGGACTAAGAGAATTAGAGGACCCGCCAGGATTTATTATCAGCAGACATTACATTAACAACAAACATGATGCAGATGACACTGTCTTGGTCGCAGATTAGGATGAAAAACTGAAAAGTAATTGTAGAGAGGATAGTTGATGTCAGCAAGAGAAAAGGACTAAGAGAATTAGAGGACCTGCCAGGATTCGTTATCAGCAGATATTACATTAACAACAAACATGATGCAGATGACACTGTCTTGGTGGCAGATTAGGATGAAAAACTGAAAAGTAATTGTAGAGAGGATAGTTGATGTCAGCAAGAGAAAAGGACTAAGAGAATTAGAGGACCTGCCAGGATTTGTTATCAGCAGACATTACATTAACAACAAACATGATGCAGATGACACTGTCTTGGTGGCAGATTCAGATGAAAAACTGAAAAGTAATTGTAGAGAGGATAGTTGATGTCAGCAAGAGAAAAGGACTAAGAGAATTAGAGGACCTGCCAGGATTTGTTATCAGCAGACATTACATTAACAACAAACATGATGCAGGTGACACTGTCTTGGTGGCAGATTCAGATGAAAGACTGAAAAGTAATTGTAGAGAGGATAAGTGATGTCAGCAAGAGAAAAGGACTAAGAGAATTAGAGGACCCGCCAGGATTTATTATCAGCAGACATTACATTAACAACAAACATGATGCAGATGACACTGTCTTGGTCGCAGATTAGGATGAAAAACTGAAAAGTAATTGTAGAGAGGATAGTTGATGTCAGCAAGAGAAAAGGACTAAGAGAATTAGAGGACCTGCCAGGATTCGTTATCAGCAGATATTACATTAACAACAAACATGATGCAGATGACACTGTCTTGGTGGCAGATTAGGATGAAAAACTGAAAAGTAATTGTAGAGAGGATAGTTGATGTCAGCAAGAGAAAAGGACTAAGAGAATTAGAGGACCTGCCAGGATTTGTTATCAGCAGACATTACATTAACAACAAACATGATGCAGATGACAATGTCTTGGTGGCAGATTCAGATGAAAAACTGAAAAGTAATTGTAGAGAGGATAGTTGATGTCAGCAAGAGAAAAGGACTAAGAGAATTAGAGGACCTGCCAGGATTTGTTATCAGCAGACATTACATTAACAACAAACATGGTGCAGATGACACTGTCTTGGTGGCAGATTCAGATGAAAAACTGAAAAGTAATTTTAGAGAGGATAGTTGATGTCAGCAAGAGAAAAGGACTAAGAGAATTAGAGGACCTGCCAGGATTTGTTATCAGCAGATATTACATTAACAACAAACATGATGCAGATGACACTGTCTTGGTGGCAGATTCAGATGAAAAACTGAAAAGTAATTGTAGAGAGGATAGTTGATGTCAGCAAGAGAAAAGGACTAAGAGAATTAGAGGACCTGCCAGGATTTGTTATCAGCAGACATTACATTAACAACAAACATGATGCAGATGACACTGTCTTGGTGGCAGATTCAGATGAAAAACTGAAAAGTAATTGTAGAGAGGATAGTTGATGTCAGCAAGAGAAAAGGACTAAGAGAATTAGAGGACCTGCCAGGATTTGTTATCAGCAGACATTACATTAACAACAAACATGATGCAGATGACACTGTCTTGGTGGCAGATTCAGATGAAAAACTGAAAAGTAATTGTAGAGAGGATAGTTGATGTCAGCAAGAGAAAAGGACTAAGAGAATTAGAGGACCTGCCAGGATTTGTTATCAGCAGACATTACATTAACAACAAACATGATGCAGATGACACTGTCTTGGTGGCAGATTCAGATGAAAAACTGAAAAGTAATTGTAGAGAGGATAGTTGATGTCAGCAAGAGAAAAGGACTAAGAGAATTAGAGGACCTGCCAGGATTTGTTATCAGCAGATATTACATTAACAACAAACATGATGCAGATGACACTGTCTTGGTGGCAGATTCAGATTTAAAACTGAAAAGTAATTCTAGAGAGGATAGTTGATGTCAGCAAGAGAAAAGGACTAAGAGAATTAGAGGATCTGCCAGGATTTGTTATCAGCAGACATTACATTAACAACAAACATGATGCAGATGACACTGTCTTGGTCGCAGATTAGGATGAAAAACTGAAAAGTAATTGTAGAGAGGATAGTTGATGTCAGCAAGAGAAAAGGACTAAGAGAATTAGAGGACCTGCCAGGATTCGTTATCAGCAGATATTACATTAACAACAAACATGATGCAGATGACACTGTCTTGGTCGCAGATTAGGATGAAAAACTGAAAAGTAATTGTAGAGAGGATAGTTGATGTCAGCAAGAGAAAAGGACTAAGAGAATTAGAGGACCTGCCAGGATTTGTTATCAGCAGACATTACATTAACAACAAACATGATGCAGATGACACTGTCTTGGTGCCAGATTCAGATGAAAAACTAAAAAGTAATTGTAGAGAGGATAGTTGATGTCAGCAAGAGAAAAGGACTAAGAGAATTAGAGGACCTGCCAGGATTTGTTATCAGCAGATATTACATTAACAACAAACATGATGCAGATGACACTGTCTTGGTGGCAGATTCAGATTTAAAACTGAAAAGTAATTCTAGAGAGGATAGTTGATGTCAGCAAGAGAAAAGGACTAAGAGAATTAGAGGATCTGCCAGGATTTGTTATCAGCAGACATTACATTAACAACAAACATGATGCAGATGACACTGTCTTGGTCGCAGATTAGGATGAAAAACTGAAAAGTAATTGTAGAGAGGATAGTTGATGTCAGCAAGAGAAAAGGACTAAGAGAATTAGAGGACCTGCCAGGATTCGTTATCAGCAGATATTACATTAACAACAAACATGATGCAGATGACACTGTCTTGGTCGCAGATTAGGATGAAAAACTGAAAAGTAATTGTAGAGAGGATAGTTGATGTCAGCAAGAGAAAAGGACTAAGAGAATTAGAGGACCTGCCAGGATTTGTTATCAGCAGACATTACATTAACAAGAAACATGATGCAGATGACACTGTCTTGGTGCCAGATTCAGATGAAAAACTGAAAAGTAATTGTAGAGAGGATAGTTGATGTCAGCAAGAGAAAAGGACTAAGAGAATTAGAGGACCTGCCAGGATTTGTTATCAGCAGATATTACATTAACAACAAACATGATGCAGATGACACTGTCTTGGTGGCAGATTCAGATTTAAAACTGAAAAGTAATTCTAGAGAGGATAGTTGATGTCAGCAAGAGAAAAGGACTAAGAGAATTAGAGGATCTGCCAGGATTTGTTATCAGCAGACATTACATTAACAACAAACATGATGCAGATGACACTGTCTTGGTCGCAGATTAGGATGAAAAACTGAAAAGTAATTGTAGAGAGGATAGTTGATGTCAGCAAGAGAAAAGGACTAAGAGAATTAGAGGACCTGCCAGGATTCGTTATCAGCAGATATTACATTAACAACAAACATGATGCAGATGACACTGTCTTGGTCGCAGATTAGGATGAAAAACTGAAAAGTAATTGTAGAGAGGATAGTTGATGTCAGCAAGAGAAAAGGACTAAGAGAATTAGAGGACCTGCCAGGATTTGTTATCAGCAGACATTACATTAACAAGAAACATGATGCAGATGACATTGTCTTGGTGCCAGATTCAGATGAAAAACTGAAAAGTAATTGTAGAGAGGATAGTTGATGTCAGCAAGAGAAAAGGACTAAGAGAATTAGAGGACCTGCCAGGATTTGTTATCAGCAGATATTACATTAACAACAAACATGATGCAGATGACACTGTCTTGGTGGCAGATTCAGATTTAAAACTGAAAAGTAATTCTAGAGAGGATAGTTGATGTCAGCAAGAGAAAAGGACTAAGAGAATTAGAGGATCTGCCAGGATTTGTTATCAGCAGACATTACATTAACAACAAACATGATGCAGATGACACTGTCTTGGTCGCAGATTAGGATGAAAAACTGAAAAGTAATTGTAGAGAGGATAGTTGATGTCAGCAAGAGAAAAGGACTAAGAGAATTAGAGGACCTGCCAGGATTCGTTATCAGCAGATATTACATTAACAACAAACATGATGCAGATGACACTGTCTTGGTCGCAGATTAGGATGAAAAACTGAAAAGTAATTGTAGAGAGGATAGTTGATGTCAGCAAGAGAAAAGGACTAAGAGAATTAGAGGACCTGCCAGGATTTGTTATCAGCAGACATTACATTAACAACAAACATGATGCAGATGACACTGTCTTGGTGCCAGATTCAGATGAAAAACTAAAAAGTAATTGTAGAGAGGATAGTTGATGTCAGCAAGAGAAAAGGACTAAGAGAATTAGAGGACCTGCCAGGATTTGTTATCAGCAGATATTACATTAACAACAAACATGATGCAGATGACACTGTCTTGGTCGCAGATTAGGATGAAAAACTGAAAAGTAATTGTAGAGAGGATAGTTGATGTCAGCAAGAGAAAAGGACTAAGAGAATTAGAGGACCTGCCAGGATTTGTTATCAGCAGACATTACATTAACAACAAACATGATGCAGATGACACTGTCTTGGTGCCAGATTCAGATGAAAAACTGAAAAGTAATTGTAGAGAGGATAGTTGATGTCAGCAAGAGAAAAGGACTAAGAGAATTAGAGGACCTGCCAGGATTTGTTATCAGCAGACATTACATTAACAACAAACATGATGCAGGTGACACTGTCTTGGTGGCAGATTCAGATGAAAAACTGAAAAGTAATTGTAGAGAGGATAGTTGATGTCAGCAAGAGAAAAGGACTAAGAGAATTAGAGGACCTGCCAGGATTTGTTATCAGCAGACATTACATTAACAACAAACATGATGCAGATGACACTGTCTTGGTGGCAGATTCAGATGAAAAACTGAAAAGTAATTGTAGAGAGGATAGTTGATGTCAGCAAGAGAAAAGGACTAAGAGAATTAGAGGACCTGCCAGGATTTGTTATCAGCAGACATTACATTAACAACAAACATGATGCAGGTGACACTGTCTTGGTGGCAGATTCAGATGAAAGACTGAAAAGTAATTGTAGAGAGGATAAGTGATGTCAGCAAGAGAAAAGGACTAAGAGAATTAGAGGACCCGCCAGGATTTGTTATCAGCAGACATTACATTAACAACAAACATGATGCAGATGACACTGTCTTGGTCGCAGATTAGGATGAAAAACTGAAAAGTAATTGTAGAGAGGATAGTTGATGTCAGCAAGAGAAAAGGACTAAGAGAATTAGAGGACCTGCCAGGATTCGTTATCAGCAGATATTACATTAACAACAAACATGATGCAGATGACACTGTCTTGGTGGCAGATTAGGATGAAAAACTGAAAAGTAATTGTAGAGAGGATAGTTGATGTCAGCAAGAGAAAAGGACTAAGAGAATTAGAGGACCTGCCAGGATTTGTTATCAGCAGACATTACATTAACAACAAACATGATGCAGATGACAATGTCTTGGTGGCAGATTCAGATGAAAAACTGAAAAGTAATAGTAGAGAGGATAGTTGATGTCAGCAAGAGAAAAGGACTAAGAGAATTAGAGGACCTGCCAGGATTTGTTATCAGCAGATATTACATTAACAACAAACATGATGCAGATGACACTGTCTTGGTGGCAGATTCAGATTTAAAACTGAAAAGTAATTCTAGAGAGGATAGTTGATGTCAGCAAGAGAAAAGGACTAAGAGAATTAGAGGATCTGCCAGGATTTGTTATCAGCAGACATTACATTAACAACAAACATGATGCAGATGACACTGTCTTGGTCGCAGATTAGGATGAAAAACTGAAAAGTAATTGTAGAGAGGATAGTTGATGTCAGCAAGAGAAAAGGACTAAGAGAATTAGAGGACCTGCCAGGATTCGTTATCAGCAGATATTACATTAACAACAAACATGATGCAGATGACACTGTCTTGGTCGCAGATTAGGATGAAAAACTGAAAAGTAATTGTAGAGAGGATAGTTGATGTCAGCAAGAGAAAAGGACTAAGAGAATTAGAGGACCTGCCAGGATTTGTTATCAGCAGACATTACATTAACAAGAAACATGATGCAGATGACACTGTCTTGGTGCCAGATTCAGATGAAAAACTGAAAAGTAATTGTAGAGAGGATAGTTGATGTCAGCAAGAGAAAAGGACTAAGAGAATTAGAGGACCTGCCAGGATTTGTTATCAGCAGATATTACATTAACAACAAACATGATGCAGATGACACTGTCTTGGTGGCAGATTCAGATTTAAAACTGAAAAGTAATTCTAGAGAGGATAGTTGATGTCAGCAAGAGAAAAGGACTAAGAGAATTAGAGGATCTGCCAGGATTTGTTATCAGCAGACATTACATTAACAACAAACATGATGCAGATGACACTGTCTTGGTCGCAGATTAGGATGAAAAACTGAAAAGTAATTGTAGAGAGGATAGTTGATGTCAGCAAGAGAAAAGGACTAAGAGAATTAGAGGACCTGCCAGGATTCGTTATCAGCAGATATTACATTAACAACAAACATGATGCAGATGACACTGTCTTGGTCGCAGATTAGGATGAAAAACTGAAAAGTAATTGTAGAGAGGATAGTTGATGTCAGCAAGAGAAAAGGACTAAGAGAATTAGAGGACCTGCCAGGATTTGTTATCAGCAGACATTACATTAACAACAAACATGATGCAGATGACACTGTCTTGGTGCCAGATTCAGATGAAAAACTAAAAAGTAATTGTAGAGAGGATAGTTGATGTCAGCAAGAGAAAAGGACTAAGAGAATTAGAGGACCTGCCAGGATTTGTTATCAGCAGATATTACATTAACAACAAACATGATGCAGATGACACTGTCTTGGTGGCAGATTCAGATTTAAAACTGAAAAGTAATTCTAGAGAGGATAGTTGATGTCAGCAAGAGAAAAGGACTAAGAGAATTAGAGGATCTGCCAGGATTTGTTATCAGCAGACATTACATTAACAACAAACATGATGCAGATGACACTGTCTTGGTCGCAGATTAGGATGAAAAACTGAAAAGTAATTGTAGAGAGGATAGTTGATGTCAGCAAGAGAAAAGGACTAAGAGAATTAGAGGACCTGCCAGGATTCGTTATCAGCAGATATTACATTAACAACAAACATGATGCAGATGACACTGTCTTGGTCGCAGATTAGGATGAAAAACTGAAAAGTAATTGTAGAGAGGATAGTTGATGTCAGCAAGAGAAAAGGACTAAGAGAATTAGAGGACCTGCCAGGATTTGTTATCAGCAGACATTACATTAACAAGAAACATGATGCAGATGACACTGTCTTGGTGCCAGATTCAGATGAAAAACTGAAAAGTAATTGTAGAGAGGATAGTTGATGTCAGCAAGAGAAAAGGACTAAGAGAATTAGAGGACCTGCCAGGATTTGTTATCAGCAGATATTACATTAACAACAAACATGATGCAGATGACACTGTCTTGGTGGCAGATTCAGATTTAAAACTGAAAAGTAATTCTAGAGAGGATAGTTGATGTCAGCAAGAGAAAAGGACTAAGAGAATTAGAGGATCTGCCAGGATTTGTTATCAGCAGACATTACATTAACAACAAACATGATGCAGATGACACTGTCTTGGTCGCAGATTAGGATGAAAAACTGAAAAGTAATTGTAGAGAGGATAGTTGATGTCAGCAAGAGAAAAGGACTAAGAGAATTAGAGGACCTGCCAGGATTCGTTATCAGCAGATATTACATTAACAACAAACATGATGCAGATGACACTGTCTTGGTCGCAGATTAGGATGAAAAACTGAAAAGTAATTGTAGAGAGGATAGTTGATGTCAGCAAGAGAAAAGGACTAAGAGAATTAGAGGACCTGCCAGGATTTGTTATCAGCAGACATTACATTAACAACAAACATGATGCAAATGACACTGTCTTGGTGCCAGATTCAGATGAAAAACTAAAAAGTAATTGTAGAGAGGATAGTTGATGTCAGCAAGAGAAAAGGACTAAGAGAATTAGAGGACCTGCCAGGATTTGTTATCAGCAGATATTACATTAACAACAAACATGATGCAGATGACACTGTCTTGGTCGCAGATTAGGATGAAAAACTGAAAAGTAATTGTAGAGAGGATAGTTGATGTCAGCAAGAGAAAAGGACTAAGAGAATTAGAGGACCTGCCAGGATTTGTTATCAGCAGACATTACATTAACAAGAAACATGATGCAGATGACACTGTCTTGGTGCCAGATTCAGATGAAAAACTGAAAAGTAATTGTAGAGAGGATAGTTGATGTCAGCAAGAGAAAAGGACTAAGAGAATTAGAGGACCTGCCAGGATTTGTTATCAGCAGATATTACATTAACAACAAACATGATGCAGATGACACTGTCTTGGTGGCAGATTCAGATTTAAAACTGAAAAGTAATTCTAGAGAGGATAGTTGATGTCAGCAAGAGAAAAGGACTAAGAGAATTAGAGGATCTGCCAGGATTTGTTATCAGCAGACATTACATTAACAACAAACATGATGCAGATGACACTGTCTTGGTCGCAGATTAGGATGAAAAACTGAAAAGTAATTGTAGAGAGGATAGTTGATGTCAGCAAGAGAAAAGGACTAAGAGAATTAGAGGACCTGCCAGGATTCGTTATCAGCAGATATTACATTAACAACAAACATGATGCAGATGACACTGTCTTGGTCGCAGATTAGGATGAAAAACTGAAAAGTAATTGTAGAGAGGATAGTTGATGTCAGCAAGAGAAAAGGACTAAGAGAATTAGAGGACCTGCCAGGATTTGTTATCAGCAGACATTACATTAACAACAAACATGATGCAGATGACACTGTCTTGGTGCCAGATTCAGATGAAAAACTAAAAAGTAATTGTAGAGAGGATAGTTGATGTCAGCAAGAGAAAAGGACTAAGAGAATTAGAGGACCTGCCAGGATTTGTTATCAGCAGATATTACATTAACAACAAACATGATGCAGATGACACTGTCTTGGTGGCAGATTCAGATTTAAAACTGAAAAGTAATTCTAGAGAGGATAGTTGATGTCAGCAAGAGAAAAGGACTAAGAGAATTAGAGGATCTGCCAGGATTTGTTATCAGCAGACATTACATTAACAACAAACATGATGCAGATGACACTGTCTTGGTCGCAGATTAGGATGAAAAACTGAAAAGTAATTGTAGAGAGGATAGTTGATGTCAGCAAGAGAAAAGGACTAAGAGAATTAGAGGACCTGCCAGGATTCGTTATCAGCAGATATTACATTAACAACAAACATGATGCAGATGACACTGTCTTGGTCGCAGATTAGGATGAAAAACTGAAAAGTAATTGTAGAGAGGATAGTTGATGTCAGCAAGAGAAAAGGACTAAGAGAATTAGAGGACCTGCCAGGATTTGTTATCAGCAGACATTACATTAACAAGAAACATGATGCAGATGACACTGTCTTGGTGCCAGATTCAGATGAAAAACTGAAAAGTAATTGTAGAGAGGATAGTTGATGTCAGCAAGAGAAAAGGACTAAGAGAATTAGAGGACCTGCCAGGATTTGTTATCAGCAGATATTACATTAACAACAAACATGATGCAGATGACACTGTCTTGGTGGCAGATTCAGATTTAAAACTGAAAAGTAATTCTAGAGAGGATAGTTGATGTCAGCAAGAGAAAAGGACTAAGAGAATTAGAGGATCTGCCAGGATTTGTTATCAGCAGACATTACATTAACAACAAACATGATGCAGATGACACTGTCTTGGTCGCAGATTAGGATGAAAAACTGAAAAGTAATTGTAGAGAGGATAGTTGATGTCAGCAAGAGAAAAGGACTAAGAGAATTAGAGGACCTGCCAGGATTCGTTATCAGCAGATATTACATTAACAACAAACATGATGCAGATGACACTGTCTTGGTCGCAGATTAGGATGAAAAACTGAAAAGTAATTGTAGAGAGGATAGTTGATGTCAGCAAGAGAAAAGGACTAAGAGAATTAGAGGACCTGCCAGGATTTGTTATCAGCAGACATTACATTAACAACAAACATGATGCAGATGACACTGTCTTGGTGCCAGATTCAGATGAAAAACTAAAAAGTAATTGTAGAGAGGATAGTTGATGTCAGCAAGAGAAAAGGACTAAGAGAATTAGAGGACCTGCCAGGATTTGTTATCAGCAGATATTACATTAACAACAAACATGATGCAGATGACACTGTCTTGGTCGCAGATTAGGATGAAAAACTGAAAAGTAATTGTAGAGAGGATAGTTGATGTCAGCAAGAGAAAAGGACTAAGAGAATTAGAGGACCTGCCAGGATTTGTTATCAGCAGACATTACATTAACAACAAACATGATGCAGATGACACTGTCTTGGTGCCAGATTCAGATGAAAAACTGAAAAGTAATTGTAGAGAGGATAGTTGATGTCAGCAAGAGAAAAGGACTAAGAGAATTAGAGGACCTGCCAGGATTTGTTATCAGCAGACATTACATTAACAACAAACATGATGCAGATGACACTGTCTTGGTGGCAGATTCAGATGAAAAACTGAAAAGTAATTGTAGAGAGGATAGTTGATGTCAGCAAGAGAAAAGGACTAAGAGAATTAGAGGACCTGCCAGGATTTGTTATCAGCAGACATTACATTAACAACAAACATGATGCAGGTGACACTGTCTTGGTGGCAGATTCAGATGAAAAACTGAAAAGTAATTGTAGAGAGGATAGTTGATGTCAGCAAGAGAAAAGGACTAAGAGAATTAGAGGACCTGCCAGGATTTGTTATCAGCAGACATTACATTAACAACAAACATGATGCAGATGACACTGTCTTGGTGGCAGATTCAGATGAAAAACTGAAAAGTAATTGTAGAGAGGATAGTTGATGTCAGCAAGAGAAAAGGACTAAGAGAATTAGAGGACCTGCCAGGATTTGTTATCAGCAGACATTACATTAACAACAAACATGATGCAGGTGACACTGTCTTGGTGGCAGATTCAGATGAAAGACTGAAAAGTAATTGTAGAGAGGATAAGTGATGTCAGCAAGAGAAAAGGACTAAGAGAATTAGAGGACCCGCCAGGATTTGTTATCAGCAGACATTACATTAACAACAAACATGATGCAGATGACACTGTCTTGGTCGCAGATTAGGATGAAAAACTGAAAAGTAATTGTAGAGAGGATAGTTGATGTCAGCAAGAGAAAAGGACTAAGAGAATTAGAGGACCTGCCAGGATTTGTTATCAGCAGACATTACATTAACAACAAACATGATGCAGATGACAATGTCTTGGTGGCAGATTCAGATGAAAAACTGAAAAGTAATTGTAGAGAGGATAGTTGATGTCAGCAAGAGAAAAGGACTAAGAGAATTAGAGGACCTGCCAGGATTTGTTATCAGCAGACATTACATTAACAACAAACATGGTGCAGATGACACTGTCTTGGTGGCAGATTCAGATGAAAAACTGAAAAGTAATTTTAGAGAGGATAGTTGATGTCAGCAAGAGAAAAGGACTAAGAGAATTAGAGGACCTGCCAGGATTTGTTATCAGCAGATATTACATTAACAACAAACATGATGCAGATGACACTGTCTTGGTGGCAGATTCAGATGAAAAACTGAAAAGTAATTGTAGAGAGGATAGTTGATGTCAGCAAGAGAAAAGGACTAAGAGAATTAGAGGACCTGCCAGGATTTGTTATCAGCAGACATTACATTAACAACAAACATGATGCAGATGACACTGTCTTGGTGGCAGATTCAGATGGAAAACTGAAAAGTAATTGTAGAGAGGATAGTTGATGTCAGCAAGAGAAAAGGACTAAGAGAATTAGAGGACCTGCCAGGATTTGTTATCAGCAGACATTACATTAACAACAAACATGATGCAGATGACACTGTCTTGGTGGCAGATTCAGATGAAAAACTGAAAAGTAATTGTAGAGAGGATAGTTGATGTCAGCAAGAGAAAAGGACTAAGAGAATTAGAGGACCTGCCAGGATTTGTTATCAGCAGACATTACATTAACAACAAACATGATGCAGATGACACTGTCTTGGTGGCAGATTCAGATGAAAAACTGAAAAGTAATTGTAGAGAGGATAGTTGATGTCAGCAAGAGAAAAGGACTAAGAGAATTAGAGGACCTGCCAGGATTTGTTATCAGCAGATATTACATTAACAACAAACATGATGCAGATGACACTGTCTTGGTGGCAGATTCAGATTTAAAACTGAAAAGTAATTCTAGAGAGGATAGTTGATGTCAGCAAGAGAAAAGGACTAAGAGAATTAGAGGACCTGCCAGGATTTGTTATCAGCAGACATTACATTAACAACAAACATGATGCAGATGACACTGTCTTGGTCGCAGATTAGGATGAAAAACTGAAAAGTAATTGTAGAGAGGATAGTTGATGTCAGCAAGAGAAAAGGACTAAGAGAATTAGAGGACCTGCCAGGATTCGTTATCAGCAGATATTACATTAACAACAAACATGATGCAGATGACACTGTCTTGGTCGCAGATTAGGATGAAAAACTGAAAAGTAATTGTAGAGAGGATAGTTGATGTCAGCAAGAGAAAAGGACTAAGAGAATTAGAGGACCTGCCAGGATTTGTTATCAGCAGACATTACATTAACAACAAACATGATGCAGATGACACTGTCTTGGTGCCAGATTCAGATGAAAAACTGAAAAGTAATTGTAGAGAGGATAGTTGATGTCAGCAAGAGAAAAGGACTAAGAGAATTAGAGGACCCGCCAGGATTTGTTATCAGCAGACATTACATTAACAACAAACATGATGCAGATGACACTGTCTTGGTCGCAGATTAGGATGAAAAACTGAAAAGTAATTGTAGAGAGGATAGTTGATGTCAGCAAGAGAAAAGGACTAAGAGAATTAGAGGACCTGCCAGGATTTGTTATCAGCAGACATTACATTAACAACAAACATGGTGCAGATGACACTGTCTTGGTGGCAGATTCAGATGAAAAACTGAAAAGTAATTGTAGAGAGGATAGTTGATGTCAGCAAGAGAAAAGGACTAAGAGAATTAGAGGACCTGCCAGGATTTGTTATCAGCAGATATTACATTAACAACAAACATGATGCAGATGACACTGTCTTGGTGGCAGATTCAGATGAAAAACTGAAAAGTAATTGTAGAGAGGATAGTTGATGTCAGCAAGAGAAAAGGACTAAGAGAATTAGAGGACCTGCCAGGATTTGTTATCAGCAGACATTACATTAACAACAAACATGATGCAGATGACACTGTCTTGGTGGCAGATTCAGATGAAAAACTGAAAAGTAATTGTAGAGAGGATAGTTGATGTCAGCAAGAGAAAAGGACTAAGAGAATTAGAGGACCTGCCAGGATTTGTTATCAGCAGACATTACATTAACAACAAACATGATGCAGATGACACTGTCTTGGTGGCAGATTCAGAATAAAAACTGAAAAGTAATTGTAGAGAGGATAGTTGATGTCAGCAAGAGAAAAGGACTAAGAGAATTAGAGGACCTGCCAGGATTTGTTATCAGCAGACATTACATTAACAACAAACATGGTGCAGATGACACTGTCTTGGTGGCAGATTCAGATGAAAAACTGAAAAGTAATTGTAGAGAGGATAGTTGATGTCAGCAAGAGAAAAGGACTAAGAGAATTAGAGGACCTGCCAGGATTTGTTATCAGCAGATATTACATTAACAACAAACATGATGCAGATGACACTGTCTTGGTGCCAGATTCAGATGAAAAACTGAAAAGTAATTGTAGAGAGGATAGTTGATGTCAGCAAGAGAAAAGGACTAAGAGAATTAGAGGACCTGCCAGGATTTGTTATCAGCAGATATTACATTAACAACAAACATGATGCAGATGACACTGTCTTGGTGGCAGATTCAGATTTAAAACTGAAAAGTAATTCTAGAGAGGATAGTTGATGTCAGCAAGAGAAAAGGACTAAGAGAATTAGAGGACCTGCCAGGATTTGTTATCAGCAGACATTACATTAACAACAAACATGATGCAGATGACGCTGTCTTGGTCGCAGATTAGGATGAAAAACTGAAAAGTAATTGTAGAGAGGATAGTTGATGTCAGCAAGAGAAAAGGACTAAGAGAATTAGAGGACCTGCCAGGATTCGTTATCAGCAGATATTACATTAACAACAAACATGATGCAGATGACACTGTCTTGGTCGCAGATTAGGATGAAAAACTGAAAAGTAATTGTAGAGAGGATATTTGATGTCAGCAAGAGAAAAGGACTAAGAGAATTAGAGGACCTGCCAGGATTTGTTATCAGCAGACATTACATTAACAACAAACATGATGCAGATGACACTGTCTTGGTGCCAGATTCAGATGAAAAACTGAAAAGTAATTGTAGAGAGGATAAGTGATGTCAGCAAGAGAAAAGGACTAAGAGAATTAGAGGACCCGCCAGGATTTGTTATCAGCAGACATTACATTAACAACAAACATGATGCAGATGACACTGTCTTGGTCGCAGATTAGGATGAAAAACTGAAAAGTAATTGTAGAGAGGATAGTTGATGTCAGCAAGAGAAAAGGACTAAGAGAATTAGAGGACCTGCCAGGATTTGTTATCAGCAGACATTACATTAACAACAAACATGGTGCAGATGACACTGTCTTGGTGGCAGATTCAGATGAAAAACTGAAAAGTAATTGTAGAGAGGATAGTTGATGTCAGCAAGAGAAAAGGACTAAGAGAATTAGAGGACCTGCCAGGATTTGTTATCAGCAGATATTACATTAACAACAAACATGATGCAGATGACACTGTCTTGGTGGCAGATTCAGATGAAAAACTGAAAAGTAATTGTAGAGAGGATAGTTGATGTCAGCAAGAGAAAAGGACTAAGAGAATTAGAGGACCTGCCAGGATTTGTTATCAGCAGACATTACATTAACAACAAACATGATGCAGATGACACTGTCTTGGTGGCAGATTCAGATGAAAAACTGAAAAGTAATTGTAGAGAGGATAGTTGATGTCAGCAAGAGAAAAGGACTAAGAGAATTAGAGGACCTGCCAGGATTTGTTATCAGCAGACATTACATTAACAACAAACATGATGCAGATGACACTGTCTTGGTGGCAGATTCAGATGAAAAACTGAAAAGTAATTGTAGAGAGGATAGTTGATGTCAGCAAGAGAAAAGGACTAAGAGAATTAGAGGACCTGCCAGGATTTGTTATCAGCAGACATTACATTAACAACAAACATGGTGCAGATGACACTGTCTTGGTGGCAGATTCAGATGAAAAACTGAAAAGTAATTGTAGAGAGGATAGTTGATGTCAGCAAGAGAAAAGGACTAAGAGAATTAGAGGACCTGCCAGGATTTGTTATCAGCAGATATTACATTAACAACAAACATGATGCAGATGACACTGTCTTGGTGCCAGATTCAGATGAAAAACTGAAAAGTAATTGTAGAGAGGATAGTTGATGTCAGCAAGAGAAAAGGACTAAGAGAATTAGAGGACCTGCCAGGATTTGTTATCAGCAGATATTACATTAACAACAAACATGATGCAGATGACACTGTCTTGGTGGCAGATTCAGATTTAAAACTGAAAAGTAATTCTAGAGAGGATAGTTGATGTCAGCAAGAGAAAAGGACTAAGAGAATTAGAGGACCTGCCAGGATTTGTTATCAGCAGACATTACATTAACAACAAACATGATGCAGATGACGCTGTCTTGGTCGCAGATTAGGATGAAAAACTGAAAAGTAATTGTAGAGAGGATAGTTGATGTCAGCAAGAGAAAAGGACTAAGAGAATTAGAGGACCTGCCAGGATTCGTTATCAGCAGATATTACATTAACAACAAACATGATGCAGATGACACTGTCTTGGTCGCAGATTAGGATGAAAAACTGAAAAGTAATTGTAGAGAGGATATTTGATGTCAGCAAGAGAAAAGGACTAAGAGAATTAGAGGACCTGCCAGGATTTGTTATCAGCAGACATTACATTAACAACAAACATGATGCAGATGACACTGTCTTGGTGCCAGATTCAGATGAAAAACTGAAAAGTAATTGTAGAGAGGATAGTTGATGTCAGCAAGAGAAAAGGACTAAGAGAATTAGAGGACCTGCCAGGATTTGTTATCACCAGACATTACATTAACAACAAACATGATGCAAATGACACTGTCTTGGTGGCAGATTCAGATGAAAAACTGAAAGGAATTGTAGAGAGGATAGTTGAAGTCAGCAAGAGAAAAGGACTAAGAGAATTAGAGGACCTGCCAGGATTTGTTATCAGCAGATATTACATTAACAACAAACATGATGCAGATGACACTGTCTTGGTCGCAGATTAGGATGAAAAACTGAAAAGTAATTGTAGAGAGGATAGTTGATGTCAGCAAGGGAAAAGGACTAAGAGAATTAGAGGACCTGCCAGGATTCGTTATCAGCAGATATTACATTAACAACAAACATGATGCAGATGACACTGTCTTGGTGCCAGATTCAGATGAAAAACTGAAAAGTAATTGTAGAGAGGATAGTTGATGTCAGCAAGAGAAAAGGACTAAGAGAATTAGAGGACCTGCCAGGATTTGTTATCAGCAGACATTACATTAACAACAAACATGATGCAGATGACACTGTCTTGGTGCCAGATTCAGATGAAAAACTGAAAAGTAATTGTAGAGAGGATAGTTGATGTCAGCAAGAGAAAAGGACTAAGAGAATTAGAGGACCTGCCAGGATTTGTTATCAGCAGATATTACATTAACAACAAACATGATGCAGATGACACTGTCTTGGTCGCAGATTAGGATGAAAAACTGAAAAGTAATTGTAGAGAGGATAGTTGATGTCAGCAAGAGAAAAGGACTAAGAGAATTAGAGGACCTGCCAGGATTTGTTATCAGCAGACATTACATTGACAACAAACATGATGCAGATGACACTGTCTTGGTGCCAGATTCAGATGAAAAACTGAAAAGTAATTGTAGAGAGGATAGTTGATGTCAGCAAGAGAAAAGGACTAAGAGAATTAGAGGACCTGCCAGGATTTGTTATCACCAGACATTACATTAACAACAAACATGATGCAAATGACACTGTCTTGGTGGCAGATTCAGATGAAAAACTGAAAGGAATTGTAGAGAGGATAGTTGAAGTCAGCAAGAGAAAAGGACTAAGAGAATTAGAGGACCTGCCAGGATTTGTTATCAGCAGACATTACATTAACAACAAACATGGTGCAGATGACACTGTCTTGGTGGCAGATTCAGATGAAAAACTGAAAAGTAATTGTAGAGAGGATAGTTGATGTCAGCAAGAGAAAAGGACTAAGAGAATTAGAGGACCTGCCAGGATTTGTTATCAGCAGACATTACATTAACAACTAACATGATGCAGATGACACTGTCTTGGTGGCAGATTCAGATGAAAAACTGAAAAGTAATTGTAGAGAGGATAGTTGATGTCAGCAAGAGAAAAGGACTAAGAGAATTAGAGGACCTGCCAGGATTTGTTATCAGCAGGCATTACATTAACAACAAACATGATGCAGATGACACTGTCTTGCTGGCAGATTCAGATGAAAAACTGAAAAGTAATTCTAGAGAGGATAGTTGATGTCAGCAATTGAAAAAGATAAAGGGTTGCTATAAGAAGAGAAAGTGTTGCTGACTAGATGCTGTTGAATTTCATAAAAATTTTATAAGCTAACATGCACCAAAGTTGATTTACCAGTGGTGTAATGTATCGCGAACTCGAATGTGAAATTAGATAGCTGTGTTCAAAATCCACTTGAGTTTGTCATATATTCCCTTAAATGCAGAGACACTTGAGAAATGTATGAATCTATCCCATCTCAAAATGGCTATGGTTTAAATAGTAGAGCATATCTGGAAAAGCCATTTTTCTCTCAAAAATATTGTTAACGCAATCTTCTCTCAAAAAAAAAAAAATAATAATAATAAATTCTTGATTATTTCACTGCTGGTCTTCTGTATTTCTTCCGGTTTTAATTTTATTTTCTGCCACGCTTTTTATGACAGCATGGGTGGAATTACAGTTTTATTTTTTACCCTACAGGCTAGCATGCATAAATAACACTTTTTATTTTTATTTAGTTTTTAACATCAGTAAATCATAAAAAAACAGATTAATTTATACTAACAGTCTTCAATACAAATCTCTAGGACAACTATGAAATCTTTAAATTTGTTGTTTACATTGGCGGAACTCATTGCCGAGAATTAGTGGTGCTCATCGACATTTCCTTCTAAGTCAAATAAGTCCTATGCTGGATCTGAAGAGATATTCACAGCCACTGCATAATAGAGTTGGGGGATTCAGAGAACTCTGGCTTTTCTTTGGGTTCTTTTCGTCTCTTCTATTTTCAAAGGATGTTGTTTTTTCATGGACTACTCTTCTTCTCCAATAAATTCTTTCTGCAACTTCTGTCCGCAAATTGAAATTGGCCTGGAAACGTTTTTAAAATTAAATATGGAAATTAATTTTTCTTTTAATTCAGAAGAGAAATGTAGAGACCATTACCTTTCAAATAGAATCTAAATTTAATTTCAAAGAAGGCATTTTTAAATTATGTAAAATGCTTTTTTAGCGTTCTTATAGAAAATCTGTGGCAGTACCTGTTACGTTGGTGGGGGGTTATCGGCTAGGATGGCTACGATAATGAACAGATAAGGCAAGAGCTGAGTAATCACATGCTTTATTTTTGAAACGCCATTACAGGAAGTCCTACCAACTAAGGGCAATAACTCTTCTCCACATCCGAGTTATACAAGGGACTTAACTACTACAACATCTCCCTTCTTCAACTGAGAGTGAACTCATCTAATTACTTAACAAAAAAAAAAAATTTTTTTTCTTGTTAATGGGAGAATATAGTGTCTGTTTATCTAAGAGCGTGGGGAGCTTTATAGATCTAGTCTCTGTGGGGCCTTTATACATCTTCGGGATCTTCTTGGCTCGGGGGTAGATCTACAGGATCCACTGGTGTGTGATTCAGGTTGGCTGCTTTATCCATGTAAGTGATGCCTGACCCTCAGACCTCCTCCTCTGGTGATGACCTGTTCTGAAGTGTGTGTGGTGTTGGGACATTGCTGATGTGCAGTTCCCTTTGTGATGCAATTTCTTCAGATGTGTGTGGTTGATCAGATCTATCTTCAAGTATTGAGCTGGTCTGATGAATTGCCTATTCCTTCGGCAGATGTTACCACTTTTAGACTCAACTATGTAGGATCTCGGTGCCGCAGCAGAACGCTGAATGATTCCGGGCCCCATAGCTTTGTTTACTCATGCTGGACAAAGACTTTCTGCCCCGTATGTAGAGGTTGGTGTTGTCTGTTATGCTGCTTGTCATAACAGTTCTTTGATCTCTCCTTGTACTGCTGTAATGCTGTTCTTGTCTGCTCATCACCGAGTTGCTGCTTGGATACTAGTGGTGCCCGTATTTGTCGGCCATTGAGCAATTCTGCTGGAGAGTTGATGGTCGCAGACATTGGTGTGGCTCTGTATGCCATCATCGCTAGTCCAGTTTCTTGTGCCTTCAGCAGTATTCTCTTGCATATTCTGACCATCCTCTCGGCAAATCTGTTAGATTTCAGGTAATGTGGAGACGATGGCTTGTGTAGGAAGTTGTACAATCTGGAAAAGACCTTAAATTCCTTGCTCATGAACTGTGGACCATTGTCCGAGTATCGAATTTCCGGTACACCTCGTTCCTCAAATATTGCTTTTATATTTTTGATGACTGATGAGGTGGAGTGGAGGCGTCGTATGAATGGACTTCAGCTGTACTGGTCCACTACAAGCAGATATTCCTTCCCAGCCATTGAGAATAAATCTGTGCTGACATATTGCCAAGGGTAAGTAGGGGTCTCATGCTGGTGCATCAATTCGGCAGGGATACTTGCCTGATACTTTGGGCAGGTGTGACAATTAAGCACTATATCCACAATATCTTTATTCATCCCTACCCAGTATAAAACTGACTGAGCTCTTAATCTGGTTTTCTCAACTCCTTGATGTGATGCATGGAGTTCTTCCAATATAACTCTTTGCAGGGAGGCTGGTATTATGATTTTGTTGCTCTTAAGCAAAATATCATCTTGAACCCTAATCTCATCTCTAAAGTTCCAAAATGGTAAGAGGTAGCTTGGACAGTCAGCTCAATTGGTAGGCCAGCCGGACATTACCATATTCACAAGTTCTTTTAGTAATGGGTCTTGCAACGTCTCAACTCGGATGGTCTCCATTCTGGTTGGTGAAAAATTAAAGTAGGTCATCATACTGTAGACATTGAGGTCAATTCCTTCAATGTGCTTGCTAGGTCTAGGTGATACTCATGATAGGCTGTCTACAATTGGTACTGTTTTTCCTGGGGTATATTTCACAATGAAGTCATATCCTTCCACTTTCAGTAGCATTCTCGCAAGTCTTGGAGGTGCTCGTGATAGGTTCTTTAGCGCTATCGATTCTAATGGCTTATGATCTGTGTGGATGGTTATTTTGTGACCCCACACATAATGGTGAAATCTCTCCAAGCCAAAAACGATGGTTAACATTTCCCTCTCGATGTTTGAGTATCGAATTTCTGGGCCTGACTGTGTCTTGCTTGCAAATGCCACTGGCATTCCCTTTTGTAGCAGAGCCACGCCTATACTTGCGGTCGATGCATCCACCTGTAACACAATAGATTCCTTCGGGTCAAAATATCAGAGTGTTGTATTTCTTCCGATCTCTTCTTTGATTTCCTCAAATATTTTCTGTTGCTGGGATGACCACGTGAAATCATTTCTTTTAGATATCAAGTCACGAAGGGGTTTAGTCAAGGTTGCAAGTCGTGGTGAGAATTTGTTTAGGTAATTAACCAATCCTAGAAAACTGGTGAGCTGTTTTACATCCTCGGGTGGCTGCATTTGCATAATCGCCTCTACTTTCTTAGGATCTGGTTTGATACAATGTTTCGAGATGATATGAACGAAAAAGGGTATTTCAGATGTCTTTACCACAAATTTCTCTGAGTTGAACTTACAGTTTTTTTCTCTTGCCCTAAGCATTAGTTGCTTCAGCGCTTCGTCATGGTCACTACCATCTTCTTCGAATCCATATACGATTATGTCATCACATATAGAAAGGATGTTTCTATGGTCACCAAAATTCTTCTTCATGGTTCTCTGAAATTCATCTTGGGAACATTTTACTCCCATGGGAAACCTGTTGAACATGTATCTACCATATGGTGTTATAAATGTCATAAGTCTTCTTGAATTCTCGTCCAGGTTTAGGTGCCAGTATCTAGATTTGATGTGAACGGTTGTGAACCATCTTGTGCCATTTAGCTCAGCGGTGATGTCCTCAGATGTCGGAGTGACGTAATGTGGTCTGCACACTGCTTTGTCTAAGTCACGAGGGTCTAGGCATAGTCTGACCGAACCATTGGTTTTGGTTACACAAACATATGAATTCACCCATGGTGTTGGTTCTGTCACAGGGGATATTATGCCTTGGGCTACTAAGGAGTCCAATTCTATTTTCAACTTCTCTTTTAGAGTTATCAGGATTTGTCGAGGTGGGTGTACAACTGGTGGTACTTCTGGGTCCACATGAATGGTATATTCACCAGGTAGATAACCAATAGAATCAAATACATCAGGGAATTCCTGAATGATTCTCTTTCTTTCATTTAAATTTCCTTTCCAATTTGATCTTGGCATTGGAACTGGTTTTGCATTCTGCTGGGATGCTTGGTCATCGTTTGTCTGTACCTGATGATTTTCTGTAGCAGTAGTGACTGATTTTACAGCTAAGTTTAGGGTCACTAACCCTAACTCCCGTGATGTCTGTAGTCCTATCAATGTTGGCCCTTTTGAATTTACAACATGGAATGTTGGACTAATAAATCTGTTGCGGAATCTTACCCCTAGCCGACAGGTTCCTTCTTGATCAATTGTTGTTCCGCCGAAAGCAATTAACCGTATTGCCGTCGCTTTGAGTAGTACTCCATGCAGTTTTTTATATACTTCCTTGGGTACAAGGTTGCTCATAGCACCTGTATCGACCTTTGCATTGACATCTATCTGCACTTGTCTGTTGCCAATTTTTAACTTGGCATATGCCTCTATAGTGGTTGATGGTGACTGCTGAATGGAGTGGAAATATGTATCTTCACTCGAACTACTAGCATTACTTTCATTTTGTGCTGCCATGTGGATTCTCCTGTTTTTGTGCCACCATGACTGTGTCACTCTTTTACTTGCATGTTTTTTATCTCCTGTTTTGGAGCGGCAAACATTAGCAAAATGTCCCTTTTTGTTGCATCTCATGCATGACTTTCCTTTTGCTGGGAACTCTTCTCGAGGATGTCCTTTGCCACAATATCAACACTGTGTTGGCTTTTTATTATTCTTAGCCTGAATTGCATGCGTACTGCTCTCTTCTACTGGGATGCGTATAGCTTCAACTTGCTTGCAAGTCACCTCCTCTGTCTCTACTATGCGTAGCGCTTTTGCTATAGTCAGATCATTACCTTCCTTAATTAAGGATTTCTGCGCTGACTTTAGATAAATGCTGAATATGAAGAGATCGACTATAAGGATGTCTTCCACCAGTTTGTCGTATTCACATTGTTTGGCTATTTGGCGAAGCCGTTTCAAGAATGAGTGTGCCGATTCGTCTGAATTTTGTCTGCACTCCAGCAGTTCGTGTCTTGCCACGCGAAAATTCGACCTTGGGTTCGCATACTGTCTAAAGTATCTAATGTATGTTTCGACGGTCCTTTCTTCTTCATGCCGAAAAACAAATGTGTCACTTATTTCTTGTCCCTCGACACCGGCCCATAACAAAAGATATCTAAGCTTGACGTCGTCGTCAACGTTACGCATGGGACCTTCAAAATGGAGCCTGACTTGCCGAATAAATCTGTCCATTGATTTGGCAAAGTTTGCGCTGGACCAATCTATTGTTGGTGGAGGTACTTGAGATGAAGCTGCCATACTAAATCTTATTGCTTTGGTATAAAGATAATTATCTTACGTTAGTGTTTGGTGCCTACGCACATGTTTGTCTTTTTTTTTTAAATCCTCGAGGAGAAAAAAAAACAAATATCACGGCTTATTCATTATTTCCAATTCATTTCATTTTTGTATAAGAGTGTCCTTGTAATCCCACTTCTGACACCATGTTATGTTGTGGGGGGGGGCGGGGTTATCGGATAGGATATCTACGATAATGAACGGATAAGGCGAGAGCTGAGTAATTAATCACATGCTTTATTTTTGAAACGCTATTACAGGAAATCCTACCAACTAACTAAGGGCAATAACTCTTCTCCACTTCCGAGTTATACAAGGAACTTAACTACTACAACAGTACCTCGAAATAAAAGCAACGGATGAGGAAACTAGCCATGAAGTATATTTTATTGTAAACGTAATACTAAGAAATCTAAGGATTTTAAACAGAAGGAACCAAATCTTGTATAACACCGATTAATTTCTTTTGTCTTACTCTTCTCTTATATTATCAAGCGAAATATTTTTCTCAAAATTAATTTCACGTTTATATCGTGTTTTTATTTATTTATTAATTCTTCCTTTGAGCCTTGAGTCATTCATTTCAATCTCGACATTATTCTATGAACAGTTTAAAAATTGCGTTGGTTGTCAGTGAAATATCAACAAAAAAAAAAAAAAAATCATTTTTTTTTTTAACAGAAAGAGATCATTCCGTTTTGTTTCCTGGTCTGTAAGGTAAGCGGAAAAACTAATTTTGATAAAAAAAAAAGAAGAAATTGTTATTTTCAGACTTGTTTCTCTATAGTCTACATTATTTTTTTTATTTTATAATTTTTTTTGTTAGTTTTTAGCTGCATAAAATAAATTGATGTGTGATTTCAACATTTCATGTATTTTCAAGAAATAATATTTTTAGACAGTGCTAAGATAAATTCGGTAAGTTAACTCTTTTCAGCGATGTGACAGGTATCGTCATTAAAAATCTTATGCTTTGTTAAAAAGTGAAAATCATCCAGAATTTCAAAACTAAGTTCTTACTTAATATTTTTCGATTTGTATTTTTTAGTTTTACTTTTGAATCTGGAAATAAACAAAAAAAACAAGCAAAAATATCCAACTTCGTATTATATTATTATATATATTTTTTCTTTTTATAAACAAAAAAATAAACAACGATTTCTAACAGATTATTTAAAAAATATTACACAATAAAAATACCCAATCTGTAATTTGCTGTTTAAGTCCCGAGGACTAATTGCATGCGCATTAATCAAGATTATTCCGCAGCAAGTACATATATGCAAACAACGCCAGTAATGGCTACTGCGACGCGAATGAGTCCGAAATTCTATTGTCAGTAACTACAAAAGGGTAGATTTTATCAACATTTCTTCGTTATTTTCGAATTAAGCATGTATTGTACATGTACACCTTATAACTATTCAGGAAATTTTTATTACATATTTAGGGCTAAAAAAGTAAATTACCCCAAAATATTTTTTAACTTGATGGAGTGAGGAAAATTCTACTGAAATGATTTTAAGCAAAAAAGGAGTATTTCTTTCTGACTCCATTTTTTTAAGTTTTCCCCCTGTTATCTCCAAGAAAAAAGATACACATGTCAAAAAATGGACAAATTGCCGTATTTTAACAATTTACTTTGTAAAAAAATAATATTAAATTATTGCAGTTGATTGAAAAGCTAAAGATTTTTGGTAGAAATAAAATTATGAATCAGTTTTCTAAAATAAAATCTTTGTTCAAGTGGACATCTATCATTTCGGTTTCTACGTGATTCATTTCCAAAGTTATTTCGAAAATTTTGTTTAGCATGTCTCTCATTGCAGAACTTGTTTGTTACTTAGCAAATAAAAACAACGTTGAATGTAAAAGAGAAAATAAAAATGGATGTATCTTTTAAAGTTTACACATCAACATAAAGTTGTTTTTTTTTTTAACGTATAGATACCTCCTCTGCCAAAAAAAAAAAAATGTAAAAGGTTAGAGTGAAGAAGCTGTGAGGTTTCCCCCGAGACTTTATGGCACCAGGAAAAGAATAATGGTGGTGGAATTCCTTTTTATATTTTCCAGCTCTCTCTTTAGTCAGAAAATATATTCTTATCTCTGATAAGAATCAAGGCTTTGGGAGCTGGTTTTGAAAGTAAGAAAAAAAAAGGAGTGAGGATTGGAAAAATAAAATATTGTTCTCAAATTAAATTCAAATAAGATCAAACCACATCTAAATTGTGATTTCATTATTATGGAAAGATTTCAGTTACTGTCAAAATTTTAAAGTAACTGCCTGCCTTGATAATTGTTGCGTATTTATGAGGTGAAAGGAGATGCAGGCAGTGTAAATGGATATTGGAGCAAAACATGCAATTGACAAGCTGAGTTCAACTTTCAACAAATCATAACAAAGATGTTATACACTATTTATTACAATATTTACAAAAATAAAGTTATATTTACAAGTTTATAAAATAAGTGAATTACAACGCAATACTTATATTTACCATATCATGAAGAAATAACTTTCTAAACATATTTTTATTTCTAACAATATCTGTGAAATATGGAATGGAAACATTTAAATAAGTACATAACAATGAATAACTGTAATAGCTTGCAGAGTTTGTCTCATGTTCTGTCCATGGTAATGACAATTCTGACATCATGATGCCACATATAGGGCTGCGATTTGGGGTCAAAATATTTTCTTATTAGATTGTGGGTGATACAGTGGTGTTTTGTAAAGCAAGCAGCCAGCTTCAATCAGTTAAATAGATCTTCATAACAAAATTCTGGTGTGTTGTCTGATACCAGTATTATAAGGACCCTAGGAGGCATGGTGGATTAATAGATAGTGGCTTGGATTGAGGAATCGGAGAGCTGAGTTCGAATTCCAGTCAAATCCATAAAGCAACAAAAAATAAGCCAAGATGACTACATGAAGAGACAAAGCACATAGCGCAAATTTGACAAGATAACTGTATTTATGCCATGGCTAGATGACAAAATCCTAGAAGAGAAAAATCTCAGTGGCTGTAGATAGACTTAAGGCATATACTTTTTTGAAAAACTTTTCTCCGTAAATGCCAAGAAATCTAAGGATCTTAAACACAAGGAACCCAATCTTGTCTAACACCATCTAATTTCTTTAAAATTTAGTCTTATGCTTTTTAACTTTATCAAACAAAATATATTTCTCAAAACTCGAAACTAATTTCACATTATTGTGTTTTTCCATTTATTAACTATTCCTTTTTGTGTCATTCGTTTCAAACTCAACATTATTCTATGACCGAGATGAAGGAACAATTCAAATACTGCGTTGATTGACAGTGAAATCTCAACAAAATCATTGGAACAGAAAAAAATCATCCTGTTTTGTCTGCTGTGGTCTGTGTGTAAGTGGAAAAAAAATTGGATAAAAAAGAAATCGTTATTTTCCGACTTGTCTTGCCATTATTTTTATTTTATATTTTTTTTTTTGTTGTTAACTGAACATTATAAAAAAGGGAAAATAAATTGAAGTGAGATTTCATTTCAATAATTTATTTCATCATGTCAGATATTTTCAAGAAATAATATTTTTATAAACTGTACTTAAAAGGAAATTAATTAAATTAGAGATAAGTTCGCTTTTTGAATCAAACAAAAATCAGTTACGTACCACGCATGTGCAAACAAAAAATGTGATATATTGCAAAATATACATTCTATTTATTGTTGTTTCAACTATTTTTCCAAATGGTCACTTATTTTTTTTCTAAATATGTATTCACATTTGTACTCTCATTGATAGGGAGTTTTATATAAACTGTTTTCACATAGGAGCTTTTTTTAAAATGCAGCCAACTATTTTCGATTGTCTGCATGTGTTCGATTCCTCCAAATAGCCTATGTTCATCAACATTTTCAAATATATCCGTTCGAACGACTATTTTTTTAATCAATTTCATTGGACCCAAAAGATTCACACAGTCGAGATCTGAGATTAATAATTTTTTATCTCTCAAATGTTTTAAAAAAATGTTCACTCTTCTTAATC
Organism: Acanthosepion esculentum; assembly: GCA_964036315.1. Taxonomy (NCBI): domain Eukaryota; kingdom Metazoa; phylum Mollusca; class Cephalopoda; order Sepiida; family Sepiidae; genus Acanthosepion; species Acanthosepion esculentum. The sequence continues at coordinate 57,421,058 of OZ038479.1, read as the reverse complement.
AATTCTTCTATTTTAAGCTATTTCATTTGCGCATGCCTATTAAAGGGGTCTGTAAAAATAAAGTCTTACCCAAAAATCTTGTGTTTTCTTGAAAAACATTCATTCAAAATTTCAAAAGTAAGTTCTTAATATTTTTTGATTTGAATCTTTTTTTCAACAATACAACAATAATATTGAACCTGGAAAGAAACTGTTATGATCAAACTGAGTAGCCATAAATATTCTACGTATGCTGACTCAAAGTTGCTCTAGAACTATAACTAATGTTAATTACCTATTAGCTAAGCCAATCTTTTGGTTTTGTAGAACCCAGATTCTACATTATTCCAATACCTTTGGTCAAATCTGTGCAAAAAGTGGATCACAGAACACTTTCAACTGCATGCACTTTCAAAAAAATCTCGAGGTTGGTTAATATACAAGTAAGCATGACTAGCCACAAAAGCTTAACTGAATTTTACAGCTTGTGATTGAAATCCAAGTTTGCACCAAGTCTCTGGGATTCAACCAGAGTAAATAAAAACAGAAACTCATTCACACTCACCAGTGAGCATTGTGACATCAAACAAATTGCAACTAAACTTCACATCACACAAACTTAAGTTTTTTGTTCATACGAGCATTATACAAATTTAACGATATGCACTCACTCACCAAAACTCACAAGTGAATTTTATTCCAATTCACTCCTTACGCAGAAGTTAAACAAATTCCTGCTAAAAAATCAACATTATTTCTCAACATTCAAGAACATTGTATTACACAAAACAATCAAAGGGAGATAAATTTGTTGATCACAAAATTGCATTCAACTTTACAAGCATTTACTAATTACATAGTAAATTCTTAAATGTAAATTTTTTCACTTGCAATTTACAGAATCTTCAATAACAGATTCTAACAAAAATCCTTTCAAATCAGAACTCATGAACAAAATTTAATCTTTCACCAAACTTGAGTTCAACATACATTAAACTAACAAGATTTCACCTAAAAAATTCCACTAAATTTTTGTAAAATATTTTCATTACAAGAATATATTGAAAATTACTTGTTATTCAAATGTTTGTCTTTTATTACAAATGTTTTCTTGTTGTTTTTGCATTTTGCTTAACATATTCATAGAGTAAAAAATTGTATGGATTGATTTGGGCCATCAACACCATTGAAGAAATGGTAATCACCGAACTTTCCACTTCAGGTTTAACGCCCTGCATAGATCTACAGCTTCTCCTACATTCCCTCCCCATCTCACTGGTTTCATGAGTATTTCTCATTATGGGAGACCTTGATCTAGTTCTTTTATTCTCAGTATCCCATGTTTTGTACTCATAAATTATCATATTTTCTACTCTCCTGGCTGACAAATTTTCCATAGCTTTTTTGAAAAATCGAGCTGGCTGTCTTAATTTTAGTGGTAAGTAGGACCATCTAAGTAAGCCTATTGGGGAGTTTATTGTTGTGATTTCCTTAAATTCATCATCTATTTTAATTTGATGGTACACATTTTTTAAATCAACTGCCAGAGAATGTAGTATATTTTTATGTTTGGAATATGGAAGGAATCCGAACAAATCTTATGATTAACGCCTACTTTGTAATCTCTGCAAATTCTAAAATCACCATCGGGTTTTCTTAAAACAAGTCAATAGGTGATGCCCATTTGCTGCCTCCAGGTTCTACATATTGAAGAATGCCTTCTTCCACCATTTCTTGCAGTTTATCAACTACCATTGACTTTATATGAATGGGAAGGCTACGGCTTTCAAAATATGATGGATTGATATTTCTTTTTAACTTAAGGATCACTTTATAGTTTTTTAATGTCCCAGTTACGGGACCTCCCATATTCATAGCATTAAGTAAACATGTGCTATTAATATTTATCAAATCAGTTTCTACTAAGCATGACTTTATACAGTCTACAACCATAATAGTGACGGTATGAAATCTATTTTTTGTTTCAAAAGTGCCTTGAAAGGAGCCTAATATTTTTATACACATTCCACCAAACTATCTTAATCTTACTAAGCTTGCTTTTCCTTAATTTTGGTTTTGATAATTGTTCCCTAAAATTCTTCGGAATAAGGGTCACTTCACTTCCAGTGTCAACTTGGATTTTTAGGTCTGCTCCGTTTAATTTAATATACATGAAGGTGTTCTCTTTATTTCTCCTTTCTATTGAAAAAGCAATTGTCTAATTTTTTACATTGTCATGTATTATTTCTGCAGTTTTTACATTGGTATCTCATCATCTACATACTTGGAAGTGATTTTTCTTTTTGCACTTATCCTATGCCTGCCCCCATGCTGGACATTTTTCTCTCTTTCATTCATGTTTATAGTTGCAATTTTATCATTGTTCTTTTCATCACACATATGTGTGCATAAGCTCAGGTTGGTTTTCATTTGTATTAAATTTATTAAGTCACTACAAGCTTCTAAAGTCATTTTGTATGTCTGTAACCACTCTAGAATTTTTACTCTATGAGGTGATGTAGAGTTCTTCTACCAATTGGAGTTGAATTGATTCTTCCTCTGTGATTATTCCTTGTTGTCCTAATTCATGAAATTCACAACATCTGCTGGTAACTCTTAACCCTCTTAGATATTTCCTCAAAGACTCCCCAAATTCTTGTCTCAATGCTAAGAATTTGCTTCGTTCGGCTATGCCCAATCTGTTATTTGGTTGAATATTTCTCTATATTATTTCTTTGACTTCCTTAAATGTCAAGTTTGCAATTTCAGCGAGGTAAGTCATTAACAAAATCTGCCTAATGGCTTCACATCATGCAGTGGCCAAAAATAGATCTGTGATTTCTGTCTGTACTTCAGGTGTTTGGTCATCTTGTAACTTATGTTTTCTGGCACATGTCTCAAAGCATTTTATGCAAATCTTTGTTTTCTGGTTCTTCTGTGGTCAACAGAGCTCCATCAGGCAATGCCATATTGTTATGATGTAGATGTAAAATATTCTATGTATACTGACTCAAAGTTACCCATCCGCTACAGTTATAACTCTCTTTATGCTAATTACTTAATTACCTATTAACTAAACTGATTCCATTACTGAAACAAAAAGCAAAAATATATAACTTCATATAATTTTGTTTTTTCCTAAAAAACAACTATTTCAAAAAGTTACATTATTTAGAACAAAATATTGGGGGATAAAAAATATTTTTAACTTTTGATGGTAATAGGAAAATTCTTCTAAAATGATTTTAAAGGTAAAAAATGATTTTTCTTTTCAAGTCGGTCTTTCTTTTCGGACATGTTTTCAGTTTCCCTATTCTCCCAAAAAAAAAAAAATATATCAAATGTCAAAAGTGGAGAAACTGCCGGATTTCAATAATTTATTTTGTAAAATAATGTTGAATTATTGTTCTTGATTGAAAAAGTAATATATTTTGGTAAAAATAAAATCATGAATCATTTTAAAAAATAAAATCTTTGTTCATGTGGATGGCTACTGTTTCTATGTGATTCGTTTCATCTCTTAATCTCATATAATTTGAATTTTAATATTATAGTTTTTTAATACAAAATCATTTTTATCATCTGGCTGAAATGACAAGAAACTGCGTAACTGGTTATGTCAACAATTCTTTACGTGTTAAAGAGTACATTGATTTTTTTGTCACTTTATGGGGTAACACTGGTCAGTTGTGGATATCTACATACTATTATTAAAAAGATAACTTATTCTGAAAATTTAATGAAAAATGAATAAACATTAGGTTTCTTGTGAAAGTAGAAATTTAGAAGAATGTTTTTTTTATGTTTGCTGACATGATTTGTATGCATTTCTGGGTTCAGATGTGCAGAATATTTCACTTCATGTTTCCAAAGAATATTTAGTGCATTTATTCTAAAAAATTATGCATCAACCTGAAGTGGTTTTATGTGTAGTTAACTATTGTAGAACATGGAAAAACATCCCAAATGCATTGATTTCCGAAGAAACAGGAACAAAGGTTTCAGAGATATGGAAATTATTGCACTCTTTTTGTACATCTTTCAGTTGATAAAAGAATTTATACACTGGTGAAAGTTTGATAGTTCATCTTTTTTCACATGCTGTCAGCTACTACAATGAGTTTAATCTTCAATGGCTGCTGCATACTTTTGTTCCTGTTCCTCAGTAAACTGGCATTAGAATATAGCAACATGCATCTGTTATAATATAAATGGATTTCATCTATTATTCAATGTCTCAGATTATATATCTTTTATTTCCTTTCATTTACAGATGTTTTGTCATCAGAGTGAATATCAACTGGCAAGAAATTATGAACTTTCAAATATATGGCTTGTCTTTTCTACAAAAACACATTGAAAATCCAGGAAGCATATTGAGGTTCATAGTGTCATATGGAAACACACACAGGAGATGAACCACATTCTTGTGGAATTTGTGGGGATTCCTTTGTACAGACATCACTTTTGAGGAAACACATGTATACGCACAAGAGAGAAAAACCATACTCTTGTGAAGTTTGTGGATTTGCATTTTCACATAAATCAAATTTGGTAGTCCATATGCAGACACACACGGGAGAGAAACCATATTCTTGTGAAGTTTGTGGTTCTACATTTTCACAGAAGACACATTTGGTATTACACATGCGAACACACACAGGAGAGAAACCGTATTCTTGTGAGGTTTGTGGCTTTGCAGTTTCAGTTAAATCACATTTAGCAACACATATGCGAAAACACACAGGAGAAAAACCATATTCTTGTGAAGTTTGTGGTTCTACATATTCATTTAAACCATCTTTAGTGAATCATATGCGAACACATACGGGAGAAAAACCATATTCTTGTGAAGTTTGTGGTTCTACATTTTCATTTAGATCATCTTTCGTGAGACATATGCGAACACATACGGGAGAAAAACCATACTCTTGTGAAGTTTGTGGATTTAGATTTGTACAGAAGTCAGCTTTGGTACCACACATGCGTACACACACAGGAGAAAAACCATATTCTTGTGAAGTTTGTGGATCTGCTTTTTCAATTAAGACTGATTTGCTAAGACATATGCATACACACACAGGGGAGAGACCATATTCATGTGAAGTTTGTGGATATGCATTTTCACGGAAATCCCATGTGGTGAAACATTTGAAAACACACAATTTATAGAAACAGTATTCTTGTGATGTTTGTGGATCTGAACTTTTGCAGAAATCATCTTTGATGAGCACATGCAAATATACACACTCTAGAGAAACAATATCTTTGTGCAATTTGTGTATCTTCGCTTTCAAGGATTCAAATTTAGTCTCATGTAAACAATAGGGAGAAACCTAATCTTGTGAAGGTTTTGGTCAGCATTTTCTGACATGTCAATGTTTGTATGCCATTGCAAATTGTTGTAACCTAAGGAATGTTACTGAAAAATCAAACAAAGGTCGGTAATGAACCATCATACTTAGGACAGGAACAACACATATAAGATTCACCAGCAGCACATAGAAGAACTAGTCAACTGCTATAAGTGAGTCAAGTGAATTCTACAACTGCACACCAACATACAGTATTTACTACTGCATTTATGTTATTATCTGTAGGTTTGCTGCAACACAAATAGATACTGAAGATAGACCATATATTTGTGAAATATATAGACGTGAATTTTCAAAAAAATTGTACTTCAAAAAGCACACTGGAACACACCCGTGATATAATCATTAGTCAGTCATTAGAATGAATTTTTTTTTTCAAAATTAATCATTTAAATGGAAACCTAGTAATTTATAATCATATAAATGTCATTTTTCATGATTTACATTTTAATATTATCTAAGTCGGGAAAACATGAAATGACAGCTGAAATGTAACACTTATTTTAAGACAATGGCAAAATTTGAACACAAGAGAAAATGGAATGTATGTTTCATGCAAGTCAATCCAAAATTTATGCATTAAAATGCATAGAAGAGAAGACAGTGTATGAAAATATTTTCCTGTATCTTTTTATACATGAATTAAAAAAAGGAATCTATATAAGAATCTGGTGAATTGGAATTTTGATTTTTTTTTTCATATATAAATGAAATATTAGGCAAATGCCTTTTCATGGTCTTAATAAAAAAACTTAATATTTTTGAAAAATTCTTACTCTCTTTGGAAAATTGAAGACTAAATATCAAAAGGACCGAACTTGACTGTCCACTATTTTTTATCTTTCAAATTGAAATTCTCAGAATTTGATGACTGCTGTAATTATTCAGCTATGAACAATTTAATCAGATTTTCTTTTTTTGCATGTATGATTCATGGATTAATTTCTGCAACTATTTAGTTCCCATCTATAAGACATGTTTGATTATTATGGAAAGATTCCATTATTGTCAAAATTTAAAGGAAATGCTTTTGTTGATAATTGCAGTGTATTCACATAGCCTCTTGTATTCTAAGTGTAAGGATATTGGTGCAAAATGGATATTGGCAGTGTAATGGATATTGGTGCAAAATGTGCAATTGACGAGCTAAGTTTAAATTTCAGCATAGCCTCTTCTGTTCAATTTTACACAAATGCTCTAGGAAAAGGCATAAATTGATCTCTTCTCCTCACAGCTGTGGGTTAAATTGCTGGGTAGATGGGGCTGTATCACCTATATTGGCAATCTGTCTAAGAGAAGAAAAGTAGTCCATTATTTTTCCCCAAGAATGCATGGTAGTTCACACATAATAAAGAAATAGGAATCAATGGAGAACTATGACAATTTTTTTAAAACTCTAAAATATTTTGGGCAGAATCTCTTTTTATTTATTTACTAGAACAACCTATTTAATTGACTTCCATTGAAAGTTTCCCTGAAGCACTGTTAGCCATATATTTCAAAAACAGATATTTATTGGCACAGCATCCACCTTTCCACAAGTGTCTCCACTCCATCTTTGAATTCAGATTTTCCTTCGATGTTGTTGGCCAACCAAAACAAGATCCCAGTTTATTTTTTTTACCCATAGCTGGTGGTAGAAAAGATGGATTCACACCTGGATATTAATTTGATGTACACCAGTCAAAAAGTTACATGTACAAATGCAAACCTGACAAGTCAATGTATGAAAATTTTGAGATATATTTTTTATACATGAATAAAATGAAATCATCTGTATTTTCAACAATCACCTGTATTTAAATTTTGATTTCTTTCTTATAAACAAAATATTTTTTGAGGAATATTCCTTTTCAGGGTCTATTAATAAGATGTATTAAAAAACATTTGAGATCTTAGGGCAATGTAAACACAAAATATTTTAACTCAATTCACGGATTCTATTTTACCTGTTTTTCAATGGTCAGCAGTCCATTTCCCATAAGTCTATTAGGCAAAGAGCCTAATAAAAATCAAAGCCATCACAAAAAATTGGTCAAAAACAAAATATGAAAAGGTTAATTAAAAATTTGGTGACATTGAAAAATACACGTCACAGCATATCAAAAGAAATTGCAGTAAAGAAACCAGCTGTTTGCTGAGATGTATAAAGTTTCAATAAAAAACAATGATATGGAGAAAATAGATGCCCTACCTGTTCTATGTCTGAATAGAAAAAACTTCATAATGTGCAGGTGTGTTCTTTAGTATCAATTTTCATGCATTGCAATCCTAAGTAAATCCGAGCTATTTTCTTCTGGACCTGAACCTTTCATCTGCATCTCTTGCACCTGCTGAATCCTCATTTATATAGGTGACTGCAAAATGTGACATTGATATATACAATTTTTATACACTGATGATCTTAATCATTTTTTGTGGGGGCAAACAGCATCAACATTAACAAATCCTAAGCCTGGGAATTATACAGGAAATAGATATCTTGCTTTGTCTAGTAGAATTTGGGTCACACATTTCTGTAAGAATTGACATGTATTGGATATAGCATAAGGAAAAAAGAAACTGAATTTAATTTCTCGACAATGAAATATTTGAACAACACATTAATCATGTCTTCTTATTGGCAGGAAGTAGATAAGTTGGAGAAGCTTGGTTTTGCTCATTTTTATTTTATCTTGGCTAGATAATTCTGGGTTTGATTTTTCTTGCAACCATTCTTAAATTCATTCTATTTTTTAACCCATTTGCTCTTCACCTGTTTCTTGTTTCATTTTGGTGTCAAACATTCAACCTACTCCCCTGAGAATTTTAATAATTATTATCTAATTAGTAGTCCTTCGAAATCCCCATCCTGTAATTTCATGCAATTAAACAGAATCAGGGCGCTGTTACAAAAGTAGCAAAATCAAAAACATAAAGTTAATTAACTGAATTGAAGAATAAAAAACCGCAGATGAAGATGCAATTTTAGAATCAGACAAAGGATTTGATAAGCTGAAAAATGGGCTTCTATAGAATAGAGATCATTGCAGAATTAGGCTTGGAAGTGGAACTGGGGAGAGCAACATGGCTTTATTTATAATTCTGGAATAACAGATTTTTGAAATCTTGAACCTTTCTGCCTGCAAAAAAATGACTATCAAAAAGACAATTTACCCATCACACCTTGTATAAAACTTAAAGCAATGCAAAATAACAGATCAAATGAAATGCTCTTTGTCATGATATATAAAGTCTGAAGAGAAAAATAATTATTATATTTGCTTCTACAGTTAAATTAACATATTGAAGAACTCTCCCATGGCAACAGATAGAAATCTACAATATAGAAAAGATCCAAGAAAATGCAACGACGGAAACATGCTCTTTGCCAGGATGTATAAGTTCTGAAGAGAAAAGCAATCATAATGGAACAAAGAAATGGTCCTTCAATAGCAGAATTAATACATTGGAGAAATGTTCCATAGTAACAAATAGAGATCTATAATATATGAAAGAATAGAAGACTGCAAAACCTGATGTAGGAAGAGAATTGGTCGTGATGAAGATGAACAAAGCAGGAGCAGATGCAGTGTTAATGAAGACTGAAAAGATAAGGGAATTGAGATTTCATTGAATGATAGACTGCATGGCTATTGTATATGTTATGGAAGGAGATGAGATTTCATAGCCTTGACTACACAATGCGAAAATGAGTACAATCATCATCAGACTTTAAGAATTTAATAAACCACAAAATAGGCTTCTATAGAATCGAGATCATTGCAGAATTAGGCTGGGAAGTGGAACTGGGGAGCAACATGGCTTTATTTATGATTCCAGAATAAGAGATTTTCATGGTGAGAATGTTGTCAGCCAATCAGTCAGTTTTGTGCCATGCACGATACATGCTTAGGCGATCATGTATCTTTCGATACATGACTGAGGCAGCAAATTTTTTTCCTGCGGTAGGTTGCCATTTCTTTCTGCAGTAGACCAGTTGCCATCCAAGGTTATAGAACCTGTTCTGTCCTGCTATTTACACATAGCTGGGAGAAGAAGAGGATTTATACCTTTCCGAAGGGTATTAGCACAATGTGAATGTAATGGATTTGATTGGAATTTGAATTTGGTTCTCCAGTTGCTGAATCTGGGCCTAACATGATCCACATAGAAAAATATATTATTAACCTGATTCAAAACTTATTGCAGTAGCAAAAATACTGCCTCAACCTGGTTAGTATTAATCAGTCAAACAATACAGAGAACATTGGTCACAAGTCTTCAGACAAATTTTGTCTCCAACATTTTCACTTGATCTGTTTAAAAACAAAATATTCTTAGACTGGGGAACATTTCTCTAGTTGAATTTGTTTTCTTAAGTGCTATCTTGAAAGAGATGCTGCATTAGGTGGTGAACATGTGTAGTGATGTCAACTGCTTACCTGTGGATAATTGGTGACTGCTACTTCTCTACTTGACTCTCTGTGTCTACCTGGATGACTTATATTCGGACAACACATTACTCATGTCTTCTCATTGGTGGGAAGTGGATAAGGTGGAGAACCTTGGTTTTGCTCAATATTACTGCATCTTGGCAAGATAATTCTGGGTTTGATAAATACAATCTGACTGCCAACTATAGTTGATGGATCCTTTCAGTTGTTCGATAATAAGTTTGCATATATGCAGAGGCAAGAAAAGTATGTTAGTGAAATCATCCCTTACACATATACCAAATTTTGGAGTTGAAGGTAATATTTTAAAAAATAGCAAAAAGTTTAATATGCATAATTTTTTCATGGGCATGTATCAAACAGTTGATTTTTCCGCTATCACGCTATACTACCTTGACAATTTTTATTTTATAAAGCTTTTTAAAAATTTTTAATAAAACCCAAACATATGATATATGATATAGATTTATACATATTTTTCTGGAGAACTGACAAAAAACATTATTTATTTATTTATTAGATTTTTTATTTGCAAGGATATTTTTATAATTACAAGTTTATAAAATAATTAAACCAACAACAATGCAATATTTACATTAACCATATAAAGAAATAACTATGAAAATAAATGCTTTTATTCTTAAAAATAACCATGAAATATGGAAAAATGATGCAGATTCAGATGAAAAACTGAAAAGTAATCAGAGAGGATAGTTGATGTCAGCAAGAGAAAAGGACTAAGAGAATTAGAGGACCTGCCAGGATTTGTTATCAGCAGACATTACATTAACAACAAACATGATGCAGATGACACTGTCTTGGTGGCAGATTCAGATGAAAAACTGAAAAGTAATTGTAGAGAGGATAGTTGATGTCAGCAAGAGAAAAGGACTAAGAGAATTAGAGGACCTGCCAGGATTTGTTATCAGCAGACATTACATTAACAACAAACATGATGCAGGTGACACTGTCTTGGTGGCAGATTCAGATGAAAAACTGAAAAGTAATTGTAGAGAGGATAGTTGATGTCAGCAAGAGAAAAGGACTAAGAGAATTAGAGGACCTGCCAGGATTTGTTATCAGCTGACATTACATTAACAACAAACATGATGCAGATGACACTGTCTTGGTGGCAGATTCAGATGAAAAACTGAAAAGTAATTGTAGAGAGGATAGTTGATGTCAGCAATTTAAAAAGGGTAGATATCAACTATAAGAAGAGAAAGTGTTGCTGACTAGATGCTGTTGAATTTCATAACAATTTTATAAGCTAACATGCACCAAAGTTGATTTACCAGTGGTGTAATGTATAGTGAACTGGAATGTGAAATTAGATAGCAGTGTTCGAAATCCACTTGAGTTTGTCATATATTCCCTTAAATGCAGAGACACTTGGGAAATGTATGAATCTGTCCCATCTCAAAATGGCTATGGGTTAAATAGTAGGACTCATATTTGGAAAGGCCATTTTTCTCTCAAAAATATTGTTAATACAATCTTCACTCAAAATAAAAAAGAAATAATAAATTCTTGATTATTTCACTGCTGTTCTGCCGTATTTCTTCGGGTTTTAATTTTACTTTCTGCCATGCTTTTTATGACAGCATGTGTGGAATTACCGCTTTACCTTACAGGCTAGCATGCATAAATAACACTTTATTTTTATTCTGTCTTAATATAAGTAAATTGTAAAAAAGCAGATTAATTTTTACTAACAGTCTTTGAAACAAATCTCTAGGACAACTATGAAATCTTTAAGTTTGTTGTTTACACCTTTCATTGCTGGAACTCGTTGCCGAGAATTGGTGGTGCTCATCGACATTTCCTTCTAAGTCAAATAAGTCCTATGCTGGATCTGAAGAGATATCCACAGCCACTGCATAATAGAGTTGGGGGATTCAGAGAACTCTGGCTTTTCTTTGGGTTCTTTTCGTCTCTTCTATTTTCAAAGGATGTTGTTTTTCATGGACTACTCTTTTCCAATAAATTCTTTTTGCAACTTCTGTCTGCAAATTGAAATTGGCCTGAAAAAGATTTTTAAAATTAAATATGGAAATTAATTTTTCTTTTAATTCAGAAGAGAATTGTAGAGACCATTACCTTTCAAATAGAATCAAAATTTAAGTTCAAAGAAGGCGTTTTTAAATTATGTAAAATGCATTTTTAGCGTTCTTATAGAAAATCCGTGGCAGTACCTAGAAGTAAAAGCAACGGATGAGGAAACTAGCCATGAAGTATATTTTATTGTAAACGTAATACTAAGAAATCTAAGGATTTTAAACAGAAGGAACCAAATCTTGTGTAACACCGCTTAATTTCTTTTGTCTTACTCTTCTTATATTATCAAGCGAAATATTTTTCTCAAAATTAATTTCATGTTTATATCGTGTTTTTATTTATTTATTAATTCTTCCTTTGAGCCTTGAGTCATTCATTTCAATCTCGACATTATTCTATAAACAGTTTAAAAATTGCGTTGGTTGTCAGTGAAATATCAAAAAAAAAAAAATCATTTTTTTTTTGAACAGAAAGAGATCATCCCGTTTTGTTTCCTGGTCTGTAAGGTAAGCGGAAAAACTAATTTTGATTTAAAAAAAAAATAAAGAAGAAATTGTTATTTTCAGACTTGTTTCTCTCTCTACAGTCTACATTATTTTTTTATTTTATAATTTTTTTTGTTAGCATTAGATTAAAATAAATTGATGTGTGATTTCAAGAAATAATATTTTTATAAACAATGCTAAAAAATAAATTAGGTAAGTTAACTCTTTTCAGCGATGTGACAGGTATCGCCAATAAAAAATTTCATGTTTTGTTGAAAAGTGAAAAAAAAATAATCCAGAATTTCAATCAAAACAAAACTGAGCGGTAAACTTGCTTTTTAACACCCACGCTAAATATCTCTTAAAATTTTCCCAAATCGTCATAATTCCGTGTAAATGTACATGCTGAACTCGAATTAACAATTAAATTATGAAGAAACCTACTGTTTTGGAGTTATCGACAATAAAAGTTCTAAGCTAACTCAGTTGCGTTCAGCTGTCGGCCATACATTCAGCGCGCGGAGGTTTAATTAAAAAGCCTTTTTACTGCGCTTAACTGAACTTACTCGTTTAAAATTACTCCGCATTTAAGTTACGTCGTAAAGCGATGACAAATGTTGTTTTTTAATAATTAATGACCAAACTTTGTAAATAGCATGAATATTTACAAAATGAAATTACAAAATAAAATGCTTATGTGTGCTCTCTTCTTTTCACATTATTAATTGATCCCTGATTGAATTTTGGGTCACAAGACTAGGCAGTGTTTCACAACACTCACTGTACCAGACCAGCTTCTGATCTACTCTTTAAGTCAAAAGGAATTTTCAATAATCACTCTTATTTTCCAATGTCATATATTGTTGACCGTATGTAGAAAATTGGTACATTCATACACACACAAATTCAAAATTTTAAAAAAATATTGGTGTTTGATGATTTGTAATAAGCTTTTCAATTATATTTTAAATATAGTTTTAAGTACTTAATAATATCATCTAAAATAAGTACCTCCAATAATTTATGTCTATTTTTCAGTAAAATAACACATTAATTTGGAAAGTCTTGCAAAAATCAAATAATTGTCAGATTTTAATGATATTTTCAGGACTTATTCACAAATGAATTAATTTATTTTTGAAATTATCATTTTTTTGAAAATCGTGCTAAAAATATTTTTTTACATCTGTTACCCCCCCCCACACACACACACACACTTACTTAATTTCATGAAATTTCTAGAAATTAAATTTGTACTCCAAATTTTTTTATTAGCTAAAAGCAGAACTCCTTGGAGAATGTAAATCATAATTTTCTTTTCAAACTTTTGTAATCTTCCCTAAAATCTGCTCCAAAGTGTAAAATAAAAACTGCAATAAAATTATCTAATTATTAGATAAGTTTTTAATTGCTTTTATAAATAGTGTATATTAAGGACATTATAGTCTGAAGAAAAAGAATTTTTTGATGAATAATGAATTTTTACAAGAATTGTTTTCATTTTTTTAATTATAATAATTTATAAAGTTTCAAAAATGTTTTTAAAATTCTTCCAAACTTTTTCCTCAATTGGTTATTAAGTGAGGACTATATCTCCTAAGTAAAAATTGAAAACCTCATTACAAATCATAATGCCCATATATTTTTAAAACAATTTTTTTATGTGTATAAATGTGCTGATTTTGAAAGTATGACTGACCATACATAACATTATCAGAAAATAAGATCAATCAGGATAGTAAATTTATAATCAACATTCCTAAAACTATTTCCAACATTTTTAAAATTACTGAGTACTTAAAAAGCTATTTTTTGCCACCAAAAATGAATCAACTCCATCCAATAGAATTTCTGTTCAAAATACACTACAGGGTACTTGGCTTACTGGAAATAATAATCCTCTAGCTTTCAATTAAAGCTAAAATGAAAGCTTCAAGAAAGATTTTTCATTTAAACTGCAGGTAAATTTAAACTGAATTATTAGGTACCTAATCTAAAAGAGCCAAATTAATACATAATTTTAAAAGTTAAAAAAATTAAAACTTAATAAGTTATTCTAATTAAAATGTATAAAAAACATCTTATAAAAATTCATTATTCATCAAAAAAAATTTTTCTTAATAGTGTCGATAATATATCTTGTATATAAAAGCAACTAAAGCTTTTCTAATTACATAATGTATTAGTTTTATGGCATTTTTTTATTTTATGATTCAGAGCAGATTTTTGGTAAATATGTTACAGTTTGAAAAAAACTTGATGATTTCAATTCTCCAAAGAGTTCTGCTTTTAACTAATATAAATATAAAGAGGGACAAAATTCTGAGAATTTCATTAAGTAAGGTGTGCAGGGAACAGATGTAAAAAATAAAATATTTCTTACAAGATTTTCTTAAAAAAAATAAAATTAATTTGTTATTAAGTCCGAAAAGTTTCATTAAAATCTGATAATTATTTGATTTTTGCAAGAATTTCTGATTCCGTGTGTTTTTTACTGTAAAAAAGATGCTAAAATTTTATATACTGCCCCTACTGACACAAGGAAAACAAAATTTTTACCAAAATTTTGAATGTATTCCAAAGGATTAAAAATTTTAATAAGATGCTTCATTCTCTTTTCCTCTTAATAACTTAAACCTTTTGGTGATAAAATTTTGTTTTTATCAAGTTTGTAACCTTCTTTATCATTTTATGACCTTTTCTCAGCAAATTATTGGAGGTAGCTATATAATAGCAGTTGCCATTTCAAATTTTCATATCTTTTTAAATAAATGTACTACAGTTGCTGAGTAAAATTTGTACATAACCTAGAATACATATTTCTTTTGTAGAAATATTTTTGAAGGAATTATTTTTCTTAATGGATTGTTGACATTCACAATTTCCCACTATGGTAGTTCATAAAGAGACAAAATCAATGTACTCTTCTTTATAATACGTAAAGAATTGTTGATATGGCCAGTTTCACAGTCTCTTGATATTTTTATTGTTTTTTATAAAAATGAAAATATTAAAATTATATGAGTATTGAGGATTTGTGGGTGTTATGATAACATCCATTCCACTGTAGGGTTACAAAAGTCGATTATCTCCCTTTAGTTGAGATAAGTCACATGACAGTCACTTAGTGACGAAAGTTGTCAGTTCTTCAGTTAATTGACAACAGCTGAACCGAGTAGTTGCTCTTTTTAGCCTGAGCCAAGGGTTCCGGGCTGAGGATAAATCTGCCTCTCACAGCAAATGTTACAGGTTCTAAGCACATTGTACCATTTCCTTTTGGGAATATATCTTCCAGATATAGAAAAAACTTCATCTTGCATTCCTCAATTTCAGAAAACACAAAACTCGCCATTTCAATTTCATGGAATATTTTCTTGATTGGGGCATAGTAGATGAAACTGGTCTGTTCGAATCTAGAGTCCTAAACATAGCATCTCCAGAAACACAGAAGAATCTCCATATTATATGTAAGACCCTATCTTTTCATTCTGCTTGACTGTGTGGATATGTTATATTATTTTCTACATCGGAGACATGCAAATATGTATATATAGTTTTGTGTATGCCTTAGTGATATAAAAGTCTCTCTCAGACCAAAGCAGGTTTGTCATTCCTTTTCCTTTCAGCCATTCCATTCTGTCCATGAAATATGGTGTTATAACACAGATATAATAATGCCCATGATGGTGGGGGGAACTTTTTTCCATAGCTCTCTCTCATTATACCATCATATAACATAGTAGGAAACTGGACAGATTTGTAATACCTTAGGTTTAAAAGTAATTTAAAAATGAAAAATCTTTCTTGAAGCATTTCTTTTAGTTTTAATTTCAAGCTAATAAATTAAATTTAATACTTCCAATAAGCAAAACAATATTTGCAAGATAATTTAAATTGATGAGAAGAAGTTTTTTTTGTTTTTTTTTTTGTTTTACTAAACAACCTTCAGCACCATTTCAGCCTTCATTTATTGCAATGTAATTTTCTGAGAATTTATTTGAATATTAGCTAATTAGAACTAATTTGATTTGAAGCAAATATTTAATTTATGTTTAAAATATTCTAGAAATGTATATTTTTAACACGCCAATCACTGTTTATTTAAGTTATTAACATGTTGATAGCATGATGGCAGATGGATGTTTATCTAATGTTTGTCTATGGTGGCTCTATCTGTAAAATATAATTGGGGAATATAATGTGATTCCCTTTTTATATAACTTTTAAGTACTCGGTAATATTAAAAATTTTGGAAAGTATTCTCTGTAATTTAATGTTTTATTATATTTTAGATACATTGGCTTTAAATTTAGTATAGTTATTCTCTTATTTTCTGATAATGTCATGTATGAACACCTGTATCTACAAAAATCGGCACAATATGCATACAAAATTGTTGTAAATGTATCAGTGTTTGATGATTTATATTACATTTTTTGATTTATGATTAGTAAATATAGTTTTTACTTAATAACAACATCACCTAACAGGACAGGGTCAGAGTTATGCAGAAATTTAAATGATTTCAAACGTTATAAATTATACTAATTAAAGTTTTCGAAAATGAAAACAATTCTTTTAAAAATTCATTATTCATCGAAAAAAAATTTTCTTAGATAATAGTGTCCTTAATATATCTTATTCATAAAAGCAATTAAAAGCTTTTCTAATAATCATTTAGTTTTATTACATTTTTTATTTTATGATTCAGAGCAGATTTTTGGTAATTGGTAGTATGCAGAAACATATCACCAAATGCACTGATATCCAAAGAAACAGGAAAAAAGTTATTAGATATGAAAATTATTTCTTAAAAGAATATATACTGGTGAAAGTTTGATAGTCAATCATGCAATGAGTTTAATTTACACTGGCTGCTGCATCAACTGGCATTAGAATATAACATAATTATTACATCTATTATTCAATGTCTTAGCTTATATATATTTTCTTTCTTTCTGTTTACAGATGTTTTGGGCATCAGATTGAATATCAACTTGCAGGAAATCATGGATTGCTTTTTTCTACAAAAGCACATTGGAAATTCATGAAGCATATTGAGGTTTACAGTGACATATGGAAACACACACAGGTGTTGAACCACATTCTTGTGGAATCTGTGGGGCTTCATTTGTACAGACATCACTTTTGAGGAAACACATGTATATGCACAAGAGAGAAAAACCATACTCTTGTGAAGTTTGTGGATTTGCATTTTTACATAAATCGAAGTTGGTAATCCATATGCGGACACACACGGGAGAGAAACCATATTCTTGTGAAGTTTGTGGATCAGCATTTTCACGGAAGTCAAATTTGGTGTTACATATGCGAACACACACAGGAGAAAAACCATATTCTTGTGAAGTTTGTGGATCAACATTTTCAGAGAAGTCATCTTTGGTGCCACATATGCGTACGCACACAGGAGAGAAACCATATTCTTGTGAAATATGTGGATCTGCATTTTCAGACAAGTCATATTTGGTGCCACATATGCGAACACACACAGGAGAAAAACCATATTCTTGTGAAGTTTGTGGATCAGCATTTTCAGAGAAGTCATCTTTGGTGACACATGTGCGAACCCACACAGGAGAAAAACCATATTCTTGCGAAATTTGTGGATCAGCATTTTCAGATAAGTCATGTTTGGTGCCACATATGCGAACACACACAGGAGAAAAACCATATTCTTGTGTAGTTTGTGGATCAGCATTTTCAGAGAAGTCATCTTTGGTGCCACATATGCGAACACACACAGGAGAAAAACCATATTCTTGTGAAATTTGTGATTCTGCTTTTTCACAGAAATCTTCTTTGAATTGCCACATGAAAACACACACTGGAGAGAAAGAATTTGTTTGTGAAGAATGTAACTCTGCATTTTCCCAGAAGTCAAATTTGGTGAGACATATGCGAACACATTCCCGTGAAAAGCCATATTCTTGTGAAGTTTGTGGTTATGCCTTTTCAGTTAAGTCATCTTTGGCTAGACATATGCGAACACACACTGGTGAAAAACCATATTCTTGTGATGTTTGTGGTTGTGCATTTTCATTTAAACCATCTTTTGTGAGACATATGCGAACACACACATGAGAAAAAAGATATTCTTGTGAAGTTTGTGGTTCTGCATTTTCACTGATGGCCCATATTGTGACGTATATGCATACATACAGAGGAGAGAAACCATATTGTTGTGAAATTTGTCTATCAGAATTTCCAATTAAGTAAGATTTGTTGAGACATATGCATACAAAGGAGAGATGCCTTATTCATGTGAAGTTTATGAATATGCTTTTTAACAGAAGTTATATTTGGTGAGACATATGCAAACACATCTTTGAATTCACATTTTCTTTCTCCTATATTGTTGGCCAACCAAGACAAGATCCCAGTTTATTGCTTTACCTGTTGATGGTGGTAGAAGAAATGGAGTCATGCCTGGATAAGTCAGTCAAAAATTTACAAGTACAAGTCAGTGTATGAAAATTTTGGGATGTATTATTTTTTTTATACATGAATGAAATGAAATCATCTGTATTTTCAATAACCTATTAAATATGAATTTTGATTTCTTTCATATAAACAAAACATTTTCCAAGGAATATTCTTTTCAAGATCTTTTAATAAAACATTTGAAATCTTAGTGCACTGTAAACGCAAAATATTTCAACCAGAATTTGAACTCAGTTTACTGATTCAATTTTCCATAATGTTCACGGGCCAGCAATCACTTTTCCACGTTTTAAACTTTTAAGCCATAACGCCTGCTATATTTAGTGTAATGAGGGTTAACATTTGTTAATTTTAGTCTGAATTAGTAATCATCTCTTTTTTTATATTTTCCAAATTTTAATATAATTTGAATATTTTAAGCTTTACCAGTTGTATAATATTTTTAAAATATAGATCTAGATCTTTTTTATTACACTTATTTATATGTTGTGGTTGTCCACTGTATCTCTCACTCAAGTGCATTCGCTTTGCGGTCATCTGTGCTGTATCTCTGACCCAAGTGTAATCACGGTTTGGCTGTCTGTATTGTACCTCTTATTCATGCAAAAGGCATGAATTAATCTTTTCTCACAGCTATGAGTTAAATAGCTGGGTAGACTGAACTGTATATCCTATATTGGCAATCTAAGAGAAGAAAATATTCTATTTTCGTAAGAATGCAGAGCATTTCACCGATAGTGAGATAGGAATCAATGGGGAGCCATATCTGCATTCCAAAGGGACATGATGTCTTTTACAAAATCTAAGATATTTCAGACAGAATCTTCTTTTATTTATTTACTAGTATAACTTGTTTAACTGGCTTCTAATGAACGATTCCCTGTAGCACTGTCAGAATAGTTTTCAGAAACAGATATTTATTGTCACAGCATCTACTTTCCATTAGTTTCTCCACTACATCTTTGAATTCAGATTTTCCTTCTGTGTTGTTCTACATTATTGGCCAATGGAGACACAATCCCAATCTCTTACAAAATTAAAACATTTGAGATATTAGTAAAAAAAAAAGAACGCAAATTATTTCAGACTGAAATTTAACTCTATTCACTGATTCAATTTTCCATATTCAGATAGGCAATGGGTTTTCCATAACTTAAACAATTAGCCCATAAACCTGTTACATTATGCAGAAAAGAAAACCACCAGAATAATAAAAACCATATACAAATAATTAAATTGAAATTTTGCTGAGATTGAAAAACATATCACTGCATATCAAAAAAATTGCAGAAAAACATGCTCTTTGCCAGGATGTATAAAGTCTGAAGAGCGAAACGATCATAAAGAAACAAAAAAGTGCTGCAACAGTGGAATTAACATGCTGAAGAATTCTTCCATGGCAACAGACAGAACCCCAAAATATAGCAAAGATCAAAGAAAATGGAGTATACAAAACATGCTCTTTGCCAGGATGTATAAAGTCTGAATAGAAATCAGTCAAAATGGAACAAAAATGCTTCATCAGTGGAATTAACACATTGGAGAACTCTTCCATGTCAACAGATAGAAACCTGTGAGAAACAAAAGCATTACAGATGCTAAAATTATAACTACAAAGAAAATTAGTGAAGAGAAGCAAAACAGTAGGAAAAGTTGAGATTGTTTTGAACCACATATGATTTGGAAATTGATACATTATTGAAATAAAAAGAAAATATACATGACCAATGTAATTTCTGTAAATTAGTTATTATGATATTGTTTAAAAAAGGTGCTAATGAATGCAGATGTAATCAAGCTACTTGACGAACCATGAATTCTGCTTCTAATAGGTAGAGATCATTACTGGATTAGACCAGAAAAAGAGGAAGAGCAACATGGTGTTATTTAGTACACTGGAATAAAAAATACAATTTTCCTTGTCAGAATGATGTTAGAATAGGAATGCTAAAAGTCCTCAACCAGGAACATTCTAGAATCTTAAAAAGGCTTTAGTTACAGTATTATAAACTTCTCTTGGCTTTGTTCTGGTGCTGCAGCTTTGACATCTCAATATGCTAGTCAATCTTAACCACATAAACTGTGTTTAAGTTTTCTGAGGTGAAGTTATTTGAAACTACTTGCCAGGATTTTTATTAACAAGAATCATGATGCACTGTCTTGGTGGCAGATTCAGATGAAAACCTGAAAAGTAATTCTAGAGAGGATAATTGATGTCAGCAAGAGAAAAGGCCTAAGAGAATTAGAGGACCTGCCAGGATTTGTTATCAGCAGACATTACATTAACAACAAACATGATGCAGGTGACACTGTCTTGGTGGCAGATTCAGATGAAAAACTGAAAAGTAATTGTAGAGAGGATAGTTGATGTCAGCAAGAGAAAAGGCCTAAGAGAATTAGAGGACCTGCCAGGATTATTTATCAGCTGACATTACATTAGCAACAAACATTATGCAGAGAGTGCTGTCTTGGTGATATTATATTTATTATAGAGATATTGACTAGACCCATAAATTCAACTGTGCGGAATGTGTATTCAGAGAAGAAAAGTGCAAAGCATAAAAGAATAGTGAAAAGGAGTAATATGCAAAATGGGGCGTGTCCATTTTACCTTTGTCACTACCCCTCCCAGAAAAGATCTGTGACTTTTCTAAACAATCGTACGAAACCTTTATCTCTCAAGGTGTGTCATTCTTTCTTTTTATTGGTGACTTATGTCTGGACTCATCTTCCTTCTGATCTCCAAACTCCATGTCGAATTCATGTGAACTACCCTACATAATTTCTTTACTACTATGTTTGCTTTCCACATCAGAAGAACTCATGCTTTCCTCCCTTTCAGCTTCCTTCTCCTCCTCTTCATCACTTCTAGGTCTTATTTGATCAGAAGGAACCAATATATTCTATTCACTTGTTACTATTATAGCCATATTATATCGCTTTTGTGTAATAAAATTAGTTTTTTCAGCGCTTGACCCTCTTATTTTTGTATCTTATTTGTTTCATATATTGAACAGGACATTGCTATAGGCAATCTAATTTCTCTTCCCATCAATGCAGATGGACTTTGCATTCTACCAGCATGAGGAATAGTTACCTACTGAGATGGTGTCTCTGTTTGTTGAAAATGCCTTTAACCCATATGGTGGTGTTTTATAAGTGAAGCTTCCAATTTGTTTTAACAATGAACACAAAATTCTAGTGCATTGTCAGAGACTAACATTTTTGACACTGCCATTTCTGGAAAATACTATTAATATTTGTAGTATTACAACTATTTCATGTATATGCAAATGTATTGGTTCTGTCTTAGCCAATCAGCATCGTCTTTACAAATAGTGTCTTGACTATGACTTTGTTAATCAGCAATGAGGGTCACCAACTAGTAATAAACCATCTCTTGTTTTTTGTTGAGCTTTAACAGACATCCTGAAAGTCTCTTTTGATGAGTATCACTTAGAGATACGGTTTTAGTGCTTGGTGATGCTGATTCAAGTTGGGGTTGATGGTCTTTCCCATGAATTGTACTTGAAGCTGCTGCACATGTTGGTGCTGATCTTTGACATCTGGTTCCATCAGGGATCCATCTGTCCCTGATCGGATCTCCAGAGGTATGATAATTTTTTTAAAGAAGGACATGAATGTTGGGGAGGAACTAGATGACCTGGCCCGTAAGTCTGTTAAGCACAGTGTTAAGGCTTTTGGCCAAGATGCTGATGTAGTATTTACAGACATTTGCTGAGATTCAGTTGGGACCGGAGCAGATGTTCTGTGAAGGGCCAAGCAAATCAGAGGAACCTAGATCTGATCCTTTGGATCATAAAGGGCATAAACGATTATGAAAGAGCTGCCCTGAATGATTTAGATCAGTCCAAGGCATTTCACAGGGCCAACCATCAGTAACTGGCAGCTGTTCTGCAGGCAGCCAGATTCCAACCTGACTTCTGTAAGTGGATTAGCCTGCTGTATCACTCCCCAAATGCTGTGGCAGTTGTCTTTGTGCTGTTCCAGTCAGTTCATCAGAATTGTCTGCTGTCACCCCTACTTTATACTTTGGTGCTGGAGTCTTTCTTGCCCAGGCTGAAGAACAAGGTGTGCAGACTTCTTTCTGGTTCTAGGTGCCAGCCGCAAATTACCTCAACAACCCTGAGTTATCATATACCTAGTGATTGATCCAGAATGCACTGCCTCCCACAGACAGAGGCTTCAGAGCAGGCCTGGCAGAAATGCATGGTGTATTGTGGTTTAGAGAAAACAGCTGAGCATGCCTTCTTTTATTGTCTGCTGGTACACCTGTTTTGGAACCATGTTGGCGAGTTGATGGCTAACATTGGTCCCAAACAACTTGTGTCCATAGATGTTGTGTATGGGTGTGACCATGTGTCAACCCTGTGCTCTGGGATGAAATGGTTGGTGTTTCTCATGCTACTAGCCATGGCAAGAATGATGGTGTGGATGACACTAATGGAAGTAATTTTATGAAATAAACATTATTCTCATCGGGATCTAATTGGATTCTTTTGAGATCAACTCATGGTGAAGAAACTGATTGGTTTCGGCAGATTTCAGCAAAAGATAGGTAAGTGTTGCAAGCCTGGCTTGTATGAATCTGGCCAATATTGATTTCCTGTTTTAGTCCCCTTGAGTCACAATGGGGTGGATTCCTAGTGAATCCTAACCCTAGTTGAGCTAGTCTCATTTGTTTTCCTAGTTAATAGGAGTGACTGGATAATCTTTTTCTTATGGCCCTCCCCAGTTTTTTATCCTCATTTGTTCATCTTTATACATGCGCCCCCCATTCTCAATTGGTATTCATCCCTCCCCCAGCATTAGTGAGTGAGCTTCTTGATTCTGTTTATTGGCAGAATACAATGGCCACTCTTATTTTTGTGAGTTGGACGGGTCTATACTAACATAGTATTATTTTTCTTTTATTTTGATTATTGGGCTCAACCCCTCCTCTTTCATTTAATGTGGAAATTTTCATATATTTTTATAAAAAAAAATAATTGTACATATTTGGAAACTTTATCAGCATTGGGGTTTTATTAGGCCCCCCCCCCTGTGAAAATATGGTATTATGGTTGATGATGGGATAGGGTCAAGAAAGGTAAGTTCTTGTAGTGATATCACCAATTGTTAGAGCGGATGGATTGTGTGTTTGGACTAGTTAGGAGTAGGATATCCTTTTGTCACTTACCTTTCAGCCTTGTGCCACAAATATATGTATTCACATGTTAAATATGACTATTCACAGACATGATGCTTAGGATCAAAGTGCAATATCTGTTTCAGCCAGCCGCCATCATCATCATCATTAGCCACAACTCCAGCTTGTCACTGACCGCCACTCCAAACAGCCATCCTCAGCAGCAGCAACAATATGTGATAGAATGTCCTTTTCGCAACAACACTTTTCAACCACTACAAAACTACTTTTCACAAGACGACATAATTAAATGACCCATAAAGCATTAATATTCTGTTAAACAAACAAACCAATCCATCAACTTTAGATAATTCAGAATCAGTATTGGGAACATTCAAACAGCTTGTATATGAATAGAAAATGAATTTATTAAATGACCTCAAATAGAGAAGAGTGAAGATGGCCACTCAACACTTCTGGGTAAGATT
Source organism: Acanthosepion esculentum (assembly GCA_964036315.1). Classification (NCBI taxonomy): domain Eukaryota; kingdom Metazoa; phylum Mollusca; class Cephalopoda; order Sepiida; family Sepiidae; genus Acanthosepion; species Acanthosepion esculentum. The sequence goes on along the minus strand of OZ038479.1, from coordinate 57,396,626 downwards.
GTCCATTCCCATATAGGAGAGCGTCCAAGGGGACCAACTTATGAAAATAAAACAAAAGATATGTAGGGATTAATAAATAAAAATATAAAATAATAATAATGTTAAATATCATGAATAAAACAACATTAAAACTTTATTTAAAATAGAATAAATAAAATCAAAATAATAAAAGTTCTCCCAGAATGCAACGAAAAACTTTCCTGTCTGAAAAACAGATTCTTCACACCTTAAAACACCCAACTCACTCTCTTTGTGACTGACCTTCAAAGAGTCAAGACATCTATTTCCTTCTCCTCAGCACCTTGATTGTCAAATGGTGATGTAACTTTTTTCTTCTATTACATGCAGCCTTATACCACATATAACTAAAATACAGTACACAAAATTGAATAAAATTATATTATTTTAGTTTATAATTTAACATGCTTTTAGTGTTATTTCTTTGTATGCGTTTTATTCCTGTGAACATAAGGCTACCCCTGCTGGTATGATGTGAGTGACCCCATATCCTTTGGTGACTACTGATGTGTATAAAAACCACCCTAGTCATCACTTCATTCGGAAACACCAACATGCAAAAAAAAACAAAAGAACCATCACACTTTTAGTGATAATGACACAGAAAAACCAAAAACCATTACTTCCCGACATACAAAAAAAAAATCCACAACTATAGTCCATTCTATGTTGGAGAAGGAAATCATCCACCATACCTACCATCTAATAATCTAAACAGCAACAACTTCAGCATAAAAAGCATAAAACCACAAAACAAATGAAGGAGCACAACAAATCAAGTAAGCATTTCTTTATTATCCACTCTAATCCCTACATACACTCTTGACGTTGCTGTTAAAATCAACAAATTTATGCAAACATCTTCAAATGGCTGGTTTGCAATCTGGGAAGCCCAATTTACATCGCTTAGTATTACAAGCTCCAAAACTAGATTCTCACATTTGCTATCTCCAGACATTATATACAAACTTCCATACTCTCTTTAAAGAAGTACAAAGTGCTCAAGGAGTCAGTAATTCAGATGCATGAAAGAACAAAACCGGAAATGTTTGCTAATCTTATTTCAAACACAAAAATAACTGACAGACCTTCAGATTATCTAAGAGAACTACTTTCTACAGCGTCTAAAGTGGCAGTTGGTGACAAACTCGTCAGGCATCAATCCATACAGGCTTTACTACTAACTATAACACCAGCAGCAGTAGTGGCTGCACAAATCCTCTCGCTATCTGAGCTAGGTACACTAGCAGAAGAAATACTTCCTGTCATAAAAACGAACTTAGTCCACAATGCAAGTGCCATAATTACTCACCCAGGGTTGACCCCCCCCCACGCTATTCACTGAAACCCTATTACATGAACCAAAAACCCCTATTCTGTAGAGGCCATATCTACTTTGCTTCCAAATCAAAGACATGCAAGCCATGGTGTAAATGAACTGATAAAGCATCATGCAAAATAAATCCCAGTTCAAGAACATCTTCCCCCATTAGATATACTCCACCAGAACCCAAAAATGAAGGGTATCAGAAAACTAATAGCATGAGTTGCTATGGTAACAAGTAGCTCACAGCCTTTCAAGGTTGCCACTATTATAGGCTCATCTCAAGTCTACTTTCTTATTGACACAGGAGCTTCTTTCACTTATAGACTGCATCCTAACCCTACTCCTGTTTGTTTATTGTTGGCCACAGGCAATAATATTCTGTGTCATGATGGAACATCAATTGACATAGGCATTCCTGGTCTTGCTTGTCATGATATGAAATAACTTTGTTCCTCTATTACATGCAGCCATATAAGTAAAATACACACATACCAGTATAAAAAATGAAATAAATTATATGATTTTAATTGTAGTGTTATTTCTTTGTATGTTTTTTTTCTATTCCTGTGAATACGAGGATATCTCAGCAGGTATGATGTGAGTGCCACCACAGATATTGGACTCAGAAATTAATCTTTGTGGGTCTTGTAGTCAAAGAAGAAAGTGTGAAAGATAGAAATACAAAGGGTATAAGGATACTAACATGGGTCATTTAGTAGGTACATAGCAGTAAAATCTGTATATTTACCAACTTAGTTTAATGCCCTGCCACATTGCATAATGCGTTTACAAACTGAATAACACTGAACTACCAACATTAAATTTTTCAAATATTTTCTGCATCCGCAAGCCCAATCTTTGTGAACAGATTCTTATAAGGAATAAATGGATTGAATGAAAGTTTTTAGTTTTTTTCTTTCTTGCAACACGTGATGAAGTGCCTGAGGTGCTTGGAAAACGGAGCATGTGGCAGAGATGCAATGACTTTTAATTTTGAAAATGCATTATTAATTTTGTTCAGCCTTATCACACCCCAACCTAAATTTTCATTAAATTCACAACAATAAATATTTCATACAGAAAGGATACATAGATAATCCACAATCTTTATTGGGAACATCCAGCCAGCAGTTTGTATATGAAGAGAGAATAATGTGTAAATTAACAAAAATAGAAAGAGGTGTGTGATGAGGATGTGTTTCCTCAACAGATTTATTAAATTTGTACAGTAAAACTATTCTAAATGAATTAGAGGACCTGCCAGGATTTGTTATCAGCTGACATTACATTAACAACAAACATGATGCAGATGACACTGTTTTTGCAGCAGATTCAGATGAAAAATTGAAAAGTAATTGTAGAGAGGATAGTTGATGTCAACAAGAGAAAAGGACTAAGAGAATTAGAGGACCTGCCAGGATTTGTTACCAGCAGACATTACATTAACAACAAACATGATGCAGATGACACTGTCTTGGTGGCAGATTCAGATGAAAAACTGAAAAGTAATTGTAGAGAGGATAGTTGATGTCAGCAAGAGAAAAGGACTAAGAGAATTAGAGGACCTGCCAGGATTTGTTACCAGCAGACATTACATTAACAACAAAAATGATGCAGATGACACTGTCTTGGTGTCAGATTCAGATGAAAAACTGAAAAGTAATTGTAGAGAGGATAAGTGATGTCAGCAAGAGAAAAGGACTAAGAGAATTAGAGGACCTGCCAGGATTTGTTATCAGCAGACATTACATTAACAACAAACATGATGTAGATGACACTGTCTTGGTGGCAGATTCAGATGAAAAACTGAAAAGTAATTGTAGAGAGGATAGTTGATGTCAGCAAGAGAAAAGGACTAAGAGAATTAGAGGACCTGCCAGGATTTGTTATCAGCAGACATTACATTAACAACAAACATGATGCAGATGACACTGTCTTGGTGGCAGATTCAGATGAAAAACTGAAAAGTAATTGTAGAGAGGATAGTTGATGTCAGCAAGAGAAAAGGACTAAGAGAATTAGAGGACCTGCCAGGATTTGTTATCAGCAGACATTACATTAACAACAAACATGATGCAGATGACACTGTCTTGGTAGCAGATTCAGATGAAAAACTGAAAAGTAATTGTAGAGAGGATAGTTGATGTCAGCAAGAGAAAAGGACTAAGAGAATTAGAGGACCTGCCAGGATTTGTTTTCAGCAGACATTACATTAACAACAATCATGATGCAGATGACACTGTCTTGGTGGCAGATTCAGATGAAAAACTGAAAAGTAATTGTAGAGAGGATAGTTGATGTGAGCAAGAGAAAAGAGCTAAGAAAATTAGAGGACCTTTCAAACAATTTAGAAAGCTAAAGATTAGAGCAAAACAATTCTAGATACTAATTCAATTTATTATAATTAAATGCTTTTCATTTCTGCAGCAGTCCACTAAAGAAAATTGAGCTTGGGCTTCTTTTGGGATGCTGATAAAATCCAAATTCCCTACCTTGATTATATTGTTTTTTCACATCAACTTCTCAACTAATCTGGTATAGATTCACTCACTTTCACGCAGAAAGGATATATGGATAATCTACAATCTTTATTGGGAACATCTAAACAGCGGCTTGTATATGATTAGAGAATAAGGTGTGAATTAACTAAAATAGAGGAGTGTGGTGAGATATGATGGATATGTCAGGATGTTTCTTTTTTATGTACAGACGTTGCATTAATGACAAACTTCATGTAGATAACACTGCCTTGTTGCCAGATTCAAATGGAAAAGTAAAAAGTACTTCTACACAGGATAGATGATGAATATTAGGAAAAAATAGATTACATCAAAGATAATGCCTGGTGAGATCTGCCCTGTGGATGAAATCTGCATTGGCTTTATAGTGAGTGAGTCACCCAGAAATGACTGCTGGGAAGTCCTTTTTCTAATTAGTCTGAAAGGATGTTTTATGATCTTGGTATTTTGGGGTAGTATTCCAGAAGTGGGTGTGCAGTGCCAGATGAAATTAAGGTCAGTTTTTATCATATAGTTGTGAATGTCGAAGTGTGCACTTCCATTTTAGTTAAAGAACTGTAGTTTTAAGAGGGTATGAAATAACAAATTAGAAGAAATCCTTTTTAAATTTAAAAAGGTGTTACATAATAGCGTTCTTTCTAAACTCACCCACTCTAAATTTCCATAACATCTCTTATGTAAATGAGGCTCATCCAAGCACTTATGTAAATGAGGTTCATCCAAGCACTTATGTAAATGAGGCTCATCCAAGCACTTTTTTGCTATTACATACTTTTTAAACGACCACAAATATCTTTCTTTAGGAACTGAGCAAATTATTAAAGTAACAAAGAATAATACAAGAACTGAAGACAACTGTACTAGACTGTAATGTACCATATAATTTCCTCTGTGGCAGTAAATACCCCCACCAAAGTACCAAATTCAAGTCAACTAATTTGTTCATTCTCATACCTGATTTTTGAATACATTTTTATAGGAAACAATTTTCAGCAATTTTTAATTTTCGTGCCTGCAATAAAATGGTGTGTCAATAGAATGTTTTTTTTTTCCCTCAACATTGATATTATTTTAACTACCTTCACTCCATCAACAATGTTTATTGTTTTAAAAAGTCATAATTAGAATTTTAATCAAATCCAAACATTTGAAAGTGAATTTATACATTTTCTTTGGGAATTTGCAACAAAAATATTATACACTATTTATTTATTAGATTGTTTAGTTACAAAACTAATGTTTTATTTGCACCATTCTAAAAATGTGAACCAACTAATACAATGCAATTTATAAAGAAATAATTATGAAAATAAACTTTTGACAAATTCAGACTTTTGTGCCCATAAAAATTGGGGTGTCAAAAGGATGGTTTTTCCTTTGACACTGCTATCATTTTAACTACTTCACTCCTTGGCAATATTTTTTTTTTTTAAGTGATGATTAGAATTTGAATAAAACCTAAGCATATAAAAGCAAATTCATATATTTTCTTTGTTCTTGAGAATTAACAACAAAAATAATAAACACTATATATTTATTATATTGTTTATTGGATTGATTGGAAAAACATTGGCTAATTGCCAATTAATTCAATCTTTATAAAATGGTAAATAATCAAAATTTCCTTATAGTTGGTTCACATATTTTTATAATTTAGTAATGCTTATAAATTTATTAATAAAAAAATTGTTTTCATATTTATTTCTTTATAAATTTGTAAATGTTAAATATTGCATTGCATTAGTTCTAATTGTATTAGTTTTTAGAATGCTGTAAATAATTTTCTATAAAAATAATGGATTTTTTATTTATTAATCTAACAGATTTTTATTAAACATTATATTTAGTGGATACTCCTATTTGAGTAGACACTGTTTATTTATTAAACAGTATATTTAAATTGAATATACTGTTTAATAAATAAAAAGTGTGTCTACTCAAATATGAGTATCTACTAAAAATAATATTTAAAGTAATAAATGTCATAAATATAAAATTATTCTTGTTAATAAACAATCTAATAAATATTGTTTAATATTTTTGTTGTAAATTCTCAAGAACAAAAAAAATGTAGAATGTTGTGAACGTTCATATGTTTAGGTTTTATTACAATCATTGCTTCTTAAAACAATAAACCGAGGAGTGAAGGTAGTTAAAATAATAACAGTGTCAAGTGAAAAAACGTTCTATTGACAGTCTGGCATGAAGTTCCAAATTTGTCAAATTTTGAAAAAAAAAACATATTTTCCAGGTATTTCTTTCATGCAATGTTCCATTAACATTTTTATAAAATTATAAATAAAAAAACTTGTTTCATTGTTATTTAAAAAATAGTAAATAATAAATATTGCATTGTAGATTGTTTACAAATTTTGTAATTTAAAAAAAAATTTTGAATAAAAAGATTTCTTTTCTCATTTATTTGTTCATAAAAGATAAATAATAAATATTGTATTATACATGATTTCTATGGAAATATTTATACAGGGGAAACTATGGTGGTGGGAAAGTGACTGA